>JAHDVF020000827.1:0-1200000 GCA_022606425.2 Lepidostoma basale | reverse complement strand
AGGTTCAGCTCATGTGGCTATTCCTCTTACATCTGATGGGAACATTGTTGGAAGGTGATTTGGTGGGTTGTTAGTTTATGCGGGGGTATGATTTGTGTGGCCCGGAGTGTTACTCTGAAGGAGGATCGATTTTGGGCGCTTGTGGCGGCTGGAGGTGTTTGGGTCGTAATTTTAGAGGTCTATCTTTTGTTAGATTTAAAAAAAATATAACTTAATATCACGAACTAATATTTAATATAACCTTCTTTGGCCTCAATCAAAGAAAATACTTTTCTTGGCATCAATTCTATGAGGTTTTGGCACGTGGACGTCATTTTTTCATCTCGAAACCATACCTGAATTATGGACGAAATGAGCTTCTCCATCGTAGTTCAATCAATTTTGGAGAGTCGATTCTTACAGATTGCTCATAGATTTTCATTCGGGTTTATGTCTGGCATTTTCCTGGCCAGTCCAACACAGTTAATTGGTTTTCTGTGAAGAAATTCAACATTTTATTGGATGTGTGGCAGGGGGCTAGATCCTGCTGAAATATTCCATAACCATTTGACCATCGCTTTTGCATCTCTGGTAGCATGCTTTGCAGTAGAATGGGCTGATACTTCTCGCTATTCTAGTCACTGGAACTGTTTGGTGTTTTGAATAATGTGAGAAAAGTTGAGCTTTTCGTTTCCTCTACGAATGAAGCGGAATTGCTGACATTTTACAATAAAATGGCTCTCATTGGAAAACAGGACTTTCTTCCAACTTTCCACCGCCCAGTGCACATATTTTTTTGCCCATATCATCAGTCTCTTCGTCCTCATTCTTTCAATCAGAAGTTGCTTCTTGACAGGCTTACTGACTGGTCTACCGCCTCCAAGCGTCCAAGAGTCTTCGACGAACAGTCAATGTAGTTACGTTCACTCCAGTGTCAGCCAATTCTCGTGCAAGGTCCACAGCGGTTTTACGGCAGTCATTTCAACTAGAATTCAGTAATCGCTAGTCATCTCGTTTAGTTGTCTTTATTTTTACTGACATATTCCCTGACTCCTTAAAGCGTTTCATTATTCTATTGACTGTCGCCAAACTTACTCCAACCTCGGCTGCAATGTCTCTTTGATTTTTGTCACTGTAATTGTCCGCTTATCCATTGATATATTCATCTTTGAAGGCACTGTCGAAATATCAGAATTTTACAACTTTTATTAAAATAACGAAAAAAGGAGTTGAATATCTTAAACAATCTCAAAAACGTGTTGAAATAACCTGCAATACATGCCAACATAAAATTAACATCAAAATGACGATTGTTGCAAAAAAAATCGAAGAAATTGTTGCCAAAGTTGAAAAAAAAAAAAAAAAGTTTTGTTTCAATTAATCTGTTCGATACTGTATATGTTATTATTCACATCAGTTGATGGGCAGTTTGGTGAGCATCATATTGGATTTCAAATGCTCGAACGTATATTTCAGCTGAATTTAGTTTTTAAACGACAGTTCGTTCTCCAGAAATTCTATTAGGCATTGTGAAGAAAAATAAACTGTATCAACAGGTTAATGGTTGTCTAAGATTTGTTTCAAAATATTTGTTTGCATTAATGAAGTTTGTTTGGTATTTACATCAAAAAACATTAAATTAAAAATGTTTTACGAATGGAGTATTCCAGTGACGGTGGGTAATTAAAAAATAATAATCTTATTTTGAATTTACTATTAATATCTCAAGGAGTACATGAAGACTCCCACATAATGGTCTGATGACATAAGAAAAAATGCTGGTGACTGGATACAGAAGGCATAAGATATGTCCAGCAGTGAGCGACATAGACTGTTTAAGCAAGTAAGTAATATCTCAAACAGAAATTTTTTTTTGGTCTAAGATGGCGATTGATCCTTCCTCCAAATCTTCGCCTCATAATGTTCATGTACTTCCTTAGACAATTCTTAGATAAGACGCGTTGGACAGAAGAATTAAGACAATCTTTGTAAGGACACATAGGTGGTTCTAAATGATGCAAAGAAAATTCGATTATTGAAATAATACTTTTGTGGAGTTGAGTTAGTTTAAAAAAAAATCATACCCAAATTTTCTATATATTGCACAATATTTATATTATCTGGACAATTATAATTAAATAATAAATACTCGTACCCCCAGAATAAAATACATTTTATTCAATTAATTTATAAAAAAAGTTTTTTTTATTGAATTAATGTATTGTTAGGATTTTTACATCAAGTTAAGATAACAACCGTTTGGAACATGTTTATGATTAAACAAAATTTAAAAAAAAAATCAATTAAAATTCATAATATAAAGAGAATTTGAGTACCTAATAGAAGCATTTTTAAAAATGTAATTAAGAACTAGTCTCCTACCGATTAAGTATAATAAAATTTGCAAATAACATCCAGGTTAGAATGAAGGAAATAATGCTGCTATGGATTTCGTCAAAAATATTTGTTTTCGAGTTTTTCAAAATCTTAAATCATTTTATCTAAAAAAATATATAGTGCGCTACTGATATTTAACTACGTGTGGGTAACTGAGTAAATATAATGTAGGTACCATGTAGGTACCTTAAAATCAACACGATTTTGTTCATTAATAAAGAACACAAAAATTGATATTCCAACAGCTAACTTGCTGTGAACATAAAAAGCGAAAATATTTTTTGGTGAGTTGTGAATTAAAACTAGTATGTACCGTTCTTAAAAAAATAATTGGGAACTTAGATTTTTACACCAAATTGATTTTTTCCACAAATCTTTAGATATATAGTACATGGTTACCCCTTATATGGGCAAAAAAAATTTTTTTGGATTATTGAAACGCATACCCCCTAATTATGTTTAATAGTCTACTAGTTATCCAAATACAGAATTTCAACTTCCTACGTTAATTCTAACCCGTGCCGACTTGCCCTCAAAGTTTTAGAAAATAGGTGATTTAAGTGTCTCTTAAATGTAGTTGTAGATGATCACATAAAACCACTATGTTAGATAAATATTAATGAAAACACATATTTATATAATGTTCATCTTGTAATCATCAAAAAAGATCCAAATTTATATTTATTTACTTGGATATTTCCTCTTCAAAATCTCTTTTTTTACAGTCTGGGTAAATTTTTCTATGTTCTTGCACACAACATAATATGAACTGCTTATGTTCTTCATCTGCGGTAGTCAAACCATGAACGTCTGTCATAAGATTAACAGCTCTTTCAGTTGTGTCATTTACTGCTTTTAAGCTAGTAACCTCCTTTTTAACTTCCACAAACGCCGCGCTGTCTTTCTATTAAGATACAATTTCTTTAAGGAAATTACTATCATATTTTAGTTGTGAAAATAAATCTTTTCTCTATTCAGAAACAAAATCACTCAAAGATTTCCATAAAACAAGATAACAAATACTTGTAGTACCTATAAATAAAACAAATTAGTTCAAAATTAAATACCAGATTAAACACTACTTACGTACCATATAGAGAGCCAGACATCTGTTCCTTCGATGGAACATATCTCTTTCCCGATTCACCAAAACTTTATTTTTGTAAGTTTTCTACAATGTTTCCTTTGGTCTGCTCATCAACGTTGTCATCAAAAATTAAAAGGACGGCTATTTCCCCTGACAAGTACCACAAATGTTGACTGAACTTGTTTAAAGCCGCTTTGGAAATCGTCAACTTCTTCTTAATCTTTTAAGGTCTTTAAAAAACAAAAATCTTCATTTGGAGCTTTTATCGCCAAACTACATTCAAGCCAGGGCTTTACATAAACTGACACAATAAATAAACAAACATCTGGTAAAGCTTGTTTGTCCTTAGCGCACATTTTAAACTGGGACTGCAGCAAACGTATTTTTAAGGAGTAAATAGCTCTTGCCATCCATCGTGCTTGATGCATTGGGCTAGCAGGTCTGTTTATTTTATTTTCATTGCCTCCACCCAGAAAAACAATAGCATGCTCAATATGAGTTCCCTATAATCATCTCGTACAATCGATTTTGCGATTCAAACGCACTTTTGAGCATCAGTTCTTATATATGATGGCGGCCAGCAAAGAATAACAAACCTCCTTCTAGTTTTTGCACACAAGCTCCGTTCAAGTATCCTGTATATGATGCTGTCGTATCATAGCACATTCAAGAGCATCGGCGTGTGCGGTATCGAATAAATGATCTAATTCAAGTTGAAAGTTCTTTTCGCGGCGCCTATGTAAGCCCTGAATCTTCTTGCTATTTTTTGCAGTTCTCGTCAGACCTGATAAAGATCCACTAACTTCTTAACATAATTACGAACAGCTCTGGTAGGTATTCTAGTCTTTTTTCAGAACATATTGGACTCCAGAATGACAAGATTTGCGCTTTCATTAACAGTCAAATTAACTTCACGTATTTTGAAAAATAGAACTGCGAGACTTGAAGATTAGATAGTTGTTTGCACCTGTTATTTGATGATTTACTTCACCAACCAAGAAAATACTTTTTTAATCGCTTCTTAGTTCTACTGACATCTTCGAAATATAAAACAATCCATGGTTCCTACCCGATAAGCCGAAACTAAATGCTAATAACAACGACAACGCGCCGCTCCTGTGACGCAATTTGTATGGGACATCTTTGCGCGCAAGTCGGCACGGGTTACACTGTTCCGAATAAGGAAAAAAATTGGTTTCGGATATTTTAGGCCCAAATGAATAAAACAATAGCCTATGGATTGTAAAATTAAAACTTTGAAAAATAAGGGACACCCTAATGGTTATCCTATGTACCTACCTGTTTATATAATGTTTATATTAGCACGTAAAATGTACGTAATGTATATGCATTGTATTACATACATAGTACATATTATACGTCCAAACAATAGTAGGTATGGGTAATCGGGTTTGATTTATATTATTATGTGAATACTTTGTGTATTAAAACATACCTATTATTTGATAATCAGTTATCACACTCGCATTCGTGACCATATTCTGTAGAAACATAAAACATATTTTGAAACCATTTTCATAAAACTGCATCAACAAAGCTTCAATTGAAACGGTCAATCCTCAACATACCACAATTGAAGACTACAGGGGAAAAACAAGTAATGTCAGTAGAAGGTTAATTTGAATAAATTGAGAATAAAGTTTATCAAAGTCTATATATTTCTTAGCAATTATCAATCGATTTTCTGGCCATAGTCGACACACATGATTTTTGAATATGAAATTTTTACTGTGGATAGATACGTACAAATGTCGCTAGATGGCATTATTACATTTATTTTAAATTTTAACTGACATTCCTTGTTTTTCCCCTGTAGTCTTCAATTGAGGACCGTTTTAACAAAGCGTAATATCTACAAAACGTAATTTTTTTAGGAGAAGGTTTTTTCATGTTAAAAATAAAAATATTAGGATTTTAAATAAAACAAAAATTACATATTATAGATATGTAAAATCCTTACACTAAAAATCAACAATGTATAGGTAATCAGTAGAATTATTTATAAAAATGTTCTAAATTTAAGAATTTTCACAAAAAAGAAATATCTGTACCTATATTTTTGTCATAAGAATGTATGGAAAATTGATTTATGTTGGGAAATTAAAAATTTTACTTTTGCGTGAAATCATTTTAAACTGATTTTTTGTAAAATTATATGTCTACTGACAAATCTAAGTACTATTTACCTTCGATATATTTTTACATACATAATAGCACAAATAAAATGATAACAAAATATATTTTAAATTATATTATTTTATTGAACACAAAGATATTATATTGTTTTTATGAAAGACAAAGATATTTAATATTTATAATTGAAATTTCTTGGTAGAAGTTCATTTTAAATAGTGAAAACAAAATTTTTTGATACAAATTTCTTTATTATTATGTATTTAGTGTGATTCCACTTGTGTTTATGTTCGACTGGTTTCGGCAGCTTGGTGCCATCTTCTGGACCAGAAAATATATAATTTCTGGGCAAAGACAATAGATAATCTGACTTCTGTATTAGACGCCATAAAAAATAAACATATGTAACACCCCAAAAAATATGTAGATATTTCGCTTTGTGAAAACTCTACGGAGTGTAGATATTTCGTTTTGTAAAAATTCACGATATTTGAACCGCTACAACTTCGCACATATATCGTTTTGTTAAAATTTTATTTCACCAATCGATAGAGCTCACATGGAAGAACCCATTTCCATAAAAAAACGCATTTGTTTTTTTTTTGTAGAAATTTCACTTTGTGAAAACGGTCCTCAATTATATTGACCATCTCCGGAGTGTTTTACGATAAAACAATATTCGTATATTTACTTTGCGTCTATTATTTCTACGAATCATTAATTTAACCTTTTCCAAAAGATGTCGATGAACTTATATGAAGTAACGAACAAATCACGTTTCTGAGATTAAAAATAATGAAAGAATATTTGAAGCCTCGATCGTGTCCCGTATACTAATTCGTTGCATTATGTAATTAAGCAATTACTAGCCGATACCCCACACCCAACCTATCGAAGACAATTATTTAAGTTAGTCATGGAGCGATGAGATTTATGGCAACGAAAAATATGCTGTAGCACTCTCGGATATAATGATCTCTTCTTCTTCTTGTCCTGTCACACCTCCGTGGTGCATAGGGCCTCAAGGAACCTTCTCCACCCGACTCTATCGCATACCTGATGCCTAACATCACCCCAAGTGAAGCCTGCCGCCTTAACCTCGTCCTGCAGGGTTCTTCTCCAGGTGGCTCTAGGTCTGCCTCGCTTTCTCTTTCCCCCCATAGGGTATAATGATAATATCTACAAATATTTTACCGCAAGAATATTGCAGTATTGGGCAGGACATGTCACCAGAGGGGAAATGGATAGATGGGCACTCGGAGACTTGATGTGGAGACCATGGGAAGAGAAAAGAGGCATCGGTCGACTCCAGAAAAGACGGGCTGATGGCATATTTACAGTCGGGGAAGATGGATAAGAGTAGGTCAGATAGAAAATAATTGAAGAGGCCTACATCCAGCAGTGGAGAGATGGCAGGAAAGAAGAGAAGTCGAGAAGAAGATTATTTTTTGTATTTCAATATTTCTGTGTTTATGTAAAGCTATGCAATAGAACTAATCACTACTAGTTTTGGTAATTCACATTAATGTTTCTTTACGCTGTTGAAGCTTGGTCAATGAAATCCCGTAATCATGTCAGGATTGATGGCTTTGTCGTATGTGGTGTTGGCGTCGCAAGTTAATGATCCCGTGGATTGTAAAAAGGACGCTCGACTCGGTTCTTAATGAGGTCAAAATAACAAAAATACTGTAAGATGCAGTCGGCGAGTGTTGAATTTCTTTGGTCACATTGGAGAGAGTTGGGTACTCTGGAAAAAAGTATTGTCACAGAAGGTATTCCAGGCAAAAGAAGTAGAGGCAGTTCTCCTGTGCGGTGGTGACCAGATAAGGATATGACCTGGGGAGACCTATACTAGGCGGTGGGGGCTGCGGGGAACAAAAAGGATTGGAGGCGTTTTATCTTAACTACGGAAAACTCCAGGTGTTTATAAATAGGTGCCTTCGCTCAATATTCAAGATCTATTGGTCCCAAACAGTGTCAAATGTCGTTCTCTGGACCATGGCAGGCGAAAAGCCAATTAGAGAACAAGTCGCTAGACGCAAATACCAGTGGATCGGTCTCACTCTAAGACGGAACCCAGCCTGCATTGCTTAGGGCGCACTAGACTGGTCCCCTATGGGGGGAAAGAGGAAGCGAGGCAGACCTAGCGCCACCTGGAGAAGAACCCTGCAGGACGAGGTAAACGCAGTAGGCCTCACTTGGGATAATGCTAGGCATGCGATAGTCTGGTGGAGAAGGTTCATTGAGGCCGTATGCACCACGGAGGTGTGACAGGACAAAAATAAGAATATGACGAAAAACTCCATGGATCACGACTTTGAGCAGTGAAGAAATGAAGTAAGAAAAAATAATATTCCGAAATTCGTTTCCAAAATTTCAAAGGTTTACGGGCGTTTTCTGTGTTGCATATTTTACAATACAAATCTCAAATTAGGTATAAGTAAAAACTGATTAGGTACCTACTTAAAAAAGACAAATGAAGCTATTTACTCATCTACGTATTACAAACGGATTGACGCACTCGGTGACCAAAGTGACTCAGTTTTATTTTACGTTTTTGTTATGTTCAAAAAATGAGTCAAAAATATTTGTTGAAGAAATTATTTTTTATTTGTTTTGTTTTTGTATCAAGCGCTTCATTATAAAAAGTGATTATCAAGTTTTGTATTCGCATCATTAACGAAGGAAAAAACCCCATAAAAACTTGTTTTCAATTGTATTGGCATCGAATTGATCTTGGCCAACAGAGAACCGTTATTTGAAGAGTGGTTTTGTGGTGGAGATATTATGTTTACCAGTTTACTTATCAGACTAATCAAGCGCCGGCCGAGAGGCGAGGTGACATGTGACACACTCAGTCAACAGTTCACTCCACTCCACTCTCCGGTCCTCTACTGTTTCTATGTACGTTTGAAATGTTAATCGGATGACTTTATTAAACGAAATTAAGAAAAACAACCAATATTTAATGATGGATACGTTGGCCGAAGAGGACACCACGAGACGCTCAATAATATAGGTACCTACTTAGGTAATATCTCACAATATTTCTTTTCCAAGAACAGATAGGTACTTGTTCATTATCATAGCAGTCATTTAAAATTAGGTAAAATCATATTATTATAGAATATATATTGCATACAATAATTCATCGTAATTGTGGGTTTTTGAGATCAAAATGTCAGTTTATGGTTATAAATAAATAAGTATTTATAAAAATAGGTATTAAGGTAATATTGACAAAAACGTCCTTTTCTTTTTAGATATTTTATGGGAGTTACATGTTTCGCCTTTCTAGGGTATTATTAAATTATTGCTTTACATTATTATTCAATGATGCTTTAGCAAGGCGAAACATGTCGCTCCCATATAATATAATAAAACTTCCAGGAAACTGAGGCTTTAATCAAAAATACATATTTAATATGAAGCTTTACACAATAATATTTTTATATTATATTTCATCTTTGATTATTCGTTATTATAAATATAATTATTTTCCTTTTTGACTCATTAAAATATTACTTTATTCTTCTTGTATATTTAGTCATATTTCAGTTGTTATATAATATTTGTGGTACCATGTAATTGGTCTTGTTTTGTTGTCTCTATGTGTATCAATATTAAATATTTAATATGGAAGATTACTTCATATTAAATAATTAGTAGTGTTACCAGCGTAAAATCTTGAGTAAATTTTGAATAAATGTAACTGCAGTTTGTATATTTACAACATTTAATTACACTTATCACAGACATGTTTTGGTTGTGACCCCACCCTTTCAATGTTAAAATATTGTACATTGAAAAAAGGTTGAGTCACTAACAAAACATGTCTGTGAAAAGTATAATAAAGTGTTGTAAATATACGAAGTGCAGTCACATTTATTCAAAGTTTACTCAAGATTTAACGCTGATATTATACACTATTAAATATTTAATATGAAGTAAACTTCCAAATTAAATATTTAATATATGGAGTGCAGTTATATTTATTCAAATATGAATCCACAACGCAAAGTGAAGGCGAATGATGAAGAAATTCTTGAGTAAACTTTTACCGTAAATATATGTTTATTATATTTGTGGAGAATTTTTTTTCCCAAATTGACTAATTTTAATAAATAATTAATTGTGCAGATGAACCCTGCTCGATTTTCTTTTTATGAATTGCTGTATTCAAAAATTAAAAATTATATAAATATATCCAAGACTCACACCAATCCTGTAAGTTTCCGATTGGAATTTTTCCTGATTTAATGTGTAACATATCAATTTAGCCAGTAGATCTAATTGTCTGAATAAACAAGCATAACTCCATTGGAATAAATAAAGCAAATGTGTTATATTGGCTCTCTGTGAAAAGTAAAAATCTAGCAAATTTATTTCCAACGGTAAGGTAATGTTGCTACTTCTCTGTTACATTTATTAATAAAGTTGATACACCAAATGTTGACAGAGTGCTTCCAGATTTTATAAATATTCAGTTAGAAAAGAATTTACCTTTATCCATCATCAAAGCAATTAACAAATTAAATAGTAATAATAAAATGTGCATAAAGAATAATAAAATATATCTTGAGAAATCCCTGCTATTGTAGGTATCAGACAAGGAGACAGCCTTAACCCTTTCTCACTTAATATAATTAAATATAAGATAAATGAAGAATTAAAATCAATGGAGCTGGGTTATACCGTGGGAAACAAAAATATAGATATAATATGCTATGCAGATGATGCGGTACTCATAGTAAACTCCGAAGATGATCTCCAAAGGCCGCTGTACAAATTCCACCGGACATCTCAAAGAATGTAGTTTAACCGCCCTACCTATTTGAACGTACTCTATGATATCCCATATCACGTACGGGTTTGAGAAAAAGTAATGTACCTAAAATGTACAAAGTTTTAGGGATATGCACATGTACCATCAAAACTTGAGCACAAGTCTTCATAAATATGATAGTTTTACAAGGGGCAGGCGAAGTGTGCGGCCGAGTATTTGACGTTTCGTAATTTAAAAAAATAAAATTAGTATATAATTAAATTTCATTAATAAAAAACCTGCTTGTTTTTTGCATGTTTCTCGGAAAATAACCCAAAGGTAGGGCGGTTAATCAAGCCAGCCACTACGATGTAAGCTTTCATTAGATAATAAAATGTGAGAACAAGTGATGCATTTTAAGTACGGTGTGTTGGTGTATCAAGCAGCAGTGACCTCTATGAAGTAAGAAAATAAACAAACAAAGTCACTGTTGTGGCTGGATACTTGAAAAATGCTGCTTGGAAAACCAAACATATGTTGAAGGAGAGCTAAATACAAATCTACAAAACCTGCATTTGACCTAAATTGCCAAGTCAATAAATGAATTTAGTGTATTAATTTGTTCATAGATGTCTCTTGTATTATTTATATTGAATACAGGTAGGTGGCCTTTGACTCTTTTTGTGATTCACATTGAAATGCTTTTGACTGTAATTTAAATAAGAAGAAAATGTATTAACGATAAGGCAGGAGCAAGTTTTAAATCTAATGAATTCAATTTATAATATATGATTATGAGCCCTTCATACAATCTTTATATACAATACTCAACAAGTAGGCAACTTGTTCGTCAGCAATTGTGAAGAGTGAGCAATGGAGATAAAATACTTCATAACCATATAAACAGTAGTATGTAGCCCATAAAAGCTTGTGCATGGTTATGCAAAATAAAGTTGTGCTTGACCATAGAATAAGAACTCACATAACTTGTTCATCCTTAAGAAATTTAATCTATAAATGATAAACTAGTTGCAACCCATGAAACATTCACGGAAATAAAAAAATTACAATTAACAAAACCAAATATTTCTCCTTCGTTTTCTACACTGCAACAATAAACATAATAATCCAGAAACATTCTCAGGCATGCGCAGTGTGTGCATTTCGATTTACTTTCGAGAGAGAGAATTGAAGTATTCCTCTCTCGCTCTTTTGTATTCAGAATATTCTCATTCATTTTTGCCTATTTATATTATGATAAGTGTAATATTAAATAATAAAAACATGCCTCAATCTGTGACCTGTTATAATTCCGGTAATACTAATTCAGTAAAATTAACCATAGAAGAACAAGTTGTGATTAGGGGTTCGATGCTCTTAAATAATCTATCTAACTAACCATCACACCTCTCTCCGAAGGGGTAGGCAGAAAGGATGGACTGCCACAATTTAACCAATGCTCCATCCTTCTCTTTTTGCCCCAGCGAAATAATTGAATAAATCTATCTATGTGCCTCAAAATCCCAATTTTAATTGTAATTCAATTATTTATATTTTAATAAATAATCAATGTTATATTTTATTTGTAGTGTCCATTTGCATAAATACAACACTCGAATAATGATTACAAAACAAGGCTTTTAAACATTTACAGTTTTAACACCATTTTATTTCAGTTTCTAACACTACCAATCTGTTTCGCTCAAAGTGTGTGTATGACTTGCTGTATGAATGTGGAGGAGGCTAGAGAGGTGTGTCAGGTTCGAGTAGTGTCGCAGTCTAATCTCTCTGCCTACCCCTTCGGTAAAACGCATGATGGTTTGTTGATTCTGTTATAAAAATGCCCCCCTACAAATTTCAGTGCTTCATATGAAATAATAATAAGATTTTTTTTAATTAACAGAATAAAACCAAACAGAACATTATGTTTGAATTGTATTAAAAAAAATTATGTACAAATTGCAGTTTTCGTTACTGAATTACCGCTCATATAGATACTTTTCAGAGTAGATCAACATATTTGATAAGTAGAGTGATTTATACAATAAAAAAATATATCATTTATCAAGTTTTACGTGTTAAATCATCCTCCATGAAGTGTTGATATGAATAATATGGAATCATTGGGTTGTAGCTGATATTCAGAGCCTCCGCAGAGCTCCCAATCTTCTTGGTTTACGAGAACGAGGATTCCAGGTCTCACTGAATCCTGCTGCAGGAACAATTCCGGTCTCTCGCGAAGGACATTTTTTTCCATCCACCGCAAAAGATGGCCGATTGTCCATTGATTTGACGTTGATGTTCCGAGATATGAATTGATTGGTGGTAGAACAACCTATAACCATAAAATTTAATGATCTTAGAAACGATATGTTAATCGACTTTTTAATGTATATCTATTTTTTTTTTTTTTTTTTTGTACACAACAGGTCGTTTGGACCCAATTACAGTATACAATTTTTATTTTTTAGCTATTATATTGATTCTCGTGACATGTGATAGGTAGCCAATCTATCGCCATTTTATTGTCACGTGAATTCTACACCAGACCAAAGACAGTGTGACAATCACACTGCCATCGCCGGGAATCGAACCCAGGACCTTCGGCATGGAAGTCAGAGCTCGTAACCACTCTACAATGACGTTCCATGACTCTTCCCATTTTTTAGACCAAGAATACAATTTTAACTGAGAATCAAATCTATTTTCCTCCGTCCATCATCTATATTTTTTTATAACTATTGATAACAAACTGTTTAATGAATAAAGTTGTTAATTTTGTTTTGACATTTCAAAAATGTTCTGGCGATCTAAATAGGTGACAATCACTTAAAGCCATATCTGAAGAATATGGAGGAAGAAGTTCTTGGGCAAATTCACAGATTTTTTCACCTTAAATCAAATATGCAGGCAAGGATTATCTTGTCGTAAAATTACCCTTTTTTATAAACACAGATATTTTAATGGCTGAAGCTTCTTCCCAACATCTGTTATATCTATAAACTGATGACAAATGCCCATTAGTTATACATTTAAAAAAATGTATATGAACAGACTCATGGAGCAACCTGATTCTATCAAATAATTACTAAAATTGTTGTTATGAACATTATATTTTAAACAATTTGTTGTTTACCAATAAAGAATACTAAACTCAGTGATAGAAGATTTAGAATCTATTATTTTGACTATTTAAGAACTCTATAGAAAAAATTCTAATCTCAAGAGTCTACTGCTTCAGAGAGGGCCCAGATACAGCTTGATTCGCAGATTTGCACCTGTAGCCTTCCTTATCAGACTATAATTATTTTAGACCGATTTATTTAAAAAAATTCTCTTTCGATGCTTAACAATGTAAATAAATTATCTGAAAATAATTGAAGAAGGTATTCTAAAAGATATTTAAACATAAAAATATAAATAAATAATGAAAAGATAATATTACGATGATTACCTCTCTTTTTTTAATTTTATCAAACAATAATTCTGCTCCGCCCGCAAATTCGATTGTTATTGGAAGAGTTTGGTTTTGATCTGTCATTTCGAATATTGTTTATAAAACTATTATACGTTTATTACTTAACAGAAATTGCATATATTTTTGTTTTTAAAACAGTCTAAATATTATAAGGATAATTATTTGTGTTTGTGAAAGTGATTTTATAAATAAAAAACACTAAACCTTACTTAAAAACACATAACCTTACTTATATAAAAGATTCAATGAATCTAACATATAACCATATAAATATTTTTTTAATTATAAATGCGTTTAAATTATAAATTAAATTATACGCTTTTCGCGGTAATGCTAATACGTATGTACTTTTTATTTTTATCAGACAACTGACAGAAAAAAGTGAGGTTACAATAAAAATTGTCTAAATGTTGCCACTTTATTTTAAACGTATTTACGAAACTACTTTTTCAAATAATTAGTATAATAATACAAAATTGAACTAGATAATATATTTAAATATATATTTTATAATTTAAATAAGAATGAAATTGTTCCTGCAACTGTGATAATTTTGTCTGCCTTTTTTTTGTTAATAATTTACCTTAATTTAAAAAAAAAGTCTAACACCAAAGATTTAAATCAATAATATTAGAATTTGTTTTATAATCTTTAATATCAGCAGAAAATAGCTCATTATTATGACGAAAGAATCTGGTCGTGTCCAGGCTCGAACCCATGTCCCCTGGATCAAGAGCCAAGCGTTCTATCCCCTTCTCTAATCATATATGGTATATTGGAGAGATGAAAAGTATTGCGTGACGTATTTTTTTCCCTATAGAAATAAAATAAATAAAATTACCCTTAATTTACAGAGCTGGTTTCATTTCCCAACAGACTTCTTACCTGCAAAGTGTCTCAACTTTTTTTTATATCAAGTGCTCTTTTTATATTATAACTTCTAAGAACATTGTATTTTCACAAGACTTTATTACCCTTTTCAAAAACATGTCTCGGGTCGAAGATGTCCTTCACCGTAGAAATTTTAACAATATTATTTTATTATATTTTGTTTTACAATGAAGGTGATACATGGGAGGTCTGTCTATGATAAATCCAATAAAATATTGTGTGAAAATACCATGTTTTTCAAAAGTTATTTAAATGTAAATCCCCAATCCACAAACCCACAAATCCGCAATCCAAAGTGATGGTGAATATAGTAGAAACTTTAAAAAAAAATATGCTTTGCTATACATGTCGATTTGATAGTATTTTTGGAATGAACACATAAAGTTTAAGGTTATCAAAATTATTTGATTTGGGGAACACAGAAAATTCTGTATCCCTTTAAAGTTTTTGACCAAGTTGACAAACTGCTTTATTAAATTGAATTTCATAATAATAATAATAATATGCTAACTTTTAAAGCGCCGTTTTTGTGATGTAATCACCTCAAGGGCGCAAAATATGTTTAACATTTTTAGCTAAAAATGCTCTAATTCGATTGAACAAAGTCTGGAAAGATCGAGGTATTTCCAATTCCACCAAAATTAAAATTATGGCCAGCCTCGTATTCTCAATATTTCTTTATGCTGCTGAAACTTGTACAATGAAATCCTGTGACCACGCTAGGATTGATGCCGTTGAAATGTGGTTTTGACGTCGCATGCTGAGGATACCGTGGACTGCAAAAAGGACGAACGACTCGGTCCTTAATGAACTCAAAATAACCTAAAGATAATCTGTTATATGCAGTCAGGGAGTATTGAGTTTCTTTGGTCACATTGCAAGGAGAGAGCTTGATAATCTGGAAAAAAGTATTGTCACAGAAAGTGTTCCAGGCAAAAGAAGTAGAGGCAGATCTGCAAGGTGGTGTGACCAGATTAAGGAGATGAATGGGGTAAACCTCTACTTGGTGGACTGCGGAGAACAGAGAGGATTGGAGGCGTTTTGTTTTAGCCACGGACAGTTTCATAGATCACAACCCTCAGTAATGAGGAAATGAAGAGAGAAGATGTAAAATATTTTGTTATATTCTGAAATATCATAAACAAAAGTAGTGGGCAATTCTGTACAAGCTATATGTTTAACTTGGCCAGTAAAAAATGTTTTATACATTTTCTAAAATATATAATTCTTTACTGAAAAGAGTGCTTTACTATAAAACGTAAATATTATATTAATGATGTAAATATTTTTAAATTATTAAGTGATCATTGTCAACCCAGTGTAGTTTGTGTGTGATGTACCCTTGGGATTTTTGGATCGTTGAAAGTATGTAAAGGAATGTGTGCACACAAAATGTATTGGGATTGAAGAAAACAAAATTTCATGGTGGTTTTATTTGTTTATTTAAACAAATTCCGATTGTTTCAATTCACATTCAAACCCATTCGCATATTACCATTATGTATTTCCTATATAGAAGGTTGATCGTACAATGTTCATATCAAAATAATTTTATACAACTGTGGCACAATAGCATCCTACCTAGAGAATATTCTGAATAGGCATGTTTAGCACCACACATCTTCTGTTTGTACTGGCTTCCATTTCCATTTTCATAGAAATATTTTGGAAATTATAAAAAAGGCCATTATTAACTACAAAGCAAAAAAAAAAATCAGTACAAAATTTAATAAATGTAATATGAATTTGTATGTAATTTTTTGTTAAGACTGAAATCAGAAGTGAATATTTTGTTCACTGGAGAAATTTACTTGATATTGTTTGATAGGTTTGAATAAAATACACAAATAATATAAAATTTAAAATAAAAAAAGAGTAATAGAAAATGGAGAAAAAAAAGGATTAAAGTATCACTCATGACTTCGGTTTCTATAACATCAAACAAGAAAAATTATCATTAAAAAAATTGCTCTCATTCTTAATTCAAACATCACTATAATTTTAAATGTTACATTCTTAGTTTATTCAACAATTATTATTGTACTAATGTAAACGTAATACTTTACTAAAATAAATTATTGTATTGATCTATATAAAATACAATCGATACATAAAACTATGAAAAGAAGAAATGCTAGCATCAAAATAAAATAGATTTATGTATTAATATTTTCTGAATTTCATAAAGTGGTTTTGTTTGATCATTTCATAAGTATTTGATTTAAAAATATTCACAAAAATATATATTTAACTTCACTGAATGTCTGTACAGATAAAATGGACATGTATCATTATAACAAGTACACTTGTGTAGGCACTTTGGTACCAGCTGAGTGAAGTTGTCCAAGGTCTAAATATATAAAATTAACTTTTTCACGGGAATATAAAACCAAAAGAAACCTTAAAAGAAATAATACTAACTTGCCAAGAAAAAAGGATGAAATCTTATTTTATACATGGAAACACCGCAAAGTCTACATAGTCAGTTAATCTTACAGACGAAAAACTTCGACAGCAATGACTAGTTTACCAAAATACTTTGTCCGTTGCTGTTAAAAGACATTTACATTAAGTTGGAAGCCTTAATCTAAAATATCTTCAATAATAATTTTGGCAGTTTCGTGTCACTATTACATGTAAAAGTTTAATACACAGTAGGTAAATACTCTAAAACTATGAGTAAATGGATGTTTTAAATTTTATGAAACTTGTATGCTGAAATAACATTTCAATACCTAACTCCTTAAACATAAATTTATTATAAGAATTAATAGACAAAACAATGTTTGATTCATAAACACATTTGGGTTATATTACCTGCTAACCATCTCACTCACTCGTAGATATTCAACGCGACTTGTACCTTATCCAACTAAAAACAATGGAATATATCTTTACAGCTTACAGCAAATGGATGGCAATTCTAAATCATATAAGAAACATTCTAATCAATTTTAAAACTACTATCCCAAGGAGAGCAAATAAAAACGTACCACGATAAAGTTAAAACTATGCGTGTAGTGATTAGATTACAATAAAAGTAGGATACGGACATAATGTCTTTCAAATTGTTTTCCTTCCACCAAATCCATACTTGTATATGATGTATAAAATATGATTTACAAAACAAACCATATAATATTATATACACACATGTACGTATACAATGGTAAATTATTTTTTCGATCTGTAGACGATTTTCTCACTGTTAAATATAGCTTTCATTGCACACCATAAGCACAATCCAGCATTTACACAGAACAATATTGTTACAATATTTTTAAATTTATAAGTTCATTCTGAATTATTATTACGTTTTGTACCATATATTTTTGGTAGAAATAAAATTAAAAAATTGTTAATTTGAAGACAAAAAAGAAGCTTATTGAATTTATTGTGAGGCAAATATATTAAATAAACTTTACAGTTTATGTTAAAAAATAAAATAATATAGAAGGAACTTGATATTGAGTTACTCTGAAATTGTTTTAGAAAGGTTTGTCTGTAAATCTGGAATATGGATTGCAGAATACATAGTGATATTTCATACATTGGTTAGCACTGTAGTATAAAGGTACATTGTAATTAAATAATCACTAATTAATAATTATAGAACATTAATATTTTCCCCATTCGAATCATTATATTAATTAGACACAAGAAAATTGAATGTCAATGTAAAAATAGAAAAATAAATGTAAAAAATCATATTCAAACATCCAATGAAAAAAATGTTACTTTTAGTCTAAATGTATTTATTTATTTCAATAAATTTTTTAATAATCAAATGTGTCTAATTAAATAATGATGTTTGTATTTGAACAAATGTGTTGTCGATGTAATATAAATTTATATTACTAACACAGTTGAAGTTTTGCCCAAGAAAAGTGTATTTCATTCAAACATTGGGCTGTTATCGAGGTTGCTTAATCTATCAGAAGCTCGAGATGAACGGATCCCAACCTGTCGTGACGGTCGTGCTTAATATTTTTGGCCCACGCTTTGCATTCAATGTTAATTAAGATTCCAGCTGGAAAAAACAAAACAATTACAATCAATTTTTTTATATTATTCTCTGGTGCAAAAAGGCTACCAAGGCACTACTTATGATAACACTTTGATTGCCAGTTCAATTTTATGTAAAAACATTCGAAATATGAATCTTTGATGTCGTAATGTATAATTTATTTAATTTAAAATATAATAATACTATACCTAAGGTTCAAATCAATTTTCACTGTCCATAAGTAATATAACTAATATTCATAATAATGAAATATATGGCGCTAGTGTAGATTGAACTAAAATACGTGAAATGTTCCTCAATATATACATCCTTCAAAAATAATTGTCTTACTTGGTGGTCGTAAGAAGGGCGGAATGGGGAATGTTGTATTACATAAAGCGATCGCTTAACCCAACCAATGACAGGTCATAAGTCCTGTAAACGCCTTGACCACCATATTCTGTTTCCAAAATAATTTACATCTTTGTCTCTATTGAGATACAATTAATCTTTAAATGACTAACCCGTAACGGGTAAAATCCAGTATTTGTCTACAAATATTTGTATACATTCGAAACAAAATGTTATAATGAAATATTTCTGAAACGCACAAATGATATAAGTGATCTTCGAGAGCTTGAGCTGAACTTACGTGTTGGTCTTTCTAAGTGGACAGCAACCAGCGGACTGAGGTAGCCTTCTGAATTTTCAAACGGATAGAAATATCCAGGGAAACCTCTTCTCGGGTAATAAGCGATAGGACCAACGTTTTCTACATCAGCAGGGTTCTCACCTTCACATGACACCCAAATAGTGTTTAACTGGAAGAAAAGATTCATTTGATTACTAATAAAAAAAATCTGTTCTGCTCTTCACAAATTGGTAAAGAAAATAAAAAATAATTGAGATTTTTGAAAAACACAAATTCAGGAGGCATCAACAGTGAAATATTTGTCCATTAATGCCAAATTAACTTTGTTTATTGAAAATATTATGAATATTTTATATGATGTAATGAAAGAAATATTTTTTTTTATGATATTAGATATTCATATTTAGTTTCATTTGGCAGCTCGCTGCTAACCTCTAGTGGCGAGCTATCATGCTTATTATAGTGTATTGAGCAGAAAATGGAAGCGAGCTGCCGAAACTAGTCAAAACTAAAAAAAAACAAGTGGAATAAAACTAAATACACTCGTACATTACAAAATAAAAGAATTTAATTATTTATAATGAATTTCATTCCAGAAATTTCAAAAACAAAATTAATCAATATTTTATATGTTAAATAGAAATGTTAATTGATGGCATGATTTGTAAGAAAAATATGTTAAATTCACTACAAGAATATGTAAAAGGTGAATGCTTCTCTGAGGTAGTTATTAAAATTTTGTTAATGGAATGCAGTTCAACCAGCAAGTAATTAATTTTAATATTTTTTATATGATTTGTTTTCAGTGAATTATCTCAGAATATTTTAGTTTAAAAACGATATTCATATTTACCGTTTTAGGATTCTTTTGCTTCTCTTTTTCGATGTGATTCTTGAGATCCAATGGCATGTTGTTAGGTAAGTTGATGGTTTCGTTGTAATACTCAGGGATCCATCCATAGATTTTATTCAGCTTGAGGAAGATACAGGGGGAAGACTTGTGGTAGCTGAAGTGGTTCTCCTGAGTGCACGGCGCCCAGTTCTTGACATCCACGTCGCAGACCTGGCCCTTCGGGGGCTGTTTATCGTAGTCGCAGTCGTAGATGTTCTGGCCTCGACCGGGTGTCAGTCCAGGGGTCTTGTAAACTGGAAACAGAATGTTAAGTATTGTAAAAAAAAAGAAAAGAAAATTGACTCATGGTAATAACATGTTACGGTTATCCTATTGTTTTATAATAACATCCCAAAATAGAAAAATTTGTGTCATATATTACCATTTGATGGTTAAAATCTCTTGATATGTTTAATTTTTTTAATGAATTTGTTATTCGCTGTGCTTAAAACCAGTATTTATATATACTATAATTGCAGTGACAAAACATCAAAATGTTTTTTTAATATGCATATGTTTAGAAATAGAAGTGAATATGAAGAAATTAAAAAAACCTTTGATTCAATAATACACAGTGTTGTTTTAATTGCAAAAAAATCGTAAATTTACAAAGCAATTAATAATAAAATATTGATCCAAAATACATTGTTTTAATCCCCTGGCAGAATTGCTGCAAAAATTAAGAACATTGGAAAAAATTGGTAAATTTAAACTAGAATATTGTGTTTTTGACGATTTTTCACAACAAGAAAACTCATAATAAAATATAAATCAACTATCTTTTTTTTAAAAAAGATAACCAATTATTTTATTCCAGTTTGAGGTTCAGTTTTATCTATTTTGTGCATCGGTGTGCAGACCCTATCTATATAATCATTATTCCAAGGTACAATAATTATAACTATATCGCAAATACATTTTTTCAGTTTTTAGCAAATACTGTTTTTGATATAAATTTATGTAAATCAATCTATTTGATAACAAAATTGTCAAATTGATAAAACTTTAAATGTATCTAATCAATTAAAAATAATACGGGTACACGCAAAGCGGATTAAAAAAACATATGAAAACTTTGATCCTAATTTTGATTTATAGCGATTTCTTATGAAATATCTAAAGTAAAAATGACAATATTTGTTAAAAATCGCGAAATAATAATATAAGAAAACAAGGTTATAATAAAGAGACCTTATAAAATGGCTGGAGCCGACATCTAGAACATTTTTTGTGCACAATTTCATTGTTAAAATGAATGCAGGTTCTGGTAGAAAAAAGTACCTAATGCACAACATCGGGAAATCTGTCAGACTTGACAGTATTTAGGGTGTTTATGAACATAGTGAAGTGATTGATATTATCGACTGCATGCAACACAAAAAACAAATTTGGGTCCGAAATTTTCTGTGCATTTATGCGTCCAGGAACTACTTGGATGAAGTACCTACATTGCTATGAACTTTCATGAATACTTTGAGTTCTAGGACTTGTCGTAAAAATGTAGGCTAAACAAACAGTGCTTGTATTCATGGATGGATGTTATAGAGTTGAAACATGTCTCAGAATTAGGTCACTGTTACCGCCAACTATTACTCTGGTGTTGAGTGCTGACGTATTCTAGATTGTATAATACACGGTAGATTAAAAAATAAACACCCTTTTCGAAAGTAACAAAAAAAATATGCAGTTGTTTAGCACATTTTTTTACTGTCAAACAATCTTTGTAGGAGATCACAGGCTAAAAATAAAATTTAACAAGTCTGTATTAAATACATTTCAAAACAGTCTGAACCAATTACATTAAAAGATCAAAGAGAATAGATACGATGATAATAGAAATAAAAATGATACGATATGTGATGGTTTGGAGGATGATCTTAACATATGTGTTCGACAAAGTAAGAACGCACGTGGTTGCTAAAGAATTGAGCTTATGTATACAATAAATGTTTGATATTTTTTATACTTCGTAGCTGTATTGCATAGCGTAATAACATACATACTATTTTTTAAATCAGAACGTATTATTTATAGATTATGGATGACTAAAGGTTAAAATAAATTAAAAAATCCAGAACACAATTTTTAAAGGGACACCATTGAGTAACCTTATTTATTTTCAATGTTTTTATATGAACACTCTCATATCAGACTATGTAAACTCGCCTTACTAGTCGCCATTGAGACGAATATTTAGCGAGTTTTTACCAAAGGCATATTTAACCAGTTTTTTGCTTTGAAAAGAAAGCTGCGCTTAAATTAAACCCGGCGATAGTTTACGGGACAGGAGGCTTGGCTTTTGATTCAGCAGAAGCGGGTTAAATTCTATGGCACGACGATATAAAAGTGTGTATATAAAAAAAAAAAATAGAGATATGAAGGGAATAAATATGGACAGTATTTTAGCAGTGTAAGCAATTACCAGCGATAAACTGTTCTAGAGAGTCAGTCCAGAACTTCCAGTTTTCGGGGCTGGAGCCTTTGTACCAGATGAGGGTGCTCTCCACCTGGTCTTCCGGGGGCAGAGGCCGGAAGCCAAGGCCGGGGTTGGTGCCGATTACGCTCTTGTCCAGCTGCCATGTGGGCGTGCGCGGGTCCAACGTCTGGAAGAACACCCACATGCAGATGGCCACCAGCGCCGCTAGCACCCCGTAGAAGATTGTGTAGAACAGGCATATCTTGGCTGCAAAAGAAAAAAAAAACAAAACATAAGATAGGTATACAATTAAATTATAAAAAAAAATACACTTAAAAGATAAAATAATAAAATATATTTTTTAATTTTTTATTGTTATTAATCTATACACAAAGATGAATATTTTTATGGCAGCAGGCAAAGATATATAAATTATTTTATGTTTCTTGAACAATGTTGTAAAACTCAATATTAAATAATTAACGTCTGTTTTCTAGAAGTTTTATTACATTTTATGGAATCGACATGTTTAGCCTTAGCTAGGTGAAACATGTAATTCACATAAAATATATAACACATTTGAAAACATACGTTTTTATTCGTATTAATTAATTATCTAAAATAAGCCAATCAAAAGAAAATAATCACTCTTTTTGATTTTATGTATTTTTTGAAATATGGGTAAAACTTTTATAAGAAACGCGAAAAAGACACATCTCCGGTTGTGATTAATTATTATGAGGAGGACGCGTGTCGCAAGCACGATCAAACTTCAGACATGGGTGATAGTGGGTAGACGGCGTATTAATTAATCATTATTAGATTTCGTATTCATGAAATATGTTGACGACACATTATTATGCAATATAAACAGCGCACGAGCGCACCGCGAGTCCTCGTACGAGCTGATTATCCGCGGGACTATTTATATTTGGATCCAATGCCTATCTATTGTCATGGCCTCCCTTCGCCTGAACTCTAGGAAGTGTGCCAGGGCTGGGAATCTATACAAGTGCTAGCAAATTAACCCTTACGCGAATGACGTGGTACAAATTGACAGGTTTGCTGTTATGGAGATTAACCCCCATACTACGACTGGCTACATTTGTAGACCAAAAATATTGGTTTCAAACTATGGCCGACCAAATTTACAGTTTATATTTGAATGAATCGTAGAAACCTTTTTACTACAGTTCCTAATTATTAAATTGTACGTAATATTATGATGAACTGGGACTGGCTGTCAGAGCTGCAAATGTAGTCGGCCTGAGTTCGTAATCTTTTTTAGTGCAAATGAAGCCAGATGTATGATACAATTTGAATTAAAAATGGTTGATTACTCTTCTACAATAACTAGTTACAAATAATAAATAAGTTTTTTCTAATTTTAATTGTATCTCAATAGAGACGAAGACGTAAACTGGAAACTGAACATGGATGATCAAGGTGTTTACAGGACTTATGACCTGTCATTGGTTGGGTTAAGCGCACGCTTTATGTAATTACAACATTCCCCATTCCACCTTTGTTATTGTGATCATGCATGACAAATTTTTGGAAGATGTATATATACTTCAAAATCCATATTTATTTTCACGTGTCAGTTTCGGTCAGCCATCTATGTAGATTTGGTTGCACTAGTGAATTTTTTCAAGAATTAACCTATACAACCGACCCACTAACGCCATCTATGGAGAATGATTTTTCGGCATTTAGCAAACTACCTTATTAACACAATGCGAAGGCTGTCACCGAACATATTGTTAGAAGCCGCTAGGAGTATTATTCCATTCTATATGCCAAAGAATTTTGACCAGTTTTTTTTAAGAAATGTCTTAAAAATATAAGAATTAAGCATATTACAGTTATCCAAGTATATAGCACAAGTATTTTCCTGATTTGTGTGATAAAATCAATGAATTGTATAATAGAATAACTTTTAGTTTACATTAGGTTTGAGTTATCTTTTAGATATATGTAATTGTATAGGTATATGAATTTGATTTAAAACACCTAATTGCAGGATAATAAATATGTAAAAAGCTCTCTTTAGTTTCAAATTCTATTCATGAAGTTAATATCTATTTTTTAAGTAAATATTATATAATAAATTGGCTTAAAAGGTAGATTAGATTTGTCATTGATAAATAAGCCTACAAAGTTGATGTTATCAAAAAAACGCTTAAGTGGTAACCTCGAAATGGCGTTTAATATAATCAATAATTATTAAAACTTCGATGAAGGATGAATAGTTAAGTAAATATACGTTAACGGTATGATTGAAGTACAGAGTCGCGGGAAACCGAGGAAAATTTGGCATAACCAAATTAATAAAATTTTAAAGGTCTGCCATGTTAGTGTCAGGATCGAGTAGTGTGGGGATCCATTATCTCTGCCTACCCCTTCGGTGAAACGGGTGATGGTTTGGTTGTTTGTTTATGTTGAAAGTGTTTATTTTTCGAAACAAACTTTCGCTTAAAGAAATACAATACGTTTTTCAAAGACTTTCTAATGTACATTTATTTCGTCTACAGTTTACATTATTTGAATGTATTGCGGCTTCTTAATTGTAATGTTGAGCCTAATCTAAAGAAGTTCATGAAATGTGAATCGCATCGATAAATGAACTGTAAAATGTTTGTAACATGATTTTGTAATCTGCAATTGGCCCACTAAAACAGATTAAACGTTTACTCAATATAAAATAAAATATCCAACATTGGAAAAATATAGAAAATTGTGTAAGTTATCCATTTGTAAATTGTAAGCGAGTGCTCAGGAGAGATAATACCGATTTATCACCAACACACAAATGAAATGTGGTTTAAAATGATAAATAAGTGGTTTTAAGATAAAGCTTTAGTAGTTATTGCAGGAATTATTTTTTCTATTATACAGTAATACGTGGTTAATTTAATTAAGCACGGAAAAACACATTGCTAACAGAATGTCAATTTATGATTGATGCTTATTAAATACCTCAGGTGATGTCGGTATAGACACTAAACATAATTATTTATTACAAACAGTTAGGTAAAGCGTTACAAATAATTGGTTTAATAATATACAAAATATAAACAATATTATAAAAAAAACGTTAATACGTTGCAGTGCAATTGCGGTTACTAATATCACAAAACATGGGACTATTCTTGTGAATATCAGACGCCTAACATGCCTACCAACATGACGTACATAATAAACTTTAAAGCTCGAGTAAATTTTATAACCTAAACAAATCGCAGATATTTATTTATCGTGAAGCAACACATCATTGTGTTAGAACGCTAACAGACTAGCACAAACCGTGTTGAGTCTAAGAGGAATATTGGAAAATTACTAAAATCATAGGATCTTAGTGAGAATATAAAATATTAAGAAATTAATTTGTTAAAATGCGTAATTGACGATATTTTAACAACTTAAAATCAATTACGAGTATATTTTATTTATTTATTTAATAGAAGATTCAACTATACACAAGATATACCTACATTTTTTTAAAACAATAAGACTGAACCCATCAAAACTAATAACCCACCAAATCACCTACCAACAATGTTCCCATCAGGCGTAAGATGAATAGCAACATGAGCTGAACCTCTGTAAGCCAAAAGATCCAAGTCCAAGTCCATCATACTCTACAATCTTAACTGGTCACTATTCCCTGATCGAGAATAGTGTCGGACTTAAGCATTAATCCAAAGTCCTCCCTCGCCTTCTTTCGGAGGATAACTCTCAGGGCCACACATTTAGTACCAGCATAGAACTACTTCTTTTTCTCATCCTTTTTCCCTCCACTGCTGGATAGGCCTCTTCCATTTTCTTCCAATCATCCCTGTCTTGTTCCTTCCGCATCTAGGTCGTTCCAACTATTCGGACAATATCGTCAGTCCATCTTTTAGGTGGCCTCCCGACACTTATTTTCTTTGTTCAAGGCCTCCACTAAAGTATTCTTGTTGTCCATCGGGTATTATCATGTCTTGCTATATGTCCAGCCCATTTGCCACTTAAATTTAGCTGTACAATCTATGATATCGGCAACTTTTTCTCATTTCTCATCTTGTCTCGGAGACTCTCAAATCACATGTCCAGGAACGTTTCTTACAGATGTAAGAGGAATAGCCATTAGAACTGAACCTCTGTAAGCCAGAAGATCCAAGTCCAAGACACACGAGTGAGCAATTTTTCATTGATGAAACTTTCTTTACACGTCACGACGCGACGCCGTGAAGATCTAAGTATTATAACATGGTTCACATACAGATGTGCGTGAACTTGCTAAGTATTTGGCACACAAACATATTTGCCGTTTTTTTTATTATGTACTCGTTTGATTACTACCCGAATCGGTAATGTAGCTACTGTTATATTGTATGTAATACGATTGTAAATAATGATGACTGTTTAGTGATAACTGAATATGGTTTCTGGATAACTTTTACTTGTCCACTTTTGGACGTAGGCTTCCTCTATTAGCTTCCACATCTGTCGATCCAATGATTACCTGTTTATTTCTCTAATGTCGTCCCAACATCGAAGTTTATGATGTCCTGGGTTTCGGGTCACATTTCTAGGACGCTAGCAAAGGAGGCGTTTTGACCATCTATTGTCAGAGCTGCGAGCGACATAGCCTGTCCAGTAATATTTTATCGTTACCATTCCGATGATGTCTGACACTCCTGTTCTGGCTCTAAAAGTATTGTTTTTCATCCTCTCCGTTATACTGATTCACTGAGGTTTTATAATAATAATAATAATTAGTCTAAATTGTATAGCACCGATTTCGCGATTAACTCACCTCAAGGGATAAGTGTATTTAAATGTTAAGCTCTGTACCGATTTTGATACTTAATAATAAGTAAAATGAAATGAAATGCCCGCTGCGTTTTCTTATTCAGCACTTGTATTAAAATACAGTATGGTCCGCGGATTTCATTGACCGACCGGACCTAGAAAGGCCAGTAACAGGATGCAACTGTGAGCATTAATTTTCATTAGCACAAATTAGACATTTTACTGACTAAAATGAAACATTTTTTCATTGTAAAATTTACGTAATGAAGTGCAAGAATTTAAATATTAAGATATGATTTATTGTTGAAATATTTATAGACTTTATATTATAAATATATGTCTTTATGTTTCGGATGGCTATCTTCGACAGCGTCAGCCCAGACTGATTTATACCCAGCATGCAGAACCAAACTGCCTCTGGTGATGCCGGTGGGGAGAGTTTTGATTTGATATATTAGGTCCTTACATATGAAATTGGCGTTTTGTATGGGAGGAACATAAAGTTGATTTTTTTAAAATATAATATATTTATTTAATCAAAGTATGTACCATTGCTATCTATGCACTTTTGCCATCTCATAGGTAGTTCATCGATCCCTTTACTAAAAAAACCATTCGGACGGGAATCAATAAAATCTTTGAAGTCGGTTTGGACTACCCCATCGGAGTTGAATTTTTTCCCTTGCAAGAAGTTATCCAAATTTCGAAAAAAATAGTAATCTGTTGGGGCAAGGTCCAGAGAGTACGGTGGATGTCTTAGACATTCCAATTGAAGATCTTCTAATTCGGTAGCGTCTGTTGTGCAGTGTGTGGTCTAGCGTTATCATGAAGCAGCAGTGGCCTAGAGCGATTAACCAGCCTCGGTTGTTTAGCAGCTAGCTTTTCCATCATGGTTTACAGTTGCTGACAATAGACATCTGCCGTAATCGTCTGGCCAGATTTAAGAAAGCTGTAGTGAACGACACCAGCACTAGTCCACCAAACGCTCACAAGTAACTTTTTTGGAGTCAATTTTCGCTTGGGGCATGGTTTGGCTGGTTCGGCAGGGTTCAGCCATTGCGATAAGTGCTTCCGATTATCATACAGGATCCACTTTTCATCACAGGTTCATTCGATTCAAAATCCCTTCATTATTGTGCCGGTTGAGTAATTCAACGCAGCAGTCAACGCGCGTTTGTTGATTTGCTTCACTCAATTCGTGAGGTACCCACCTTTCAAGCTTTTTCACCTTCCCAATTTGCTTCAAGTGGATTAAAACAGTTTTATCACTAACACCGCAGCCTGCAGCTAACTCGGACGTGGTTTGCGATGGATCCGCTTCCACAATAGCCTTCAATTCTTCATTATCAACTTTGGTCTCCGGCCGTCCACGGGGCTTGGCTCCACTGGTGCCACGGTGGAACTCGTACTCGTAAATAACGCGATATTTCAAGTTTTCCATTTTGTAAACTGAGTGACGCAAAGAAAAAAAACAAATGAATTATAATTTTCACAAATAATTAATTATAATTTTCAACAAATGAATTATAAATTTGAATTTGGAATTCCTAACCAAAGAGAAGATATTTGAGATCAAAGTTGCCAGTACGCCAAAACGCCAATTTCATATGTAAGGACCTAATATAAGCTTATTCTACTTTCTAGGCTATGTCTCATTTACTCAGTGTGTGGTTTGATCAACTATTGGGTCAGCCTTTTTTGTATGGAGTGTCCATGACTGCCTGTCCCAGGTGGCGTCTGGTTGGACCCGCTCTCTTAGATATTATATTATACTTAAGCGTATAATACAGTTTATTCTACTCGTTTTCATGCAGAATGTAGTTTGCTGTATTCTTCTTTTTTCTTCGTTTCCTCATTGCTGAGGGTTGTGATCCATGGAACTGCCCGTTGCTAAAACAAAACGCCTCCAATCCTCTCTGTTTCCCCCGGTCATCTCTTTAATCTGGTCACACCACCGCGTAGGAGATCTGCCTCTACTTATTTTGCCTGGAACGCTTCCTGTGATAATACGTTTTTCCAGGTTACCAAGTTCTCTTGGCAATGTGACCAAAGAAACTCAATACTCGCCGACTGCTTATTACCGATAGTCATCCTGTTATTCTGAGTTCATTTAGGACTGAGTCGCTGTATTACCATTCGAGCTTTTTGCACGTGGAATCAACAGTGTTGCTAATATATAAAAATGATCGTCGGGGAAGTGATCACGCGGAGATAAGGCGCTCTTACGACATAAGAAATTTCCGTAATTAAGCGAAAATGAGCTCACTTTATGACGGGAATAAAAATAAGCTACTGCAATGTACGAGTATGGCGCTCAGCTGAGCTAGACGGAGATGATGTCGAATCAAGCCACGGACTTATGCAGATTAAAAGAGCAATAATCATTACTACAGAGCATTATCACCTGTTCATGCTGATGAAATTACCATAACTAAACACGCTGATACACTTTATAGCTGTTAATACTAAGAAATCTGGATAATAAAGTCTTAGGAATGAATTCGCAATAAATCATTCATAATTCTTTCGCGGGGACTTATGTATTGATTGTCAAAGAATTGTTTTTTTATGCATGTTTAATTAGACAATTATTTTTCTTGGTAAATGTGTCGTGCATAAATGATTCGCAGAACTATTTAAATAGTTCTATGAAATTAAAAAAAAAAACACTTAAAATTGCAAGTCCTGAGAAGTTTGATCAAATGATTAATGGTCGTTGCACTGTTGGTGTTTGCATAATTGGCACGATAAATGATTAATTATTGCATATTTGTAAATATAAAAAAAAAATATAGCACACTTTAGTGAATTCAGCACAATGTCTGTAAAGTGCATTGACCAGAAAACTGAAATGTACATTTCGGTTATTGTATTATTATGTGAGTCAGTTTATAGGTCAACATTTCGATCATTGATTTTAGGAAAACGTATTTCTCTATAATTCTGAATAGAGCGAAGAGAGCGAGAATTAAATATTTTCTGGCGAAACTAAGCGTGTACAAAGTTCACTACTCTGCGTACAACACTCCTCCAATTAACGTAATGAAAGCAATTTTTCCATTATGAAATCTAAACAAGTTGTTGTTGACGTATCAATAAGTACATTTACCAAGTTTAGTAATTAGTAAGGACTGTATAATCTAAAAGTATATAATCTGAAAGCAAACAATAGAATGCATATATACGAGGTGTGGCAATTAAATTCTGAGAATTTAGTTGCGGCGTGCGAACCGGCAACTCTGCATGACTAGCGCGCCTGGTTAGATAGGTCCTTCCACTCAGTCGCTAGAGATGAGTGTCTGTAGACCCGTAGACAAAGCCTACAGTGGGTGGAAGAGGGTGGGGAGCGCCTCAAATGAAGTCACCTCAAAGGTCCACCAATATGGCAGCGTAGAAGGCGTTCAGAAGGCTGCGACCGTCGTCTTGAAAGGCCTAACTTTAGAGGACTATCAAGGCTGCTTCCAATCATGGGACAAACGTTGGAAACGTTGTTTTGAGTTAGGAAGGGACTACTGTGAAGGACGCGCCTTTATTAGCCTGGGTTTTATTTACATATTCTCGGAATTTAATTGCCACACCTCGTATGATTTAATAGTCTTTACAAATCTGTACTCACTAACCACTTAATAGATATGTAGTATAAAGTAAACCAGCAGGGTTTCAATTGTATATTAATGGTTCACCGGAAGTTTTATTGAAACATCTCGGGTTGCGTTTCATAATAAGATTCAGATGGCATTCGAAAGGTGCGGTAACGCAATGACGTCGGGGAAAAATCCAGAAAAAATCTATATTTATCGAAAAGCATTTCACATTCGCGAGATTCCTGTTGAATTTCCTATATAATATACGAAACCTCAGCGGACCGCTGTCCATCCGCCAGTCGCTTCTATTTCAGCGGACAAACTCAAATGACAAAGTTCGCGGATCGCGATGTGTATCGCGGAGCGGGCTGGGGCGGGGGCGGGGAACGAGAATAGCTCTTGGCACGCGAGCCGCCCAAACACCGTGCCAGACAGATTTTATAATCCCAGGAATATGCCAAGTCTGCCCCTCGGACCGCCATGCCATCAGCGGCCCTCCGCGACTCTCGCGGTGCGAAGTGCGAGCCGCTACTGACTGCGCTCCGGGCGGGAGGGCAGAAGGCACAAGACAGAAGACCGTCTATCGCCCATTGTTTCCGTCAACACAATGTGTTTACTGAACTGGGGTTACCGCAGAGTGCACCAGTAACAACGCCCGACCACACCTCGCATGAGTTCTCACGTCTTACGACATCAAATGATTTTGGATGAGTGCTTTGAGAATGCGTTTTGATGATACCATTTTTAAACAGCAGGATTTCAATGCCTTTAAAATGTTTAATGAAAATGGGTAGTGATTTCATAGTACGTTTATGTATTGTCATCATAAAAAAATAAGAATTTTTTTGTTTCGTTTATAAAAATTAATATAAATTCAAATTTCTTCTCTATTCACGAACACTTTGTGTTGTGGATTCATTGAACAACATTTTTAAAAAATTGTAACACAACGCTTTATTAAAAACAGAAAAAAAATAAAATAAAGATATGATGATAAAAAATCCAAATCGAACGTTTAATAGAACACTGGCTGAACCCTAAAAAAAACAAGTTTTGCTCAATCTGACATGAGTCTGTGTTTTAACAAAAACAGTCGAAAAACACGTACGAATGGATAGCGTTAACATTGTGAACGATTATCGTACGTACGAATGGATAGCGTTAACATTGTGAAAAATAGATGGATAGCGTTAACACAAGCCTCTGTCTAATGTTAACTCAATTATGACCTAAACCATAATCGGTCAGTACTATTAAGCGTGCGAAATGTTAATAGACAAGGAAATATGAAAATAAATTAATTTTCATCATTGATCGCGTAATGTATTTTATATGCAATATTTGATAAGGAAATTGCATGTATAATAGAAATTGACAAAAAATGAGTAATAACCACGCGCGCTCCTACATGATTTGTATTTATGATTAACATTTGCTATTCAAAATAATTTTCCTTTTAATACTGAGTGTAGGGTAAGTCATGTTCTATGAAAATACAACACAGACGTATAATTAGCTATACATGTGTATCAACAAGGAAAAATGAAATTCGATTAACTGTTTCGCCTCTCTTAAACGATTTAGTAAAAAATCTCAAGCTGATTAAACACAAACGCAAACGTACGACCAGTATAATATGACCAACATTTGGAGAGCGATTAAGACAAAGCGAGGAATGCTAATGCTGGATTGAGGCGGCAGATTACCCACTGAATGTTTCCTGATAAGGCCGAATGACTCGACCGCTCTTGCAAAATTGTAACACCAAGTCCACTCTGCCAGATACACAGATAATCTTTTGAAAGAAAGCATGTCCGTATTATGTATACAGAGTTAAACCACGAATTATTTTCTGTGGTCTGGTTAAAGCAGCGGTTAATAAAAACATTCAAACAACACGAGCGATATAAAATACGCCGATTAAGTAATTTGGACACAATTCAAGTTTATTTCTTACGCATTCGATATGTAATAAAAGAGTACTTTATTACTTATATAAATATGATCAAGTAACACCGACAATAAACTCCTGATTTGCAAACAGTCGTAAGGCCGATCTTCATTTACGCAGCCCCAATCTGGGGCTATGCAGCTTCGAGTCACATACGAAAACTCCAAGTCTTGCAAAATAAGGCTATCCGTTTATCGCTTGGTGCGCTTTTATGGACCAGGATAACACAACTGCACCTAGAATCGGGAATTATATGATGATAGATGAATTCATTCTGAAACATGCGGAACATTTTTACAAAGGACTTCCTTCAAACCGTAACCTCACAAATATAGACCTCTCAAATTACGACCCAAACACCTCCATCCGTCACATTAGTTAGTTCATAAAACGGAGCATTTTCTACAGCGCCCTTGAGATGAGTAATTCATAAAAGTTGCGCTCTATAGTTTATCCATTTAATTATTTTTATTATTGTATATTTATTTAAAACCCATTTCAAACCATAAGAAAAACCGGTCATAACAATGACATGTGGATTTTTTTTTTATTATACTGTATTAAAAAAACACATTATATGGCAGCAATTAAATGATCTTTAAAATTTACATTATTAGCAAAAGTATTAAAAACTTTAACTTGTAGCTTTTTCGGCATTTAATAGTTGGATAATCGTCACGTCCACGTAGAAACACACACAACAATATTGATTAGCATAGTTTGGTCGCACATGGTATCCTCACTGGTCGCCTAATTACGCTGTTTCGATATGGTGGCACATGCGTGTTAGGCTAATGATTCGTGCAGTTTGACAACGGAAAAGGAACAGGTTGAAGATAGCGCATTGTAGAATTTAAAATTTATTTAGAATGCAGTATGCGTGCTCATTACACGAACGTGAACGTAATAATCATAATAGAAATTGTTTAACGGATTTATTATTTTATTGTGTGAATATTATTAACGCACCAAGTACCTACACTGTGTTCCGAAATCATAGAAAGATGGAGGATTGAAAAAAAAAACAATTTAATTAACAAAAATAAAATGTACATGAAAGCAATACTCTACAAATTTTGTTAAAATTTTAACGATGTGTTAAAAGTTGTAGCAATAAAAAGTCTGCAAGTGGACTTCTATAAGTGCCTAGCACTGCGTAAACCAATTCTATAGGTGTCAGTAACTTGCGCAACTTGTCGCAATCTGTGCATGTTGTCTTGCAGGTGATATTTTTACAGTGAAAGGCGTTTGCGAAAGTTTTTTGCTCGTGAACCTACGGTTTAGGAAATGCATTGTTCGAGAAAAGTTATATAGAGCATGCACCCAAATAAGTGGTATAATTACATAGTTAAAAAATATTATTATGGGGGCAGGTAAAGTGCCTCCACGTGTATTATTTAATTCCCGGCGCCCGCGCCCCTAGAAACGACGTGAAGTCCCCAAAACCTTCCACCACAATGGCAAGAGAAAGAGAAGATATAGGCCCTTTTAAGAGCCACCTCTGCTATACGTGTATAAACCTTTCTTGCCATTGTAACAAAGAATAAAAATAATTACAGTTATTTCCATACATAAAAAATGTATGTTGAGAATACTCGTATATACTGTGCAAGCAGACTAGTATTCGATATACGATATACGATTGATTCCTAGATGATCGTATTATTGTAGGGTTGCAACCATTATTTTATGAAACGTTTTCCAGGGAAGATGAACATGTTGTCCTTTGTTTTAAATGTCCTTAATCCGAAGTAGAACAACTTATATAAAAAAAAGATTTTAAATTTAGATTTTCGTCAATTATCGTCCTTGGGAGTGCACGTACGTCAAGTGGGGCATTGATGCGTGAAACACTTCCCGCGGTTTGCGACTGGTGTGCAATTCTTACAATTTACATACGAGTGCAAAAAATGCAGAACGGTATTGTGTCAAAGCGGATATTAAGTAAAACACGGGGCACGGTAACGGTTACGTAATGAGCAATTTGAAGTGGTCTATTTATCGTGTTAACTCAAAGGCTGGTGTTAAATGGCTGCAAGAAGTGTGAATAACCATTATACTGGAATACGGTCAGCAGAACGATCTTATTCTGGCTCAGGGCTTTCCACGTGATAAGGTATTCAATACTGTAGATACGGAGAACATTACTTGGACTTGGATCTTCTGGCATATAGAGGTTTAGTTCTAATCTAATGGTAAAAATCACATTTCCAATCATGTTTCCAACAGACGCGTCTGTTGGAAACATGATTGGAAATGTGATTTTGTGGTTGGTTTATGCGGGGTTAGATGTATATCTCGGTGTGCTCCTCTGAAAGATGGCTAGGAAGGATTAAGGTTTTATGCTTAAGTCCCACTTTTTTCCTATCAGCGCTGCATTAATGGAAAACCAGTTAAAATTGGCATTGTGGACTATGATGGGATCCCACTTTTAGAAGGGAGGTTGTTTCCGATGGCAAGTGAAGAAGAACAGTACCTAGATTGGAAGGTGGTGAAGATATCCTGCGTGAGGTTATTTTTATTGGTGAAATATTATATATGGTAGGTTATTAGAAAACATTATTGGGTTATTCGTTCTTATACTTTCCAAAGACACAGACTTCATACATTCAGCCAATCAGTTATTTATAAAGTTTCAAGAGGTGTATTGTAGATAATTATATAATGATATTACATTTAAATGAGTTAATCAATACATAAAATATTGAAATAAAGCAATATGTAAATATAGTTTGATATTTAAATAAAATTAAGATTTAACATCACTGATTTGATCATGTTTTTAGAATTTTTATACCATTTTCCATGTGAGCAGAAATAATAACTCATTATTATGAAGAAAGAATCGGATCGTCTTCAGGATTGCGTTGAGCTAAGCGTTCTGTGCCCCAGACGTCCATCTTGTCAGAATCTCGTTTTGTATACCGACTTTTATTAAATTCGTTTCACATATCCTTTACACCTTTCAGTATGCAAATTCTTATACATCTTCATATACTAGTAAAGTTTATAAAATGAAATTTGTGCTGTCGACGAACAGAAGAATTGATTAAAAATGATTGTATTTGCAAAGACTACGTAATTATCAATTAACATAAAACACGCGTAAAAATCATCAAACGAGTAATGGAAATACAGTGACCTCACGAACGGAGGCAAAATAAATATTTGTTCTTGCGGAGAACTCCAAACATTGTGATGAATAATTTTTAATTTGGTTTGCGTTTCATCTGGAGGGACATTTGTCTTCTATTCGTGTATTATCCGCTGAGCTAATCGTAATACGAGATGGAATTTTATGTATGAAAGTGTCATTTCGAGTTAGTGACGAATGAAGGTACATATATCTCAGCTTGTATCACCTCTAGCGACAGCGAGTGGAAATAGAGAAATATAAAATTGTAAATTATTATATGAAAGGACAAAAATAGGTACTAGATAATAGAGATCGGTCACAATGGGTTTCTAGTAACTAAACAATTCTAGCACGCACTGTTATATAGCGGATTTCAACATATGTTTCATATCATTGAATATGTTATATGGCTTTATAAATATCGTAATGTATCATTTTAAACGAGTTTATTATTATTAAACCATTGTTATAATATTAGAATTCGTCCTCGATTATCTTTCACATCCAACTTCTTCTGTTATTCTCCAGTTAGATACTTCTAGTAGTTGGAATGTATAATTTTTTTTTCTTCCTATCGCAGCCTTGATCTACCGACCTTTCTTTATACTACCTGGGTGCCCATCTAATAATCTTTTTTTGGTACCCGTGACGATGACATCTTTAGCACATGTCCAGCCCAGCTCAGCCTATTTAATACAGATAACTTAGGAACTATACATGTTGTACAACTTGACGTTAAATCTAACTCTCCAAATTCAATCATGGGACCCTGGATTTTACGCAGGTCTTTCCTCTCAAAGATGTCCAGCATCTCTGCAGACTTTGCTGTTAGTGTCCACGTTTTACACCCACACCATACACCATCGTTCTGATGATGACTTGTACATGGTAATTTTTGTCTTCTCTTTATATTATTAGATGTAAATCGAATGTATTGAAAACGCGTTTTGATTTTAGAATTATGAAAAATATTAATTAGATTTAAAATATATATTGTAAGACCTAGATATTTTTAAAATTCTGACGAATTTGACGTTTTCTCATTGCGGCAATGAACGCGGGGGGTCCGATATACTCCTCGGACGTCGGCGTACGGCGTTGGTGTCGGCGTCTGTGTCGGCGTCGCGGCGCCCATACATCAAGACGACAGAAGATGGCGGCGTCTCCCTTCAGCGTCCAGTCAGTCCCGTTGGCCCAGATTCTGAATTTAAATTTAGAATAAACCGACGTCCATCCGCTGACGCGCTCCGCGTCTTTAACCCTGATACTTCTCTTGGCCGATACACAACTATCCCTGAAATATTCCGTTATTATTTTTATAACATCTCTCTAGAAACAAGAAACGTATTCATTTATTTAGGGACGCGCCAATCGCTTATTTCGTCATTGATTGAATTAATTCGATCTGAATGAAATTGCTTTTTAACAATGAACTTGTTTTCGTTATACAAATAAATTGTCATTAGCTTAATGATTAGATCTTGAACCTAGGATTATCGAACTCCTTTATTAGAAATTCAATTTATACATTTTATTTTTTGCGCCTTACATTTTTTGCGCTACGACTCGATAAAAATAGAAGTGGAAAAAATGATATATGTTCGCCTCTTTAAAACTGGATCCTCAGAGAATGGGATTTCTGGAAGGCATCAAAGCCGTTAAAAATACGTAGTTGTTAATTTCTGGATTGGTGACTCGAGTATTTGAACTTGAATCTTCCATTTATAATAATAAATAATAATAAATTTATAGTATGAAAAGAACACCATAGAATATTCGTAATATTTAAAACATTGCTAGGTAAAATATTACTTGTGTATTGGGAATTACGATTTACGTATCCCAAATTTTTAAACCGATCTGTATAGTGTTTTATCTATGGTTTGAAATGCTAGAACAAATAATAGATAAAAAAAATCCTTCTACATCTATAAACTTTTTTCATCGGCTCAATGGTGGCACAAGGTTATATTTGCAATAGATGAATCAATGAATATTTCTTTATAATTACCACGTCAAGTATATACATTATTACTACATCTTAAATATGTATTGTAAAAATGAGTTCCAGGAATACCAACATTGTAATAATAAATTTAACAAGTTTTGACAGGTTTATTTCCACTTTTGTAGCATTGGAATATCTCGTGTACCTTAGAATTTTATTGAAGTGTTATGCGTCGTATGTGTGAAGCTATTTGTCTCAAGAGGCCAGAATTATAGGCAGACAATTCTTGGTATATGCACCACGATAATGCACCGTACCGTTGGTTCTCTGATAACATTTCGCCAAAAACTCGACCCACCGTATTCGCCTGATTTAGCATAATTCAGTTCAACAAACTTTAAGGACTACTCCGGGGACGCCGTTTCGACTCGATTGAGGAGATAAAAGACGAATCGAACAAAGTTTTGAAGGCCATCCCGGAAAAATACTTCTCGTGGTGTTTCAAGGATTGGAAAAAACGTTGGCATAAGGTGAGTACTTTGAAGGCGATGAAATTTATTTGCAAGAATACATAAAGGTTTTTCATTTTATAAACAAATGCAACTTATTTTTTTTATCACCGTTGTAGGATGTTTGTAAAAAAATGTAGGTACGTGACTAATTACAAGGCTGCAGTTTGCGTCGAATTAAAATGATCATATCTTTAAATCAAAGGTGCCATTTGTGAAACGGTTGGTGTGGTTGACGCCGTGTTAGGATTAGATAAGTTATTGCAAATAATTAATAAATAATCGCACTGCAGCCGAGAGGGTAATTATCAATCGCCACAGACTTCTCCAAAGGTATGTAATAATAATATGCCAATGGGAGTAGGTACGAGCAATCTACGGGAGATGTCGATAGTGATAAGGATAATGCGGCGCTAAGCAGTACTTAACCTCAATACGATTTGTTCCAGAGACAAATGAGGTCCGATCGTCAATAATTCAAAGGCAGTTTGATCACTTCGGTACTGTAGAATTACAAGAGTTATCGTTGTTTGTGTATTTACGTGAATATACAAAGCTACGTGAATATACAAACCCAATTCGAAATTTTTGATCAATAAAGATATGACTAGAATATATTTTTTCGATAACATAAGGATTTAATAAAATAAAAGTTCTAAAATGATACAATTTTGTACTGTGAATCAAAAAACTGAATTTTTAGTATATAATACGAGTATTTTAAAAATATATATTCAATTAATCAAATGTAATTCATTTTAGGTAAACTTAAGGCGTTAACACTGTGGAATTCCGTAATAACATTTTTTATTAATTAAAACACTGCTTTATCCACTTTTGAGTTTATTTTGCTCGACATGTTTCGAAGCCTTTACATCTTTACCATCGGGAGAACGATGTTAACTTTAAATCGTTGTCCTAATGATGAAGGTGTAAATATTATACATTCCTTCCGAAGTTTTAATATGTTTTATGTGAATGACATGTTTCGCCTGTCAAAGGCATTATCATTTGCCAATAACATTTGATAATGCAAAGGATATTGAAACAGTGGAGAAGAATATTAAATATTTAATTGAAAACAATTTGTGCATTTCATTCTAATAATTCAATTGCCAGAATGTGCTTTAGAATTAGCGTATTGAATTTAGATTAATACCCGATGTTTAGAAATATATTTCAAATGCGCCAAAGTTATAGAGTAGAACGCAGCGCATTCGACCGAATCCTAATAAAATGAAACAGTGCGAACGTGATCGAATCCACCGCAATATGAAGGAAGTCAATCATAAGAGCGGCTTTAGCGGTGGTGGATGTTTTACAAATACAGTTGAAAGCTAAAGCATTTTCCGCCAATTCCTAGATCGTGCCAAAATCACGTTATGGATTACTGGCGAATGGAAGGCCGAAGGAATCTTTATTCGATTTGGCTCGTGATCTGATTTATAGAGAATCTACATTTACGATTAGATGCACTTGGAAATAACATTTATTAAAGGTCTGCATTGGTCTGTTGAGGCGTTAAACTAGCAACGAGTGCAATGAAGTATGCAAGTTCAACGCCCAGCGCTTAAGCTATCGGCTTCACAATGAAACGGAGTTCAAATTCGATTTAACGATAAATACGAAAACTAGATTATGTTTAAGCTGGGTAAAACACTACGTTGCCAACACACACACACACACACATACACACATACACGAATACACATACACATATACCAACATACACACACAAATATACACACAGACAAATACACATACACACACACACCCAAATACACACACAAATAATCACACACCCAAATTAGCACACACACAAATACATACACATAAATATAAACACACACACAAATTCGCACACACAAATTCACACACACAAATACACACGCATTCACACATACAAATACACTCACACACAAATACACACACAAAAATAAATACACACACACAAATACACACACACAAATACATTCTCACACAGATACGCACACACACAAATACACACAAACACAGATACGCACACACACACAAATACACATACACACATAAACACACACAACACCCAAATACACACACACACACAACACCCAAATACACACACACAAATACCTACACCCAAATACACACATACACACAAATACACATGCACAAAACACAAATACTCACACTCACACACAGATACACGTTTATTTTTCTTATAAATTATGTAATTAAACACAATATATAAAACAACGTTGTTCAATTTAATTAAAAAAAAATATATTTATATGTTTAAAAACATGTAACTCGTAATTTTATCAGTAAATGTGCTCAGCACGTATGTACAAAGTGCACAGTATTTTTGGTATATATTCGATTGTATCGAGTTAGATAATGATCGGATCAATGAAAGCAGATTACCACACTAATTTGTGGTTTCTTCCACGCATATAAATAATTAAGAATTACCAAAGGTGTGGCGCGGAGAGCATTATCTATGAAAATAATCCCGACAAGACCGTGTGCGATTATCTGTTACTTTTGATATCAATTATTAAGGTTTTAAATATTTAAAATAATCCGAAATAAATGTAATTACATTTCCGTCATTTATTAATACGTCATACTCTGCTATTTTGTCCTTCAAAAAGTCGTTGAACTCAAATTTTACTAGAAGCTAAAAAGCACGCAAGGTACGGATATTCGGTGAATAAATCAAGGGCACATAATTTCATGTGTTTAAGGGACACATATCATATAATTTATGGGGTAAAAATACTTTACTAAATTAAGTATATTGCATTATAAAAAATTATTTTTATTATTACATAAACAGACAAACCATCACGCCGTTGCTCCGAAAGGATAGGCAGAGAGAATTGACTGCCATACTACTCTATCCTGACAATCCCTAGCTTCCACCACATACAAACAGCAAGTCATATACGTACGTCGATTTCGAAATTTCTAAAATGGTCGACTTTAAAATTTTGAGTAATTTGGTTAAGCCGTGTTTTCCTCGATTCCGTAATTACGTACATTCAAATCGTTAACGTATACTTTCTAAACCACCCGTTCCAAATATTTCAACTAACGTGGTAATCCTTTCAGAAAACTTAAAATTTGTTTTATTACATTTATTTATTTTTAATATTGTGTATCAAATTTACATAGATAAAACACAGACGTAATATTTTAGAAAGAATCACACATAATATCTCATCGAAAAACTATAGAATCGCTTCTCAAAATCAGTGATTGCAGTAGGTGTTTGCGAAAGCCTTTTAAATTATAACACAAGTCGTCGATGCGTAATTTTAAAACAGATTGAGAACCTCTAGTTATATCATTTATTGTCATTTATAATTGAAAAAAAAAACAATTAAGATTTTTTTGTTTTTGTAATACAAAATGCAATCTTACTTAGGTACTACAATTGTTTTAAATTCAAATATACTACATAATAAACAAGTAAATATTAAAATAAATAAAATAAAAACTGTTATTAGAATTTGTGTATTTGATTTATCACAGTTGTAGAACAATAATTTTTTTTTACAATTCGAAAATGGATTTAAAAAAAAGTCTAAAATAAACGCATACAAGAAATAGCCAAACATTTGAACGCTATTAATAATTTTAAAAGGTTTTCGTACGTATATGTTGTATTCTCATTTAAGTAATATTTGGCGTGTAGGTATAGTTGCATTGATTTAACGTATTGATGATATGCATGGAATTAATTAAGAAATAGCTGTCTGCATATTCGTTAGACTTTCATAAATTTACAATATTTATGAGGAATTATACAAGTACTTTTTATTCGTAGATTTCAACGAATACACAAACATATGTACGAGTAAGAACTGCGATAAATAAAAAAAAAACTTCTTAGAATAATAATGATCTTGCAGTTGCGTTTACAAATATAAAACATTTAAAACGAGTGTCACCTGCTCACAGTTGCATACTGTGCAATTATTCATTTTACGAGTATCCATCCATTGAGTCTACTAAGTTTGTTAACGCTTTGATCGCCAGACAATTTAATGTAAAAACTTCGATCTTTGCTATTTATTTTTTAAATATTTTATCCAGGAATTTTTCTAAACTTTTGATTGATACGAGATTATTATGTTTTCTTATTATGTGTTGGTATATATAACTTGCGAAAGTCTAAGCAGTGTGTTTACATAGTGAAAGGTACTTGCAGAAATACTTTGTGAGTTTATGCTTAAAGGCTGTATCGTCTTCTACTTCTTGTCACATCTCTCCACCCACTGAAGACCAGATTAGAAACCCCTAAGCCATGCAGACTGGGTTCTGCGTAAGGGTGTGACCGATTCATAGCTATTTGTGTCTACAGAGAATGGTGTTTGAGTCTGTTTGGGGTTTTAAGCATATCATACTGATATCATATTTTTTTTATTTTAGATTAACTTAAGACGTTAACACTGTGAAATTCCATAATCACGAATTTTTATGAATAAAAACACAAATTTTTCAACAACACCAAAAAACCATCACGCCGTTTCCCCGTAGGGGTAGGCAGAGAGAATGGATCGCCACACTATTCTATCCTGGTAGACCTCTCTAGATTCCTCCACATTCATACAGCGAGTCATACACGCACGTTGATTCTTCCGACTTCTAACATGACCAACCTTTAAAATTTGATTAATTTGGTCATGCCATGTTTTCCTCGGTCTGCCTCGACTCCGTACTCTATTTACATCTTTAACGTATACTTTCTTAACCATTCTTTCTCTATTCATGCGCTCCATATGTCTAAACCAACGCAGCGATCCTTTCATAATTTTGTTCATAATACCTTCTTCCGCTCTACATTCCTTTCTTATATCAGCATTTGAGATTCCGTTGTATATCGTTCTACCACACAATACGTCTTAGGGACCTCATATCTACCGCATTTTTTCAACTTCTGTGTTTATTATTCTCGAGATGTTTTGAAGGTTTTGCACCTTTATTATCGGGAGAATGATATAAACTGTTTATAAGCCGATGATGAAGGTGTAAATCATTCGAAACATATCGGGAAAAATAAACTAAAAAGTGGAAAAAAACAGTTAATGAATTCATAAGAATAATTATATAAAAAAATATATTAAACTTTTTTAGTTTTGTTCGTACGGGAAATTGAGTCTAAAAGAAATTTTACCGCATGTTATAAAAAAAATCACCTTTGCCACAGTATGTAATGGGTTTCTAGTAGGTAGTAAGTACAATAACTGTGTATGACTCAACTGCACGTAGGTATACCATAGTGTAATACATACATATTTTATGTCTATTATGTATAATGTGTAATACGGGCATGTGACCGTGTATGACCCATCTAATATTCTTGTGTCGAGTACATGCCCAACGACTAAATGAGTCGAAGTCATACTTCACATTATTCATATTACCTATTATTATAATATTTTGCAATACTAATATAACTTTCTATAGATCACGAGTATCTGGCAAGTCTGGTGGAATCTAACATTTGAATTCAAATCATTTTAAAATGGAACAATTTGTTTTTTTTTAAATTGGCGCCGAACATGTAATGAAGCATAGACATCCTACTTGTTTCTTTGTATTATAGCTAGGGTAGCTAACTAGTGACCGCACCCAAGTTATCAGACTGTATTTGATATACGTGTGTTTATGTATTATGTTATATTGGGGAAGGAAAAAAATATTATCATTAAATAAAAGTAACGCCTTAAAATATATAAACTCTTAAAAAAATTATCATCACGAGAACATTATGGCGTGAAGAAATAATAGACGTTGTAAAAAATAATTAAAAACGTTCGTAGCATAATAATTAATAATTTTAAGAAGTAAATGGGACGAACGCCAAGAAAAACAAAAGTTCATTGAAATTTTTAATGTCTGCGCTGTTCAACTGTTTTTTTTGCAAAATTGATTGGTAATTTTTCATTTTTAAAACATATACAATCAGTGTTATTTTTATATTTAGTAACAACTTTCTTAAAACATATGTTTATATGTTAATAAGCATTTATTTGTATTATAAAATATAATATACATAATTAAGACACGTTTATGTAATCAGTAATACATTTAAAAAAATACTTTTTAAGTCATTAAAATCATTTTTTTCAATACGAATATGATAAACTTTTTGAAGAATCTAAGTTTAAATTTTATAATTTGAATGATACGATACATTTAATTTAAAAATGTAACGCCTTAGCTCGTTTAACGTTGACATTAAAAAACAAAAAACAAATCATAGAAATGAATCAAAATATCTTTTGCATTATGACTTAATTTAGTTCTGACTTTACGTCAAAACCACATTTTTGTGGTCAATGCGAAACTAATAAACAATGCCGTAATGCAACAAAATAAACGAATTCATCTGTATAAACTATACGAATTAATATATAAGGTTTATAGTTTAACGTTAGCTAAAATATGAAATTGAATATAGGCAAATTTTACTGAGATCTTGATAGGTACATGTTTTAAAAGAATCTAAAATCTTTTGACTGTTTACCAGTATTACAACTTGGTTACGGATACTTTAAAGGTAGGGAGTCTACCATAGCAACATGCCAAGACCCCACGAAAATATATAGGGAGCTTGTATCTATGGAGGAAGAAAAATATCGAAACGTTTAATAATTTCGTATGAATGGCTTATAAAGTGAAGTTACGAAATGTTCAATGCAATTTAATTATCGTATATAAATCATAAATTTTATTATGTTAATCGTAAAGATCTGATAACATAAAAAAAACAAAGTGAATCGTATTATACAATATGGACCACTGCTCAATTTTATATGAATGACAATTGGATTGAAATTAGATGCAAAACAGTTGTTACCATGTCATATAAAATGATTGAAAAGACTTCAAATATATGTATTTTATGACGTGACAATGTGTTAAATATTTGTTCATTGATTTATATAAAAATTTCGTAATCTTCTCTGTAAAAGAATCGTACAATTTCAAAGTGTATAAATATAATATATTTCATACAATACTATGATCGATATTATAGCATGATAACAGTAAGAAATGCCAGTCTTACACTTGTAATTGTATTTTTCTTACTTAGTTGCATTTGAGAATCATGATGTTTAATTCTTCAAGGTGGTGTTAGCTAAATTTTATTAGAGAGTGCTTTTGTGTGCAGTTTTAACTATGTGTAAATGTGCCTGTCTTGTGATTCCATGGACTTCGCCAGCTTGTCTCCATCCACTGCTGGACGTAAGCCTCTTCACCCTCACGCCATCTCTCTCGGTCTCTCGCCAGTGTCCTCCAGGCCCTTCCCGCCGTCCGCACAATATCATCGCTCCACCTGGTTGGCTGTCTCCCGACACTTCTACGGCCTAACCTTGGCTCCATTCAGTAACCCTCTGGCTCCATCTTCCATCACCCCGTCGACACACATGACCAGCCCACTGCCACTTCATCCTCGCAATGCGTATCCCTACATCGGTGACCCTGGTGCGTATTCTAATCTCCACGTTTGCTATATGGTCTCTAAGCGAGATACCCAACATGGATCTTTACATGGCCCGTTGTGCAACTTTGATTTTATGCATTGATTCTTTAGTTAACGTCCATGTCTCGCATCCATAGGCCATCACAGGTAACACACACTGGTCCAGCACTTTTGTTTTTAAATTTTGTGGCATGTCCGACTTGAAGATGTTGCCCAGACTTCCGAATGCAGACCAACCGAGCTGTATTCTTCTATCACTCTCCTTGATTTGACCCCCTCTTCCAAAAGCCAGCAGATGACCAAGGTACACATATTAATCTACCATTTTTACATTTTTATTATGGATTTTAATAGTTTCAATTTGTGTGTTAGTCAATATTTTTGTCTTTGTCATATTCATTTTAAGGCCAATTTTTTAGATGATTCATTTAAAGCTTCAAGCATTACTAGATTCCATGGACTAGCTATCATAAATAGCATCCCGATATTTGTCTTACAACTGAGGGAACCATGGAATTGTATTACTATAATTGAAATATCATGCATTTTAAGCGACTTCATTTTATCAACTAAATGTTCCCTCAAACATAATGTACATTCTGGGCTAGTATCTATAATGTCTGGACACGAAAAGGGGGAACTTTATTTTGTTTTCGTAAAAATCGTTTCCATAGAAAAGGTAGACGGCAGACTGCAATACAGTGTGGTATGTATGGTGTTTCGTATTAACTAGGGTGACTGACTTGAAAGGGGAATGCTTGAATTCAATAAGCGAAGTTAGCGCGTTTTACAACGATTAGATTCCAGTAAGAAATTAAATGAATTAAATCTCTTAAATGCAAAAATTTCAGTGTGATTTAATAAGCAATTTTCGATTACTTGCAATCTGTGTAAATACGATAAAAAAATAATGGTAAACGTTTGATGATTTTGTATACACAAGCTGTTTTATTTCATGATTTTGTTTATATTAAATTGTATGCTAATGAACATTTTTGTAACTACTAAGAATCTATATTATTTATAGAAATTTATTTAAAAAAAATGTTGCATAAGATTTTGGAGAACAAAATATGCTATTTATACAAGTAAATTATATTTAAAACGAATCCATTTTTTACATAACATTACATGACGGACCCAATGTTATATTTTATTGGATAAAAAAATATCTGCTGTTTTTTTTTTGAGAATTAACATATTCGAAAAAAAATGTCAAGAACCTTATTACGTAATTAATATATTTGAAAATTACTGGTTCTAAAAGTTTTTATATTTATTTTGTGGGAACGAGATACAGTGACATTTGAAAATACCTTAGGTCAACATGTCATTCCCATAAAATATAAAAAATTATTCTAGAAAATAGAGTTTTTCATTCGTATTGATTATTTAATAAGGAGCTTTATATAATTGTTTAAGAAAAAAAAAATAATATGTCTTACGGGAATGTCATTTTTTAGCCATGCTAAGTCTGCCTTTGGTGATGCCAGTAGGAAGAACAATTCGGACGTTGAATCTTATCAACTCGGATTTGGACATTTTTAGTGGCAGTGAGGCGGTGTTTATAAATTATATTTATATTTTGTATAGAAATATATTAACAAATATTTGATAATACCATAGCAAGGTGAAACATGCCAATAATTTAGAATATAACTTCTAGGAAACATACATTTACATCAATATGAATAATTTATAATGGAGAATTGTTAAAGAAATAATAAATAATCTTATTACTGTTGTATTCCAATAAAACTGTAAGTAACTATTGATAAAAAAAAGTTTTCTGTATGCAATCTGAAAACAATAGAATTACTGGCAGCGCAATTGATAAAATAATTCATCATGTAAATTATTACTTTACATACACATTTGGGAACCAGAAGTGTGGGTAGAAGTGTAAAAAAAATCATATGGGTACCAGAATCAAATTCATTGTTTGATATTCAAAAACTATCAGAATAATGATTCGATAAATATTCCGTAAGTGCAAAATCATTAAGTTAATTTATGTATATATGTAATATTGCAACACGCAGCCTTGTGCAATTTTTTTTAAATGCCTCATCAATTGCATATCCCCCAGTTGATATATTATACAATATCTTGAGTAATAAATTATATAAAATTAAATGCTGTCACAAAACAATCGAAGCAGAATACAAACAAATATGTATTGAAATAAAATAATAATGCGCTTTTAGTAATTTGTATTAACTTTATTTGGTAACACCAACCGGTTTCGCTCCCGCCGGAGCTTCGTCAGGGTGAGAGAATATGTAGGTATTTACCGAGTCGCAGTATTGAAAAACAAATATATTTTTAGATAAACTTAAGGCATTAACACTGTGGAATTCCATAATGACGATTTTTTTATGAATTAAAATACTGTTTTTTCCGCTTTTGAGTTTATTTTTCTCAACATGTCGCGGGGTTTACACCTTCATCATCGGGAGAATACCAGAGTTTATATAGCGCTCCCGATGATGAAGGTGTAAGCCTTCGAAACATGTCGAGAAAAACAAACTCAATAATTTTAATACATAAAGAAATCGTCAAACAAATATATGTTTACCGAAAGCGAGGTCAGGATTTATACGACATGCATTCGCCCCATCACGACATATGGGATAGTAGTGAAAACCGATATCAACAGGGCAAAAAAACCTTCTCAGAGTGACAGAAATGAGAACCCTACGCTCCATCACAGGCAGAATTCTTAGAGATTGGATCAGAGATGAGACAATAATATAAAATAATAATGAATTGGATAATTTATAGAGCGCCATTTTTATGAATTACTCATCACAAGGGCGCTGTAGAAAATGCTGCGTTTTATAAACTAGTTGAAAAATAAACATATTTAGTATGAGAGCTGCACCCAACGCAGTAGATCAACCCATCATGAAAGGATAATTTGAAAAGGTGCGTTTTTAATATCGATCTAAACTCTAACTGATTCTCAATGCACTTGAGGTCTGCTGGAAGATTGTTCCAGGCTGAAGGGCCGGCTACCGCGAAGGCTCGGTCGCTAAAGTTTGTGCTAGGACAGCGTTTGGTACAGTCAGTCTTACGATCGCAGAAGTCTTAGCTGATCGCAATGTAGACTCTCTGGCATTCAGGTTCTCGTCTGGTTTGTATGTGGTGTTGAAGACATTAAGATAGGGAAGAAGCAGAATGCGCTTCTGGAGAGACCATGAAAACCGCATGGAAGATCCGAGACTTGCGAAAATTGTTAAAACTGAAAACCTTAATACCAAGATATTATTGTTATTATCAGGAAGGGCGCTCTAAAGATGGAGGGACGGCTAGACACCATCATGCAATGACAGATTATTGTCACAAACAGGTTCAACGACCTAGACTAAGAGGAAGAAGAAGAAACAAGTATTATGTGTTTGCACCTGAGTGTCATAAACCTTTAAATTATTCTTTGTCCCCAATGAGTTATTTATAATACATATTATGCTCGTTTACATCGAGACAATATCAAGTACGTAGAGCGCGAACTATTTTCCAGCACACAGTACACAATATTATAAGTAGAAACCGTTGAGTTAAGACAGACTATCGCTCTGGATGCGCCTAAAATATTATCAAAATCTGACATGACCATCATAACTTATGTCAGCCAAAAAAATACTTAAGACTTTATGATCTCAACTCTCTATGAACAACATAATGATATTGATGGATGAGGCATTTCATTTATAAATATCAATTATTTAAGATAATAGAGATAATATCTATAAAATCGAAAGTTTATATTGTATAATAAAGTATATTATTTTTTTCGTATTGAGAAACCGATAGTGTTACAAAAACACAAACTATTTGTAATTATAAAAACATTATGTTTATCTATTTTCTGAGATATGACATTTGGAATACATATATTTTAAATTCTTCCATTTAAGAGAAGTGAGTAATATATTGTTGTATGAAGTATGGAACTGGCTAAAGAAGGATGAAATCAGAAATTAGATCTTTAAGACAAATGTGGGGTAAATCTATATATGATAGAGTGTCAAAAAAGTTGAGGTAAATGATTAAAATAATGAAAGGGTCATTTAGATGGTCCGGACACGTGGAACGAATGAATCAAGATAGAATTGTAAAGAAAGCATATGTTAACGATGTATACGGAATAAGAAATAGAGGTAAAGGTGGCATGATAAAATCAATCAAATATAAATCTCACCTAAAAACTCACCTTTTCAAAATATCGCATAAAATGTAAATAACGGTTATCTAATTGCTGGTGTCAGATGCAGCTCTCATGACTACAAAATTGTAAAAGCGCCCTTGAGGTGAGCTATTCACGAAAACGGCGCTATACAATTTAGCCTAATTATTATTATTATTAAATTTCAGCTATGTGAGAAGTCGGAAAAATCGACGTGGGTGCATAACACGATGTATGAATGTAGTGAACGAGAGACGTATGTCAGGATACAACAATGAAGCGGTCTATTATTTCTGCCTACCCATTCGAGGAGACGGCGTAATGTTTATTCAGTTATTTCTATTTTTATTTTTTATACACTTTGTATATACAACACTTTTATTAAAAATAAAATTATATAGACATGTTTCGGAAAAACAGTCCTTCTTCAGTAAATATACAACAACAATTTTATAATATGTTTATAAATATGTATCTTTACTGAAGAAGGACTGTTTGTCCGAAACGTGTCTATATAATTATATTTTTAATAAAAGTGTTGTAAATATATACAAAGTGTATAAAAAAAAGAAATAAACCATCATAACAACACAAAGTATGGCGTATAAAGAAGAAATTTAATTAGTTAGATTACAAAGCAAAATAATAATAAAATATTATGTAAGTTTATTTTTACTCAAATCACGAGTTGAGAGCAAACGGGAGTCCATCTGAATTCCACATGTGTCCGAATCCGTTAAGCGAACACGATAGCTTTGCATCAGTCTTGGACACAAATTAGCATGGAGAATGGATGGCGAGTCAAAAGGAACAAATACATTTTTTTTGATCTTTGAGTACTAAACATGCGGCAATAGAGGCAGTTTCGAACACATCTGTTAACATATAAAAAAAGTACCTATTCGAAGTTTGAAAAACAGTGCTCGTTTGAAATTTGCTATAAAAAATTGCCAGTGTGGAGGATACAGTGCACTATAAAAAGGAATATAGGGAATATTTTAAACGAATATGACATTCAATTATTGCGATGGCTCCTACATTTGTTATCACATTCAGATTAAAAACGTAGGAAAACCGCAATTTGGTGTTAAGTTACGTTTCTATATCAAAAAATCCGTTGACATTTTGCATGTAATCAATTTAATGTGTGTGCAATTATAAAATGAACTTATATGAACAATAAAAAAAGGTCGGACTTAATGTACAATAAGTTAATACGTCATATCAGAAATTAAAAAAAAAATTAAAATACGTTTATATACGTTTTGTTTCTCTCATTCCCTATTTCGTATTTTATCTGGATTATATGGACTGCGAAAAATGTCTCCCTAGAATGGGTTACCCCAGTTGGGAGGTATTAAAACCATGTACTTGGTAAATTATCAATAAATAAAATGATATATAATATTCAAAACATTGGGTTATATGTGAAGAGTTCATTCAAAATTATACACTAGTGGTAGAATGGAATCTTTTAAATAATAATGTTTATATGTATAATAACAGCCCCAGTAAAAGTGTAGCTTAATTTGTATAATGTATTGAAGTGAAAAGTGTAGCTTAATTTGTATAATGTATTGTTTGAGCCTCGTCACAGAGGAATTATTTTTATATTTTATCTAAACAACGTACGTAGATTTATATCTATAATAGCTTTGAGTTTTGATTGATAGACGGGCTTTGTGGCAGAGTGACAACAGTATGAATGCCACACTGAAGGTCTCGGGATCGATTCCTGGTGATGAGAGTGTGAAAAGAATACCACACGCTGTCTTTGGTCTAGAATTGAATTGAATAGAATTAGAATTGACAATAAAAATGGCGATAGATTAGGTACCTATCACATGTCACTAAATAAATTAATAATAACGTATATTTAAAATTCTAACATGTTTATTAGGTTGAATTTAATATTAATTGTTTTAGTTGTCGAGTTTGTGTTATAAGGTCTGCTTTATGTCTTATATGTGTAGTTATGAGTGTACATATACGGATACATTTGGAACGGATTGGTCATGTAACTACATAATATAATTTCATCCAAGTACTTGTACATATTGTTAAGCATCTGTTTGACATTATGCGTGTACACGGGCACTATTAAAAGAACAATAATATTTCTCATTCTTACAAAACACATAAACTCAGAATACGTATGGTTGTTTTAAAACCATTCGTTGACAATCATAAATGATGAGAAGAAATAAAGGAAATATGATGTTATGATGTTTAATGAGAATATATTATAAATACTAAACAAATGGCAGTAATAAATATATTGTAAGACTTATATGAAGGTGAGAAAATATACTATTCTAAGATATATCATAATATATTTAATCAATTAATTTTGATGAAAACACACGTTTTCTAGAAGCATAAAAATCGAAATTCGTTTATTGAAATTGCACTAATAGACACCCGTTTTTTAAATCAAATCAAATCATATCTATTGAAATTACAAACAATTATTAAAGTTTAAGACATCAATTGAGAAAAGGTAAAATAAAATAAATATATAATACCAGGAACGCATGTGAGATGGTTTGACATTAGAAATACAAGATACTCTCCAAAGTCAATAGTATTTGTCTTCTGAACGTACTTTCACGAATATGAAAGACATCGATCTCCGAAGCGATCATGTTCAGCAGTTTGAATGCTCTCCCCACCGGCATCACCAGAGGCAGGTTGGTTCTGCACGCTGGGAGATAAAACAATCTGTGCTGACGCTGTCGAATATAACCATCCGGAACATAAAGATGGATAGCCTCCAAGATGACGGAATTCTAAAGAATCCCCTGATAAGTCTGAAGGAATGGGTAAGTGTGCATCCATCCCTTCTTACTCGTATCTGTAAACTATTGGTCCCCAGCATGCCCAAAAGGAATGCAATGGGATAAAGCCACGGATAGCTACCAAACTCCCTCATGTAGAGATTTTTTTTTTTTTTTAAAGGAACATAGAAGTTCCCGCCACATACCCGAGGCTGTTATAGGGCGTAGTGGCGCCCTTTTAGCGCATGTAGAGATATCTCAGAAATCTTTTCTGAATCTTCTCTAACATGAGCGAGTATCTCGCCTCGTGGGGACTCCATATCACCGAGCCATACTCGAGCCGGCTCCGGACCAATGAGTTATACACAATTCGCAAATAGATAAACTTGTAGTCATAACTTGGAGACATGTCAAACTAACATTGTCACAGTTCAAGCAAAAAACCCGAGTACTCGAACTCGATAGTTCATTAATCTTTAATATATGATAATACATAAAGAGAAAATATTTTATTCTGGAATGAGATCTGATTATTGCATATTAATCAAAAAATAAATGGTGATATTGAATCCTAAGCACGTGTAGACAACGTTTTGTTTAATAAACAATTATTCTAATAGGTACACGGGTCCTACCAAGATTCATCGAAGCCATTCAACGTGACCTTTGAGCAAAACAAAAAACATGTAATATTATTATCGGTTTAAGTTTCATGTCGCTCGGTAGAAATATGCTAATTGTAAAGACAAAAAAAATGAGTAGTAAAAAAATTGCTTACCTAATCTTTTTTTATGGTTCGTTTTTTAAATAAATTTCCACGTTTACACGAATGTCGGAATGCTGAAGAATTTAATATTGGCTTAAGAACAAAATCGCAACACACCTGATCCAATCATCGTGAAGAATACAATATTACAGATGTATTCATTTATTGTCATTTTAATGACTTTTGCTGACGATATTGCTATGGTTGCTGAAAGTGAGGAGGAACTGCAGGAGGCCCTAGCAACTTTGCAAGGCATTCTTCAAGATAGCTACAACATGAAGATAAATAAAGACAAAACAAAGCTGCTGACTGTAGGCCGAACGCAACATCAGATGAGAGTAGTGATGTCAGGAGTTCCACTAAAGAACACCAAAGAGTTTGTCTACCTCGGGGCAAAATAACATGGGACGGTCGGTCTAAGAGCGAGGTCGACAGCCGTATACATCAGGCTAGGCTTGCATTTAATAAAAGGTCGAAAATAATAGAATCAAATAATATAGACCTAAAACTGAGAATACTCCTCATCAAGACCTATGTATGGAGTATCTTGATGTACGGCTGCGAGACATTGTGCCTATCCGAAAGAGATAAGCGGAGACTAGAGGCTTTTGAGATATGGTCCTATAGAAGACTATTAGGAATTTCCTGGAGAGACCACATCACGAATGAGGAAGTTCTTCAAGGAAACGAAGGAGGAAGACACCTGCTCAGGACCTTGTCCGAAAGGCGTGGAAGATGGATCGGCCATGTAATACGTCAAGAAGGTCTCTTGCATGCCATAATGGAGGGTATGACCGAGGGGACAAACTCTAGGGGACGCCCACGCCGAGAGTACCTGGAGGACCTGTTGGTGGACGTGCGCTGCTCATCATATGCAGATTTCAAAAGAGCCGCACAAGACAGGGAAGAATGGAAGAGAAGAATAGAAGAAATTGCTGCAAACCAATCCCAGGATTGAAACTTTCTAACTAACTAATGACTTTTTATTTGTGATTTTGCATACATAATAAGCACATCGAAGATAATTCGTATCGATGAAGGAAAAGGCCTCATGTCGTTGTGCAAAATAATATATTTAAAAACCTGAATACTAAAAATAAAAATTTAATGGGTTAACCAAAGGAATAAATAAATAGGAATGAAATCAAACTTCTATATTCCAACCTTGAAGCAGCTAACGAAACATTGCTGATCACAATACATTTATTGTTTATTTATTGAACTTGAACAACCTATAAAAAATCTTATATTACTTGGAATTCCGCATTGAATCACCATGAATGACCGATTATATAAAATACAATACTTGAAAAATCGTGAAAAATACTGAACTTCGAACCGTAAAAATGCATTCAGCAGCAGAAGTCCATTTAATTTTTATTTTAGAATATTCATAAAATCATTTCTTTTGTGAAACGCGCTCGATGTAAATATTTCATTTAAAAACTAACTAACTAACTGACCATCACGTCGTCTCCCCGAAGGGGTAGGCAGAAAGAATGGACTGCCACACTTTTCTTTCCTGACATATTTCTCTCGCTTTCTCAACATTCATACACCGTGTCATGAACGCGCGTCGATTTCTCTGACTCCTCACATGGCCGACATTCAATATTTGATTTTTTTTCAGTTTTCCTCGGTCTTCCTCTATTTCTGGTTCCATTTACATTGAAAACATATAATTTTTTTACCATTCTTTCTTCGTTCATTCTTTCCATATGTCCAAACCATCTTAATGATCCTTTCATTATTTTGTTCATAACACCATCCATAATATTTTCATTTGACACATTCGTCTAAGAGATCTCATTTCTACTGTATTTATTCCAATTTCATCCTTCTTTTGCCAGTTGCCATGCTTCGCTTCCATACATAAGCATCGGTAGAAGAACACCATTCACTTTGATGCTTGCCCCAACCCTTCTTTCAATATCCCTCTCCACTTGCCCATCTCTTATTAACATACTTCCTAAATACACATACTCATATACTTGCTTCAAATTTTCTCCATTTACGCTAATGCTGCCGACCGTCATGATTTCTTCTTTTTCAAAAATCATTACCTTGGAATTATTAACATTCATGATCAGATCATTTCGCATGCCTACCTCATACATATTTAATTTAATCTTATATATAAAACGGTTAACCAATAATATTAATAAATTCTCATATTTAACGTGAAGGTCAGATTAGCTATCAAGGTACTTAATTAATTTTTGTGTATTTTGACGTACACGGTTGGTACCTTGGATGTCTTATCAATTAGTAATGATTGAAGATTAATAGTGTCTCAAGAGTGTGTGATCAGAGTTTCCACTTTCTTCAGTGATAAGGCGGACTACTCTATTTATATGTATCACTGATTGCCTGTAGATAGGTGGAAAAGTGAAAACTAGACAATTATTGGTGACGAGTGATGATACAATATTTCTTGCTATGTAGGCAAGTTTATATTTCAGTAGAAAGAGTCTCGAAAAGGCAATTTTTTATAAGGGAAATGTCTAAACGTATTTACCCTTACTTTTTATAATTCGTAATTTACGATTAAAGGCATTTGCAAATTGTATTAAGAGTTAATTCAATATCACAGTTTGCAAAATCTAATATATTATATTTTTCTTGTGTTCATCTATATATCGCACGCTTAATAGTAAACTGATCGATCATGGCTTAGGTCATAATTGAGTTAACATTAGACAGAGGCTTGTGTTAACGCTATCCATCGTTTCGCGTTAAAATTAAGTCAAAACTCCGCCAATTGACCTCATTACACTATATCGGTCTTTTTCATTCGTACGTGTTTTCCGACTGTTTTTGTTAAAACACCGACTCATGTCAGATTGAGCAAAACTTGCTTTTTTGAGTTAAGCCAGTGTTCTATTAAGCGTGCGATATATAAAACAAAGTCGTGTTAGTTACACCATTTAAAACTCAAAAACGGCTGGACCGATTTTGATAATCTTTGATTTGTTGGATTCGTCTCCGTCCCGAATAGCAGAATAACTTTTATAACATCGGAAAAAAATCGACCCGAGTGCATCCCATCCAGCAAATACAATAGTTTAACAGAAAGTAGTGCAACAATGCTATGCGAATCATTTCGATTCGTTTCAAAAAAGCAATCATGTGAATTACGTTCATATCAATGTAATTTAAATACTTTTAACTTTGATTTTTGCACATTTATTGAACTTAATTCATTTTGAGTATTCATTTTTACTTAATAAATAACTGAAATTAATTAAACTAATAAGTTAACACAACATTTAATGATTCTGAGGCGGTACGAAGTTTGGCGGGTCAGCTAGTTTGATATTTATCATTGTCAATAATACAAAATAAAATCTATTTAAAACAGATTTAGTTTTGAGTCTGGTGGCAAAAGAAAATGGCAGCGAGCTGCCGAAACCAATCAAAAGTATCATAGAAGTGGAATAAAATTTAATATATATTAAAAAGTTAAAGAATATAATTATACATATTTTCATTATTTGCAACGAATAAATTTCAGCGGCAGCTGCAGTCTCTGTGGCTCTAAAAAAATCCACAATATGGAAAAACCAAGACATGGCCATTAAGAGTAAGATGAGAATCTATAAAGCATGCGTAAGACAAATAATAACATATGGGGTCGAAGCAAGGGCAGACACTGTAAGGACCAAACAAGTTGTGATGACTTCCAAAATGAAGACACTGAGGACGATAGCAGGCAAGACACTGAGGGATCGCGTGAAGAACATCAGAATAAGAGAGATACGAGTATGTGAGGTTGAGGATATAATAAGATGGAGCAGACAGCGAAAAGGGGACTGGTACGATCATATTCAAAGAATGGACACTGCCAGACTCCCCTATATTGCATTGCATAATCAACCTCATGGGACTCGTCCTCGTGGAAGACCTCCTAAAATATGGAAGGACAGCTGGGAATCTACCTCACAGGAGGAGCAATACTCTGGAGAACAGACCACGTAGGTCTACAATAAGGAAGAAGAAATTTCAATTACCAACATTGATATCATATACATCGGAAACATTTTGTAGAAGTACTTTATAATAGTTTGAGCTTGTGGAATAAGCAAAATTATAGTTAATAATATCAGATTCACATCTGACTCACGTGCAAATATAATATTATTACAGATACATCAACAAGTACTAAGAAATCGATTAAAATGTTTGAGTTTGGGGAAAATACGATTTCTATGAACACAAGTAATAATAATATACTTCCAGATACCGTGTGCTGTGTGTTTATAGCTAGGTGTTGTTTGGATCAGTCAACAGAATAAAAATGAATGAATTGGTGTCACACTCCTATAGATAGACCCTTCGATCAGTGTACACCTGCACGGCCCGTGTGTGTATATCATATAATACGAGTATGAAGTGCGAGTATGGCGAAGGGGCGAGGTCTAGGACTGATAAATAATACATTTTACAATAACACAGGTTACCGTAACCGTGATAATGTTTTCGTTTAAAACCAGTTAGAGCGTCTTTCATTAGCAGGGAGTGAATCATACCCAAATTTATTTAATACACAAGGTGAATCAAATTTTAAATCAGGTGTTCTTATATTTAATTTCGATTGAAATAATGAGAAATTTGCATAAATTTGTGTTTTCATTGCAGGGACACAAAAGCGGAACTGATTTATTAGAAATTAATCACATTCGTTCTGTGGAGTATTTGAGCGAGAATATAATATGAACATAACGGCCAGCTTCATGGCTGTGAGGACGGACGTCCATAAATAAGTCCACAGTTTACAAATACTTTTGGCAAAGCTCATAAAGTCGCCCGAGCTGAGATTGGGGCCATTAATTCTGAACCGAGATTGTACTATAGCGAGCGTGAAGTATTGCAAAATAGTTTACGTGAGTGAATTACATCCATTTCTATGCAGATTTTTATTGCCCGTTGCAGGTTTATTTGAAAACATTCATTGTTTACGTTCGCACCTGCCACGCCCGCAACCACCTTAACGGTCGCGGGCCCGGCTGCGGCTCCTGGCAGCCGGGGCCGGCTCTCCTGCCTCCACCCTCGGAGCCGCTCCTGACCTCTGGTCTCTGGATCGAGGTGCCCTTCCCGTCACACAAAGTCTCTTTGTGCCCCACTTTTCATTCATCGGACAAACCCCTTTTTGGTTGCAATTTTGACAACGCAAAGAACGGGTATTGGCCGCCGTAAACACTCCGCAGAGGCGAGAGTATTTTCGTCTCGCTCGCACTAATGGCAATCCCTATTCGAGTATTCCCCGCGAAACTTTGTAAACCACTAACTCACAAAAAGAAAAATACAAGAACCCGAGGAATCTCGCGTGACGAGTGCAGCAGGATGAATGATTAATCGTTCCCTGTTTGACGAGTAACGATATACGAGCGATTCACTCCATCAGTTGTCTGATTCTTGCGGAATTTTTGGCACTGCCGAATGGAATGTCTTACCCCAACTCTTCCCCGAGCGGCCGAGGACCTCCCCGGTGCTGCCATTGTAGATAAATTGGCTAAGAGGAACTTTTTCTTCCTTCCTGAACTGAAACTGTTCCACGGGCGCCTCGGGAGCCGATTTAGACATAACTGCGCGATCCGCACTGCGCGACACGTCACGCCACTGCTTACCGAACGACTGCGGCTGGGCTGTTGGCGAAGAGCGAAGAGGTTAGGTAGGCTAGCCGGGGGGCAATTGTTTACTTTCTATCGATAAACCACAAGAGGCAGGCGATGCTCGGGCGCTGTCGTAGAAACATTGGATACGCGTATGATTTCTGTCGGGACTGACTGAAATGTTTTGTTAATTTTTCGAGGCGGCATTGGACAGACTCATGAATGGCTACCCGAAAGAGGACCGCAGGTAGGCAGCGTGGTCGCCCGCTAGCGTTGAAGTGTCGCATGACGCATTCAGGTTTTATTTGAATATAAGCAGTTGGATTCCAATATTTTTATTGTTGCATTTATATTGAACGATTGTTCTTCAAACACACCAGTGACTTACCATTAAACATTTGATTTATAAAAAATCATATATTTTGCCATACTAAAAAAATCCAAAACTTTTTAAAAATTAGTCCCCTGGATCAGAAGTCAAGCGTTCTGCCCCTATACCACCAACTATTTTTAATGTCAGTTTTTATTTCATTGACGCAATTTGGAAAAAAAGACATGCAACTGAAGAGTAAAGTCCGAATTTACAAAACCTGTGTAAGACCGACAGTGAAAAATGGCATTGAAACAAGAACCGAGACGGTTCGCACTAAATCACTTCTCAAAACCACAGATATGAAAACCCTGAGAAAAATAGCAGACTAGAGTCTACGCGACAGAATAAGAAATACGACCATCTGAAAGATTTGTGATAACCAAGATGTTTTCAGACGGAGGAAACAGAGAACAAGGCATTGGAAGGACCATGTAGAAATAATGGATACCCAGAGATTACAAAACCTTGCTCTACATTGCAAACAAGAGGGAAGAAGGATGCATGGAAGACCCCCCAAGAGATGGTAAGACAGCTGGGAGTCCACATCGCAAGAAGCCAAAAACTATGCACAAACGGACTCTAACGGCTTCCTACTAGTTTAAGAAAAAGGAGATAAAATTTGAAAATAATTTATAAACATTTTGTGAAAAGTGTCATAGGATTGCTTTTCTGACATAAACTATTCACAACTGTCCATTCGTCGAATTTTAAAAACATGAGATAGTATTATTTATGCCATTCTGTAATACAATAATTTTTATTTATAATTTTATTTTGAAAAACTTATTCTTTCTTAGCTGTATCGCTCATAAATAATTATCTTTTTGAATCCGTAAGGTTCCCAAATAATTTAAATAGGTACTTATCGAAAATAAAAAAATAATATTCTTTGAAGAGATGATAACATTCTAAGCAGTCTGAAATTTAAAAAATACCCAATTTCATTTTATAATACCTGAATGATTTTATAACCCAACATGTCAGTAATTGAAAAAAGCAGATGAGGAAAATTTCTCTTCGTGTTGATAATTCAATCGAGAGGCTTTTCAAAATTGGCGTCTTGCAGCGCTCGAAAAAATAAGAAGCATTAAAAATTGCTTTCGTACAGATTTTTCAAGATCGTTTAAATTGTTACTTTTTTCAAATTATAAAAATATCTAAAATGCGCAAGCCGGCACCTCCGCCCTTCAGCCCCACCTGGGTGCGACCACTAGGCACAAGGTAAAGCAGTCCTCTCTGCAAGAATATGCATGGCGCCGTGTGGAGGGGGCTTTACGATCCATTCGGACAGAGCGCTGCCATTGGCCGGCGCTCGTATTCTTATGTTGGCAATACTGTTCCCGCGCTTTTCAAATTTGTTTAAGAAAAATATACATTTTGACAGTTTGAAATCACTGCAAAATATTGTTTGCGTTGTAAGTTTAAAATTTATTTTAATATGCTTTAAGGACATTTCTGATTTGTTATTTTAAAAAAAAGTTTAAAGATAAAAAAAAACAGATTATTCCAATATTATTAACACAACAATAAAAATGTTATATTTCTGTAAATATGAAATATTGAATATTAAAAATAGTTTATTGGAAACATCTTTGTTTTAAAATAAATAGTTATGTCCATAGTTTTAAATAACTAACCATCTCCCCGTCTCTCCGACCGTCGGTGTTTTTTTGCTGACATTGTTCATACATTGTACATCGTGCAATGCACGCACGTCAATTTCTCCGACTCCTCAAGTGGCCGACATTTATTATTTTATTATTTTTATCTTGCCATGTTTTCTTCGGTCTTCCTCTATTTCTTGTTCTATTTACATAGTTAACAAATACTTTCTATCTTCATTCATTCTATAGTTTTAATATACGGTATGTTAAAATAACACAAAGCGATGCTGAATACGAAAAAAGAAATTTTTTAGAAATATGTGAGTTTTCGTTTTGTTAATGACAATTTTTCATGTGCATTCGTTATGTAATTTGAGGATTTTTTTTTGCTTGGACATCGTTGAAAGTCTTTGCATTTTAATGAGATTTACATTTTTGTCATTCCTCATACGCTGATAATGTCATTGTAAGTGTTAAACAAAACATGTCGACTATAAAATAAATAAAAAAATATATATATGTAAATAAACTCAAATCTATACAATACTGTACACATTTTTTTAAGTATAATCTTTCTCTTGTTTTTTTTAACGACTACTTGTCTAGTAAGAGTGTCTTACTGGGGAACGAAGTACTGGGGCCAGAGTTCAATCTGAATTTATTAATTAGAGCTGACACGATGCCGGGTCAAACGAATGATTCACCCTCAAGTTGAATTTCTCAGAAGCCGCAAACGCCATATGATACACAAACTAAAAGTTTCGCCTTAGCGTTATAGTTGACTCACATCAAATACTGCGTGACTCACTATGGACAAACTAAATTTGTTCTGTATGCTACATATGGTCGAAGTAATTAGCTCAAGGCACATTCGTTCTTATAACAAAACGATCCACATTTATAAACACAATCCCTTGTTCCAAGTAATTTTCTAATTAATAATTATTTATTATCAACCAAGAAACAAAAGAGTATTAATGTCTTTTTTATTTCATAAAATTTTTACAAATTACTAATAAGGAATATTTGTATGAATTTTATTAAAAAAAAATTCCAACTATATTTTTAATTTTTGTGTTGAATTTTAATAAAACGTATAAAAATAAACATATCTTTTAAATAATCGGTTTAGAAAAAAAATATTATTTTTATCAAAAAATTACCATGCGAAATTTTATATTTCTTGACCAACAGTGTATAAACATCATCATAATATCAGAGAATAAAGAATAATAAAACGCAATATAATTTGAATTGACGAATTTAAAGACTACAGAAATGTTTCATAAGGATAAAAAAATGTTAGTGATTGATCAAAAAAGTTTAATGGAATAAATCATTTTTGAATTAGCGGCATCTATGTTTTAATTTTAGAATTAGAAATGTATCGTGGGTACCTATTAAATATGCGGAAACCGAAAAAACTCGTATTTAATAATCACTTTGACTTCCTTTCGATATACTTTCGGGATATTTTTTTCATACCATAGCGTAGGTCGTAGCCTCCAGTCGGTATGCCCAAACGGCTATTGGTGAGATGCCTATTTAAATATCTCCAGCTCGGAGATAAGGTCGGCCCTCAGTGGAACATGGGGCAATGTGCCTACGAATGTAGTCAATAATGAACGAGAAGGAATGCGAGAGGAAATGCGGGAATTCTATTAGTTTGCCAAAATTGGAAGTAGGTATTTTATAATAATTCAATTAAATCAACTATTCAAAATGAGAATGCATATCGTCATTAGAAAATCCAAGGCATAAATAGAAATGCGAGCAATTCACAATCATATGTATAATAATATGTATGAAAAATAATTGTCACACATTTTACTATACTTTTAAAAACATTTAAAGACACGAAGTTATATGAAATCATATATGTTTTTATACTTTTGATTTGTGAAATAATTGATTTGTGATTTCATATTTTAAAAAATTAACACTTTCGAAAACACGAATATTCTCTTTTAATTACAGTATTTTTTTAGCTATCAACCGTTTTCGCTCCAACTTAAGTAACGTCAAGGTAATAAAAATGTTTTTTTTTTTATTATTTCTTGAACAATTATGTCTTGGACTTAGACTTTGACTTGGATCTTCTGGCTTACGGAGGTTCAGCTCTAATGGCTATTCCTCTTACGTCTGTAGGAAACATTGTTGGAATGTGATTTGGTGGTTGTTTTATGATGGGGCTAAATGTTTATGTAATTCTCCATATTTATATGTAATATTTATGGAAACGTGTTTTACAAAAGTATATTTAATTAATTTTTTTATATGGGAATGACATGACACCTAAATAAGGTATTTTCAAATGTTTGATTTTAATCCTACATAACATAATAAAATTAATAAAAAACATACTTTTTTCAATAATATTAAAACCAATTACAAGATTCTGGTTACGAATTCAAATAATTTTTTTGTTAAAAAAAAATGTAAAAAAAAGTGGTGTTAACATAAAATTAATATATTTGTGATTTTAAAATATTTAATAATAGTATTTTCACAACACTTTATTGTGAATCCACAACAAAAAGTGATGGCGTATATAAAATAAATATGTGATTTTTGTTAATTTTTTAAATCCATTTATCTCACATAAATATACGACCATTACTACGAGTTTGTTCGTGAGAGAGACAAATTTAGGAGTGTTTTGTCTTGCTTCCAGTATTCGAAAATTGCACCTTCGGTCTGGGACATTGTCCGTGAGCGGTTGTCTCGTTTGAAGATATTTCAATACTTGTGAGCATTGTCTCATAATTTTTCACGTTTTAAGCAATTATTTTTAAAATATTATTACGTTGGATTTAGTAGCTGATGAAGCAATTGGCCAGTAATAGTTTAACCGCCCTACCTTCAGGTAATTTTCCGAGAAACTTGCAAAAAAGCAGTTTAATTTTTTTTTTAATCATACATAAATTTTATTTTTTTAAATTACGAAACGTCAAATACTCGGCCGCACACTTCGCCTGCCCCTTGTAAAACTATTATATTTATGAAGACTTGTACTCAGGTGTTGTGGCACACGCGCGTATCCCTAACAGTTTGTACATTTTAGGTACATTACTTTTTATCAAGCGCGTACGTGATAGGGGATAACGCAGAATGGTACAGTCAAAGTGAACGTATCACGTATGTTCAAATACGTAGGGTGGTTAAATTATATTTTTTCCGATAAATTTTTTTTCATATCTAAATGTGTAGTGATTACGCAACACCGTAATCTGCGGACATTCTTTCAGCACAGTAAGGGAATGGTTAATAAGAGTAATTTCGCTTAATAGTGACCTATTTGGTAGCGGTAATCGCATGTACTAAGTTTAGTAATTTCAAATGAATTTATAACGAGCCCAAACGTCGACGTCCTGGCGCCGCGCAAATGAGTATGAAAACGTAGACATTTTCACATTATAATATAATACATAGGTACTTCACATTATATAATACATTAGTGCAGAAATGTGAGAATAGAAGTCTCTAGCGAGGTCTTTCTATAATGAAACCGGGACATCGTTGTATTTTCAAGTCTTTGTAAATTAATTGAAACGATACATCAATTTCCGCCGGTTAAACACATTGTAGCATCAGAGATCACTACATTTTAATTCTCTCACTATTAGTTAACCGGAGTTTGATAGTTAACAAACGTAGCACAATCGCGAAAAATGCATGCTTCTTCAAATAATCAAACATTTTAAAATGAAGAATGGACATGGACTTGGACTTGGATCTTTTGGTTTACGGAGGTTCAGCTCTTGTGGCTATTCCTCTTACGTCTGATGGGAACATTATTTAGAAGTTGATTTGGTGGTTTGTTCGTTTATACGAGGGCATGATTTGTGTGGCCCGGAGTGTACCTCTGAAGGAGGATCGATTTTGAGAGGTCTTTTATTATGGGGTTAGGATGTGAAGGGAGTCCTTTGTAAAAACGTTCGGCAAGTTTCAGACCGAATTCATCTATCATAGTGATTCTCGATTCTAGGTGCAGTTGTGTGATCCTGGTCCATGAAGGCGCATCAAGCGATAAACGGATAGCCTTATTTTGCAGGCTATGGAGTTTTCGTATGTGACTCGAAGCTGCATAGCCCCAGATTGGGGCTGCGTAAGTGAAGATCGACCTAATGACCGATTTGTATATCAGGAGTTTATTGTCGATGCTTAGTTTATGTTTCTATCTAACATTGGGTAGAGGGCTCTAATTTATTTAAAAATCTAACTTTGATATTATTGCATATCAGTAACCGATGAATTAATAATGTTTCGTTTCTAATAAAGATTTTTTATTTATATAATTTAATATAAACGTATCCCATAAAATAAATATTGTAAGACTTTACATAAAACATAAAACGACATTATCAGTGATGCGATTGTAATTAATTTGCATCTCATATTAAATTTTTATATATTATTTATTTTACCCTCGTAATGTTTTTTGAACAGTAGATAAATGTAGAGAATATTTTTAAGATACACATCAGCGTATAAATAATATTTTATGTAATTCTATTCTACAGAATAAGCCAGTTATACAGAATTGTTAATAAATCCCATTAAATTAAAATGATCGGTCTAGGAGTTGTCTCAACGCGTGATGGTATTAAAACTAAAACAATAACACCCGGATATAAGAAACACCACAAAGTTCGCAAAACCTTCCACACAGAAATATGAGAGATAAGACACTGTTTAATGCCATAACTACTATATATATTACTAGCTAATCATTGACACGAAGTTGCCATAATAATGACAAATTGTTTTATTTAAAAAAAAAATACAAAGTATAAAAAAATAGATTGTACATTATTTTTATACGATCAAAAGAGTTACCATAGTATCTCCAAAGTGATTTGAAATAAGATTTCATATTAAATAGAAAACACCCGGTAATTTCTAGGATTGACAAATCACAATACGAGTATATCACAAATAGTATATTTTAATATATCACAAATAGGTACTCTTGATCCAAAGTAGCTAAGTAAGAGAAATTGCATATTTAATTCAATTATATTAAACTAACCATCACATCGTCTCCCCGAAGGGGTAGGTAGAAATAATGAACTGATTTCTCTCGTGACCTCAACATTATACACCGTGTTATGCACGTACGTCTATTTTTCCGACTCCATACGTGCCCGACATTCAATATTTGATTTATTTGATTAGCCAAGTTTTCTTTGGTCTTAGTTTCTTTTCTTTGGTCTCTTTCAAATGGCGATATATTGGCTACCTATCACACGTCATTTGAGTCAATATATAATACCTAAAACAAATTGTATACAGGGTTCAAACGACCTGTTTTATGCAAGAAAAAAAACGTAGACTTTTTTAATATTCTTTCTTCATTAATCTTTCCATGTGTCCAGGCTATCTTAATGATCTTTTAATTATTTTGTTCATACCACTTTCATTCGCACTGCATTCACTTCTTATATTTTCATTCTACACTCCATCACAGTTTTTCTTCCATGTCGGTACAAGAACGAGGGACACTCCGGGCCATACATTTAGCTCCATCACAAAACAACTACCAAATCACATGCCAACAATGTTTCCTACAGACGTAAGAGGAATAGCCATTAGAGCTGAACCTCTGTAAGCCAGAAGATCCAAGTCCAAGTCCAATATCATTGTGCATTGCCATTTTAGCTTTTTAGGACAGGCTTTACTTGTTCGAAATGATTTATTACAATTGATAAAACAATATCCTTTATGCCTCAATTGTAATAGAGAGTTGTTAACAAGGTCGTCGCCATCGATTTGCATTACATGTGTGCATCAATCATAGCGCGAGAGATCGGCAATGACACTGTTTACTTCGACATGTTAATCTGAATTATGTTGTAACCGTTGCATTTTGCGAATGCAACCATTCATCATTATAGAATTTAATATCGCTATGAAAAAGTATGCAGTCTGTAGGTAAGGCACCACATAACGTATTATACTCAAATAGGTTATTATTATTCACTTTGTGTTGTGGATTCACATTTGAACAAATAGAAAAGCACATTGTATTGTCACAACACTTTATTTATTGCAGATATATTTCGGTCTTCTATGCACAAATTAAAAGCATATTAAAATTTGAAGGATCAGAAAGATCGATTAAGGGCCAAAACATGTCTAAAATTAAAAAAAATAAAGTGTTGTGATGATACAAAATGCTTTTTATTCAAAAGTTTATCAGCCTCATAGGACTCGTCCTCGTGGAAGACCTCCTAAAAGATGGAAGGACAGCAGGAAATCTACCTCACAGCAGGCGCAACACTCTGGAGAATAGACACATAGGTCTACAACAAGGAATAAGAAGAAGAAGAAGCTTATTCCAGGCTTGTTATGATTTAGAAACTAGAGCTGACACAGTTAGGACAAAAAGCATTTTTCTTTGAAATACATAACTAACTAACTAACCAACTAACTATCACGCCGTCTCCCCGGAGGGGTAGACAGAAATAATGGAACGCCACACTGTTCTGTCCTGACATACTTCTCTCGATTCCTCTACATTCATACATCTTGTCATACACGCACGTCGATTTCTCCGACATTCAATATTTTATTGATTTGATCGTGCCACGTTTTCCTCGGCCTTCCTCTATTTCTAGCTCCGTTCACGCCGTTTACATATACCTTCTTCACCATTCTGTCTTCACTCATTCTTTCGTTCTATGTGTCCAAACCATCTTAATGACCCTTTCATTATTTTGTTCATAACACTTTCGTTCGCACCGCATTCACTTCTTATACTTGCATTTGACACTCAATCATATATAGATTTATCACACATTCGTCTTAGAGATCTAATTTCAACTGCATTTATTCTACTTTTATCCTTCTTTTTATTCAATAGTTTCTTTATTTTAATCAAAAAACTTCTGAATGTTCGATAGTATTATTATTGGCATTTGATGTAGCCTCGGTAAGTCGAAACTTGATACTAATAAAATATTGATTAAAAAACAAAGAAAATTATTATAACTAATAAGGCAGCAACGAAATCCGGCAGCTTAAATGACATAATATAAAATACAATAATATTATAATAATAATAGCTACTGCAATATTGATCAATATAATAAAAATGAAAGATCTTAATGGATGGCGCTAGTGTAGATTGAACTTAAAAATGTGAAGTGCCGCGCAGCATTCTAGCATAATATACATCTTCCAAAAATTTGTCAGTTGTGGTGGTTGTAAGAAGGGCGGAATGGGGAATGTTGTTAAACATAAAGCGATCGCTTAACCCAACCAATGACAGGTCATAAGTCCTGTAAGCGCCTCGACCACCATATTCTGTTCCCAGAAAACAATTTACATCTTCCTCTCTATTGAGATACAATTAATCCTTACAAAAAATAAAAGATTTTGAAAAACAATGTTTTTAGTAACAAGTCCGTTTTTACATGACTAGCATATTAATTATTATCATAAATAATACATATCTGCAACATCATTGCTATTTTTTTGTTAATTATTTCTAGCATGCACTTATAACTTTAATTATAATAATTTATTGAAAGCAAAACGTTTCATCCATCAATGGCTTCGTGAGAACTTGGCAAAGTAATCAGAGAAACAGATTTATAGACGGAGGTATATTATGTTGTATTGAATGAGATAACGCTGCATACGTTCGCTGTGCCATTTTTCACACAATCATCGCATTTACGGGCACTTAATTATTCAAACGGCTTGTCAATGAGGTAGTTTACGTAGGTCGAGCTTTTGATTGATTACACAGTACACGTTCGATTGTTAACTAATAGAAGTAATCACATGTACACCGAATGAGTTAACAATTATATTTGCCACGATTGTTAGTTGTACTGGTACTGCCATAGTTGTTTTGTTTAAATTTGTATATCGGATTTAAATGCAAAAATCAAGATGCAATTGAATGAACTATTCTTCTTATGTATATTTTGGTCAGAATATACAAAACCTGTGTAAGGCCTATTCTCACATATGGCATTGAGAGCAGAGCAGATACCACAAGAACGAAGGCTAAAGTGTGGGTGGATGAGATGCGGACGCTAAGGACAATAGCAGGAAAGACTCTTTGAGATAGGGTGAAGAACACGACTATCCACGAAATCTGCAAAGTGGAAGATATCGTAAGATGGGGTAGATAACGCAGAAGATACTGGAATGCGCACGTGTAGAAGATGGATTCCTCCAGAATTTCACACGTTGTGGCGCATCAGATTCCTGTTGGCTACCGTCCACCCAGAAGACCGCCAAAGAGATGGAGAATTAGCTGGGAGTCAACCTCCCAAGAGAGGCCAGCCTGCCTGTAGGAACAGGATAAAGGTCTAAAAGAAGAAGATTCTTCTTATAGTGTCATATATAGGTCTCCCTGAAGTTGGCGATCAATGCGACGAATGTTTTTTTTTCTCGCAGTGATTTCCTCGGAAATGTTACTGGAGTGGTTTCGTGTTGACTTTTAGGGTCCATGTTTCACATCCATACAATAAAACAGACTACACATAGCATTTGATCATTCTCTGGCGGAGTTTCAAGTTTATGTTATCATTGCAGAAGAGAGATTTCATTGGATTTCAATTAGTTATTCAAACGTAGTATTTGTTTCAAGTGTATTAATTTCATGATTTAATTGTATCTCAATAGAGACGAAGATGCAAATTGGAAACTGAATATGGTTGATCAAGGTGTTTACAGGACTTATGACCTGTCATTGGTTGGGTTAAGCGCACGCTTTATGTAATTAATTTCAAACTATATTATTTATAAATCATCTTTTAAAACAGTAACATAGTGCATAAAAAAGGAATAGAGGCAGACCTGTGATCAAATTAAGGAGGTGACCAGGGGAAACCTCTATTCGGCTGTGCGGGCTGCGGAAAATAGAGAGGGTTGGAGGAGTTCCATAGATCATGACCCTCAGTAATGAGGAAACGAAGAAAGATGAAGAAGATAGCGCATAATTCATAATAATTATAAATTGATTGTTTAACTAACTAACTAATTAACCATCACGCCGTCTCCCCGAAGGGGTAGGCAGAATGAATGGACTGCCACACTTTTCTTTCCTGACATATTTCTCTCGCTTCTTCAACATCCATAAATCGTGTCATGCACGCGCGTCGATTTCTCTGACTCCTCACATGGCCGACATTCAATATTTGATTTATTTGATCGTGCCACGTTTTCCTCGGTCTTCCTCTATTTCTGGTTCCATTTACATCATTAACATATAATTTTTTTACCATTCTTTCTCCATTCATTCTTTCCATGTGTCCAAACCACCTTAATGATCCTTTCATCATTTTGTTCATAACACCATCATTCGTACCGCATTCACTCCTTATAGTTTCATTCGATACTCTCTCGTTCACAGAGTATCCACACATTCGTCTAAGAGATCTCATTTCATTCATTCAATGCAGTAGCATTTATGCTACTTTCATCCTTCTTTGCCAGTTCCGTGCTTCGCTTCCATACATAAGGGTCGGTAGAAGAACACCATTGTGCACTGCCATTCTTTTTCGGATAGGTTTTTGTTTGCGATGACAACTAGTGCATCATTCACTGATTGTTCACCATTCACCATTGATTGTTTATAAATAATTAATTTAATTTTAGAATTTGAGAAAAGAAGAGTATCAAGAGATTGAGTTCACAAAAAAGGTTTTATTAATCTTTTAAATTTGGTCTGTAACTTTTACGAATATTACCATTATGAAAGCGTTTGTGGAAATTAACAATCATCATTATACGTGCCATCTACCGCCGTGACCAGAAAGCTCGTGCGCTGATCGACACGAAGTGATGTGGTGCGAGGCTTATTGAGGTCATTCATGTACGTAGTCCGAGAAGAATATAAAATGAGGCGCTTTACAAGATAAGTTACTGGAAATCCGTATAAAGAACCCGTTGCAAAACGCATTTGTTACTCCAAGTACTACATCTTTCGTATCTACGCTTCTGTATGGAAATTCTCTACCCGGTATTTGCATTTCAATATATCCATTTTATCGCAATTCGAATAATTTTCTCGAACAACTCGATAAAGCTTTTATGTGATAACGTGGATTGTATTGCATTGAACGTCAGAGGTGTTACAATGATGATAAGCGATTTGGTTACTTTTTAAATTTGTATATTTATCTTTGATAATTTAACACAATTTATATTAAAACTTATTCCAATAATATGTAAAAGATATTACGTTAAATTAAAAATGCTCCGATTTAAAAAATCTTAATCAAAATATCAGAATCAACATTAAACTTAGACAGCCATTGAAAAACAAAAACAAAAAAAAACCTACCTATTCATATTGTGGGTTCACTTCTATAACTAGGTTTATTATCGGTAGGCAGAGAGAATGGACCGCCACACTACTCTATCCTGGCAAACCTCTCTAGATTCCTCCACATTCATACAACGAGTCATACACGCACGTCGATTCCTCCGACTTCTAACATGACCAACCTTTAAAATTTGATTAATTTGGTCATGCCATGTTTATCGAGTCCATGATATGAAAATAACATTATAAGGTAAAACACTAGATTTTACGTCAAGTCCAATCTTTGATTTATTTCCTTTGTTGTAAGTAATTACCGAAACCCCAATAATAACTTTAAATTATTATTTTAAAATTTAAATTGATTCATAATATTTGTTATAACAAAATCATAAACGTTCCAAAATAAATCTTTATAACATCTGTCAAAATTTATCATATTTATAAACAATTTTATAATATTTTAAATATGTATCTTTTTCATATATATCACTCAAGGAGGACCGGTTGTCCGACACATATCTGATATGTAATTTTAATTTTTAAAAAGTTAGTGTTGTAGATACAAAGTATATAAAAAAGAAAAAAGACAAATAAAACATCTACAACACAAAGTATGGCGAATATATAAGAAAAGTAAAACACTAGAGTTTAAAAATAATGTTCTATTATTTTAAGAAAATATACGTTTAAAATATATAAACTAATTAGTTTTGTTGAATGTATACAAATACTTGTAGACAAATACTGGATTTTACCCATTGTACCTGTAAACGCCTCGACTACCTGTTTCCAAAAAAAATTACATCTTCGTCTCCATTGAGATACAATTAATATAAACTAATACTTAGGATTTAAATCATAGATTAGATTTTTTATCAATTCCCAATGTGTGCAATATAATAACAATTACAATGAAGAAGGCAACTTGTCACGTCCAGGGTTGAACTCGAGTCACCTGGATCATTGCTGTAATATCAAATTCCTGAAACGTCAAACCTATAGTAACATATAAACAGTAAGATCAATATTATTATAAAATAATGAAAATATTAATCAGTACGTCAATTATAAGATATTTTAATAATTATATTTGTCCAATATCAAACCTCGATATAAGAATAAAATGTAGTGCAGATGAAATTGTTATGAACAAAAAAATGATAGAAGCATCAAATAATATCAAACCGACTTTTGTTTTTCCGCCATTTTGATTTAGCTGTCATTTTTATCAGTTCATATTTGACTGTAGTATCAAAATGGCGGTCATACAAAATAGCTCGGAACATTCAACCCAATTTGTATTTATTTTTACATCATTGTTCAAGCAACAATAAATGTAGAACGTAAATTTAATATTTACATTTCATGTTTAAATATTGTATTTTATAATTTTAGTAACATTAGATTTGTTTTTCTTAGAAATTATACAAGACATAAAATATAATAATCATGTTGGACACACCTGACAGAATTCGCATCTTCCGAGAAAATAATATATTAAAGTGTATGGACACTAACCCAAATATTTATAAATAATTCAATAGCGTAAGGATAGTTCAATGTATTTACTCGTATTATATTGAAATGAATGTCCAGAATAGTGCAGTTATTCATCCCACACGATGAAAGCTTTTCGGTTATTTTATTTACGAATATATTTAAACGCTTTGTGTATTGTATGCATAAGTAAACTTTTCGTATCTTATGTTATATACATAAAGTTTGAATGTATTCTGTGACCCAATTTTATTTCTACGGAAAAAATAATAAACTTATATAATATCATTGAAATGATAGCAGGCAAGACACAGAGATCGCGTGAGGAACACCAGAATAAGAGAGATATGTGAGGTTGACGATATTATAAGATGGAGCAGACAGCGAAAAAGGGACTGGTACGGTTATGTTCAAAGAATGGACACCACCAGACTACCCTATATTGCATTGCATAATCAGCCTCACGGGACACGTCCTTGCGGTTGACCTCCTAAAAGATGGAAGGACAGCTGGGAATTTACATCACAAGAGGAGCAACACTCTGAAAAACATATCACATAGGTCTACAACAAGGAATAAGAAGAAGAAGAATAAATGTCACACTTGTAGTATAAAAACGAGTATGCAGAAATTACATATTTAAACAGAGAAATTTTCGTCACAAGTCAGCTAACTATTGTAGATATGACAGTAAAATGCAAGGTGGATGAAATCGTTTAGAATGAAAAAAAAACATCACTAAGATCGTTTGGACACGTGAATAAATTGGCGAATAAAGTATAAGCTGATGGTATGAATGGGGCAAGTCGGCCCCGTGAGGAGTCAAAGATATTGATGACGTACGTTGCACAATGAAGCTTAGGGAACTTTAGAAAATGTGTATATATGTATTGAATTAGGAAAAATAAACTAATTAAAAAAGAAGTTAAATATAATATGAATACACTTGTAAATTTGTATCTACACCACTTTATTCTTTTCAATCGGTTTCGCTCCTGTCGGAGTCAGGGTTACAAAAGACACTGTGTATATTGTTACCCTTACGAAGCTCCGGCGGGAGCGAAACCGGTTGGTTGTTGAAAAGTATAAAGTGGTATAAATACAAATTAACAAGTGTATTAATATTATATGATTTAATAATGCCACACCACAAATTAAGAGCTTCATAAAAGAAAAACGAAAGTATAAAAAAAGTTACGTTGCAGAAAAACCTTTAATATAGAGAGTTCGAAGTATTGTACATATATTTTCAGGCGTAATTTTCGCAAGCAAGTTATCGAAACACATTTATATTCTATCTTTGAATGTATGTCTATTAAAATGCATTATGAATATGAAGGACTTACACCAACTCGATCCGGTCCTACCGAAGAATGCGCCAGTTTTGGGGTTCCATAGAAACCTCTTAAAACTCTCCTTTTTTGTGATGTTCTCAGGTGTCCTATAATACTGCGTGAAGTGGTCGATGCTGTTAAGATCACTGATTCTCTTGTCTCTGGAACTCCACTTGTCCTTGTTAGCCTTGGGCAGTGACGTCACCGAAGGACGGGGGTTAACAATAGTCTCCGTGTTAGACGGCATCGCGACGTCGAACGAGATTCGAAACTCAAATCAAGAAAATTCGAACATTTGATTTAATTTTGTTTTTGAAGAGGGTTTCTGGCACTTGAACGAGGCGTGATTTGGTCACTGGTGGTGTCGAAGTCGATGTTGTCACTATTTTCGCGGTGAAGAGGGCGTCGCGGCGATGGGATGCGGTGATGGTGGCGAGGTCTGTTGGCCTAATGGCTCGCCTGACAATCAGCCCAGTTTCGCTGATTGCTCGCTATTAAGGCGGCCGAATGAGGAGCAGTCTAAGGATTCAGAGGATCAAAGCTGACATTAAAAATAACATATTAAAAAAATCAAATATTTTCTTTGTAATTAATTAATTATTACATATATGGTTCACTAATTTAAATGCATTTATTGTTTCTTGAGCAACAATTTAAAACTTCATATTTAATGATTAATACGAATAAAAACATTTGTTTTCTGGAAGTTTTATTATAATTTATGGGAATGACATGTTTCAATATACTAAGGCATTTTTAAATATCTTAACATGTTTCGCCCCACTAGGACATTTTCATAATGTTTTGCCTGTCTAAAGCACTTATAAATGTGATAATGACGAATTTTGATAATGCCTTAGATAGGCGAAATATGTCATTCCCAAAAATTATATTAAATGTTCTAGAAAACAGACGTTTTCATTCGTATTAATTATTTAATATGGAGTTTTACATTATTTTTCAAGAAACAATAAATGCATTTAAATTGGTGAACCAGATATGTAAATGCTGATAGATATCTAATTAATTACAAAGAAAAAAAGTCAATTATTTGAATATGCCATTTTTAATGTGAGATTTGATCCTCCGTATCATTTGAATGCAATTCAACTTAATTGTTTTTTTTCTTCACTTTTTACTCAAATTATACCCTACAAATACCCTATTATAAATTGACGATTGATCATACCAAAGGGGCCAAGCATAAAAAAGGCAAAAAAGATTTTTCGATCCCAATTGGTGTTAAACATAAAAGCAAATAAACTATAATGCAAAGTAATTAAATATTATAGAGCAGTTTAAACTTCACCCTTAAGATGCCACCCGTGATGTTACAATAAACATTTTTTAATTTTTCTTTGTTTTATGTTTAAACCTTTGCAATAATCAGCCTTCATTTATAATTAAAAAAAAATTTCTACATAAATTAAAATTTATGTTAAAATCGTACGTCAGTTTCCTTCGATACACTTCACTAGAATACGAAACACCTTTTTTGGTTTTGCAGACATGTAAAATTATTTGCATTTTATCTGCCATATAAACGGGATTAGGTTTATGGATTACAGATATGGTTAATATTGAAGTAAAGTAAGATTTATAACGGAGATTAAACGTACATTTACAATACACTGGAATTAATTACTTGTTATTTAACTTTGTAAATTCCCTTCATATTACCGATATCTCAAATACATGTATTAACAAGTTGAGGTTATCTCGCTTTTATGTATTATATATTTACTCTAGTTTAAATATGCAGAACGATAAACTTATACGAGAGAAACATCTGTTCTTTGCGCATAGTAACTAGATAACTTTTTATATTGAAAACTAGGGCATTAACACTGTAGAATGCCATAGTAACACTCTTTGAAAATTGAAAATGACGTAGTAACATTAAAGAAAAAGCAAAAACTGGTCCAAGTTTTAAAAAAACATACAAATTGGAGAAGTATTCTCCTGGCGTTACCTAGCAAATGTAGCCTTTCACATTGCATTAATAAAGATTTCTGCTTAATGCTTACACCTATTCTTAATAGATGGCGCTAGTGTAGATTCAACTAAAAAATGTGAAGTGTGGTGCAACATAGTAGCATATAATATATATAATATATATCTAATATATAATACTTATATGTCCAAAAAGTTTTCAGACGTTGTGGTCGTAAGAAGGGTGGAATGTGGAATGTTGTTAACATAAAGCGATCGCTTAACCCAACCAATGACAGGTCATAAGTCCTGTAAGCGCCCAGGCCACCATATTCTGTTCCCAGAAAACAATTTACATCTTCGTCTCTATTGAGATACAATTAATCCTTATAGAAAATAACGTTGTTTATAATCCAGAAAATATTAAAAATCACGACATGTTTTAGGGGATACCTCCATTTTCAGATGTAAATATATGTTACATATTTACACCTGAAGAAGCAGGTATCTTCCGAAACATGTGATTTTAAATATTTTGTGAAATATGTATAACGTTAATTCCAATTTCCAAAGTGTAGATAACATTTTATATAGTATTTTTATGATGTTGCATTTAATCAGCAACCGACATAAGCTGTATACGAGTATGTACTTTGTAAATTTAATATATATAATCTACAAGGAAAACAGCAATCAGATATATCTGAATCAATCAATATAAATAATTCACTATCTGTTTGTAAAATCAGCACGTTTTTAGATGGGGAGACATGATTAATTACTTGCATATTTAAATTTTATAAGTGCAACAAGCAAGATTTGAACCCTCTGTTATCCAGGTGGATGAAATACACATGTTGATATAAATATTTTTTTGTTGAGCTTCATTTGTTTCATTCTTAATATGAAAATAATTTTCTGTAATAATCACATTTTTTATTAAAAGATTAGTGCATCTTAATAATACGTTTTACTGCATCGAACATTTTTTCGAATATGGAACGTTTTTGCAAAAATCTCGGGTATATAAGGCCGAGCTTATTTGTAAACCCTCAGTGGAACAGCACCGGTGGGAGTGACCGGATATTACCCATTGAACATATTCACCTCCGTATATGAGAACATCCTTTGTGCGGGACACTGGGTCTGGAACTATTACCTCACACAAACATGCACATGGACCCGACCAGACCCGGCGCAGGGAATTGGAAAACTCCTGCTTTTGCCCAATAAAAAAAGTACTTTGCGAAATATTTTTATTATTATTAAATGGTATATATGATGACATGGCAACCTTCGTGGCCGAGTGGTAAGTGCTTTGACTGCCACACCGAAGGTATCGGGCCCGATTCCCGGCGATGGCATTGTGATTGTCACGTTCTCTTCGGTCTGGTGAAGAATTCACGTGACAATAAATTGGCGATAGATTAGCTACCTATCACATGCACGAGAATCAATATGATAGGTATACCCTTTACACCGATTTGGTTCGCGCTGTAATGATGTAAAACGCAATTCAAAATAATAATAAAATAGACACAGTAAGAACCAAACAAGTTTTGAGGACTTCCGAGATGAAGACACTGAGGACGATAGCAGGCAAGACGCTGAGAGATCGCGTGAGGAACACCAGAATAAGAGAGATATGTGAGGCTGAAGATATTATAAGATGGAGCAGATAGCGAAAAAGGTGGTATGGGCATGTTTAAATAATGGACATAACCAGACTCCCCTATATTGCGTTGCATAATCAGCCTCTTGGGACTCGTCCTCGTGGAAGACCTCCTAAAAGATGGAAGGACAGCTGGGAGTCTATGTTACAGGTGGAGCAACACTCTGGAGAACAGACCACATAGGTCTACAACAAGGGAGAATAGCAATAATAATAATATGTAATGTATAGATATTAAATTTTTAATCCTCACGGTAAAATATAGTTTCCTTTTTATTTTATACAATTATGTTAAAATATAGAAGTCGTAACATTAAAGTATTCATCTTCAACATCTTCTTCAGCATTACATATCTTTGTGGGCTTCCTAAAAGAAAATTCTTCTGTATCTACCTGATTCCTTCCAGTTTTGCTGTTCCAGAGCACAATAGTCTGCTATGACTCCATGCGACCATCGCAGACTCAATATCTTAATCTGCTGATGTTTTTTTTACCCTACTTGGTCATTGAAAACACTTTTTGGGGGGCTTCAGATGCCCCATGGGTGCAAAAGGCCTAGCCAACGTAATCTGTTAATTGTAATAAAATTGACTACGCTGAAGTCCTGGTATAGACCGTAGAGAATCGTGTTGAATCTTTCTTCCCACGTCTGATCATCCTTAATGGCTACGAGAATTCTGCGGAGGATTTTCTTTTAGAAGCAATCTAATTAAAATTCATCACGTTTGGTTAGTATTAAATTAAAATATTTAAGACAAGCGAATAATATTATACAAAATAATAAATATATATATACAATATATCGTAATCTTTCATAGTATAGGTTGTTTATTTAAGGGGTTTGGTTTTCAAACAGGCAACATTGTGTCTACAGACTGTCAATTTGACAGTTGACAGTTAATTTACAATCAGTACATTTTGCCATGAATAGACTGACGTCAGAACAACGCGTGCAAATTGATCAAATTTATTTTGAAAATCTTGCGGCTCGCCAAACTTATCGTGCACTGCGTCCATTTTACGGTCGACATAATCGTCTATCCGAGCAAGTTATGCGGAAGACTATGAATCGTTTTCGCACCACGTACACTCGTGGATAATACGCACCCACAAATACGACAATCGTCAAAAATTGGACTTCACGTTTGCGCTTCATTAGAGCTAGCCGTGGCGCTCATATGCCCGAAATCATATTTAAACAATAATGGCATAAAATTATGCATTAAATAAAGCCAATATCATAGACGTTAACATTATTTTAATGCGTTTTTTTTTCATTTTGAATATGTATTGCAAACCTCTAAAAAACACCCTATAATAATAATTAAATAATTAAATAAGAAATATAGTTTTTTTTTAAAATTGTTTTGGTTTTTAGCTGAAGGTACTCCAATCCGGCTCTGTAGCATCATTGAAAAATTTGATCAAAACTTGACCACGGGATAATCCACAAAGGCTCAGTCCATCACAATGGCGGGCGTCGGTCGGACGTCGTGACGTCACGTGCATGCATCTCCCTCGGCGGGTTGAGGGGAGGGAGACAGCACGCGCTTCGGCACGTGTGTACCTATTCTACTAATGGCATGTAGGGACTCTCATTGGACGAAACGGATTCATTGAGGGCCATTTAATGAACTGTATTATGCAACGGTAATGAATACTAAATAAACAATTTATTTTATGTGTATTATTGGGTAGGTTGAGATCATTTTAGGTGGGTTGAGTTCATTCAATGATCTACTATGTATAGTTTGAATGAACACAAGGTCCAGAGATTTATTTTAAGACAAAATTAAGCCCCTGTGATTAGAGATATATGAATATACGAGTACAATAGTTTTGACACTACTGAATTTTTTTCAGAAAAATTGTTAATATTGATAAGAAGAATTTTTTTTTACTGGTTTTGTTTTAATATGATTTCTAGTCGTACATTTGATGTTCTCCGCTAGTTTCAATCAAAGGGATTGGTGTAACATTTTTGCTGGATCTTGGGATGCTACTTGGGCCTTTAATGTGGTAGTTTCCCGTTGCTTTCCACATTTGTATACAGCAGATTATTTAAACATTCTTCTGATTGTAGATCTTGCGATCTGTTTATGCAGGATATCAACATTCTTCCTGTGATGAAGACGACCAGCCTTCTCTCCATCTCTTTGGAGTCTCGTGCATCACGATATTAGGAATTCTTGCTGGATCCATTCTCTCGATGTGGTCCCTCCAGAATCGTCTTCTTTACCTACTCCATCTCACTATGTCTTCAATTATGCAGGATTTGCGAATTTCTTCATTGGTATCGTATCTCTAAGGGTTCTCCCCACAATAGGTCGCAATGTTCTAATTTCTGCTACTCTTAAGAAATGTTTGGTTCTGATAGTGTCTGCTCTTGCTTCAATTCCGTTTGTCATTATGGTCCTGATTCATGTTTTATAAAATTCTAAATTTGCTTTCTACTAGCGTATGCTTATTGTCCTAGACAGTGTCCCTTAGACATTCGGAGATTATTTGAACCGAATTACTATATTCAACTTTATTAGCTAATGTTTCTAATGACATGTGTTAGGTAGTAAAAAAAATGTATTGTCACGTGAATTCTAGAAAGAACAAATATTTAGAAGACTCAGGAAACTTACTGTAAGTTTTTTCGCATTGTATGTCCTTTCTTTCGGCGAACATATATTATATATCTTTAAAAAAGTACCCCTATAGGAGAATATATAACTTTATTGGGTTATAAGCGTGCTGGATCACTAAACTATTAGGAGCGAGTACGATAATAGGTACAAACACAACGGGTGTAAGTAGAACCATTGTAAATATTTGAAGAAATTCCACTGCCCAGCGGTGGTCGGTAATATTTTATTATATTATTATCGGGACCGTGTAATTAACAACATTAGTCAACGACACAAATATAACTGGCGTAATCAACATATGTGAAACGAGTGAAATCATAAACCAAATTGAAAGTTTTCAATGAAAGCGGAATCTCAAAGCTTAAATAAACTAGTTACAGGATAATAATTTCTAATTAATTGGAAATTATTCGAAGATTTCTATTCACTGGCGCCATGCGAAAAATTATAATGGCTAATCCAACAAGCACAGAAACGGAGATTTATGTTCTATGGAAAAAAATGACTATGCAAAATTTTGAAATAAATTAAAAATGATAGTTGATACTCGTATAAAGAGCGCTCTATTTGTAAAAATAGAGACTGAAATTTAACAAATTTGATTATCGTATAATCTTGAGAGGTTAATAAAAATAAATAAAGACCACCAATAAATTAGTTTTGATATCGCAAATTTCTTATGAAGACGTGTCGTATTTAGAAGGTACAATCATAAGATAACTTGGACTTGGATCTTCTGGCTTACAGAGGTTCAGTTCTAATGGCTATTCCTCTAACGTCTGTAGGAAACATTGTTGGAATGTGATTTATTAGTTGTTTTATGATGGGGCTAAATGTATGGCCCGGAGTGTCCCTCCGAAAGAGGGCGAGGGGGTATTTAGGGTTTATGATAAAGTCGTACATTATTGTCAAGGAATGGAAGACCAGTTAGGGTTGGGATAGTATTTATAAAAAAAGACTGTTCCCGAGGGGAAGATAAGAGGAGCAGTGCCTTGATGGAGTTGTGGTAGGGGATAGCATCCTGAGTGAGACCATTTTGTTTGGCGTAGTACGTAGTGGGCTGTCGGGGAGGATTTTTTTTTATCCGCATTGATTGCGGGAGGGATAAAGGACTGAATGATGGTGGATAACTTGGTGGTAAAGGAAGGAACATTGATAAGGAAGATGGTAATAATTTAGGTCGTGGTCTGGAAATGAAAAAGTTGAAGTTGGAGTAGTGGAGTAGAGCTCTATTGGAGAGTAATAATAGAGCTGGAGTCGCAGTATTCTGATGTACCAAAGGAGTGTGGTAACGGTGGACTGTCATCGGGTAAGGACTAATGAGTTATTAAATAGTACTACGAAGTCTTGAAATATTAGTTTTTTTGTAAAATTATAAAAATCAAGTGTTGAATGTTGGCCACGTGAGGAGTCAGATAAATCAACGTGCGTGCATAACACGATGTATGAATTTTTAATTGTATCTCAATAGAGACGAAGACGTAAACTGGAAACTGAACATGGATGATCAAGGTGTTTACAGGATTTATGACCTGTCATTGGTTGGGTTAAGCGCACGCTTTATGTAATTACAACATTCCCCATTCCACCTTTGTTATTGTGATCATGCATAACAAATTTTTGGAAGATGTATATATACTTCAAAATCCATATTTATCTTCACGTGTCAGTTTCAGTCAGCCATCTATGTAGATTTGGTTGCACTTGTGAATTTTTTCAAGAATTAACCTATACAACCGACCCACTAACGCCATCTATGGAGAATGATTTTCGGCATTTAGCAAACTAAACTTTGCTACGATGTATGAATATTGAGGAATCGAGAGAAGCATGTCAGGAAATAAAAGTGTGGCAGTCCATTATTTCTGCCTACCGCTTTGGAGAGACGGCGTGATGTTTACTTTTAAAATGTGTACACTTTGGTATTTTTTGTTATAAATATGCTTCGGCCACAAATAAGGGATTGTACTCGTATATTGGAGTTTCGAACGAGCCTCCCCTGGACGGATGTTTGTCAAGTTCCAGTTTACTCCGGTCATTGGCCGCCGAAGTCTCAAAAACAGATTGCATAATATGTTAATCGATTAATCTAACGTTTTTTTCTAGTATGCAAATGTGCTTAGAGATAAGGAGTCCGCGTCCGTCTAGAAGTGACGGCCGGTCCTCCCACGCGGAGGAAGTGCGAGGGCCGCGATAACTACTGCACACTCCGGGCCAGGCCTTCCGAACCACTTTACCTGGGAACACTGATCCATAATGCAAGATAACACTATGCCACCCAATCCTTGAACAAGGATGTAAAACTTCATATTAAATAATGAATACTAATGAAAACTTTATTTGAAAAGGTGCTCGAGAGCTTAGGGGAATAGGTAAAATAACGTATTTCTCCACTTCTTAAAAATGGAGTTCTAGTGCCAACCCTCATGTATGGAAGTGAAGCTTGGAGCTGGCAAAAGAAGGATGAAAGCAGGATAAACGCCGTAGAAATGAGATCACTAAGAATACTGTGCAGGAAAACGTTGTATGATAGAATACCGAACGATGAAATAAGAAAGAAATGTAAGGCAGATGACTGCATCATGAGTAAAATTAAAAAAGGATCCCTGAGATGGTTTGGACGTATGGAACAAATGGATGAGAGTAGAATGGTTAAAAAGTTGTACACAAGCAGCGTGAGAGGAAAACATGGCATAACCAAATTAATCAATTACTAAAAGGCGGCCACATTCGAAGTCGGAATAATCGACGTGCGTGCATGGTACGTTGTATGAATGTAGAGGAAGCCCGAGAGGTATGCCAGGACAGGTCATTGTGGCGATCCATCCTCTCTGCCTACCCCTCCGTAGAAATGGCGTGATGGTTAGTTAGTTATACCTATAAAATAAAATTTCTGTGTTAAAGTCAAATAAAAGAGTTATTATTTTAAGAATTAATTCTATCTCAATAGAAACGAAGATGTAAATTATTTGGAAACAGAATATGGTGGTCGAGGCGTTTACAGGACTTATGACCTGTCATTGGTTGAGTTAAGCGATCGCTTTATGTAATACAACATTCCCCATTCCACCCACGACATCTGTCAATAATTTTTGAAATTTTATTATCGCTTAACCCAACCAATGACAGGTCACAAGTCCTGCGCCTCTACCACCATATTCTGTTTCCAAATAATTTACATCTTCGTCTCTATTGAGATACAATTAATTCTTAATGATTAAACTGTAATGGGTAAAATCCAGTATTTGTCTACAAGTATTTGTATACATTCAAAAAAACAAAAAGTTATTATTTTATTTAGATTCTTTTAGACTCTCGATCATATCTATAGTGTGGCTGAATGATTTTTTTTTCTCTTCTAATTTGAAAGATTTAAATGCCTTGGTTGAAGTTCCAATTCAATAAGACCGCTGCAATATCTGGTGATTGAAAATCTCCAATATGGAAATAATAAAGATACGCCATTACGTGTAAGATGGGAATTTATAAAGCATATTTAAGACCAATAATGACATATGGCGTTGAAGCAAGGGTAGATACAGTCAGAACCAAACAAACATTGAGGACCTTTGAGAAGAAGAAGAAGAAGAAGATAAAACAGATGGCGTATGATGCATTATAATCTCACGCCATCTGGAGACAAAATTCCTTAAATGAACGCTTCATTACAGTCCAATGCGCTTGGTTGCTTCATAAGCGATTTTGAATCATCCCAAGAATTCCAAAGTGTTAATGCCTTAGTCATTTTGGTTTGGGAGATTTTGCCGTAATCACCACGCTGGGCAGGCGGGTTGGTGATCGCAGAGTTTGTCTACTTATTCCAGTGGCGCTGCTGCCCGTCACCAGTGTTCATTTGTACAAGTATTATAGTTATCTGGATGGTTATCCCGCCATTTCTTCGGTCGCCAAGGACTCGTTTGTTAATTAGCAGGGTGCACCACGGGCAGGTGAGGTTGACATTTGGGCAGGTATACTGATATTTCCCCTTGCCATGGAAAGAGCCAAGCTTGGAATAACCTTGAGGGACAGATTTAGAAACGAATTTATTCGTCAACAAACCAAGGTGACTGAGGTGGCTCTGAGGATGGGCGGGCTGAAGTGGCGATGGGCTGGCCATATCTGTCGGAGAACCGACGACCGATTGGGGAGACGGGTTCTGAAGTGGAGACCGCGTACAGGTTTCCGCAGAGTTGGACGTCCCCCTGCCCGCTGGACCGACGATCTGAAGAGGATTGCTGGACTTGGATGGATAGAAGCGGCAATGGATAGGGAGCGGTGGTGTGCTTTGGGAGAGGCCTACATTCAGCAGTGGATGACAGATGGCTGATGATGATGATGATGAATGCCTTAACTTTCAATAAATTGTGTTAAATAATATATTTCAAAAAACATGCTTATTGAATGCGTTCTGATTGGTTTGAAAATTTGGTTTATTTCATGTGGTGCTCCTGTAAATTTGGAGATATTTCGCGTATAAGTGAATTGTTTTGATCAATTTAACTGTTGCCGCACTTTATAATAGTTAATTGTGACACGTAATACGTTTGTATTGTTTTGCTGTTAAAATTATATTAGTTTTATCGTTTTTATAACGAATTTTGACAGGTGTAAAAATAAATTTTTCATTTGTTCCAATGACAATATGAATAATTTCTTCAATATTATAATATTTTAAAGTTCTTGCTGGTTAAGTGCCTAATTACAGTTAATTTAAAAAACGGTGGATACGTGTAACATAAATTAAATAAACACAAAAGTCCGGATCGTCCATGTCAACATGTGCAACATCGAAAAAAACATTATGTGCTAAATTAAAAAAACGGTGGATTCGTGGAACATAAATTAAGACAATATGTGCACCATCTAAAAAGAACAGTTCGTATTAAATTATTTTTATTTTGTTATTTTATTTTATATCATTGCATTTTATATTATTTGTTTTAGATTTATTTTGTGGGTGTTGAACGATCGAAGTGTGCGCGGGAGATGCCTATTGGTGGCGATGAGGTTCGCAACCCACCACACCGCGTCTCCCGCGGAGCGAAAAGAGAAGGATGGAGTGCCGCATCAGTAAAAGTGTGACAGTCCATTCTTTCTGCCTACCCTTTCGGGGAGACGGCGTAATGGTTAGTTAGTTAGTTAGTTTTGCTTATTGTAAATAATTGCTGCTTAAAGGGCCGATACTTGAGCCGCCCTTTCGCTTCATTCTGCAGCTTCCGTTATTCTACTCGACGCCGTAAAAGTTAGGAAACTCGACTGAATTAACTGTAATATTCGTTTATCACGGAGGCTGGCACGGTTGACTCATTCCGAAGCACGTTATCCTTACGTGTTCCCAATTACAGCGGCGCGTCTGGCGACATCGTACAAGTACACACACATTTCTAATATTAATACACACTTCATACTATATAGAATAACTATGATAATAAGGGCACGCGAGATACATTTGTATTTATGCGAAAGATATAAGTTAATGTTCCTTTTTTATATGCTTTGTATACAACACTCACATTTATTAAAAATTAAAAATTAAATATCAAACATGTTTCGGACTAACCAGCCCTTCATCAGTGATATTATATAAATATTAAAAATATTATAAAATTGTTTACAAATATGGTCAGTTTTGATAGATGTTATAATGATTTATTTTGGAACGTTTATGCTTTTGTTAAGCCAAATATTATGAATTAATTCAAAATTTAAATAATAATTTAAAGTTCTTATTGGGGTTCAGGTATTAACTTACAACAAAGGAAATAAATCAAAGATGACTTGACGTTAAATTTATTTGTTTATTTATAATATTTTCTTTATTTTGAAATGCTTTTTTAATTTCTAAAATTTCAAGATTGTTCAATGTTATATTTCTATTAGTAACATGCAAAATTTCTACGCCATTATCTTTATAAAATTAATAATCTTTTTCAATGAGATGGTTTGCGAGTCCATGTTTGATATTTAATTTAATTTTTCAAATAAAACATCTACAACACAAAGTTATGGCGAACATAGAAGAATATATAAGTTAACACATTGAGTGTGAGACACGTTATAACACGTTTTTGTGCCCTCATAAATGAAGTAAGAAAAAGTAGAATATGTTGTAAAGTGTATTTACTACCCGTTACAACTGGTCCAGTTAAATAATACAGAATGCAACTTCACAAGGACTACAAAAGTTTAAAACCGGACGGTATAAGGCTTGACTTGGACAGGGGTTCGCCATTTGGGTTCTCCCCTTACCACTGCCCCGGTAAGTGCTCCGCAGTCAACCAACGTGTTAGACACAAAGTTTTTATTTAATTTTTAGTTTTGTAAAATGTCGAACTACAAAATGAGTGGCTTCAAATGAAAAAAAAATGTAATTTTCCGAAAGAAAAAATAATTATTTAGTTTCTTCTATATTCGTCATAACTTTGTGTTGCGGATGTTTAATGTTTTTTTTAATATCTGTCAAAACGGACCACATTCGTTAATTTTTAAAAAATATCACTGATGAAGGGCTTGTGTGTCCGAAACATGTTTGGTTTTTAATTTTTTTTAATGAAGTGTCAGTTGTATACAAAGTATATAAAATAATAAATATTAGTTTGTTTACATCTTCTTCTTCTTCTCGATGCTACATCCCGGTGTGGGATTTGGCCTCCTCCCCAACAGTCCTCCACTAGCTCCTGTCCCTGGTCATGCCTCATCGTTCTGCAGGTCTTTCTAGTTTCTTCCAGTAGGTACTCTTCCACGCAGTCTACCTATCATTTTCTTGGTCTGCCTAAGTGTACGGCGGGAAATTGAGGAACATATGAGTAGATTAAATGTGGCCTGGGTCCCCCTTGATTTCTTACATATAACTTTTCAAACGTAAGTCCCGAATCGACGAGGGAAGGGCCTATGGCATTGAATGAGCGCAGCTGACAAAAGGCACCGCGCCGTTCGCCTATAACAGCTTCGGGTAAGCGGTGGGAATCCTCTATGTCTCTATTGTCTGCCTTTTAATTTCTAGACTTACAGAATCTCACCATTGTTTCATGGTTAATCAGTAAGTCTAGCTCAAGATTTCTTTTGATTCTGTAAGTCACATCTTTCAGCGTGGGTTCAAATATTTTCCTCAGGTTCTTCCTTTAAAAAATTGCTAGCTTGATTTCTTCTCTCTACGTTAGGGACAATGTTTCATAGTCGTAAGTGACTACTGGTTAGTTTACATCTAATGAAATAAAATAGTTATAAATTTTAGTATGGTTTGTTTAGTATATTTTCTAATATATTTGTTGGATATTATCATATAATGTTGAATTAAATTTTTATTATTAATAAACATATTTATATGTTAATGATGTAAATGGAACCAAAAATAGAAGAAGACCGAGGAAAACGTGGCACGATCAAATAAATAAAATATTGAATGTCGGCCATGTGAGGAGTCAGAGAAATCGACGCGCGTGCATGACACGATGTATGAATGTTGAGGAAGCGAGAGAAATATGTCAGGAAAGAAAAGTGTGGCAGTCCATTCTTTCTGCCTACCCCTTCGGGGAGACGGCGTGATGGTTAGTTAGTTAGTTTATGAATATATTTCATAACACGTGAACTTCTCGATTGAATAATTGTTTTAGGATTCAATTTTTTCGATCACAATATTGCCATCAATTAGGCAAAATATTTTGAAAATTTCTTTTTTGATATTGAGGAAAGTTTAAATACATGCGTAAAATTAAATAAAATTTATACATAACATATTAATGTTTATTTTTATAAATACTCATAATTTAAAGAAGATTTCTTTTTACAAATTACGATTTTAAATTATTTGAAAAATTCTATTCATTAACTTTTGCAAATCGTTCTTTCGATCCGAGAAAATTTTCTTAAAACAATTGTAATATGCAATCGAAAATTTAACATTTAGTTTACACAATTTGTTAGTTTGACCAGTTTCAGCTGATATCCATTTTATTCTCATATTGGTGTAGATGCAGTCAATGTTTCGAAAGTAGCACCGCATCACTGTTCAGGGCTGCAGTCATCAAGGTGGAAATGGCCCTGATGATCACAAACTTTCATAGAGAAGGCGGCACTTAGAGTAGAAGAAAATTGATCTAGCGTCTCAAGAATGACATCATCTCCAAAATGTAAAAGGTATATATGATAAGATAATATAAGGAAATCTTGCCCGTTTAACTATGCAAGATATTTATTTAATTAAAACATACAATCACCATTAATTGAATAGTTAAATTAAAAAACATAAAAATTCATGGAATGATCTCATTTGGGTAAAAAAAATGCATAAAAATTTATTAAAACACATACGCTGAAATAAAATTTGATGGTTATAAGAATGATATATTGGAATTCCGAATCGTATTACAATATATGATACCTGTCCCATTTTTTACGTATTTACGAGATCTAATAAAAGATGAATAGATCTCAAGTGGAATTTCGAGTTTTATTTACACTTGAGCACATACATGGTGTTGAAAAATGCAAGAAAATAAATATAATATATTTATTTAAGATTATTCACATTCCTCATTTTTCTTCAGTCTGCTGTAGCCGTCCACTCCTGGATGTAGACCTCTGCTCGTATTTTCTACTCCCTTCTATCCTGAGCGATACGAATCTTCAGGATATCGTCGCGCCAACGCAACTTTGGGCAACTCAAACTTCCAACTCCACGCTCAGCCAACTTCTGTCCAGAAGATGGCAGCGAGCTGTTGAAACTAAAGAACACATGGAATTAAAAATATTTATTGTAATATACATATTTATATTTGACATATTTTCATTATTAATATGTACTATTATAATGTATTGTATTAAGAGAGATGAAAGTGTGAGAAAATCTATTTGACGTATGGATTCATATTAAGGTTTTTAGAACCCGTAAGGCGTCATTTTAGATCATGTGCTTAGAGGAAAAAATATGAATTGCTGCTCCTAATAATTAAGGGCAAAATAGAGGGTCGGCAAGGTGTTATCACGAGGTGAATATCGTGGCTCTATGACATAAGTTACTGGGCTGACATAAAAAGCGCTGAGAAATTGTTTCGAGTTATCAGGGGCAAAGGTGTCTACCCTCAAGTGATAGTGACAGTATTTTTATAAAAAATAATATTATAATCATTACGAATTTAACATAATTTCATTGATCGTTTATCATTTATTTACACAAAGATCACAATTACAGATGCTTCAATCCAAGTCGTCTGCAACCTCACAATTACACAATAAGAATTCTTTTTAAAATGATGCAAAAAAGGACTCAAAGACTACGCATCAGAGATAACAATCGCACCATTGATATTGCATCCTACAAATAGACCTACGTACATCACTCAGTACATCCGAGTTATGCATTCGGCCGCCAATCAGCTGAAAGAAGCGAACTCCCAAGTGGATATTCCTCTTTCTCCCTAATGATTGGTAGCTTAGCACCTGCTTTTTCTTCTTCTTCTTGTTCTGTCACACCTCCGTGGTGCATAAGGCCCCGAGGAATCTTCTCCACCCGACTCTATCGCATGCCTGATGTTTAACATCATGAGTCATCATGATGTCTAACAAGTGAGGCCTGCTGCTTTGACCTCGTCCTGTAGGGCTCTTTTACAGGTGGTTCTAGGTCTGCCTCGCTTTCTCGTTCCCCCAATAGGGGACCAATCTCGGAAAGAGCCACGGGTAATAACCGCATTCCCTGAGATTTTATGAAGAAAAAAAAACGTGTACGTTCAATAAGTTTACGTTTGCATTATAACATAACCAAATAAATTTCTATATGCCGCGTGTGGAGGCTTGATGCAGACTGGAAGTCGTCGAAACTTTTCACAAAGGAAAGTTAAAAGAATTTTTTAAACGATACATCTATTTGGGTTCCGTTAAGTTTCATTCGATGTAACAAACAGTTGAAAAGTATCCCTACTATACGAAATACCTCAGCAATAGTTTTAAAGTCGTTTTATTTGTAATGTTTTTAGACAAACGGTTTCGTATTGAGTAAAGGGTCCACAAGCAAGTTTATTTTTGCTAACATAAAACTTCCGGCATGCGACAAGTTGCGCAAGTAACGGTAAAGTAAACAAATAAATTATGATACGTGTTAACTGTGTTACAAATTTACACATTTAATAATATTGAAGCATCATAGTGTTTCGGTCAAAACTATGGATTTTCTAAAATTATGAAATTCACCCCTTTCATTTATGAAGTTTCATATTAAGTCTGCATTTGGATAAAATAGAATGTATTGTAGGTTGATTCCCCATGTATAATGAAATGTCGTTCAAGATTAAAAAAAGTGGATGGCACGAGCGCGAGAGTCGCGGGGCGGCGCGCGGCGGGCGCCACGCCGGCCTCCGCCGTGGGACGGTATGCCAAGTATGCCCGTATGCAAATCATATAACCGTACAATTAATCCAAGTGAATTTTATGGAAACAGTTACTAATTTATTTTTATAACATTTCTACGGGCTTATGGAGATTGCACCGTACGTTCTCAAACTTTAGCTGTCTACGAATGCTCAATAAATAGGTGTTAAAATTTAGTAGATTAGAGAGACATACATGGAACACAATATCCGATTGGGCCGAGATAACCAAACCGCAGAGCTAAAAAGAAGAATTGGACTAAGCTGGGCAGCTTTCGGAAACATGAGTTACATCTTTAAAAACCGGAAAATACCGATCAACCTGAAATGAAAAGTCTATGAAGTGGTCTTGAAACTGTTACATTGTCTAAACAAAGTGCCGAGAAACATGAGTGACCCAAAGAGCCAAGGAAAAAGCCCTGTTAGGAATAAGCCTAAGAGACAGAGTCCGAAACGATACGGTGAGAGAAAAAACAAAGGTCACTGACATCATCCACCGGGTGGCGACTCTAAAATGGCAATGGGCAGGTCACGTAGCCAGAAGCTCAGATGAAAAGTGGACAAGAAGACTGCTGACTTGGAGACTGTGGACGGCAAAGGGAAGTGCAGGGCGACCGCAACTACGGTGGAAGGATGATCTGAACAGACACGCCGGAATAACCTGGATACAGTCTGCACAGGACAGAGTGACATGCAAGCGAATGGAGGAGGCCTTTGCCCAGGAATGCACGGGAATAGGCTGAGGAAGAAGAAGAAGAAGATTAGAGAGATTGGAGAAGTAGATTTCTTAGATTTGGTATCTATATGTCACTGGGGTGTGGCAGAACAATAACGGACCTCTTCCACGGCGACCTTAACGGCAGGGTGGTAAGAGCTCTAACTGCCATATCCAGGGTGATTTTTACACTGTCCTCCTGTGTAGAATCCACGTGACGATAAAATGGCTATAGATTTGTTACCAGTCGCAGGTCATGAAATTCAATATAATTCCGAAAAACAAATTACATACAATTGTAATTTGGTTCAAACGACCTGTTATATAAAAAAAAATCCCATTCGCAGTTCAAAATAACGCGGGTTCGATCTTGTATAAGATTCTAGTATTTTTTTTAACATAATAATAAAATAATAATAATAATAATATGCTAACTTTTAAAGCGCCGTTTTTGTGATGTAATCACCTCAAGGGCGCATTAAGACGTGTTTTAAATCTAAATGTGAACGCTGCATTTGATTGATATTCGCGATCGATTAGAAAGTATAATAGAACATAATATGAAAAAGATGGGTTTTCAGCTTAGATCTGAAATCTGTTGGATCATTTATGCATCTAAGGTGTGAAGGAAGATTATTCCAAGCTGATGGACCGGCTACCGCAAAGGCTCGATCCTATCGCATAAGCTCCTAGCTTAATGTTAAGATACAAAATAAATAAGGGTTATCCCAGATAGATCCAGAAGAAGATACTGTAGGTACCATGTAGCCAGAATGGATAGTGACAGACTCGCTTATATAGCCGCTTCCGAAATATCCTTCGGACACCGTCCACCTGGAAGACCATCTAAGAGATGGAAGGACAGTTGGACATCATCATCTCAGAAGATTTCTGAGTCACAGATCGTTAGTTGTATTAAAAGAAGAAGAAATAAATATTACACAGTTGAACGAAATCTATAATATACAATATTATAATTTTATCGAGTTATTTATTTTTCTGATTACCAAACGTTCGCACATTACAAATTAAAAAAAAAACTTTTCGAGTAAAAATATAATCTAGAGTTGCCTAATTTCAATCGATTATATTGTAAAATCGAGTGATTAAAAATCATTTCTATTACTCTATTTCTATTATATTTGATCTGATATTCTATAAAAAAAATTAATACATGTTTCTGATAAATATTTTAATTTGGGGATATTTTGGAACCTTTAAATACTAATTTGTCCTATTTCCATCATGAAAAATATTGGTAAAATGTTAAATGTGAACATGACTTTGTGAAATGACAGGGCAAAGATTGAGAGGGTTTGGCGTCGTTTGTGAAACAGTCTCGCATCATGGCCTCATTCGATAGTATCCTTAGACCATTGTTCCAATTAGTTTGTTGATTTAAATCAGTAAATAATAGCTTGAATAATATCACGCTGATTTTTTCATACCACGAAAATGTTTTTTTTTACATCGACGGTGAATGGTTTGTTTTAATTTTTTATTTCTTTAAAGAACACACGAGATAGCTTGCCCGTAAGTGAAATTCGTATTCGATCCACGTGCTTACTTAAAAATCTATATTTGAAAATCGAAATTTAAATAAATAATCGTGCATAATGAGTTCTCTAAGTACTTGCTCGACTTATACTTATACAAATTCTCATATTTCATTACAAAATTTTAATGCCATCCTTATACTCTATTATTATTTCTAAACTTACATAAATGTTTTGAATATTAAGGTAATTTTTAATTAGTTCAGCTATTTTTTTAGATGAAAAGTATTATATTTTACGCATGAGTCCACATAATCAAGACTAGATTATAACACTATGACAAGTTAATTTAGTTAAAAAGTAATTATTATGTTATCCTATGGAGATAGTGAGTTATTTAATAAGAAGTTTTGAAATGTATTAAAATATGGAACACTTCATGGTAAATGTTTCATACAAATAATTATGATATACCTATTGAACATGAAACTAAATTATTTATTTACGATTAAAACTATACATTTTGATTTGTTTATTATACAACAACAACAACAAACCATCACGCCGTTTCCCCGCAGGCAGAGAGAATGGACCGCCACACTACTTTATCCTGACATACCTCTCTAGTTTCCTCCACATTCATACAGCGAGTCATACACGCACGTCGATTCTTCCGGCTTCTGACATGACCAACCTTTCTGTTTGATTTTTAAAGGTTGTTTATTATTATTGATATATAAATAATCAAACTATTAATATTACAAATTATTCAATTTTATAAAAGTCTAGAAGGTCTCTGAAATTATTATTAATCAATTGTTAAAAAAATATATTTAAAAATTAATTTATAACATAGTTTAGTTTAATTTCAATTGATTTATGACTCCCATAAAATCAAGTGGAATTAAACTAGATGTATATTATATAATGAAAAAAAAAATGATACAAAATTGCTGCCATCTTCTAGCTGCCGAAACCGGTCTACACAAATGGAAGCACACTAAATAATAAAGAAATTTTTTTATAATTTTTTTTTGTTTTCATTATTTAAAAGGAACTTCTACCAAGAAGTTTAAATTAAAAACATTAATTATTGAGATATATATTATAATGAATTTTTTTAACATTTTTCAATTTCATTTTTCATATTTTATAATGAATTTCAAATAACAGTATCTATTAATATTTTGTTAAAATTTTTCCTGGTATTACAAAAACATATATTTTTGTTGAGGTTGAAATAATTGATTTGTGATACGATTTATGAATGTAGATAATTGTGGAGAAACATGATCATCAATCCTTTCCGAGACGCGATATGGTTAATTGGTTGGTTAGTAAAATAGAACGAGGCTTGCGCGTATCTAGGTAAGTAAAATGATACATTCACGATGCGTTGAAAGTCTAAGAAAAAGAACTTTCTCGATAACATTTCTACTTTTTCTCTGGGTACATGGTACGATATTGTAAGTGTGAAACGCCTTACAAGAGGGTACCTACGTACGTGTACAGTGTCTCTAAAATATAACTATTTATCATTTTGAGAAATGAGATGATATAAATAATAACGGTTTAGAGAACCTATATGAAAAAAGATACGGTTCACTTAAGTATAGCTGATAAATTTAAACATAAAAAAGGATATCTTTTATTATGCATATATATATATATATATATATATATATATATATATATATATATATATATATATATATATATATATATATATATATATATATATATATATATATATATATATATATATATATATATATATATATATATATATATATATATATATATATATATATATATATATATATATATATATATATATATATATATATATAGGTATATATATATATATATATATATATATATATATATATATATATATATATATATATATATATATATATATATATATATATATATATATATTACATATAGACGTAGGTACCCATAATTGTGGAATTAATTAAACATGAGTAACTAACTAACTTACTAACCATCACGCCATTTCTCCGGAGGGGTAGGCAGAGAGGATGGATCGCCACGATACTCTGTCCTGGCATACCTCTCGGGGTTCCTCTACATTCATACGTCGTGATCGCCTTTTAGTAATTGATTAATTTGGTCATGCCATGTTTTCCTCGGTCGTCCTTGGCTTTTTCACTCACGCTGCTTGTGTACAACTTATTATAATAAAGAAGTATACATAACTGTGGCATCAATTAAACCTAAGTATTAGGCCATGTCGCTCGGAGCCCTGACGATAGATGGAAAAAAACGCCTCCTTTGCTGGTGTCCTAGAACTGAAACCCAGGATGTCCTCAACTTCGATGGAGGGACGACATCTAAGAAACCGCTGGTACGATATGGATGCGTGGACATGCGCCCAGGATCGACAGACAGCAGATGGAGGAGGCCTACGTTCAGGAATGGACGGATATGATGATGGTATACAATATATTATATTATCTGCCGACCTTCGTGGCAGAGTGGTATGAGCTCTGACTTCAATACCGAAAGTCCCGGGTTCGATTCCCGGCGATGGCAGTGTGATTGTCACACTGTCTTTGGTCTGGTGTAGAATTCACGTGGCAATAAAATGGCGATAGATTGGCTACCCATTACATGTCATGAGAATCAATATAGTAGCTAAACTAAATAGTTTACAGTTCAAACGACCTGTTGTATACAACAAAAAAAAACATAAAATATATAACTAAACTCTTATCAAAGAAAGACTTATTAAATATACCTATTATACCAAGAAAGTATTGGCAAGTTGTATGTGTAATGACCTGTCGTCGGCCAGTGTTTTGATCCAGTCTATAATAAGCGAAACCGGTTGGCATACTCTACTCATAAATGTACGAGATTTTTTGAAAAAAACAAACAAACATATTTTCTTTATAGATTACAATGTAACATCAAGAAATGATCGACTTTTATGAATATAAGTATATAAATACATGACACACTTCGTAATTTATGAGTTGTATATTATACACATTTTAATTCCTGGGACTCCTTCAAATTGAAAAATGATTTGAAGGTTATGTTGTATTGAATTATTAATTGACGGTTATCAGTATTGATGGTCTGACAGCAAGAGTGACGGCTGATGGGGCCACGGTTGTAGGGTCATCGTCCTAAGGACGGGTTTCAGGACTCGGATCCTTCCTCAACTAATCTCCAGTGTGCCTGCGGGTTACGGGGAAATAAATACCTCCACCTTCTCACCTGATTCTGGTTTCTTATGGCCTCCAGGACTGGATGGAGACATAAATAGACCAATTTGGAAACAGTTAAATTATTTTAATTTTTTTTATATACTATACTTTTTTCAACAAATTATTGACTCAACCCATGTATTATCGATATATACAACATATGGTTTTGTATTGTTTATTATTTGATTCTTTATTAATCTTTTCATTAAAATCTGATCTAATAATTTGTATTCAATGAATGTTCTATTTATTTATTTTTGAATAAAGATAAATTACATTTTATTATTCTTGCATATAAAAAAGCATCAAAATAATTTATTATATAAGGATGAAACAAACATTTTTACTTTATTTATGTAAAAATACAACAATTTTAAAGAAAACTATTTCTTTTACATATTTTTTCGTATTACTATTTGTAATCGTATTATTTTAATAATATGCAGTTGTTGTCCATGTTTTTTTAAAAATATCTTAGACTGTTCTAAAGCCGTGAAAGTTTACACACTGAACCGTTTCCCCGTGATCTGGCTCTGGTAAAATCAATATGTCATTGACCTTTGATGCCAATATATAAGCTGATGGATTCTCTTAAAATCTCCATTGAGGGAAAAGATGCGGTTGTTAAAGGAATCCAGTCTTTCGGTAAGTACTGTATCTAGAGAGTTATTGTTACGGAAACGTGTTCAAATTAGAATAAGAAGTGCTTTTATGAATTGGACGTGATTTATTTATACATAATATCATATTTCATTTTATGAATAAAATAGGGGTTAATTATTCATTTTGTTTTTACAGGTACTCTTGGGATTATGTGTCGTTGCGGCATCAGGCTACAGGGTGGACACCAACCCGAAGGAGAGTCAGAGCTTCTCAGCCTCGTACGAAGATGAGCATGTGGCAGCAGACGTCATCAAGGTCCAGGAGACCTTCAACCCTGGCCACCCCCAGCACGGCGGGTGGCACAAACCAGAAAATCCAGTGCAGTTTGAATCTAGTGTTAGTGACAACCAGTGGCGCGCCGGGGACGGCTCCGGGCAGGAATCTTCGCCAGTGTCCAGAAATTACGATAACTACAAATCAAACAGTAACAAATTAGGTCAAACGGTGAGTTTTCCAAAGGCAGAGGAGCAACCGGACTCCGGTAAATATTCTACCTACAGCGGCGGAAGTCTGAGCCACGGGGGAGATCTGATCGTCGGGCAAGGAAGCGTTCAAAGACCGGCGAACCTCGGCTCGCAGTATCACAGCGGAAATTTCGGCCAAGGAGCCGGAGCGTATCCCGTGCAGGCTCACATCGCTCCCGGAGCTTCGCAATTTTCTCAAGTGATTTCTTCCGGCAGTAAGAAACCGTCGTACAGCGTCAGCGAGCATCCGGAATACGCTAATCCATTCCCGAGCGGGGGCAGCGTGAGCGCGTATCGCCCGTCTCCGGGGAAACCTCAACAACAGCAGCCGCCGAAGGGATCTTTTAATCCCGAAATTCACAGTTCGTTCCCCGGATTTACATCGCAAAATCAGGGACAAGGCGGAAAACCATCGCCCAATCCTTCCGGAGCTCGCCCACCGGTTTTCCAATCGAATCCCGGAAATATAAAACCTGGATATAATAAGCCCAAGCCGATCGAGAGCTACGCGCCGGGTGCGCACCGCTTCCCACCTGGCCGTTATCCGGGGGCCGGGCCAGCTAGGCCCCAAGCGATCGGCCCCAAAGCGCCCCCGCCCGGTACCAAGTTCAGCTCTCAGCCCATCCGTCGATTCCCCTTACCCCCAAGTTCTGCGGGCCACAAGTATTTTCATCAACAATAAACAAATCCTATAAATATTTGACTTAGATGGATAACAAAAATATTTGCAATATGCTTTACCTTGTGCCAAAATACATAAAGAAGTATTTGTGAACAAATTCATGTTCCCGTGTCCAAGTGTCAGTTAATGATTTTTATTGTATTATATATTATACTTTACAAATACAGCCTTTTTAGATACGTTTTTCATGAAAAAAAAAATGACAGTGAAAATATTACTAAACAGAAGAAAAAGACTGAAAACTCATTTGATATCTCATATTATTTTGTTCTTAATAATTAGTTAAATTATTTATTTATTAAGTGAACATTCTAAAGAATCTAAAATATAAACGATGTTTTAAAATAAAGTATCACTGTAAAAAGAAACTTTAACTCACAAAACATGAAGTTATCTGACATCTGTGGAGATGAAAATAAAATGTTTTTTTTTACTATTTATCGAAATAAAATATGTTTTTAGACGTTATCTTGCAATATGTCATTAATTTAACCCCACTTCTAGAAGTTATTGTGATAATTTTACTATTGTACACCGAATCTCTGAAATGAATATGAAAAAAATGTTGTAATTTCCAATATTAACTAATTGACTAAACATACGGAGAATGGACCGCCACAATCCTCTATCCAGACATACTTCTATAGCATTTTTGACATCTGTACAATGTATTATGCACGCATGTTTATTTTAACGTCACCTATGGCCAACATTTCAAATTGAATTTATTTTATATTCGCCTGTACTTTCTGTTGTGGATTCATATTTGAATGAATATAACTCCACTTAGTATTTTTACAACATCAATGTTAAAATTTTGTACATTGAAAATGGTTATGCCATAACCGAAACATGTCTGTGAAAAGTGTTGTTGTTGACATTTAAAATGGAATCTATTGTACCTTTATGAGCCTTTTTTATATTTATTTATCAATTTGTGTATATATTAGGTCGTTTAAATCCAATTACTGTATACAATTTATTTTGAGCTATTATATTGATTCTCGTGACATGTGATAGGCAGCTAATTTATTGCCATTTTATTGTCACGCGAATTTTATACTAGACCAAAGACAGTGTGACAAGCACCCTGCCATCACCTGGAATTGGATCCGGGACCTTTGGTGTGGCTGTAAATGCTCTTGCCACTCTATCGCGAAGGTCGTCAATCTTCGTCGATAATGTGTTTTAATCACATCATTAACGTATATTTTCTTAATTTATTCTTCCCATATATTCTTATATTCATCGAAAAACTTTAATCACTTTGTTCATAGCGAGAATGTGTGGAAAATCTGTGTATTATAGAGTGTCAAATGAAAATACAAGAAGTGAATGCGGTGCGAATGAAATTGTTATTAACAAACTAATGAAAGAAACATTAAGATGTTTTTTATAATGAATGAAGAAAGTATAAACCGTATAAAACGTGGCACGATTAAATAAATCGCGCGAGGAGTCTGAGAAATCAGTGTGCGTGCATGACACGATGTATGAATGTTGAGGTAGCGAGAGAAGTAATTTAGGAAAGAAAAGTGTCGCGGTCCATTCTTTCTGCCTATCTCTTCGGGGAGACGGCGTGATGGTTAGTTAGTTAGTTTCGTTTAGTTCTGTACATTTATATAAGGGTCGGTACAATAACGAGATTGTGCCCTACCAAGATTGTGGGAATAATTGAAATTAAATATAAAAACGGGGTAGAAATTAGATCCCAGAGTTGATTTTCAGATGAATTGAAAAAAAAATATAAATATAAATTAAATATAAAATAAACTCTTTGTACCTATTTTAATTGTTTAAAACACAAAGTTTCTTTAAAATACAAATTATAAATATAAAATTCCCAACCGTAGAGTGAGTGCTTCCTAATTGAAATATTTGTAAAATTCAATGTTAAACATTACAATGCAGATGAACGAAAGTCATGAACAAAATAATGAAAGAATGACATGGACGGTTTGGACATACGCTAACGACCTTCGTGGCCGAGTGGTTAGTGTTTTGACTGTCACCCCGAAAGTCCCGGGTTCGATTCCCGGCGATGCCAGTGTGATTGTCACACTGTCGTTGGTCTGGTGCAGAATAAACGTAACAACAAAATGGCGATAGATTAGCAACATATCACATGTCACGTGAATCAATATGATAGCTATACCCTTCAGATCGATTTGATGATTGAATGATGTAAAGAGCGATTCAACAAAATAAAATAATAATAATAATAATAATACGCTAAGAATTATTGAAGAAAGAGTGATTTCGTTTTGGATTAGGATATACCGCAGAATGCTCCATATACCGTGGACCGATAGGGTCAGTAATGCAGACGTACTACAGAGAGCCAGAGCCAATAGAGAGCTGTTGTCGAGTGTGAAAATTAGAAAGGTCTCATATTTGGGTCATGTGCTAAGGGGAGAAAAATATCACCTCCTTCGACTGATTCTAATCGGTTAAGTGGAGGGACGTCCTTGCTGCGAAACATAAAAGAATGGACAGGAATTACAAGAGATACGAACCTGTTCTAAGTGGCGCAGGACAGAGATGCCTTTGCTGCAGTGATCGCCAAAGTTGAGGGGATCTAACATGGCACCGAAAGAAGAAGAAGTTCATTGTATTCTCTCTCTCTCTCTCTGGTTTCCATCCCGGGATTGGTTTGTAGCAATTTCCCCTCTTCTTCTCTTTCATTCTTTCCAGTCTTGTGCGGCTGTTTTGAAATCTGCATATGATGAGCAGCGCACGTCCACCAACAGGTCTTCTAGGTACTCTCCCCACCCACATCCCCTAGAGTTTGTCCCCTCGGTCATACCCTCCATTATGGCACGCAAGAGGCCTTCTTGTCGTATTACATGGCCGATCCATCTTGCACGCCTTTCGGACAAGGTCCTGAGCAGGTGCCTTCCTCCTTCGATTCTTTGGAGAACCTCCTCATTTGTAATGTTCTCTCTCCAGGAAATTCCTAATAGTCTTCTATAGGACCAAATCTCGAAAGCATTGTATTACATTGTAAGTAATGAAAAAATATATTTTTAAATAAAATATCCTTTAAATTATATATTTAATTTAACTCCATTTGATTTTATAGATGAAAATGAAATCGGTCGAAGCCAAAATATCAAGTAGAATTGAACAAAACCAGATTATTTATTTATGTTCATTATTTAAAATTAATTGATATTCCTGTAAAAGCACCTAATGCTGAGTGCACTTGACCTTGGCAGCCGACCAATGATGTACTTGGAGTAGAGAACGTGACGTCACCGGCAGCATCCAGGACCGTTGGCTGACGAGCTGTAAGTGGACACTTAGCGCCGGGATGTGGACGCAAGGTCTCCCAGTGAATTAGAGCTAACAGCCAGCCCGGAGCGCTCGCCGTGCTGCGAGAGGAGGCCGCCACACCGTTTACCAAGTAAAGCGCTCCTGCGAGATTGAACTAATTCACAAATTGCAGATTTTATGGGACCTTGACATAAATATACGTAAAAACATATTTTATTGTTTGTACCCCCCATCCTCTCAGATCACCATTGCTGGAATATAATGGCAAATACTCGTATGTAAATTGGAAGGAAGATGAGTAACACACATATAACATCTATCTGAACCTGTGATATTTAAGAAATATGAATAACGTACTTTTATATCTGTACCTGTGATATGGAAGACAAGATAATTAAAACATGTTTATATCTGTACCTGTGATATTGAAGAAAATATGAGTTACATACTTTTATATCAGTACCCGTGATATATAAGAAAAGATAAATAACACACTCTCTGTACCTGTGATATTGAATACAAGATAAGTAAAACACTTTGATGTCTAAACACTGTGATATATAATATGTATCTGTAATATTTAAGACAATATGAGTAACACACTTTTATAATATGAGTCACACACATTTATCTGTACTCCGTAATAATTTAATCATCGATACAGTAGAACCGATTCTTCGGACAATAACTATTGATGGAATTATAATATGATGAAAATCACGTGGCTCTATCAAATCAATCAAATCTCTAATGTCAGCTACGTGAGGAGTCGGAGAAATCGACGTGCGTGCATAACACGATTTATTAATTTTGAGGAAGGAAGAGAAGTCCATTCTTTCTCCCTACCCCTTCGGCGAGTAAAATAAACTTAGTGGTAAGTAAGTAAGAACACCAGTATCTCCAGTATACACCCCATTTATTGAATCTGGCAAGCATGAGCTACTTACTAGAGACTTAGAGAGATGATAAAAGAATTTGTTTAATTTGCACAAATTCGTGTTGCTGAAAATTTTAACAGCGAATTTTGTATTGACGCACTTGATATGCCATGGAACACGATTGATTAATATATGTAAAAATATTACGTAAACTCCGATAACACATCACCTTTATCTGTTGTGAAGAGTGCGTAGATTTCTGTGAAACTCGTTTGTACTGACGAACGAACAAATTTATCTTTTACCCGTTTTTAGACTTGAAGATTGATCGCTAAAAATTGTTTTACGATAAACAAATATCCTCGTTCCAAAATAAACTGCTGTGACGTAATTGAGATAGCATCTTTACGTTGTATTTTTATAACAGATTTTGATAAATTCAAATCATGTAAAAGCGTTGATATTTTTTGATGTTTTTAGTTTATTTATCAAATATCATCAATTAGACATACATAATTCATTAGCGAGATTAAATTTCCGTTTGTACTTAATTTTAATGACGTTTGAATAAGCAGATACGAGAAAATAAATTCCATATCAACAGAAATATTACGTTTGGAGATGATTGTATAGAGAAAAACCCATTTACAAACGTACGTTTTCTAGATGTTCTATTTAATTTTATGGTCACTTTTCTAGAAGTTCTATTAAATATCACGTTTTGCCCTGCTTAGGCACTATTAAACGTAGCGAGAATCAAGCACGTTGTATATAGATAATTGTAAACAATAATTAAGAGATTAAACCTCAGAATATGTGAAAGTACTCGTATTACCTGTTATAATTAAATAATTTATGACTACTCTGCTTATACAGTTAAATAATTATAAATTTATAATTATTTAACTATAGCTAGATCAAAATAATGTGTTTTTTTAAAGAAAAAACATGTTTTTTACATATTTCATGTATACAATATACGTATAATGCCTTAGCAAGCTGAAACATGTTATTCCCATAAAATAAAGACGCTTTTATCATTTTTTTTACGGTTAGCTTGTTTCACCTAATTTAGACTATGCCAATGATATAATACTTCATTACTACTCATTTCCTTTAGCAGAAATTAAATTCCTTTGATTTATACTAATAGATGAAGAGGAGGGAGGGTTGCTTTATGTACAGAGCTCTTAAAATATATTTATTTGCTTCAATATTTCGATAAACAGGCTTTCATCGACTGATTCTGGGAGGTCGTTGGATTCAAATATAATTGGTACAACGGTTCGAGTCCTGCTAGTAGGACTTGTGATTTTTTATAAAGTTTTTATCTTAATCTACATTTTTGGAACGTTGTTCAAAAGAACATATTAATTTTTGTTTTGTTTAGGAATCTTAATGACGAGCTGTACCATATTTACAAAGCTCCCAGTCTCTCCACCCAGGTCAGACTGAATAGACTGAGATGGGCCGGTCACGTGCAGAGGATGCCGTCATCGCGAACCCCAAAAATATTTCTGGAGTGGCACCCAGGCGGTCGAAGATCAATTGGACGACCAAGGCTGCGATGGGAGGATGAAGTTGGGAGAGATTGGGCAAAATTGTTACGAGTGTCAGATTGGAGGGTCGAAGCGGAGGACAGGAGGAGTTGGAAGCGAAGAATACTGGAGGCTAAGGCTCGATATGGGCTGTAGGGCTATCGAAGAAGATCAATTAAAATTAAGTATAAAATAATGAAAACCGTTTTGAGCGCATGAGCCTAAAGCAAAACATTTTATTTATTAAATTTTATGTATTTGAGAAATTCTTCACCAATTAAACTAACTAACCTAATGACCATTACGCCGTCTCCCCGAAGGGGTGGGCAGAAATAATGGACTGCTACACTGTTCTTTTCTGACATACTTCCCTCGATTCCTCAACATTGATACATCGTGTCAACCACGCACGTCGATTTTTCCGATTCCTCACTTCAAAAGACATTTAATGACTTACTACAATATATTAAACAAATTTAAGTATTTTTTTATCGAATCAAGTGAAGCATCATACTGACTAGTCAACCGATCGAAAATAAATATTTATTTTTAATAATTATTTTAAATTAAAATTTACTACTTAATTGGAAATATTGAAGGATGTGACATCTTATTTTGTAATATTTTTAATAGCTTTTGTTAATTGTTAAGCCATTGAGATTTATAAATAAGCATTTTTTTACGTTTCAGAACGATTTTGTTTAACTTTTGGAAAAGACTTAATTTTGTTTGGCTTAAAAGGAAACCGTTTATTTTTATAGAGACTATAAATAATTAATCTAATGACAGCAAAAATTGAAATCTTGACATTAACTTTTATCGTTTTAGGCGCGGTGTGGTATCTATGAAGTAAATAAATATGGAGTTGGTATTTGAACAGTTGAAATTTGTTCGAAATTGGTCCTCTAGCGACGATGGTAGAAACTAAAATAAACGCGTGCCGGATCTCGATAAAAACAATTGTGTTGGAGCTAAAAGCTTTGTATAAAAATCAACTATAGTAATAAATGTAATGTTTGATACACCAAAATGATCCTATTTGCAACGGATCAAGCGTTTTGCATAAAAATTAATATGAACATAATTTATACACAGGTTAAATTAAATTGGGAATGATTTTAAATAATTTAACGAACATATGACGTACTTGAATTTTGTTATATTTAAATAAAACACATACTATATTTAGACGGTTTACAGATATTGTAATTATTAATTCAACATATATCGATATTTACAAGGAGTTTACAGAGATTCATAAATACAACATATATCGTATAACTCGCGAAAAATAAAAGGTGTTCGTCATGAGAAATTTATTTGTGAAACAAAATTAAAATTTTGAATCATTGTCAAGTAATGCTTTTTGTTATATAGAATAGCGCGAAGTACAGTAAAAAAACACATATTATATTAAATATAAAAACAGCATTTTTCGATTTAAAACTTTAATATTTAAATATAAATACAATACAAATTATGATTTATGAAAATATACTGAACAATAAAAATATGTGCCATAAATATGATGAGCTCGAAACTTCTATATATTATTATTAGGTTAAAAAAATTACACATTCAATGATTATTACGATAGTGAAAGGGTTTTATAAAAATTGTAAAATTTCTGAAATGTATTATTTTGAAGTATATTTATATTTACTTTTATTTTTAAGTACAAAAATAAATAAAAGAACTTAAGTTGCGCCTGTTGTACGGCACAAGGCATAGCATGAAGCATTAGTAAAAAGGGTTCATTTTTATGTCCTAAGTACATTAGGGATACACATACATATGTACATATAATAGTACCTGATCTAAGATTAAAACAAAAAATAATAGAATGGATATTACCTTTTTTCAGCGGTTATCTAAACTAAGACACACTAATAAAGTGTGATATTTAAAAAAATTAAACATATTAAAAATGCAATAATGCTGTATATTTGAAAATACACCACTTGGTCTTTTTTGATTTTATGTATTATACCAAATGGTGTATTTTCAAATTGAATAAAATATGAAAATACACCATTTGGCCTTTTTTATTTTATGATATGATAGATCACCAGAACCATGAAATAATATTATTTGTTTGATAGGTAATAACAATGATGAATTCGAAAATCAATAATGAACATAAATGAAAACAATTATTACGAATAAAAATGTCCGTTTTATTATAATTTATGAGAATAACGTGATTTGCCTTTGTAAGGTATTTTCAATTCGTGAAACATGTCATTCCCATAAATTCTAATAAAACTTCTAGAAAACAGACGTTTAAATTAGTATAAATGATTTAATATTGAGTTTTTCATCATTGTTCAAGAAACAATAAACAAATTAATACGTCTGTTTTCTAGAAGATTCATCACATTTTATACGAATAACATGTTTTGCTTTATTAAGGCAATTTGAAATATTTGATAATGATAATGCTTTAATTGATTTGATATACTGACTTGATAATGCCTTAGTAAGGTGAATCCTGTCATTCCTACATAATAAAATTTACCTTCTAGAAAACAGATTTTTTCATTTATATTTATTCAGAAAATTGTATAAATATATATTGACAAAAAATTACGTTTACATTTAAATTGCTCATAAGGACAGAATCATTGGGAAAAAATCTAAAAGCTAAAATCCATAATTTTGTAGCTAAAATAATTAATAATATTTTTAGGAAGACAATTCTAATTCATAAAAGGTTCTGTAATTGCTGTGTTTTCGGTAAACTGTAAATTACAAATAATGTTTAATTTAACTATATTTAATTAAAAAACTTATGACCCCTTGGAAGTGTTTATTCTACGCAAAACACATATATTAATTGAATAATAAAAAAAATCTAATTCCTTGTTGGTCTGGAATTATTACTGGATATTAATGATCTTATAATGTCAATGTATGGCAACTGTGGAATTAATTCTTACTAATCTCTGAATTTTACGGATTAAAGATTATCTTTAAATATGAATCTGTTCCTGAGAATTACATTAATATAGGAAATATTCGTCAAAAAGTATTATGAAAAAAATTGAATGTTACTGAGAATTCACTAGAAATAAATTAAAACCATTGCCTTAAAAATAAATATTAATTGTAAGTATAATTTAGGTCACCCAGTGTGTCGCGACCTCTCATTCACATATTTAAAAACACTATAAAATATTGTTGTCTGGTGTAACCAATCCAGTAGATAAAAAACATAAACATTATTTGGTTTAATTATAGTTCATGGGAGTGACATGTTAGTCTTGCCAGGGCAAATCAAATGTGTGCCCTAGCAAGACGTAACATGTAAATGCCATGAACTTTAATAAAACTTCAATAAATATGCCATTTTTTCAATATTAATTATATGATATTACGTATTCGAGAGAAATAATTTTAGGTAAGTAAGCCTAGTTACGAACTTTTGGATAAATTTTCAGAAAACATTTTTTAGTCACAATTGTTATATATGGCAATACTCATTCAAAATTCGAATTCCAAATGGAAATTTTAAACGCGAAGCGAAACAAATTCTATAGATTTTTGCACACACTCCGTTATGTCAAAAGTCCCGATGGAACAATTGGCGTGGTTCAAGTCTATTAATATTGTTTAATAACAGTTAATACGAGTCCGGTCTTCGCGGCCGAGAGTATTCCCATTCCCGCCGCTGTAGCCGGCGCGGGGCAGGCGGCGCATAGCGCGGGCATAGATGTCGTCCTCGTCGTCTAATTTCAAATTCTGCACCTTTTCGTAAAATGGATAGTGTCAAATATAAGAGTGTTTAATTGATGTTTTTCAAACGCACAATTGCGAAGACGAGTGTAATTGTTTTTTTGAAATTTTGTGGTGAAGAACAGAGAGCGCAGAGGGGCGCAAGAGCGCGGCGCGGCGGGCCGGCGGGCTCCCGCCCCCGGCGGCGGGGCGGGGCGCGCAGGCGCGGGGCGGCGGGCGCGCCGCGGGGAGGGGGCCCGGATCGAAGGGCCCGGGCGTGCGCCTGTCCGGCCCGAGCGAGCCCAGTCCCAGGCCGCACACCCACACCGCAGGCATGGCCGACAAGAAGGTGACGGAACAGTATTACTCCCCGCCGCCGGAACTGGGCCGATGGGAGGGCTTCAGACAGTTCTTGTGGAATTCGGAAACCAGCCAGTTTTTGGGCCGAACCGGTTCCAGTTGGGGTAAGTCTTTTCTCATATTTTTTCCCACTTTTCCACCGGGGACCGGCTGCGGCCCCTTCGCCCTCCCTTACGTAATGTCCCGAGTCCTTAGAAACTCCTTCAGGGATGTCTCTCGTCGTTTTAAGGATAATTTCATACATGACAATCTGAATTTCCGCATTGCCGTAGGAAGAGGAAAATTGTTAAGAAAATGGCCACTACGAGATGCGCAGAGTGCGCGCGCCTTCAGGCTTATGTAACAGTAGGATGACCCATGGTAAAAATTTGCCGCGAAGCCTTCATTAGATTTTCTTTCTGTTTAAAATGTTCTAATGCCCTATCAAGTTCTAACAGTGCTGATGGGTTACACTTTTTTTCAGTCGCTAGAGATCGAGTCCTGAAAGATTGCCCCTCGAGGAGAATAGACAATTTAGGTCGCCCTTCCGCCGTCTTTCCATCAACTTTCTCAATTGTGTGACAATTGATCCAAGAAGTTACATTTTGCAATCTCTTTGCATTAAGAATAGTGCGTTTCGCGACAAAATGTTTGTCAAAGATTTTAATGGTCAAGCAATTTATTAGCATCTTAGACGTGAATAATCGATTTAACTTTTTTCTTGGCTGCAGAACAAAGCATCGTCTTCAATATGCATATTCTCTCATAATTCTTCAATAAATTTGTGTTTCAAGATGCCCGAAAAATATGTAATAAACGTTTTTGAGATTATTGATTCAGACGAACACGTTACGATTCGTGCACAAAAAGACCAGAACTACTGCAGCGTGTCGTGTAACATTCGATATGATGATTAATTTTACTATATACGCTGGCTTTCGAGGGAGTTTGATGTTTAAATTATTGAGAAGGTTGAGTATTCCAGCATTTAATATAAAAAATGTCGTTTTAGATACCGATTCCACCAGACTTATCAGTTCCCTATGTAGGGTGGTAACAAAGTATGTACGTTTTCCGCTATTGATTTGGTAGTAAAACTACGTAAAATTAATTATTTAAACATGAAAACTGAAATTTAATATAAATATAATTTTCTTTTTTAATGATTAAAAATGAAAACTCTTCTGTACTAAATAATATTACATAACTTATTTATTTGGTTATAAATCATTTTTTATTGAAGTTTTCATGTGGATTGATAATGAAATTGAATGGTATATGATTTTAAAACATGACTTTAAAATGATTCGGTCACAAAGGGCGTTTGCCGGATAAAATGTTTGTTAAAAATCTAAACTAAAACATTTTTCTTTAATAAAAAAACTGATTATATTTAATGAATCAGTATATATTTCAAACGATTTAGTAATTTAAAAATTTTATCATATTCTTGACGAGAATGTAATATTCGTATTTTCATTAATTGTTTAAAGTCAAGATTTAAAATTTTAAGCTTAAAACGTATAATAAGAATTTTTGATAATTTTAAGATATAATATTATATATTAAGGTACGAAATGGTATCTCTTTCAATCTACACGTGAATTGAATAGACGAGAAGAAATGGTATTTTGAAGAAAATGGAAAATTGAGATTGCATTACCCTACCCCAGCGAACAGAAATTGTTACGTAAGATGAAAAATGTGTAGACATGTACGAGTAATATACAATAGTATCATTTCACAATGCCGTGGTAGCAGCAGGTAGTTAGGATAAGCGAAATTATGAGTAAATAAAAATAATTAATAAAAATGAGCCAAACGAGTTCAATTATTTTTGGGTATCCCTGAAACTGCGCGATGGACCGTTAGTTTTTATTTCTATGCTCCGAGCGCAAATAATCTCGTTTTGAAATTAATCGATCTTTACAGTCACCGTACTCCCAGTATCATGTCGTCACTCGCCAGATGAATATTATATTTTGGAGTTAGTTTGTGGCCTGAGTGTGTAAGGTTAGTTTTAAGTGAATCTGATGTCAGTTTTACCTCACATGTGCGGGAATCATGTGCAGAAAGAGTCTTCACACCGGTATAGTTACACATTTCTACTTTCCTTTGTGTCGTACGACCACGGAAGATATTATCTCTAACTGTCCCAAATTTCAGAACGACCTTTGAACCATGTCTTGATTTAGTCACTGTTCTTATTTTTAGATATATTGGACCAAATTGACGCTATCGATTATTGGATATGTGATATAAATTTTAAAATATTTATAAACAGAAGTCTTTTCTTTTATATTCAAATATTGAGTATGTACTCGTATATAATGAATTAACGTTATAATTCTACTTTAAAATAATGATTAAAATATCAAATATATAATAATTATACTGTATTATAAAGCACGACATACAATACACCATTCTAGAACATTTAAAAATAAAACTACTGATTATTTTTTTTTATATTTGGAATGAAAAATATTTAAGAAAAAATTATTCTGAATTGAAATTTTAAAACTATCGCCAAAAAATCTGAGCAATTTAAACAGAATACAGTCTTATTTTTCCTGTTCGCTCCGATTCGGGAACAGCAGGAATTGTTCCCATTTAATATCCGGAAACTGCAAAGTACTAAAGCGAAAACATTTTCCCGAGGATAGAGGCACACTCGGAGTCCGGGCGGGTGGGGATGCTCTACTCTGCATTACATTCGTCAAAGCCTTCCGCCCGATCCCGGCTCCATCCCCCCTCGAAGCTTATTTCATATTTTTGTCCGAAACATTACTTTTATGGGGGATTCTACGTCATGCCCTTTGAGAAATATATTTATGCGAAAAGTGTACTCAATTTAACCGTTTCATTACTACATTCGCGTAACGGATGTTGGTGCTCTTAAGCCGTAAAAAATGCTCTTTGCACGAATGAAATATAATGATTCCATCTGATGATTTATAGTTTAAAAAAAAAAAACCCTCACAAAAATACTCCTAAGAGATATGCAACTGATTTTGGGACTCAGTTTCATTAAATAACATTTCAATATGCAAACAGAAGTTAATACACGTTCTACTAAGTCATGGAAATTTAATGTGATTTTACAATTATAATGTAGCCAAAAACACAGATAACAGAGTGAAAACTAATTATAAACATGACTAAAATATTTTCACGCCCTAAACCGTGAAAATTTGATATTACGTAATACGAGAACGCGTTTTTCATACAATTTTAGCATTTAGTACACGGCTCTTTTTTTACATAACATAATTAGGTACTCGCGAGTTGTCGCTTCGTGTGAGAGTATTCCGGAAATGTGCATCCATCGCCATTAATTAATTAACTTAAGGAAGAGCGGCTCGGCGCGGACGGATGGACCGGCGCCCCCGGCGCCCCCCGCCTCGGGCCCCGCCCGCACGTAATCAGGCCTCGAGTTAGCCGGCCCCTGTTAATTACCGATCGGTTCTAGTCCTCCGACAAATTTGTGAAGTCAGTGCAAACTGCATTTTCCAGGCCACTCAGATCTGCTAATTCACTTCTAGTTTCACTTTACGTAATTTGACGCGAACGAAATAGGCCATTTCGAAATAGTTCATGAATAATTAATTAGCGTGCCTATCTTGTAAGAACATACGATGCAAGTATAGGGAATATCTGTAATTTTGTATTAAAATATACAAAAACGAAATTTTATTCGCATTAAATAATGTATTGGTCCATTAGACAAATAATACAAAATGGCGTTGAAGTATGGGAAGACAAATTTATGACTACACAAGTTTTTCAACTCTTCCGAGATTTAAGAAACCGAGGATGATAATTGGTAAATGAGGGGATATTATAATATAGTTGACAGTGAAGGAAGGACTGGTACGGCCATGTCTAAAGAATGGACATCATGAGACTCCCCTATATTGCACTACATGATCAGCCTCACGGGACTTGTCCTCGTGGAAGACTTCCTAATAGATGGAAGGACAGCTAGGAATCCATCTCACAGGTCTATAGCAAGAAGAATTAATAATGTTATACGTGGATGACATTTAAAATTTGATTGGAATTGATCGTGACACGTTTTTCTCGGTCTTCCTCTATTTCTAGTTCCGTTTTCGTCATTTAAATATATTATACTTTCTTCACTATAGTATATTGAGTAAATCTCGCGTTACAATTCCTTATTACTGAATTTTCTTTCATTCAAGATTTTTTGTCACATTTTGGCAAAGTTTTTGAATATTCCAGATGGCGCCCAGTCTGAATAAATTATAAAAATCTCTGGAACAACAGCGCTTTATACATAAAAAAAGTGAAATAATTGGTCTCAATTTGTCACTGGGAACATAGATATGTTTTGTTTTATTCAGACTCAGGCAATCGCTGTGATAATGACAATGACAGATGTGACTGTTAACAGTACGAGTGTCAGCCGAGATAAATTCGATGTGTTAGTTAGCATAGCTCTGGGTACAGTATGATAAGTATTTATTTATGAATCTATAGTTTTACGCTTCTGTTTGATTACAATGTTGGACATGATGATTAGTCAGTATGGCACGGATACTTAATGCTTACACATATTTATTTCAACGCGGCAGCTACACTTCATTAGACTAATAAACGATTAATGCCAAACTATTTTTCGAAATAATGAAAATCAACATTCGCTTTATTTGTTTATAACGGTCAAATTGTTGACTTATTAATTGAAAAAAAAAACAAATGTTAGTTTTTCGAATGTATTACGTTAATTGTTCCATTTTGTTTTTTAATGCGTCAATTAATTTTTTTTAATTGATGAAAATGCACGATTTCTAGAAGTTTTATTATATTTAATGCGAGTGACACGTTTCGCCTTGCTAGGGCATTATCTGATTTTGGCATATTTGATAATCTTTTATCAGTTTATTTATTCACTCAACAGATGTAACAAACATAATAACAGTTTAAGGCATCTTTTTGAGAAAGGATAAAGAATCAGAAACGCATGAGTTCAACTTTAGGAAGAAAATATACTCTCTAAAGTTAAGAGTATTTTTCTTCTGAACGTACTTTCACTAATGTGAAAGACGTCGATATCCGAGGTAATCTTGTTCAGCAAACTGATTGCTCTGCCCACCGGCATTATTAGAGGCAGGTTGGTTCTTGCGGCCGGAAGAAAGAACAATCTATGCTGGCGCTGTCTGAGACATCTGTCGGAAACAAAAATACATACACCGACCAGCACGGCTGAGTTTTCAAAATATCCCCTAATTAATCTAAAGAAATGGGTTATGAGAAACCCGTCTCTTCGAAGCTGCAGAGAATTAAACCCCAACATTCCTTATAATGTCCTTGCAATGCGAAATATGTCACTCACATTAAATATAATAAAGCGTCTATAAAATATTAATTTTATCAATACTACATTTGTTACATCGTTTAACATCATCGTCCAAGAAACATTTAATGCACGTTTTAATTTGCTATTTGCATATTAAAAATAATCGGTATTCAAGGCCTTCGTTAAAATATGAACATGCAAACGATACCGATATCCTTGTGATAAAATAATACTTTGTTAAATATGATGTCCTCATACACCGTCGTTTGGTGATGGAGTCCCTCTTACGGATAATTTTAGTCGCTGCCTTCGTTCTGATTAGAAAGTTACACAAAGATTTCCTTTCAACACTCTTGGCGACTTAACAAGCACTTTGCTTAATAAGTTGCCCATGAATTTAAACGATGGCGCGTAATTCACCGCGCTGAGGATGGATAGCAAATGGGTGTCTAAAAATACTCCGCCCATCGCCTGATCGGGCGGCGCCTTCGAGTGACAACCTCTACTTTCGTCCCCTATCTATGGCATATATCCACTTTGTACACTCAGTCCTGCCACGAACCCTTTTCAGGTTATTTTAAGAACGGTTTTCCCGTTCAGAAAATACGTTATCGGTTTTAATCTACATACACGTTACCTTGCGGCTCGCTGTATAGACCTGAGACGTGCACAAAATTACATTCGAATATATTAAGATACGACTATAAAACCTACACAGATTAGTTAAACTAAGTTAACAAAGGAGACAACATTTCATATTACTGCAATGTGAAATTGTAGACAACGAGTTTGGTTTCATTAGGAGCTACGATTAGTTAGTATTAGCGGCAGTATTAGGGCTTCTGGATTGTTTAAGGTTTCCTTGTAGTCTGTTCACTAAAATTACAATAGCCATTTTTTCACATGAAAGAGCTCGTAAATTGGGTACCTATCTAAGCTAAAATGACATTGATTATAACACTTATGAAAACAACGCGTTAAGTAATAATATATATTTTTTAATATATATGTTTTTTATTTAATTTAAACGAAACTGATACGTATGAATAAGTGATGAGTAAAAATATTATTTAAATTTTTTTTTTTCTGTAATACAAATATGTTGTCATAATTAAATTGGATAAATCTTTACATCATTACATCAAATCGACGTTAATGTTGAAAAAGGAAAGAGCAAACATTTACACAATTATATGTCTCTCTCCAAGGTATATAGAATAAATATGGTAAGATATTCCGCGTTTTATTTTTGACATCTACTGCGCAGCTACGTCACGTGGAGACCCAAGCATTAGGTTGTGTAGTATGAGTTGAGTATATATTTATACATTGGGTATGGAATTTTTCTTTGTTTATTTATTACGTCTAATTAAAAGAAGTTTTTGTAATTGTATTAAATAAATTATGACAAATCGTTTTCTTTATTTAAGTTATTGTTTTTTTTATTTTTCTTTTTTTAGAGTTAGCATCTTCAATGAGCTTTAAGTTCATTGTTCTTATTTTGAAAAACATTTTACATCGATAAAAAAGATTTTTAACTGGATATGGCAAATCAACTCCATTTGATTTAGCTTGTTTATAGTTATTTAGGTTTGTTTATAGTTTCGTTTCGATTTCGAGTTCACCACATGACGTCACTTGACAGCAAATTATTAGAAAGGGATAGCATGCTACGTGCGCAATATCTTACCATATTATTCTATATACCTTGGTCTCTCTCTCTCTCTCTCCCTCTCTCTCTCTCTCTCTCTCTCTCTCCCTCTCTCCCTCTCTCCCTCTCTTTCTCTCTCTCTCTCTCTCTCTCTCTATCTCTATCTCTCTCTCTTACTCTCTCTCTTCGTAAGTGTTCGGTAAACACGCTGAGAAACAAATTGTCGAAGAAAAGGATTTTTTAAATGCTCCTAGCTTATCGTAGTTAAAGGGAACCCACAGTAGTTAGTTTTCCCAAATTGATTGAATCCTATGTTATAAAAATTACATTTAAAAGACGATTACTTTATTGGTGCAATATCAGATATCGTTGATTGGTGTAAAAACAAATTTAGAATTTGAATATAAATTTTGTAATTCATAACCTCGGGCGGCGATGTCGCCCTTGAACTCCCTCCCCCCTTCCCGCCCCAGCGTCTCACCCGCCACCCGCCCTTCAGCAGCCTGCACCCGAGGGGAGAGCGATCCATACGGCCTTCTCCCCGAATACTCGCCTCTCTCTCTCTCTGGGCCCGTGCCGTACGCCGCATCCCTCTACGCTTGGCATATTCATATTTGTCACTCGCACAGCAAGGGGGATACCAAAATAGGTTATCAGAACGTTCATTAATAGATAAGTTATCAAGAATTACGAGAATTTATTTAATAATACCATAAGGAGGGCTTTTGTGAAGTTTTTTTTAGGCTTTCATAATCTCTTAGATAAAGGGAAACTCCGCGAAACTTGCTGTCCAAGGAGAAAACTAAATTCATTTAATAAATACGAGTATATTATATTATATAATATAACAATTTTATTCACGTACCGTGGATATAATATATAAATAACAATTTTATTCACGCACCGTGGAAAAAACAGAGCTGTTTCCAACGCTGTTTTTCTAATATCATTTTTAACCAGAATAGAAGTAATTTGTAAATCTAGGTTATGTTAGGTTTATTCCAAAAGACTTGAGTATTTCTCAAATATTGCTACAATTTTGCGTGAACAATACCGTGAAACTTCATATGAAACTAGATATTTTTTATTCATATTTAAATTATGTTTTAAATTTTTCGCTTTATTGGAAGGTAAATAAAACACTAAAATTTAATTTATGATTGGTTGAAAAAAAAAGTAAATTAATTATCACCATAAAAAATAGGATATCAGAAAAGAATCTGTTTCGCTTCCCACTTTGTAACTTTTTAAGTAATTTGACTAATTTGATTGCTATATCATACTTTTTAGATTTATAGATTTCAGACTTCTATGTATGTTTATTTAGTTACCTTATTTTCACCAGATAATATTTTTTCATTAAAAAAGATTCAATGTATTTTTTACTTAAATAAATATACTTTAATGATAAAAAATAATAAAAATGTTTGAAAAAAATGTAAACCTCTCCAAGGCTCAAGAATCGTGAGAAGATTCAGCTTTTGGATGTTGCATTAATAATTTTAGTAAGACCGATAACGAGCAGAAAAAAATAGTATCTACATTATCGCACTCGTTATCAAGTCTGTGTGTCATTATTAATTGTTTAAAAAACAATGATTTAAAACTTCATATTAAATAATAATATACGAATAAAAATGTCTGTGTTATAGAAGTTTTATTATATTTTATTGGAATAATATGGTACGCCATTGATATTACCTTAGCAAGGCGAAATAGGTCATTCACATAAAATATAAAGCTTCTAGAAAACTGATGTTTCCATTCGCATCAATATTCTGTTTATTCTGTTTATAAGCGAATGGGCCGAATTTTTATTGCGATTGAAAAACGAGATTTTCTTTAACTTCAAATTCGGTGTTCGTTACCTGTTCGATTAATAATGATATGGTGGTATCGCGTGTGATATCCCAAATATAATGGTCTTTCTATAAATAATGATGAGAATTGTCAGTATCATATTCATGGTGGTTACGTTGCTACTGCGGCGATGTGGGAATAATAAAATGAATAATGTTGTACCCCAACCCTGTCCTTCCACTGATGTGACACCCAACTAGTTAGGGGCGGTAAATTTTTTATTGAATTTTGTACAGGCTATACAGTTACCTGGCTACCTCTTTTGGGAGATAACTTAACTACACACCGTTATATTTCTAATGATTCTTAATTTATTGACATTCAAATAAAAAAAAAACATAGCTGGTACACGTACAAAAAAAAAACATAGGACGACCTTCGTGGCAAGAGTTATGACTGCCATACCGAAAGTTCCGGGTTCGATTCCCGGCGATGGCAGTATGATTATTACACTGTCGTTGGTCTGGCGTAGATCTCACCTGACAATAAAATAGAGATAGATAAGCTACCTTTCACGTGTCATGATAATCAAAATGATAGATATACCCTTTAGATCGATTTGGCTCGCGCTGTAACGATGTAAAGAGCGATTCAACAAATTAGTAATAATTATAATGTGCTTTTAAATTGAGAGGATTTTGGAATCTATAAGTGTGTTTACGAATATGTGTTACTGTATGTTCGTAAAACAAAAAATATTATACATTGTGTTGATAGTTGAGGTTTTTGTTTTGTAGAACTCCATTATAAATTATAATATCAAAAGCGACTTTTTAACTGGTTTTACATAGATTTTATTTATATAAAAAATACAAATATTAGTTACAAATTTATTTCGACTTGTGTACCGTTCTCAAACTTAGAATTTGAGATATTGTTCTACTTCTTCTGTATAGAAATAAAATCTATGTAACACTAAATATATCGCATTCGATATTATAATTTTTAATATATTATATAATACGTTATTTTGTTATCCGAGGAGACCGCGTTCAGCGAATAATTGCTCTTCCCACCGGTGTCATCAAAGGCAGATTGGTTCTGGTGGCCGGTAGGTAAAACAATCTGTGCTGTCGCTGTCCGAGAAATCTATCAGGGACAAAAATACCAACACCCTCTAGCACGACCGAGTTCTCGAAATATCCCCCGATTAATTTAAAGAAATGGGTAATGAGATTCCCATCTCTTCGAAGCTGTAAAAAATTGGTTCCAAGCATTCCTAAAAGAAATGCCGTGGGATAGAGCCACGGATAACTACCATACTCCCTCATGTAGAGATATCTCAGATTTTTTTTTCTGAACCCTCTCCAGCATAACGGAATATCTCGCCTCGTGAAGACTCCATGTCACAGAACCACTTTCGAGTCTGCTCCGAACCAGTGCGTTGTATAGGACTATGTACTAGCAGTTAATTTGTCACGTGAATAGAAAATTACTCCTTTATAATAGAGAAGCATTTTTATTCGTTTAGTTTAGAAGTAAATCAGAAGGAAGTGTTTGGGTAAGTAAATGAGTACACACTTGGAATTGAAATCACAATCAAATGAAATTGGAAAACATGACGTTTTAACGAGACGAATAATTAACTAAATTCTAAGTGCTGGCGTAAATAAAATTACGGCACTTTGTTCGGGAAGGTGATCTTGATAATTCAATTTCCTTATTGAATTTGTGTCAAAGACTTCATGGCTTTATAGATTTCGTTTTCATCTCACCGGAGAACACTAGTTTCGTTGCTGTTGTTCTCTTTAGTGTTAAATGAAATTTAGCATTTGAAATTACGTAATGCTTCATAGAAGCGTAAAAAGTAGGCTATAACCATGCAAATATTAAAAAAATTCTTTTGTTATTTGATTTTCATGGCAGAAGTTCATTAATATTAAAAGTTATATTTAGTTAAAATACACTAATGTTTTCGACCGGTTTCGGTAGCTGGTTGACATCTTCTGGTCCAGCCCAAAATAAATAAATTTTTAAAATTTTTAGTTTTTATTTACATTATGAACACATTTTTTGAAGTCATGGCAATTTTTTTTCTGTTATGAAATTTAAAGATATTTATCTTGATTAAATACTTAGGATCTTACTTTATATATTTTTTGCAATATAGCATTTAAAAAAAAATCAATTACAAGTAAATAATGTTTGCTTAATTATCTTGATGTTCTTCTTCTTCTTTATTGTAGACCTATGTGGTCTGTTCTCCAGAGTGTTGCTCCTCCTATGAGGTAGATTCCCAGCTGTCCTTCCATCTTTTAGGAAGTCTTCCATGAGGACGAGTCCCATGAGGTTGATTATGCAATGCAATATAGGGGAGTCTGAGGGTGTCCATTCTTTGAACATGACCGTATCAGTCCCTTTTTCGCTGTTTGCTCCATCTTATAATATCCTCAACCTCATTGATGTTGTTGAAACCGGTAAATCTAAGATTAATTATCTGAAAAAATTGAGTCGAGTGTACGAGTATATACAAAGTACATTGAAAAGTGAATTTAGCCGTTAAAATTAATTAATAAGTAAATTAAAAAGAGTGTTTAGAGTATTTGAAAAAATAAAAAAATAATCTGCATCCATATCCAATTATTTATGGAAGAAGGCCGAGATGAGTGCCATTACCAATGACACTTTATTAATCTTAATGCATAGATTCAACAATGAGCCAATGCCATGTTTAATTTAATAAAAATACAAAATGGAAGCTGCTACTTTGATGATCCTGAATTATAGAATACTTCATATTCGCATTATAGCACTCATTTATTGGAGTGTTCTAGCTACAATATATCAGACAGACATTGTCGGGATAAATATCCTGATACCACGTAAACGGGTGGTCATCTAGGAGATAGAACGCTTGGCTCCTAATTCAGGGGAAATGGGTGCAAGCCTGGACACGACCAGATTCCTTAAAAAAATACTCTAGATGTAGTGATCCCAAATGAAGTTTAAATTTAAGTCAATATTTTAGAAAAACCGTGCATTATATAAATTTGGGTGTAGCATTTAAGGAGAGTAATGATTGACCTTTTCTTTATTTTATGACTGAATTACATATACTGAAAATAAATATCACATTTAATACTTTGTACACAAAATAAAGAATATTCATATATATTGTTTTATGAAAAAGGGTGTAAAACTCCATATACAATAATCAATACGAATGAAAACATCTGTTTTCTAGATGTTTCATTATATTTAATGTGAATGACATGTTTTGCTTGTCTAAAGTATCATAAAATGTTTTTGATAATGCCTTAGACAGGAAAAACATGTCATTCATATAAAATATAATAAAACATCTTGAAAACAGAGTTTTTTTTCGTATTAATCAATATGCACACACTTTATTAATGGTATTCAATTAGCTTTGATGATATTTTTTGTTTGTCTAATAATATTTTGAGTATAAAATAAAATATGTAGAAAAAATAATATAAGCAAATTTTATGAAATCCCTCTTTGCCTGATAAGCTCCGTCACCTTTACGCACTCTCATTTTCCGTCGGGAAGGTCGGGCGGCTTCGGATATTACGTTATTTTTACGATGTTCATAAATAGTCTATCTTATGCGACAGTCTCACGCACCTTACCGGGGAGCTTTACTCTGATTTGGTGATAGCATGAAATACGACATGGAACAAATCACATCACATCTCGTGAAACAAATGATGCTTTAAAAAAAAAAAAACAGGTAACAAATAAAGAAAAATGTGAGATTTTTTTTGTTTCAATCCCAGGAATTGATTTGCAGCAATTTTTTAAAACATTTTTGCTGGTCCTTGGGATGCCACTGAAGCCTTTTTATTGTGGTAGTTTCCCATTGTTTTTCATGTTTGTAAACAGCAGATTATTTGAACCCAATTAGTATACGAGTACAAGTTTTTAGCTACTGATACTCATAACATGTGCTAGGTAGGTAATCTACGAGTAAATCCATTTTATTGTCAATGTGACAAAAACAGTATGATAACACTACCATCGCCGGGAATCGAACCCGGGACCGTCGGTGTGGCAGTCATAGCTTTTGCCACTCTGTCACGAAGGTTTGATATGTATTTACAAATTAATTGTTACTAAAAGAGAATGCCATCGCAATGGAGAAATAAAATTGAATTTCGTGTGGAGTTTTAAAACATTTTATCGTTTGCTTTTGTGTCACATTTTCAAAGCAATATCACATTGTTAGAAGAATTTATTAAGCCTTAAAAGGTATACACGCGCCTTATTCCGCTTCAGTTTGTCGCTGTCGTCATATTCTGTAAAATGAACCGAACCATTACGTGAGATTGTAAAAACCTTCATTCGAGTCGTATCCGCTTTATATTAAATCTCCGCAAACAGTGGAACGCTGATATTCTACAAATGAAAACATTTTCGGAAACAATTCCGACAGCGGGAAGTCTTCCCATTTTGAATAAAGCTTGACATTTAAAAATAAACAGGAGATTATTAAATCAGGGACACTTTTAAGATTCGCGGTTCCGTCTGTGCTTTTGTCAAATTTCATTGTCCAGATTACAAGAATTCAGAGGTGAACATGTACTTGTAAATATAAATACACTTTATAATATAATAATAATAATAGAAAAACGTTTTTAAAGCTTATCCAACCCGGTATTTTGTAGATTTATGAAAAAAAAGTAGTATCATAAATTTATGTTTATTGTTTCTTGAATAATGATATAAAACTCCATATTAAATATTGATAAGAACGAAAATGTTTGTTTTCTAGATGTTCTATATTAGGATTAATTGTATCTCAAAAGAGACGAAGATGCAAATTGGAAACAGAATATGGTGATCGGGGTGTTTACAGGACGTTAAGTGCACGTTTTATGTAATACAACATTCCCCATTCCAAAAAAATCTATGTAACTTGTCTTTTTCGACCGACGTTTTGGAGATCGTTGCAATCTCCATCTTCCGGATAGTTATGCTGATGATAAATAAATTATAAAACTTCTAGAAAACAGACGTTTTCATTCGTATTGAATATCTTAAATTCTATCGATCGATTCACGAAACGTATTTGCTCCTATTCAGAATGAAAAGGCGAATGATTTTAAAATATTTGTCGAAATCGTTACTTAAATATTCTTTGAGCATTTTATGTGTATGTAAAGCCATTGGAAATATATTAGTTTCTTTGTTTTATATCAAACGTGCGTGACTAATGCACGTTTGATTGATATCTCTCAAACTCAGTTATTTGAAGGTCAAATCCAAATATTAGCCCTACCTTCCCCGCACCGTAGGAACAGGGGTTATACTGGTAATACTCTCCACATGGTCCAACCTTCGCGGGGTTGTTTGATACGACCATTTTGAGCAAGGATATATCGATTTTAATATAATTCAAACAGCTTTGGCGACCTTCCACCGGTCTTTAATAATTAAAGCACTAAACTGGATTAAAAATTAACTTAATTCGAAAAGGTACTCGAGAGCTTAGGGGGATAGGTCTTTATGACGCATTTCTCCGCTCCATAAAGATCCACTCTTTACCTCGTTTTATATGCTGATAAATAAAATAAAACATATTAATTTAGATTATGGTTATTTTGTATGCATTGCAATAAAATTAATATAAAGGAATTTTTTTTAACCTTAATTAAGCTTTGGCTACCATTAACATTCCACATTCATCGCCACATGTTTGTAGAAACAGCGCGCCGGTACGCCATGTATTTTCTCCCAAACTATCGAAAAATATCGACCCTTTTTGGTTTGTTAATATTTTAAAATATTCATAGATGTCGTTGTGAGCTTTGGCTACCATTAACATTCCACATTCATCGCCACATGTTTGTAGAAACAGCGCGCCGGTACGCCATGTATTTTCTCCCAAACTATCGAAAAATATAGACCCTTTTTGGTTTGTTAATATTTTAAAATATTCATAGATGTCGTTGTGAGAAAATCGGAATTAATTTTGAAATAGTTCTTTCGAATATTGCGAAGCGCGCACAGCTGCGCTTATGGCAATCGTCTACGTAGAGCGCACATGTGTGCTTACGGCGATCGTCGGGTTAAACTTCTTCTTACATCCAGTGCAATCCTCCAGTTAGACAATACTAGTAATGAAAAAATAAAACAATTATGCTATTGCATTCTTCTATTTCTTTCGATTTCATGTCAGGTCCCCCCGACTTTGAGTAGGCTTTTGCATAGTAACACAGTAAATTACTGAAATCAAAGGTAAGACGTCTGTAAGAATGCACAATCGAAAATACAAGAGGAAGTACGTTTTTTGAAATGATTAAGTAATTTTCTTAGAATTGGGTGTACAAATTTACATTATATGAAATAGTTACCAAAGTGAATTATTATCATCGTCGCGTCAATGGCACGCTCGTTTGGTAGGTTTTAAAGAGGACTACATCTTACCATTGTAGTAGTAAGTTTGGTTTACTTTGTGTCGTTTTCAGGGGCACCAGGTGATATAGTAACACCACACGAGGAGGCACCTTTTTTGCCCCCTTAGGCGAATAAAAAATATATGAAAAAAATAATATTTTCACTGATACTATAGAGTACCTCTACAACGAATTTTTTATAGATTTGATTTCAAAGATTACAGAGAATCTTCCTTGCACATATTACATTCAAATTATGTAGATTATAATATACAGTACATTGATATTTTGGGTAATAACAAGACAATTATAATTCATATAAGTCTCTATAAAAATTTTCCGTCGATTTTATTGCCGTCTTTTATTGTCGCCACCCCCACCCCCGACCCCACACTCTCCTGCCCCCTCTCGCCCCACGCCCTTTGCCCTCCAGATATTGTGATTTTCCAGAGATCTCTTGACCTTTTCAGCCACGCTAACTCGCCCATGGCCCGGTGGGGGAACAAAAGCGCCGCTAACAATCGATTAGACGAAAGAAAATCCGACGCTTAGAGGTGTTTAAAATAAAATTAATTAAAGCCTTCGGCCTCCGAGAAGCGAGAGAGTTAACGGCTGCCTTTTATTTTTCATCAGCATTTATATAAATTATCTCAATATAGCTTGCGTTGTAATTGTGTAATGAGTCTATTAACTCAATACGCGGCATGTGTTACGTACATTTTAAAGATGTTTGGAGATTCGTTACTGCTTAAAATAACATATCAATGATTAAACAGAATATCAATCTTGGGCATGCTGGGGACTAATAGTTTAGAGATAAGAAGAGATGGGTGCATACTTACCCATTTCTTCAGACTTATCAGGGGATTCTTTGAGAACTCCGTTATCTTGGAGGCTATCCATCTTTATGTTCCAGATGGTTATCTTTGACAGGGTCAGCACAGACTGTTTTATCTCCCAGCATGCAGAACCAACCTGCCTCGGTGATGCCGGTGGGGAGAGCAATCAAACTGCTGAACATGATCGCTTCGGAGATCGACGTCTTTCATATACGTGAAAGTGGGTTCAGAAGACAAATACTCTTGACTTTGGAGAATATCTTGTATTCCTAATGTCGAACCATCTCTCATGCGTTCTTGGTATTATATATTTTTATGTTTAACCTGGTCTCAATAGATGCCTTAAAGCCGTGCCACACTGTTTTAAACAAACTCTCCACATCGGTCTCCACCGGCGACTTAAAACTGTGTAGAGACTTGTTAGAAACCAAAATTCGTTTGACCTTCAACAAACTTTGTGGACGGACGCGCATAGTATGCACGCATTTAAACACGCATTCCACATGTGGAGAGCTTGTTTACAACAGTATGTGGACGCTACACCAACCGTGGGCTCCACAGCTCTCCACCAAGGTCACCGCTGTGGAGAGCTTGTTTCAAACAGTGTGGGACGGCCTTTAAACTAACATTGTTGTTTGTAATATCTTTTGAGAAAATAAATTGATTTGTGAATTAATTGTATCTCAATAGAGACGAAGATGCAAATTGGAAACTGAATATGGTTGATCAAGGTGTTTACAGGACTTATGACCTGTCATTGGTTTGGTTAAGCGCACGCTTTATGTAATTACAACATTCCCCATTCCACCTTTCTTATGACCATGTCTGACAAATTTTTGGAAGTTGTATATACTCGTATGTTAAAATCCAACACCAGAATTCACATGTCAGTTTCAATTTGCCATCTATGAAGATTTGATTATATATGTTAATCTCTAAGATAACTCTTTTACATGGAAGTCTATATAATCTACATACTAACGCCATCTTTGAAGATTTGTGTTTATTAAGCATTAAGCAGAACATATTTTTTAACACAATGTGAAAGACTACCCCGCCATTAGCGCATTGTTAGAAGCCGCCTGGAGATGTCACTCCTATCTATATGCCAAACTTGGACCAGATATGTTTATAATATTTTTTTTTTGATTTGATGTGATTTGATTTGAACCGACTCGCTGAACTTATTAATGGAATGCTGAAAATCTGAAATTGTTATGTGTTGCTACAGCCGGGGTTCTCGGGCGTTAGCATTTCAAACAGTTGCGTAGACACACGTCACACAATAAACTCCATTAGGATGTACAATATCGCACGTATCACTAATTAACTTAACAACTTTTCTTTATAGCCCACGTCATTGTTACTGTTGATTATATAATTACACACAGGTACGCGGCATGTGTTACGTACATTTTAAAGATGTTTGGAGCTTCGTTACTGCTTAAAATAACATATCAATGATTAAACAGAATATCAAAAGAAGCGATGTTTCAACAAAAATTTATATTATTAATAGGTATGAAAAACGATAGTTTTCAAGGAGTTAACGATAGTGTTAAATTATTATAATAAAACTCCTTGAAAACTGTAATTTTTCATACACATTAATAATTTAATATGGAGTTTTACGTCATTGTTCAAGAAACAATAAATACGAATTTCCATGCTCGTTAAAATATTTACCTAAAGTTTACGTTTCGAAAAACATCGTGTTTTCAATTCTATTTGAATATTTTTCATTATATCGTGAACCTCCCTCCCCCCTAGTGAAAGTAATGAAAGGGTCGTTAAGATGGTTTTGACACACGGAAAGAATGAATAAAGACAGAATGTTGAAGAAGGTATATGTAGACGACGTGAGCGGAGCTAGAAATAGACAAAGTCCGAGTAAAACGTGGTACAATCAAATTAATTAAATATTAAATGTCGGTCACGCGAGGAGTCGGAGAAATCGACGTGCGTGCATGAGACGATGTATGAATGTAGAGGAATCGAGAGGAGAATGTCAGGACAGAACAGTGTGTCAGTCCATTCTTTCTGCCTATCCTTACGGGGAGACGGTGTGATTGTTAGTTAGTTATTAATAACGACCGATTTTCTCACAAAATAATTAGTAAGCATTCATTTGTTTTAGACTCTGTCTTAATTTTTTTTTATGAAAATACAAATTTTATGAAAACACTTATAGTAGAAGAAACTTAAATAAAGCTGCAACAATGTTTACTCTTAGATGAGAATCCATATCTCGATAAATATTAGAAATACTGTTTCTGCGGAAAGGAAGTTATTTCCAACTGAAATACTTATACGATTCAAATAGGTAAACATAATTGTGTATCTTTCTCAATGTATTCTTAATCCGTATCTTTAGATCATTAGAAAATCGAATTATCTTATGCTATAAACATAGATAACTAATAATACTTTTGTTTAAAAAAAACTGTTTAAATATTATAATACATTGATGCTAGTTGGATTTATCTAGCCGCCATTTTGAAATGCTGGATATTGCGGTGCGAATTTGATCCGACGCACTCAGATCGGAACAGTGAACATAGAACACGTGCTGATTAGTGTTGTATGATGCAGTTCAATTTCATTGTCAATTGACCGCGTGATTGAGTGGCGTCTGTGTAGTTGACCCAATCACGTGATTTGGTTTCTAATGTCAGAGGTATAGCTCTCAACGGAGACTCGTAGTATGCAGATTATAACAAGCCATTCTCATATTTATAGACAAGTCCATTATTTTGAATAACTTTTAATAACATTGTATTATCAAAACCGTTAAATTGCACTTTTAAGATAGATGACAAGGAAGATGACTGCATCATGGATAAAATTAAAAAATGATGTCTGAGATAGTTTGGACATATTGAACGAATGGACGAGATTAGAATGGTTAAAAAGTTGTACACAAGCAGCGTGAGTGGAAAAATAAGCCGAGGACGACCGAGGAAAACATGGCACAGCCAAATTAATCAATTACTAAAAGGCGGCCACATTCGGAAGTCGGAATAAACGACGTGCGTGCATGGTACGATGTATGAATGTAGAGGAAGCCCGAGAGGTATGCCAGGACAAAGCATTGTGGCGATCCGTCCTCTCTGTCTACCCCTCCCGGGAAATGGCGTGATGGTTATTTAGTTAGTTAGTTTTTATTTTGAATTGCAGACTTTCTTTCTCAATGTAAAAAAAATAATCGAAATTTAAATGTTAAAATTTTTATTCTGAGGAAAAATACCTGTGCTCCGAAACATGCTTGTGAAATGTTCAAAATAAGTGTTGTGAAAATAAAACGTTTTTCAAAAGTTATTCAAGTGTGAATCCACAATACAAAGTGATGAGGAAAATGGAAGAAAATATTTTGTTAATTGAATAGTTGAATTGAAAACATAAAAAAAACTCAAGAACGGGTGAATTTATCATTTTGGTGAAATCTTAATTTTAAAGTAATTGTTTCTCCTACTTTTAGAACGTGCTAGTTTAAATAAATATTTATTAAAAAAAATGTTTTCAAGCCTATGTAACACGTCTATTAACCCAACTCCCTCTATTAACCATCCCTTTCCTATGATGGGTATCTTCTACACGTTGCTTCTAATAAACAACAATATTTATATAATTATAATAAATACAAGGTTAAGATTTTAGGTATTCCTCCATAATATATTTACGCATTGATTTAAAAAATAATGTTAATAATAATCAGAATTTATCGGGTACATTGGAGGTATTTTGTGAACAGCGCTGGGAGTGCTCGACACTATATTCGCATCTCACTCTTACATGCTTCACTGTGGAAGCGCGAGGAGCTTAATGTTTTCACTGCCGCCGGCAGTAGCTCTCGGACTTGCAACCAGAATGGCCCTATGCCCTTTCCGTGAGCGTTGCCAGATGTTTTTTTTTTTTAATTTTTTCAGCAAATATTTAAAAATCATTATAATTTTTTACTTAAATTATAATTAATTAAGGGGATTAGCTATGAATGCTCTTATTTTTCCGATTTAAAATCGCTTATTTTTTATCGTGTACTGACTACCCAACACTGGAACGCTCGTTTTTATTTTAGCACCGTAAGGGAAAGGTTAACGTGATGGTGCTCGTATGTACATACATATATTCAAGTATTCAAGGAAAATTACTCGAGCTTCTTTGCAAGGACGGAGAATTCAGCAAGAAAACAAGTTATGAAGCGGAATGTATTCTGAATTACACCGCTGTAAATCACACAAATATCGCGTTTCTACCCATAGACAAAGTTAATGTATGGGTATTGTTTACTAAGATGTATTGCCGCATTTAGTCTTTCTCGGAGGATCGAAATCACAAGCGAGAGGGGCGAAGTCGCCATCCATCAGTCGGCAGAAGTGAAATTCAATTTAACAAGTGCCACGTGGAACGGTTGCCCCATTTACAGCCGAATTCGGTGTAATAATGGCGAACGCCGGAATACTCAGATGTATTATGAAGGCAGGATTTTAAATTCATGGAAATTAGGGAGACGAGATTAAAGTATGCTAATATGCCAACGTCTGAAATGTTCCCATCAGCGTGGAATCTGCTTCGAATTATAAGATAAGTAGAACGAAGACGTAGATTTATTTAAAAAAAAGCAAATGGATTGTCTACCCAAAATATATTTTTTTAGGTTTTTGTGCAACAAATGCATAAGAAACTTACTTATTTAGACAGCCGTTGTCGTCCACTGCTGGACATAGGCCTCCCTCTTACTTCTCCACGTATACATGTATTGTGCCTTTTGCATCCAATTGCCAGCAATTCTTCTAATGTCATCGGACCATCGTGTGGGTGGTCTCCCTCTGTTTCGTTTGTCTTCGCGGGGTCACCACTCTACCATCCTTCTGGTCCTTCTATTATCTGCCAATATGGCAACATATTCCGCAAACGACCATTTAAGCTTCGCTACCCTTGCTACGATATCTGTTACTCCCGACCTTCTACGTATTTCAGTATTTCTTATCCAGTCTGAGAGTCTTACGTGTGGCATGGCTCTTTCGTGTTTCCTCTGTGTTACTATGTGTCTCTGAAGCTTCAGAGAAGCATAAGAAACACTCGGATCATAATTAAAAAAGTAAAAATTTGTTTAAATAAATAATAATGAATACGTTAAATTGCGACATACATCAGACCATGAAAAGTTAGACGTTATAAAGAGTTAATTTTCTTTAGTGTAGGCCATGAGCAGAGAGAGACTGGATGTATCCATTCTTCTCACATGTGCATACCGGTATCCTGTCTTATGATTTCCTTACCTAACGAGATCCTCGACCTCGACGAAACTGATAATACTTTCTAGAATATATCTTGTTTTGTCTCTCAAGCACTACTCAATCATAATTCTTTCATTCCGAAAACTTCCCACAACTTGCTACGATTTTTTTCCCAAATTTGAAAAAGAATCGGAGATTGAAATATTTAGAAAACGGTGGACACAATACCGTATACCAGTTTGAGGAAGGTCAAAATCACCTGTGAATAATTTAATATCGACGGAATCAATGTCCAGGCCTGTACGTAATATAAACCCCGATTTTTTCATTCCTCTCCACCTGGCAACAAGGTTTCTCGCCAAGCAAAAGTTATTTAGACGTACGGTATATTTATACTCCTTTCACAAAAAATGTTTATTCTAGGTTTCTAATTGTGTGTGCTTTGAGACTTAATGAAAATTGTTTCATTAACAAACAAGGTGTCCTTCAAATGATTACACGGTGCTTTTAAACCGGTTTGGTGATTTTTTGAATGATTACGTAATCTTATTTTTTTAAACACATTATAAATGTTTCGGAGACAATCAACCCCCATTAAGCTTATTATACAAACGACATAGGAAAAATAAACGATTTATAAAATTCTTATAATTTCTTCTTTAAATTGTTGATAATTGGATCCGTGGTTTCAAGAAAATATTGTATGATTTTTTTAAATATTATCTCGTATTTAGCAACAACAACAACAAACCATCACGCCGTTTCCCCGTAGGGGTAGGCAGAGAGAATGGATCGCCAAACTACTCTATCCTGGCACACCTCTCTAGGTTCCTCCACATTCATACAGCGAGTCATACACGATTCTTCCGACTTCCAACGTGACCAACCTTTAAAATTTGATTAATTTGGTCATGCCATGTTTTCCTCGGTCTGCCTCGACTCCGTACTCCATTTACATCATTAACGTATACTTTTACCATTCTTTATATTATATTCTTTCTCCATCCAACGCAGCGATCCTTTCATAATTTTGTTCATAATGCCTTCTTTCGCTCTACATTCCTTTCTAATATCAGCATTTAAGATTCTGTCGTACATCGTTCTACCACACATACGTCTTAGGGACCTCATCTCTATCGCATTTATCCTGCTCTCATATTTCTTCTGCAAGTTCCATTCTTCGCTTCCATACATAAGGGTTGGGATCTTGTATTTATTTTTGAATAATGCATTTAGTCAATTAATGGTTTAATCAAATAAGTATTGACATATATAAATTTAGAAGGGTTTGTGGGGCAAAAGTAATTATTTATCTTCACGTAATTTGACGTTTCCAGTAAATTGCTTGCGGGTATCGAGGCTTGTGGTATAAATTGTTTAGTGTCCGGATTATTGAATTTATTATTCACCCTATTGTACCAAATTTTGGCGCTTTGAACAATCCTCTGGGAAATCTGGGGGGCTTTAGTATGTACGCAACAACCCCCGGAACGCGATGGTCATTCCGTATTTACCGAATGACCAAATATTTGTTCATCGGATACAAGATAAGATGAAAGCGGCCCGGGAGTGAAATAAACGTGTTATAATTATAAAATTCAGTAACTGTATTGTAGAATACGCACGAATTTATTTTAGATTGAATTATGATGTATTTTTTTTACATCTGCGTGAAATATTTACGCTTGGACGTAGTGAACTTTTAATATAATTAATTTCGGAACATTAACCACGAGCGTTCGTGGCCATTTTGAATTTAAAGTATGATGATGAAGCACCAAAAAATAATTAATCATATTTACATAGGGATGTAATTTCTTGTCTTCATGTTTTATTAATTTACTGACGCGAAATTGCTTTTTCATGCATAAACGAGATCCGCGCCCCCAATTAATGTTAAGTGTTGTGTTATTCCTGGCCGGCGGCGGGGCTCCGTATACCACCCCTATAGCTAAATGTTCCGATTATGAAAATTCGGATAGCTTATCAGCCAGTTTATATTAGTTTCTTTTTTATCTAAATTAATAGAGTAGCTTAGATGTAGCATAGTGTCATCCTTATTTGCAACTGTAAACGCCAGTCCCGCATGGACGGGGGACGGACCTAGTAAGTGATGGTGTGAGGCTAACGAAAGGGCGCCGCAGCGTCCTATAACACCCTTGGGTAAGCTGTGAGCGCCCTTTTACTATATATAAGTATAGTAAAATATTACTGCGGGTCATCGGGAAGGTAATGAAATATATGTATGTTCTAAAAACATTGGAATAAGTTTGTATGGAAGTGGATGTTAAGTGCTATGAATAAGAAAATATGTAGAGAAATTTTTTGTTTATTTAGGATTACGCAAAAAGACTTTATTCGTAGATTTATAATACTTTACACCAAGAAAAACATACACAACAGTATACTTCTCACCGCCTATATAAACTGAGATAAAACGTTGCGTTTTTTATTCCTTGTATTATTTTTATTCCTTTCTGCCTTTTTATTAAATGTATTTATATATAACTTTTGAATAATGTTGGTAAAAGGTTTCAAGTTTGCATATTGATGATGGATCGGTAGCTTTCTTAAAAAGTACCTATTTTGTGTTTTCTAGAACTTTAATTATTAGTACTTTTTAAACAATTGATAAATATGTTGTATACATAAAATACGAATGAAGTTAATTCAGTGTAAAGAAATAAACATATTATTTTAATTGATAGATGTTTAAATTACACATACTAATAAAAATATCTGCTTTAGGTTGCTTACTTTCTATATTAAACTGAAAGCTGACATTTACATTCTAAAAATAATATTCACGTGTAGACAATAATATAGGTCAAAGGGTATTTCATTGCACGCTAGGGGTACACAGGAAATTACTGATACATACTCTGAATGGTGTTGGGGTTTGCCAAACCTTAAGTCGTGATAGGTTTATTGACGTGATTTACATTTTTTCCCGCCTTAAAAAACTTGTTCAGTGTTAAAAAAAATAACAAACTTTATTCGATTAAATTGCTACAAGTAGGGCAGGATAATTACATATTATTTGTCAGAAAACTTTTGTATCCAAATAACACTTGAACTAATCGAACATTAAATCATTACTATCTCGAGTTCTTTATTTTATGAAAAATCTGAAATAGTCTCAAATCTATATAAATAAACGCGAATGTGCGTTATTGTGTTTTGAGATAACGCTGTAAATACTTATCAGAACGGGATGTAATTTTCAATATTTATTAATTATACCCCGGCTGTTATTCTGGTTAATATAAAATATATATGAATGTCAGTCTGTCTCCGTCCACTGCCAGACCTTAGCCTCTCTACCCCCACATGGGTTTCTCGTCAGTGTTTTGTTGTTACCCTTTACGCCGTCCGCCCAATATCATCGATCCACCTGATGTACTGTCTCCCGATACTTTTCCGACCTAACCTTGTCCTCTAATCAGTAACCTTCTGGCTCCATCTTTCATCATCCCATCGGCACACATGTCCAGTCTATTGCCACTTCATCCTCGCAATGTATACTTTTGTATCTGTGACCCTGGTGCGTCTTCTTATCTTTACGTTGTTTATACGGTCTCTAAGTGAGATACTCATCATGGATACTTCCATGGCTCAAAATATATATATAGGTTAGAAAAAATCAGAATGCGGCACTGTGAGAATAGATGTACCAATTGCGATAATATTTAGAAGCATACATTGGGTCTTTATAAAATCTTATACGCTCAAGTATACTTTGTGAATACGGCAGGAAAAGTTTTATTGAATCGGTTTACAAGCTTTGATTTACATCGGAAGGTAGATAAATAAGAGCCCTCCATAAAGGAGACACCTTTATCCTGTCTAAAACATATACGAGGGGAAAGGTATAAAATTTATAAATTTATTGTGCTAGTATTGATAAAATACTGCGTCTGGAAAAGCCAACGTCTCTGTCCCGGGCTTAGGGGATGAAAAAAAAAACAGTGTGCCCTCAGCCTCCCGTGGCCTCGGAGCCGCCGCCCTTTCCGCCCATCCCATAATCTCGTTATTGTGCTGGCCGCAGCCACACGTCCCTTCGGGCGGGAGGTTATCCAGTTAAGGCCCCCGTCAAATCCAAATTATAAATAAATGTCATTATGGTTATTTAAGTAAATATTCGCAAAGTTTTGCGGCTCTGGTTGCTATACAAGGTTGCTATACACAAGATGTTTTTTATCTTCTTCTTTTTCTTCCTTGCTATATACCTATGTTGTTGTGTTCCAGAGGTTTGCTTTTCCTGTAAGGTGGGTTACCAGCTGTCCTTCCATATTTTAGGTGGTCTTCCACGAGGAAGACTCTCGTGAAACTGAGCTGATTATATAGTGCAATATAAGGGAGTCTGGTGGTGTCCATTATTTGGACATGACCTATATTTTATACATATAATTTTAAACAATTTCTCTTATTTTTATATTCGATTTGCCGAAATTCTTTTCTGAATTGGATTCGGAAACAAATTCTCGCGATCAACTGTTCCGGTACAAATTGTGTGCTTTATTCGAGAATTGCCAATGATATTTCTTTTTTCCTTTCTCACGCAAAACATTTTCAAATTCGGATAAGCGATATCACGGTTTTATTTCAATTATATTGGCCAAAATGAGTTACCTTTTCTGCTATCGTTTTGTTTATTTTATTATCGTCTTATTATACAAAATTAATTAAGAAATATACAAATAATAGTATTGTACAATATAAATTTTTCAAATAATAAGTCGTTAAAAAAAGTTATCAATATTTGAACTAGACTATTATAAATGATTTATGGATTGAAGGATTATACTTTAATATAAAATAATTCGGTATGAGCGATGATCTCTACGAAGAAGTAAGAGAACTAACAAACGAAGTCGCCGCTGTGGCTGGATGCTTGATGGAAAAAGAAAAATATGTTAAAAGAGAGCAAAATGCGAATCTACAAAACGTGCATTCGATCTATAATGACATAAGAAATTAAGACGAGCGCTGACACTATCAAGAGTCTTTTAAAAACCACTGAAATGAAGACTCTCCGATTCATTGCGAGAGTGACACTACAGGACAGGGTGAGAAATTCCGACATAATGAATATCTACGATGTCGAAGATGTTGTGCGAAGGGGATGACTGAAACGAGGTTATTGGAGAGATTATGTGTAGAGAGCGTGTTCTGAAAGAGCGATAAGCAAAGCGGCAAATAAATTACCAACATGCAATCGACATCAGGAAGACTACTCAAAATATGACGAGACAGTAGGACATCTGCACTCCGGGAATATGCTCAGAAAAAATAACAGGACACAGCCCTTAATAAAGCTGAAGAAGAAGAAGATTTGGTATTGATTTTAAACAAATTATTTTTTCTAGTTTATTTTAAGCTTTATACCGTTAATATAAAAAAATATCACAAGCTTGTTTCCTTTAAAGCTTACAATCTCTTGCGATTTTAACGGTAGAGTTACATCACACTATTTGATGCATGAAAATGCATGTAGCACAACGATTCACCGTATAACTTTGAAACGGGTGTATTTTATGGTGTAGAATAGTTTCCATGTCAGCTTTGAATGCATATTCCCGAGTTGCATGTATAATAATGGCTTAAACGGCCCGTGATGGATCACATTAGGTTACTGTTACGTATGTTGAGTTAGGTTTAGTTTGGGTTAGGTTAGGTTTGTGAAAGGCAGAGATTATATGAAAGAGCATTTTTTAAATAAAACAATCATTACATTAACATTTAACACATTTTTTTAGTATATACAATTTTAAGGATACTTACTACCCTTTTATAAATTTGTAATTTGAACAATTTAATTAAAGGGAAGACCATTATTCATCTAATAATGGTTTACCTAAAGCGCCGATTAAGAGATTCACCATTGTCACAAAACTTTCATTCAAACGTTCATTAGGTGGTGGTAATTTACGCTGTTAATTCGAAAATTAGACACTGAGTTTAATTCCAATCAAGATTTTGGTTATTTATTCCGTTACTTCATTCTGTCATGACTTAGATGACTTCTTGTGGAGGTGAAAATAAGAATCATTCATTATTTATTAAATTACTTCGAATAAGTCCTCACTTCAAAATAAGATTGATGCTGAATTAATTCTAGTTTCAGAAGGACACTAACTAATTACTATAATAAAATTTCCTCGAATATTAAAATATTGTTAATGAATGCCGATAATTCCCAACGTTTGCTTTCATAAAAGAGAAAAATATTTTCCCGCACCACAGTTTTAGGGGAGTATTGGGGCGAACGGTGCCAACGGCGCGGCGCGTCCTTCTGTCCGGATCAATACTGCGGCGCGCACCCCACCCCCGCCCGCTCGAGGGGCGGAAAAGGAAGGCGGGTGGAGGGGGAGTTGAAGGCGCCCGTAATTATTTTCCAACTTCATTTATTCCCCTCTCGATTTGTTTTCCGATGGAAATCGCGGGTTCAAAAATTAAAACATTATTTTCAACATTGAATGTTATTATGACACAAATAAATATCGTTATATATAAATCCGTTAAATAAGCAGGAAAATATTGACTATTGTAATATATTAAAAAAATATATATAAGTAATTTGAGAAAGAAAGAAAACGTTTTCGATTTATATAATATACATTTCCTTCATATAATACCTTTAACATATTATATTAATATCAAATTTTACGAAATTAATTTGAATACTGAATACAAATAATAAAGATTTTTTTTTTCATTTAAAGGGCATTTAAATTTGTGATGTAATCTTTGCCGCATTGAAAATAATCGTTTTTATGTTGAAAGCTCGATGAATGGAATCCCTGAAAATGCGGGAAATAATTGATATCCGTCACAGAACCAGGTGTTCACACAATACAATGATTTTATTTTTAAATTGAACGGGAATCATTTCTGTGTAATGTCGTTAAATTAGAAATAAATGTTTCATAATTAAATTTAATTATTGGTCATGAGAATACATTTTTTTCTTATACGAGTATTTTTTAGATTGTTGAAAACCATTTAGGATTTCCATTTACTTTAGTAAAATTATTAATTTACTAACGAAACATTGTTTTCGCAATGCTTTCAATTAAATTGTGATCATCGAATATATGTTGTAGGCTTAAGAGGAATAAACACGTGCCAAAGTGCAGATCAAATGAAATATTTGTTTGATATTTTGACCTTCATAAGTGTTTTCCGATATTTCGTCATCTGCGTCACGTAATCTGAGATGAAAGCTAATAAAAATATTCCAAAAGGAAAACTCTGTTCCTCGACTGGGTAGTGACATAACGAGCGATGTTTTTAAACAGACGGCATTTTTTTCAATTTGCTTCCGAAGAAGTCTAGAACGAAAAATAAGGTGTGGCCCGTATGATATCTTCAGCTCCCTAATGGCCCGCACGCCTTCCAATACAGAATATACGAGTATGACATTTCACGCTTGTTGTTCGCGATTTGAATATTTAGTGTTCAAGAAAGGAAGGATTAAATGAACCTTTTATCTTTTTAGTATTAGATTTCGTTTCTTCGAATTAATTGAACCGTCGAATGGTCCAAGGAAGATATACAATTTAATAACAATCTCATGGTGCGGAAAATTGTTTGATCTGTGTCAACATTAATTCGGCATTGAGAATGTTTGAAGAATTTATTTCGTTATATTGAAGTTTGCCGAGATGTGAAAATGTTACTCGGAAAATCAAACTGGTACTGGTATCAGGGGGACTCTGAAGGTGTAACGTCGCTTTGGTATTATTATTAGAACGATCGAATTATATTTGCGGCAGGTTTAATAATACCCTTACTCGGGGGGGCCTTCGGAACGTGAAGTATGCAATTATAGAATATGTTCGCCACATAAAGGGGTTAATATTTCAATATCGTAAATTTCCTCGCAAATCCCGCCCCGGCTTCTTCCCGCTGAAACAGGCAGAGGAACGAGCCAAGGACGAGGGGAGGGCGCCCCGCCCCGCCCCGCTCCGCCCTCTACAGACCACATTGCGCCTGTTACTATGCAATCCACTCGCGGGAAATGAGACTGCATTTTAACCGCTGTACCATCTGAAGGCTGTGAACTATTTTTCTTTGTTCGATAAATATCGTCTTAGTTCGCGTTATTTTTTTCATTGAAAAGAACAATGCCCCTCGGACAATAGAGTATATTTGAAAATTGCGAACTGCATTTCATTTTTTTAAATACTGAAGTATAATACATAAATAAAGATCATAGATACGAGAAATGTTTGGGGGGAGACGTTTATTTTTCTTCGCACTGTTTTAAAATATTTTTAAAAATATTTGAAAACAGTGCAAAGATCTGAAATTATTATTATTATTATTATTATTATTGTTTGGATGAATCGCTCTTTGCATCATGACAGCATGAGCCAGATCGATGTAAAGGGTATAGCTATCATAGTGATTCTCGTGACATGTGATAGGTAGCTAATTTATCGCCATTTTATTGTCACGTGAATTCTACACCAGACATTGACAGTTGTATCTAATTATGCAATCATGGAAATATGTATGTGTCACCAGAAAATAGTAAATGTATACTCGTATATTTAAAAGTTTTAATCCTGGGGAATGGTTTGCAGCAAGTCTAATATCTTTCCTGGTTTTTGGGATGTCACTCGGGTCTTTAATGTGGTAGTTTCCCAATACCTTTCATTAATTTATGTACTAGTTATTATATTAATTTTCGTTAACAATTATTTTTTAATGTTATAATTTAAAGAAATAATACTAACATACAAAAAACTAACTAACTAACCATCACGCCGTCTCCCCGAAAGGGTAGGCAGAAAGAATGGACTGTCACACTTTTACTGATGCGGCACTCCATCCTTCTCTTTTCGCTCCGCGGAAGACGAGGTGTGATGGGTTGCGAACCTCATCGCCACCAATAGGCATCTCCCGCGCACACTTTGATCGTCCTCACCCACAAAATAAATCTAAAACAAATAATATAAAATACAATGATATAAAATAAAATAACAAAACAAAAATAATTTAACACAAAATATAATTTTTAGATGGTGCACATATTGTCTATTTAATTTTTGTTCCTCGAATCCACCGTTTTTTTAATTTAGCATACATACTAACATACATATTTAACTAATTTCATTATCTTCAGCAAAACTAATATTAAAAAATCTTTTCTCTTTTTTTATTATTTACGATTCGTTTTAAAACAATCTTCTTTTAAAGAATTTAAATATTATTAACCAGAATACTGCGAAATTTTCATATAACACAGATAAATATATTTTAAATGGAATTTGGTTGTCAGGCGCTTTTATTGGAATATTATACTTTCCCCGCTCGGTGGAGCAGCAATCCGATATCAAATATTGGAAAACATCAAATAAACTTATTCAAATCGGGATATGCGTCTCCCGCTTCGTTTTAGTACGAAATCTTTAATAAGACGTTTCGGTTAGAGCTAACTTAACACGCACGTACTCGTACGTTTGCTTACGTTGTTTACACTATTAGTCTGTAGGCAATCAGTCTTTTGTGAAACTAAAGATTCTTTTTAGTTACAATGTTTTATACATACACATTTCTTTTTCATTTTCTTTGTGAACATCTTGAGATCTGTTTAGACAGGATAACAAATTTGTTGATGTAAAATTCAAGTTTCTATCTCGTCTTTTGGTGGTCGACGGCTCTATAAGGTCTCTTCGCTGGGTCCATCCTCTTGATGTGGTTCCTCTAGATAGTCTTCTCTGCATGTTCTATATATTTTTGGGTATCTTATATCAAAGGGTTCTAGATATGGTGTAAAATATTCAATTCTGCTGTTTGTTTAGAAGTTTGGTACTGCCAGTGTCTGCTCTTGCTTCAATTTCATATGTTAAAGTGCACAATTAAATATTATATAAATAATTTAAGGGAATAAAAATAAAAATAAATGATCTAGCAAGTGATTATTAAAAGCTTTTGTTATGTAGTCAGGTCAAGTCAAGGTCGAGTCATATCGAGGCGAATGTAGGTTCTTGAAATTTTAATATAGTATTTAAAAAGGCATGCGAGGTCATTCCCGAAGTAAAAGCTACTAAAGACAAAGTAGGAACGAAAACCACAAAGATCAATATTCTAGAATTTTTGCTTTAAATAGTAATAATAATTTATACTTACGCAACAACCTTTTAGACAGCATTAAAGCAATTTTTTAAAGAAATTGTTAAAAATAAAATAAAATATATTGTTGTGGAATAAACTGTTGGCGAAGGCAGGGCACGGCTAAGTTCACACGTTGAATTTACTAATTAATTTTTACGTAAAGTGAGAACACTCGGCACAATACATAGTATAGTAAACTTGTCAGGCAACTTGATCACGCACTCTCCAACTTAATTAAACGGGCTTAACGGATGTATTCACAATAAAATGTTTCAGGCATATGGTCCGATCTCTTTCGTGTTATGAACATTCTGACATTATCACACTTAAAAAACAATGAATTAAAACGATGTTTTTTATTAACTTCTTTTGTTTTTATCTCGATATCGACCGGTTTCGTCAGGCTGGATGGCATCAACAGATCGACAACGAAAAACAAAAGGTAAAAATGGAAGTTATTAAAAAATATCGCTTTGTTACATTTTTATTTCAAATGAACTTTCAGTGAAATCATTTAATTATGTTATCACATTTGTTTTTCTTTTTTATAAATAATAATGGCCGAATCTTTCATATCACTACGCACAAAATTAAACATAAATGCATGCACCGTTCTTTGGTTTGTATCACTGAGGTGACCTAAGAAATATCACAAAATATTTAACAATGGTGACAATATAAACGCTGAAAACTTGTCATTTTTTCTGGTTTACAATTTTAATCTTATTTCAATTAATATAAAAGGAAATAATAAAATTAAATTTTTGCATGTTTATAGAAAAATGTTGTAAAACAACATATAAAATTATTAATAAGAATGAAAACTCATTTTTTCTAGAATTTCTGTTACATTTTATGTTAATGAAATTATCAAACATTTGATGAGGCTATAGCAAAATATGTAATTCTTATAAAATATTCTTAATCTTCTTGAAAATAGAAGTTTTCATTAATATTAATAATAATAATAATTAGGCTAATTTGTATAGCGCCGTTTTATCTCAAGGGCGCTTAATGAAATTATTACCGTAGGTTTGATATTTAATATGAAAATCTATCTACACAAATATTATTCATAAATACTTAAAGTGCACTTCGTTTCGCAGATACTTGTAGATATTTAGATTTTTTTAAATAATAATTAATTTGAATTCCATAAATTCTTATGCATAATATTTGTACAAAGAAGAAACACATTTTTAAAGGAAACATTAGTTTATTCAATGTAATAGTGTGTAAATATCAAAAAATTACGAAGTTAATGTAAATAATAGTTTAATATATGGATACATTAAAAAGGTGGCGTTGAAATACGTATACGTTAAAATAACATTAGTACGTTTTCACGCCTTTCAAAATCTCATATTGAAGTCATACGTCGGGGTAGATTATTAAGTTATTAATGTTGGAGTCGGAAAACGTAACAAATACCTGTGGAAAGTTTTGGTGAAACAAGTTCTTCGACAAAATTAGATCGCAACTTTTCGATGGAATTCTTCGTTCCGCCTACTTGTATTATTTGCTTTTCCAGCCTTTGATAATTAAGTAAGGCGCCAGAAATAATATTTTATTATTATTACAGCGAATGATTTACAGTTTTTTATTCTACCTTTGACAGTTGTGAATTATGATTGTTTTGTTTATTTTTATTCCCAAACAGTGATATGAAAGATATTCAACCTAGTTAATGTGAGTTTGAAATAATGATGACATGTTTTTATAAATATAAAATATATTACAATATTATAGATTAAATAAAAAACGAATATTATGATAATGTTAATCATTTTAAGTATTGAGATTTATGACAATAATTCGTCATGTTTTTATTATTATTATTATTTTATTTATCTTTATTACTCAATAATGGTTCAATAGAATTTCGCAACCCATCACACCGCGTCTCCCGTGGGGGCGAAAAGAGAAGGATGGAGTGCCGCATCGGTTAAAGTGTGGCAATCCATTCTTTTTGCCTACCACTTCGGGAGTCGGCGTGATGGTTAGTTAGTTAGTTAGTTAGTTAGTTATGAAAATATTTTTTTCTTTTTAACTATCCTAAAATAAAGGCAAAATTCGGATGTCATCAAGAAAGAGTTAGAGAATATTCTGAATACAAGAGAGCAAGAGAGGAATACTTCTTTGAATTTTGTTCTGATTCTGAATCTAATTTGGAATTTTTTCTGATTTTTGTTGTATGACAGGAGTGTAGATTTAGTGAAAAAAAAGATTTATGTTAAAAGTTAAAACTTATTATTGATTACGATTGTTCAGTGGACCAAGTTTTTAAGGGGCCTCTTAATAAAATAAAATCGCCGAAACATAAAATCTTTACTTCCGTGAATATTTCACGGGTTTCAACTAGTTGAAAATATTATAATATTAGATTTATTGTTATAATATATATTATAAGTTTGTAATTTATTATTATTTATAATAATCAAATATTGAATGTCAGAGAAATCGAGGCGCGTGCATGACACGACGCATGAATGTTGAGGAAGCGAGAGAAGTATGTCAGGTAGGAAAAGTGTGGCAGCCCATTCATTCTGCGTACCCCTTCGGAGAGATGGCGTGATGGTTAGTTAGTTAGAAAATATTATATCATTTCATTTATTTTCTACATACCAGCAGTTATTTTATCATTATAAAAATAAAATCTTTTTATTAATTTTGCGATTATGAGCCGTTTCAACAATCCCCAATAATTTAAAATAGCCCATTTCCATAAAATAAGAGTTTACAATATTTTACTCTAAAAAAATATCGACGAAATCTTTAAAATAGTTAATCTAAGCTATTGATACCATCAACGTCCATATTCGAGGTCTTATACTCGCTAGAAAATCTTTAAGATAATAATTTTCTTGTTTTAAAAGACGGAAAGATGAATGGCTTTTCTTCCAATAAACAAGAAGGCTATCCCTTGGAATGAAATTTTCACGAAATTTCTCACAAGCGATGAACAAAAAAAAAAGGATTAACCCATTTTCTGGTCAATACGACGTGATCCCGCACCCGGGAAGGCCACGGGGGCGGGGTAATGCGAGGTAAGGGCATAAAATTTTATCTGTCATATAACTTAAAGGGCGTAAAGGGACGCACGAGTGAATATTACTTTTAACGTCGAATGATACAAGCCCTGCAAAAATATATAAATCGTTTTTAAAACCGTTTCACGAGTTTGAAAAGGAGAGGCGTGGCTTAAGGTGTGGATATAAATGATTGTTCACTTTAAGCTGATTATAGAAAAGTCAAATTAAAAAAAAAAAATGCGTTTGCTAAATCTTGACAATCTTACAAATTCTATACGTACTTAAATTGGTTAAGAGTATCATTGTCAAAATAATATCTTTCAAGAATGAAAACGTCAGTTTTCTAGAACATTTAATATATTTTATGGAAATCCCATGTTTAAATATGCATTAGGCGGATAATGTTATTCCCACACAATATAATTAAGCTTCTAGAAAACATACTTTTTTATTCATATTAACTAACTAACCATCACGCCGTTTCACCGGAGCAGTAGGCAGAGAGGATGGATCGCCATATCGTTCTGTCCTGACATACCTCTCTTGATTCCTCCATATTCATACATCGTAATATGTTCGTCGATTTTTCCGACTTCGAATGTGGCTGCCTTTCAGTATTTGATTAATTTGGTCATGCCATGCTTTGCTTGGTCTTCTAGGACTTATCTTTCCATTCGCACTGCTTGTTTAAAACATTTTAACTTTTCTTCTCTCGTTTATGAGTTTCATATGTCCAAACCATCAGAGTGATTCTTGTTTAATTTTACTTATGATGCAATCATCTGTCTTACATTTCTTCCTTATTTTGTCGTTCGGTATTCTATCGTATATTAAATTTATATTAAATATTTAAAATTGATTTTTTCATCATTCTCGAGCTAGAAAAACAAAAAAATTATAAAAGCGAATAGGTCGAACTATTTCATCTTGTTAAGTTTCATGGCATATTTTTTTTTAATTATTCTAATCTGATATATTTTCACACATCACTAAAGGCGTCAACAACATATTTTTATATAAATTATTACCATTTTATTTTCTTACACGCAACGTTCAGAATCACAAATAAATAATGGACGTGACTATTTTAAAAGTTTTTTTTTATCACCCGATACTTACGTGGGTGCTTAGCGTTTTTATATCGATAAAATTGTCAAAAGGTGAGCGATTTATCTCCTTCGCGGCGAATCCTTTCGTCGCGCTGAAAGTTTCCCCCGTGATTTATTGCTCTTCGCATCCCTCTCTTCCCGAGGATACCCTCGGGGCAGTGGCGGCAAGTCACTTTTATTCCCACGCGCCGCGAAACGTTAAAAACTAACCTATGCCATTTTGGAGACTACGACAAAAAACTGCTCCCTTGAATTAAATTGTGTTTGATTTTTTGTTGAAATTTGAGAAGAAAAAATAAAAGCATATTACACAGATGACGCTATTGTAGAGTGAACTAAAAAAATGTAAAGATAAGTGCAGGATTCTAGCATATATATATATATATATATATATATATATATATATATATATATATATATATATATATATATATATATATATATATATATATATATATATATATATATATATATATATATATATATATATATATATATATATATATATATATATATATATATATATATATATATATATATATATATATATATATATATATATATCTTCCAAAAAAAATTGTCAGACGTGGTGGTCATAAGAAGGGCGTAATGGGGGAATGTTGTTAAACATAAAGCGATCGCTCAACCCAACAAATGAGACAGGTCATAAGTCCTGTAAGCGCCTCGGCCACCACATTCTGTTCCCAGAAAACAATTTACATCTTCGTCTCTATTGAGATACAATTAATCCTTATAATAAAAGAAAAAAAAATAATTAAATAATTGAGAGAGCAGACGTTGGACAAGTAAGACGTGTTAGTTTTATCGGTTTTCAAAATGTTTGGCCTATCATGTTTTACAGAACGATGAAATGAGTTATTTGTTCACCTATTTTAATACGTAACTAGGAAAGTTTTCTTTTGGTGAAAATTTATATTTCTAACTCAATCTCAAATAAATACGGTCTGTCTCTGAATATCACATAATCTCTTCACTATTAAGATAAATTCTATGATACGAAGATTTTTTACTCTCATATATTCTCCATAGATAAAATGGAGAAGGTTTAAGAGTAAAGGAGGATTTTTTTAGTAAAACAAGATAAAAACTGATATATGTAGACTTGTAGACGGATTCTTGTATTTAATCATAATGATGATTGGAAGATCTCACTCGGTTGAACTCATAAGAAAAAATTTCATTACTACTGCAAATCAAATCAAATCAGTTTATTTCTCAAAAGATATAACAAACTAAATTAAGTTTTAAGGCATATATAAAGTGGTATAATCGTCAATGTGTCTCATGCGTTCCTATTATTATATTGTATAATATATTATATATTACCTGTACTCAATATATACCTTAAACATTAATTTTGTTTGTAATGTCTGTTGAGATAATAAACTGATTTGATTTGATAAAATAATAATTCACTTTTAGTATTTGTTTCTAAACCACTTTATTTGGTAACACCAACCGATTCGCTCCCGCCGGAGCTTCAAGGTTAAAGAGAACCAATTATAAAATCAGCGAACAACATATGAAGAAAGAAATATAAATGGAAGGGAGAAAGAGGGAAGGAGAAAGTGTGCGCGAGGACGAATAGAATGTTAGAACGGTAAGTCATGATCATTAGGGAAAAAAATGTGGAGAATTTTTGATTTGATTTGAATTTCGGGGTTCTAGAGTAGTATTTATATATTTTTAATATGGGAAGAACGATTAAAGTTTTAGCCTAGCTTCTTTAATAATATTTCTTTTTTGCGCTTGCGGAAACCACTAGGTAGCTACCCAGAGGAGATTTACGTACCGGCCAACCGTACTAGTACGGTCGGCCGGTACGTAAATCTCCTCTGGACAGCCGCTAATGAAGCGCGTGGCGGCCGGTAGGCGGCGGGATGTGGGCGGGCGATGAGTTAGTGCGGGAGGGCGTCCGACGCGCCGTGAAGGCTTTTACCTAGGAAACTATCCCAAGCAGCCTTAGTTATGTGCGAGAGGAGGCTAAAACGAGAGAATCTTTTAGCATATACCACATAAACACCGTCGTAGCCCTGAATGTTATATCACCGACTGCCCATGTGCTCGTTACTTCTCACAGAACCAAAAAAAATATATTTTTTTAGTTTTGATAATTCAGTTTAATCAGGTGTTTTCAAAAATGGTTCTGTTAACGTTTTTAGAATATGAATTCTGAAACGTTTATCTTGTATTTAACAAACTTAATTTTATAATGTATTTTTTTGATGAAATTAAACACTGTTTTTTCGGGAGAACGATGAAAAATGTTTTTATATCGTTCTCTCGATGATGAAAGTGTAAAACCTTCGAAACATCTCGAGAACAATAATGTAAAAAGTGAATAAAAAAGTGTTTACTTCATAAAAAATCGTTTATCTAGTTCTTGATGTAAAAATAATTTATAAGATTTTACTATATTCAGAAGTTCATTTCGTAGATCTGAGAGCATAATTTTTTTTTTAAGTAAATATTTAAAACTATTTCAGTTCTTCAGTGTTCTTGGAAAACTTACATAGTAAAATATATTTATTAATATAAAAAAATATTTGTACATTACATAAAGGGCATTAAGGGACGCTCGAGGGAATATAGCTTTTAACGTTAGGTACATAGTGTCAAGGATGTATGAGGCATGCAAAAAGAGTGACATGCGGATGAATGTGTCTAAATCTAAAGTGATGGTTTTTGAGAACGAATAATGTATGACGATTTGTGATATAAGTGCGATGGGCGAGAAATTGGAGCAAGTTACTGAATTTACGTATCTGGGAACCATGTTTACAAGAGACGGAAAAATGGAGAAAGACATCAAAAGAAGGGTTGGTGCTGGGAATAAAATAAATGGGGCACTCAAAGTCATTACTGCAAATAGAAATATATCCACAGAAGCAAAGATGGCAGTACACAATGGAGATCTAGTGCCAACCCTCATGTATGGAAGTGAAGCTTGGAGCTGGCAAAAGAAGGATGAAAGCAGGATAAACGCCGTAGAAATGAGATCACTACGAAGAATGTGCGGGAAAACGTTGTATGATAGAATACCGAACGATGAAATAAAAAAGAAATGTAAGGCAGAAGACTGCATTCTGAATAAAATTAAAAAAAGATCCCTGAGATGGTTTGGACACATGGAACGAATGGATGAGAGTAGAATGGTTAAAAAGTTGTACACAAGCAGCGTGAGTGGGAAAAGAAGTCGAGGACGACCGAGGACAACATGGCATGACCAAATTAATCAATTACTAAAAGGCGGCCACATTCGAAGTCGGAATAATCGACGCGCGTGCATGGTACGATGTATGAATGTAGAGGAAGCCCGAGAAGTATGCCAGGACAGGCCATTGTGGTGATCCATCCTCTCTGCCTACCCCTCCGGGGAAATGGCGTGATGGTTAGTTAGTTTAGTTGGTATAAAAAAAAACGTTTAATGAGTTCGCAAGGGTATTTTATTCTGCGTAAGGTTCTTGGAAAACTTACATAGAATAAAATATTTTTTTCTTAGATCGTAGAATAAAGTATGAGTATGTTGTATAGAGGGAGGGTCGTTAAAATAAACCGAGGCTAGCCGTACCGCACGGTCCGCGGAAAAGTCGGCAAGCATATCCCCAGAAATGTATCCCCTCTATTCAGCGCCGGCCTGGTCACTCGTAAAGCCATATCGTAAACACATCTGAGAGTCGAGGGCAGATAAGGCACGTACTTTACTCGGATATTCTATCGTTTGAGAAAGACAAAAAACGGATGGAAACAATCCTGACAGAAATATATTTTTTCTTCAACCCACATTGTTAGAAAATGTCCTCTGCCCGTGAAGACATTGAAAGAAAAATAAATGTATATACATGTCAACACATAAAACACATCTATCAATCTGCGTTACTACGACAAAAGGATTTACTCAGTAACTGTTGTCGAGATGTCGTGAATTATTGTTATGGTATTTTTTTAGGGGTAGGGGTAAAGTGATTAGGAAATACAAAATAATCAAAGAATAGAATAAAATATTTTTTATATCAATTTATTATCGAAATATTTCTTATTCCTCTTCTCTTTTATTGTAGACCTATGTGGTCTGTTCTCCAGAGTGTTGCTCCTCCTGTGAGGTAGATTCCCATCTTTTAGGAGGTCTTCCACGAGGACGAGTCCCATGAGGTTGATTATGCAATGCAATATAGGGGAGTCCGGTGGTGTCCATTCTTTGGACATGACCGTACCAGTCCCTTTTTCACTGTCTGCTCCATCTTATAATATCCTCAATCTCACATATCCTCTTATTCTCGTGTTCCTCACGCGATCCCTCAGTGTCTTGTCTGGTATCGTCCTCAGTGTTTTCATTTCGGAAGTCCTCAAAACTTGTTTGGTCCTTACTGTGTCTGCCCTTGCTTCGACGCCATATTGGTCTTACGCATGATTTATAGATTCTCATCTTACTCTTAATGACCATGTTAAAATATTTGACTTGGTTAATTTAGATACTAGATACTAATTTAGATATTGTCATAGAACGAATTTTAATATTAGTGAAAAATATTCTTAAATAAAAGCTGTATTTGATAATTCATTCCCATAAAATATAATAAAACTTCTAGAAAATATACGTTTTTATTTGTATTAATTATTTAATATAGAGTTTTACATCATTGTTTAAGAAACAATAAATAAAAACGATACGATTAGAATTACGTACGTTTATAAAGTTTTATCAAGTAATTTAACGGTACTGTAAATAATTTCGTACGTCACGCAAACTTGACAAAGTAATGTAAATAAGTAAGTATTTCAATAATGACTCTTATAAAATAACTTTATCTATACTGTGAAAGTTAGCCAAAGCGTCCTGCCCCGCCCTGTTACTTATTTAGCCTCTCCGGTTACATTTGCCCTTCGGACGTTTTAAGGAGGGAAGGCGATTTTTTTATTAATATGAACTTGTCGGAACTTTTGGATAGTTTTTATTACTGTTTAGAAAACTCGGTTTCATCCTTCTCGTTAGTAAGATCTTTCATTATACAATACAGCAAATATGAAACATTTCCTTGGTTGCAAAAAAAAATGCTGCGAATTTTACGCTTGTTATGTATGTTTAAAATGTTACAATTTATTAATATTTTGGAAACTAAAAACAAAATACCCCTACGATGCAGGTTATCCATATATTACAGAATGCTGGAATAGATTACTAAATTTAGATTACTGGAATATTAAATTCTGAAATAAGAAAGATCTGCAATGTGGAAGATGTCGTTCGATGGGGTAGACTGAGAAGACGTTCCTGGAGAGATCATGTGGAAAGAGCATATTTTGAAAGAGTGATAAATATAGCCGCAAATAAAGTACCAACAGGAAATCGACCTGCAGGAAGACCATCTAAAAGATGGCGAGACAGTTGGACATCTGCATCCCAGGAACAGGCTCCAAGAAATAACGAAGAAGAAGAAGAAGATATCTGGGAGTGGATTTGGCCAGTCAAAATGATCTTGTCAGTGAAATAATTGGACAAGTTTACAAAATTTCGACGGTAACAGGTTGTCTCAAAGATCTGGAATAATAAATATAGAAGAACTGAGAATAAGGTCAAAATATATAATACAAAATCTGCGTAAGGTTGATATTGTCATTTGGCATTGAGACCAAAGCGGATACCACATGAAAAAAGGCTTAGATGCGGGTGGCAGAGATTGGGACGCTGAGAACAATTGGAAGCAAGACTATTCGAGATAGATCGTGGAACACGGCTCTCCACGAAATCTGCAAATTGGGAGATATTGTCAGATGGGCCAGACAACGCAGAAGATATTAGCAAGCGTATGTGCAGAAGATTTTCTCAGAATCCCACACGTTGTGATGCATCAGACTTCTGTTGGCTATCGTCCCCCGGAAGACCAACACAAAGATGAAAGGATTATTGGGAGTCAGCTTTCCAAGAAAGGCCAGCCTAATAATAGGAACGAGAAGAAGATGATGAAGAAGAAAATGAAAATGCGGTCTAATTAATTAGTGAATTTACGAAATATTAACGGGAAATTATTATGTATTCTGAGGGGTAGTGAAAATATCTCGCCAGTTAAATTATTTTATATGAGGATGTACTCGGAAAGCTTTACGGATATGTACTCTTACATAGTTTGCATTTGAAGGAAAAATATTTCTGGGGTATTTTGTAGCAGGACGGTACGGCAAAGTGGTATCTTACCGGGAACCGAGATCTCCCAGAGGAGAATAAAATAAAACCATTTCTGGAGGGCAGGATCAGCAGGGTATAAAATATATTTTATAAAGCAATTACGTTGAAATATTCCTTCGCTTTTATGCTTGAGTCCAATTGAAGAACAGTATTTGTACTCTTGCAAATAAACTTGTCAATTTAGTCATTACCCTCGAAAATAAAATAATTAAAAGGAGTTGTTATCAAATAAGTTAATTAATAAATATATAGGTATAATATGTATAGATCGAACATAACAAAACTGTACCTTCTGCAAACATTTCAAAACATGAGACAATTTATCTCCAATATATAATTAAATTCGGGTGGTGATCTAGGGGATAGACTACTTGTCTACCGATCCAGGGGTCATGGGTTCAAGTCTGGACACGACAAGATTCCTTCTTCATAATAATGAGTTGTTTTCTGCTCATATTGGAGATTGTAAAATAAATTCTAATACCACTGATTTTAATCTTTAGTGTTAATCTTCAAAAAACCGAACTGTATTCTTATGAAAACTTATTTATAGCAATTAGAAATTACTCGATAACAATTCGATTTCGTTTGTTTAAACAAAACCAGTATAATTTAATTAATTAAATTTTTTTCATCGTGTTCACAGACAAATTGTAATATATACACAAAAGTTACCAATATTCAAAATTATAAAAGTACTTACGTAGGTAATACAAAAAATTCCGTTGCTGTTTTCACCGTTTCAATGTAGTCTTGTTTACGGCCATTAAAAAAACAACAGATAAACGAGTAAAAGTACCTACCTACACTTCGTACAACTTTCTAGCAGCTCTTCTCGCAGTATTTATTCATTGCTCCCTTGCGAAGTGATAGCGTTCCAATTGTGGCAATTTCCCATTACTGAAAGTGCCCGTACGGAGGCGGGTAGCGGGTGCGGTGGGCAATCTGGGTGGGTACGAACTGCTGCGGGCGGAAGGTACGCGGGTAGGTACTGTCGCCACACTCGTTGGGGGTAAACTTTAAGCCGATTGCAGGGAGCGCGAGTACGTGAGGTTTCTCGAGAGCGGCATTAGGTACTCGGCAATACTCGAGACCGGAGTCTGACTTTAGAAATATTTTGTTATGTAATTCTTTCTCGTGAGCCTGGCTGAAAACTAATACTACAAGAGTTAGAAAGTGCTCGTTCAAAACGCTCAAGAGTGTAAACAATTAAAGTCGTTTGTTTTCTTTTTTTGATCGCTTAAAATGAAAACCTTTTTAATATAATGACTAACTCAATAGTTTAAAAATATGTATATGATTTAAGATTAAACTGTTTATATACGTATTTACTGTTTCTTGAATAATAAAGAAAAATTCTATATTAAATAATTAAAATGAAAGAACACATACGTTTTCTAGAAGTTTTATTATATTTTATGGGAATAACATGTTTCACCTTACTTAAGCATTATCAAATATCTAAACATGTTTCGCCCCACTAAGGCATTATCAAATGAGATTTAATAATGCCTTAGTAAGGTGAATCATGTAATTTCCATAAAATCTAATAAAGCTTCTAGAAAATAGACTTTTCATTCGTATTAATGTTTATGGACGACACTAATTTGTAAATGATGGTTGCTTCATATTTAGAGAAAAATATTTCATTTTTATCTTATTCTTTTTTATATACTTTGTATTCAACACAAACTTTTTGTTAGTCTTTTAAATGTTAGTTGTATACAAAGTATATAAAAAAGAAAAATATAAAACATCTACAACACAAAGTATGGCAAACATAGAACTAACTAACTAACTAACCATCACGCCATTTCTCCGGAGGGGTAGGCAGAGATGATGGATCGCCACAATTCTCTGTCCTGGCATACCTCTCGGGCTTCCTCTACATTCATACATCGTACCATGCACGCACGTCGATTATTCCGACTTCGAATGTGACCGCCTTTTAGTAATTGATTAATTTGGTCATGACATGTTTTCCTCGGCTTCTTTTTCTACTCACGCTGCTTGTGTACAACTTCTTAACCATTCTACTCTCATCCATTCGTTCCATATGTCCAAACCATCTCAGGGATCCTTTTTTAATTATATCCATGATGCAGTCATCTGCCTTACATTTTTTTCTTATTTCATCGTTCGGTATTCTATAATAATAATTCGTCTAAAATCTTTGGTTTGATTGTAATTTTATTATAATCAGATTGCGTGTAACATTTTGTATTTTCGGTGAATTGTGATAACATTTTCAATAATCATTTATTGTTTGGTAGATGAGATATTCAAATTTAGACGTAAATATGCTGATGTAAAAGCGTTCATCAGGTCTCATGTGAAAAATATTTCAAAATTTTCAGAACGTAGAGCTGTGTAACGAACCGTACTTTCCAGCGGGTATGTTTTTTGCGTATCTCGCGGGAAAAGGATATTTGTTACCACCAAATTACCCTTTATTCTTCTACAAATAATAGAAAAGTTACAATGTTACACGTAAAACATACATTTTACAAGTGTTTATTATTATTTAAATTTATATTATAAGACTAAGACGCATGTGTGGTAGAACGATGTACGACAGAATCTCAAATGCTGATATTAGAAAGGAATGTAGAGCGAAATAAGGTATTATGAACAAAATTATGAAATGATCGCTGCGTTGGTTCGGACATATGGAGCGCATGGATGAAGAAAGAATGGTTAAAAAAGTATAAGTTAACGATGTTAATGGAAAACGGATTCGAGGTAGACCGAGGAAAACATGGCATGACCAAATTAATCAAATTTTAAAGGTTGGTCATGTCAGAAGCCGGAAGAATCGAAGTGCGTGTATGACTCGCTGTATGAATGTGGAGGAAGCTAGAGAGGTATGTCAGGATAGAGTAGTGTGGCGGTCCATTCTCTCTGATGATTTGTTGTTGTAATTCATATTGTTACTTAATTAAATTAATTTGAAACTTAACAATAAAAAAATGCCGTAGAAATTAGATCACTGATAAGAATGTGCAGAAAGTATGATAGGGTACGTAGAAATAAGGAAGAAATGTATGACAGATGATTGATTGGCGAGCACGGCCAATAAAATATGGCATGACCAAGCGGATAAATTTCTAAAAGGTGGTCACTTATCGGAAAAAATCGACGTGTGGGAAGTTTCGAAGCATGATTATATAGGAAGTTTGAGAGTCCATCTCTCTGCCTACCCCTTAGGGGAAATGGCATGATGGTTTTGTTATTTGGTTATTAAATGAAATGAAATATGATTAAAAAATTAACGTTTTTGAATTTACAATTCTATCGTAAGTAGTTTATTTGATTACCGTTTAAATGTATGCAAACTTTATTAACAGAATAACGTAGCATAATGAATATATTTGCGTAATAAATATTTTTAATTATAGATTAATATAAATAATTAATATAAATATTTCTCGTTTCTTGAATAATTAATATTAATTATCCATCTTGAATAATTAATATACATAAAAACGTTTGTCTTCTAGGAGTTTTAATAAATGTTATATGGAATGACATGTTTCGCCCTTCTAAGGCATTATCAAATGTGGTAATGCCTCAGAGGGGCGAAACATGTCATTCCATATAAAATTTAACGAAACTCCTAGAAGACAGACGTTTTCATTTATATTAATTACTATTCAAACTATTTACGCGGGAGAAAAATAATTTGAATATGTATTGTATGAAAATTGTAATAAAAACGATGTTCATTAAAAAAAATTCAATGTTGCGTGATTCGGACGAGTGTTAAATGAATTAAATTCTTTGAAATGTGTGTCAGTGTATTTAAGCAATCATACCAACTCACACTTAAGATTTGTTTTTCCTTGTTAATTAAGATTGCTGTGTGCTTTGTGCTTTAGACATTTAATTATTTCAGAAAGTTAAAGATTACTGTTGTTTTTTAGTTTTTTTTAATCGCTTAAATCGTAACCAAATTTGAAACGCGTTGAAAATGATTCGTCATGGCGGTGACAGAATAAATAGAAATATTTTACATTATTCAGATTTGAATCAACGATACTATAATTGACCGTTTTGATGAATTCTTTTACAGTAAAAGTCTTCATCTTTTGTGTACAATACTAAACAAGTATTTAAAGTATTTTCTAAAAATGTTTTCATCTCTAATACTATTTTGATCCAAAATTGAAATACATAATTATTAGTTTCGTTGTATTATTTTATAGTCTTCGATCTTTTGAATACGATACCAAACGATTATTTATAGTATTTTATTTTACAATACTTTTTCGATGAAGGTATTTAATGATATACTCGTTTTTGATATAAAACATGTTTCCCTAAGAGTAATGAATGTTTAACATAGTACCATTAATTTTGGAACACCGCGCCTACAATACGTGTGTATCTTTCAGAGTGATCGTAATTAATGGAAAATACTTATTGTTAGTTTTGTCTTAATCGTTAATCAAAATAGATTAATGCCGTTCATGAAAACGCGGAATTTAAATTGAATGATAAATAAACTTTTGCCGGAGATGACTTGTATTTATTATGGCAACGCGCTCTGTCTCGAGTGGGATGAGCGAATGGAAACTCGGAAATTCTGTTATTACTCGTTCCGAGTGAGAAAACTAACTTATAAATCAACATTGATGAGTTCTCGATCACTTTCCACTGACAGCGGCATTTGCTTTGTATATCATCCGAGGAGGAATGGAGATTCGCAATTCATGGAACGGGAAGAGGGGAGGAATATGGATGCCCGCGGTATCCGCCTATCTGTTTCCAAGAGATCCAGAATGCTGATTTATTTTAAACATCATCCCAACTTAGAAACGAGATATTCAAATTTGCTTTTCATTTCTTAGCGGCTGTAGATTCAATAACTGACTTTGAAACAGAATATTCGAAGCACAATAGATTCCGCAATGCACCATTTGTTCGGTTGCAATGAATTTCGTTCCGATAAATTGACTTCGGTAAATCTTACTTCGGCGTTCAGTACCTGTACAGTATAAAGTGTAATTTACGCTAAGCTGACTTTCCGAAAGAAAACTTTATTCATGAGAGAAGTCGTTTAAATATTCTCAATATACACACCGTGTACTCTTATTATAGTCGGGGAGATTGTGTATTGATCTGAGTTAATAAAATTAACAAATGAGTAAATGAAATAAACTAATTCATAGATAAATATTTCCCAATTATATTGTACTATAAATATACTTAGATTATTTATAAATTTTGATATGAGTACTTGATTATTAAGTACTAATGTTTTTTTTTTTAATTTTGATAAACTTAAGGTGCTAGTGGAATTTCATAATGACGATTTTTTTATGAATAAATGTTTTTCTCCAAAAAAAAAAAAAACTAACTAACCATCACGCCGTCTCCCCGAAGGGGTAGGCACAAAATGGTGGACTGCCACACTTTTCTTTCCTGACATATTTATCTCGATTCCTCAACATTCATACATCGTGTCATGCACGCACGTCGATTTCTCTGACTCCTCACATGGCCGATATTCAATATTTGATTTATTTGATCTTTCCACGTTTTCCTCGGTCTTCCTCTATTTCTGGTTCCATTTATATCTTAATGATCCTTTCATTATTTTGTTCATAACACCATCATTCGCATCGCATTCACTTCTTATATTTTCATTCGATACTCTATCGTACACAGAGTATCCACACATTCGTCTAAGAGATCTCATTTCTGCTGCATTTATTCTACTTTTATCCTTCTTTTGCCAGTTCCATGCTTCGCTTCCATAGATAAGGGTCGGTAGAATAACATTTTTGTCGATATATCGTGCTGTTGATGATGAATATATAAATAAATCCTTTGAAATTTGTCTAGAAAAGTAAACTCTATTAACAAAGTTTAAAAATAGCATATTGTTATAAAAGTTGGTAACACACGAAGGAACAAAGCTCGAAAAGACGTTTTAGATATAAAAAGCAATCGAATCGATTTGCTAGTTTGTTGCTTTCGTTTAATATTACTATCGATCCATTACCTCGAGTAACATCTCCTAATATAGATATCTCACACTTAATGACGATATAATTGTAGATTAACCGGTGTACTATGGAAAAGTTACATAACAATGTCTGCGGGTCCTAGGCGGGCGCGGGGCGGCGGGGGAGGAAGGCGGGGCGGTTGCGTCACACCACCCCCACCCCATACTTTATAGTTGCTATCGACCTGAAAGGCCCGAGAACTGCAGGGATGTATTTTCCAATAAGGACGAATGTAACGGTCGGCTTATTTCTGCCATTTTGCTGAAAGGGAGCAATCCTGCCTGCGTTCGTTGATATACCATATATGTTTGAGTTATGCAGTTTCTCGCTTGTGCCGAGTTCAGCATTTCTACATTCATGTGTGCGGAGAGAATTAATCGGATTAAATTTGTCGGCTCGATCTATGCTGAAATTTCGCGCTGCACTCTGAAAATTTTACTTTATTGAGTTATTTCCACACTTGACGAGCCTCTGATTTTATCATAGTTGATAGACAAGTTAAACCGACTAATTGATTTTAATTTGCCAGTTTGATAGCATTATCACGAAGGGACTTAACAAGAAACAAATCGCAATCAGATGTTAAATTTAACCATAATTTGCACGCAATATAAAGTATACACGTATACTGACCCCTGTTAGAATTAAAAAATATGATTGAATTAAATAAGGTTGTCACAGATTTTATTAAAATAAACCTTGTTAGATATTTCACAAAAAGTATTGATGGTATAGATTCCCGATAAATAACAATATGGTTGGACAAGGGTATACCCTACATTCATAGGGATCAAAGGTGGAGGGTTTGGTGATTTAGAGGGTGAATGGGTATTTGAATAATTGCTTGTTTGGTGGAGTCTGGCGCCGACCTTAATCCTGTCCCCTGCATTGGGGTGGTGACTGAGCTTGGTAAATCGCTTGGAGCGAAGCCTCTGTCTTCTGCACCTCGTCTCCCACCTGTCTATCACGTTATAATCCTAATCATCCTCGGCCTAGCGCCATCTGCATACTATGTGGCTAGCTAGAAATAAGTAAAAGAAATAGTAAAGATAAGTATTAGAACTATTTAACATAAAATCGAGCATTTAATGATAATGGTTTGATGTTTCCAATTAGAATACTTTCGTTGTACGTTCCCTTATTACGTATTAAGTTTTCACGTTTATTTAATAAATGCTCTCATTATTTGTATTTTACCATTTTAATTATATAATAATAAAAACAATTAAACAGTAAATTTTTAATGTTCGTAAAAAGTTTGTTCTTTTATGTTTTAGCTTGTTTGATTGAATTAAAAAAATATATTTGAAAGTCGATATTTTATGAAATAAAACACTGTTTTATCCACTTTAGAGTTTATGTCTCGTAAGTTTTAAACCTTCATCATCGGGAGATGGATATATTTGTATTGATCTTCGATATCGTTTATGTCGATCTTCCGACGATGAAGGTGTAAAACCCCCGAAACATGTCGAGAAAAATTAATTCAATCCCATAGTGTTAACGCCTTAAGTTTATCAAAAATATATTAATTTGTAACGTAGTTCCCTGCTTCGCCCCTGCAGGGGAGATATGAATATTCAGGAATTCAGGTATTCAGGTGTAGCAAACAAAGAGCTACGAACGCCGCGGCTGATGTCACAGAACTTAATCCAGCTAGGAATTAATTACAGTTGTGCACACCACCGTGCGCCATACAGTCTGTGGACTATCCGTGGGTAGGTATGGGTGGAAGCCAGTAGGCGTCGGGGGTACAGGGCTTGCAGCGTACGTCTATTACGGCGCTGGCGGCGATGATGCGCCCTGGAGGAAGCTCAGCAGCTCGCGGCGCGGGCGGCGGCCATTTCAACTGACCTACATTACGATACAATGTCTCTTTGTCTTAGAACGGACTTATAATTAAACTAAATCCAATACATTATGAAATAATCTACGCTATACCTTGTTGCACAAACGATAGTTTAATGCTATACACATTATCGTTAGACATTACTTTTCTAGGATTAATTGTATCTCAATAAAGACGAAGATGTAAATTATTTTGAAAACAGAATATGGTGGTCGAAGCATTCACAGAACTCATGATCTGTCATGGGTTGGGTAAAGCGGTCGCTTTATGGTTATCAGTTTACGGGACAGACTCAGAAATGAGGACATAAGAGTCAGGACAAAGGTTTCCGATGTTATCAAGATGGCCACAACCCTTAAGTGGCGATGGGCGGGACATGTCGCTCGCGATCCAGATGAAAAGTGGACAAGGCGACTGCTGTGCTGGTGGCCAAGGACGGCAAAGCGTGGAGTTGGGCGCCCACAGTTGCGTTGTCCGGAGAAGTGTGGGAAGTGCCTGGTTGCGGATTGCTCAGGATAGAAGAGAATGGAAAATGCGGGAGGAGACCTACGTCCAGGAATGGACGGTTAATACAGGCTGAAGAAGAAGAAGAAGAAACGGTCGCTTTATGTAATACAACATTCCCCATTCCGCCCTTCTTACGACCACCACGTCTGACAATTAGTTTTGAAAGATGTGTATATGCTACTATGTTGAGGAACATTTCACATATTTTAGTTCAATCTACACTAGCGCCATCTATTAAGATTAGATGTACTTTTCTAATTATTTCAGACTTTTTAATCGAAAGTTAAAACAACCGCATCTGATTCGTCCTCGGATTATTAGTTTTATTCCACTTGATTTTTAGTTTCGATCGGTGTCGGCAGCTCGCTGCCATATTCTGGTAAAATGAGTTATGATAGCTACAATCATAATTCAAATTAACTTATTCTTTTTTCGGTGTCATGTCAGGTCTCTCCGACGTTAATTATCACTTGGAAGTAGGTGTCTCTGCCCTGGTACCTCGGAACAGCTCCTCAACCCCTTTGAAGGCAGTTTTTTTATTCCATTATGTTGTGAAACCAGGAGATTCAATACACCACCCATCACCTCATCAAATGATAATAAGTCTTATTTTAATTTTATATCACTTGTTATTTGTCTCTGGTATAAAATATTTAAATTTATTGCAATTAGTCCTGCCGTTGTCAATGCTCGTTATAATGGTTCAGCGATTGGCTAACTGTGTGCACACTCGTACATAATGTGCGAGGATTATCGCGCCTCATTGGACCTGAATTATCGATGCATCCATAATGCGGTGATCAGCATAGAGCAGTACTAGAATACACACATTAGCCTTATTTGTACTGGATATATTATATCTATAATACAAACATTAGGATTTGACCTCATTTTACCAAATATGAATAATCTATCTGTTGTACCATATCTTTTGTATGAGTAATCAAATGATACAATGAATAATGTAATCTAAAAATAAAATACATTAGTATCGAGCTCTGCAATTGTTTATTAATAAAAAATAGCCCACTGGTATATTTTTAAACACGGACTGTCAATATATATTATCAGAAATACATTATAATGTATTATTTTTTGTTATTCTATTGATATCAAACCCGCATTAAATATGTACATTTGTAAATATTTTATTTTGATACGTTAAAATGATTTAAATTTAATATATACTTTTTCAATCTCCTTCTTCTTTTTCGAGTGTCATGTCAGGTTGCCCCGACGTCGGCTATCACCCTGCTTTTTCACTTTTTCAATGCACATAATTAATTAATTTCTAATTTCTTCTATGTTCGCCATAACTTTGTGTTGGAGATGTTTTTTTTATATACTTTGTATACATCTGAAAATACTACAAAATCGATTCACTTCCCACATAACTAGATTACAGATTTATATTCTTTGTGCTATGCAACAACCAAAATAATTTAAATAAAGTGTCAATCACTTGACGGTAGCCATTTCTGTTTCGGGAATTCTTAGCCTCCTGACCCATTCATGGGTCGCCCGGGACTTGGGTCCATGGCTTGAATCTCTTCATAGTAATGACCATGTCTTCTCTGAAGGATTTTCTGTTGGGGTTGCCTCCGCCTTAGCCGGGTAAATCCAGTTTTATAGTGCTGGAAATTTAGCAATTGTCCACTATCTATTAACTATGACACTGACAGTAATCCAGTGGTCACATTGCCTGAGGTTCGCAAGTTCTAAGAGACCAGTCGTGGACACTAGAGAGTTCGATTTAGCAATAGTGTTGCTGGATAGGAACACTCACATTTATTAAAAAAATCAAATAAAAATTAAATATCAAACATGTTATAACATCTGTCAAAACTGACCATATTTGTGAACAATTTTATAATTACAACATTTTGAATGTATACAAATACTTGTAGACGAATACTGGATTTTACCCATTGCGGGTTATCATTTCAAGGATTAATTGTATCTCAATAGAGACGAAGATGCAAATTGGAAACAGAATATGAGATTATTTTGTTTCCAATTTGCATCTTCGTCTCTATTGAGATACAATTAATCCTTGAAATTTTATAATATATTAAATATTTATATAATATCACTGATGAAGGGTCGGTTAGTCCGAAACATTGTATACAAAGAATTCGGCGGTTAATTGGCTTAGTTCGAATCGTTTGATATTAATCACATGAAGTGATAATAACAAATGGAATGTGATACGTGTTACGTGCATAAAATTTTAAAACAATTTAATAGCCAGAGTGTACTATTTTGGGACGTATTGTGTATACACAAAACATTGACGGTTCTAAATTCGTAATATGACACAATTGAAATAATACTAATGACTAACATGTCTTTCAAAAAAGTGTAGAATAAATTAGTTTAAATTTAGAAATCGAATTTTAATAAAAAAGGGTATTGTTGTTATAACTTCCATCGCGTGATATGTCATCGGCAGTGGTACAATGGTGAGAGTGGGCAGCACGTGTCCCTCCTAGGGCCGGGAGCGTACCTTAGTATCGTGTTAATGTAATATTAAAGGATTGGTTAGGTACGTCGGGCTGGCCGTATAAAAGTGAAATGAAATTGGTGTCACTCAATAATTCAGGCACTAATCGACAAGCGGTTCATATAGCGTATCGACAGGAGAGGGTAAAATCGAAAACTCGTTCGAAATTCATAAATTTAATCGGAATGACATAAATATCTGCTACAACTGTATTAATAAAACTTTTTAATGAATTTTGAACTTTACCCAATAAATAATTGAAGGAGAATATTGTATTTTTTATAAGATGTTATTATTCTTGTATAATGTGAACTCTGTGTCAAATGCCGTTCTCTGGACCATGGCCGGCAAAAGCCAATTAGAGAACAAGTCGCTAGACGCAAATGGCAGTGGATCGGTCACACTCTGAGACGGAATCCAGCCTGCATCGCTCAGGGGGCCCTAGACCGGTCCACTATGGGGGGAAAGAGGAAGCGAGGCAGACCTAGAGCCACCTGGAGAAGAGCCCTGCAGGACGAGGTTAAGGCAGTAGGCCTCACTTGGGATGATGTTAGGCATCAGGCACGCGATAGAGTCGAGTGGAGAAGGTTCCTTAAGACCCTATGCACAACGGAGGTGTGACAGGACAAAAATAAGAAGAAGTATAATGTGAACTCTGAAAATAATACTACAGAGGAATATTTAAAAAAAACATGTATATGCAAAACACAAGGGGGCAAATACTATTGACTTTAGAAAGTATCTTGTCTTCCTAATGTCGAACCATCTCTAATGCGTTCCTGGTACTTTGTTGTATTTTTATAATATTTTACCTGTACTTAATAGATGCCTTAAACATTTTCCTGTTTGTAATGTCTATTGAGTTAATAAACTGATTTGATTTGATTTAGTACTTCGTAACTAAATTAGTTTTGGTTGTCCGTGATTCACTTTGCTTTCCAATGCCTCGTGGATTTTCGCGGAATCCGTTGGTTTAATTCAACTATTTCCCCATTCGGCAGAACTTTGAAAAGCTCGCTACTGCGGACCACGAGCAACTTTGCGGTCAAACTTGCATTCGTTTTCGAAATATCCCATCAGAGTGCAATACACAGAGCAGGCAACCATTTTGTTATTAGAAAACTTTTCTTATAGCTTCCGACTGAAATTTGTAAAAGGAGTACATTTTCGTTTTTAGACCAATCCGTACGTACGATAAGAGGATACTTTGATCTACGCCCGTACTGACGTAATGGATTTCCGCTAGTCCTTGAGACTTCAGAACGATATTTCTCTTTTCAATCACGCCAATCTCTTTTGATGTTTGTGTGTGTGATTGTTGATAGCTTTATTGATGCAAGTGTTGAAACAAAGTTAAAGCAATTTGAATATTCTTTAAAAACAGATTTTCAACGTTTGGTTGGTAAACAAATAGACTCGATAAATACGTAAAACATTCCAGTATGAAGGTTAAGAAAACATATTTGCCTTCTATTCCGGGGTAATATCATAAATCTCTATGTAAATGTAAAAGCGTAAACTTGTACGGAGTTTTATATTTTCTTATGCCTTCCAGTAGTGACTACTATCGCTAGCCGTAGGCAGTTTACTTTTAGAAAAGCGTTCACGACGCTTATGAAAGAATAATATTATGAGATTTCCCCTCTGCTGTAATGGAATAGCGGGGTATGTACAGCAGGGCGAACGGGGTCATAAAACGCTCCGCCTTCCACCCCTATTCCGCGAACGCGAACCCATCTCCATAACAAGTATGTAGAAGCATGTTATCCGGAAAGTCACCCCATAATACAGCTTTTATCCGCTCTACCTCCGATCTCTGACTACCATTATCTATGCACCGACTGGTGGCATTTTTCACACGGGTAGGGCGTACGCAGAAAGTGATCTCTTTGCGATGTTTGTATTGAGTGGTGTTCAGTTAGTGCTGAAATAGAAAATGCCACGAAACATATAGTTAATGATTTTTATAGTATTAATAAACATCTTTGTCTATGTCGACATAAAAAAATCACAGAAATGCCATTAGTAAAATACAGATACTGTATAATCTCAACAGCGACATCAATGGTTCCGTTTTTGTTAAATTTAAAATAATCACAGTTTATATAATATTATATTTGTTTCTTATTAAAAGAAAATTAATATTATTCTGGCCATGATTTTATTATAAAATTAAAACATATTAATACAACATAAAAAAACGGTATGATTTTTTAGCACGAAATGGTAATTATATTTGAAGTCAACATGTTTCGTTTGAACCCAAGCTTTATCAGGGCTGTGTAAAAAAACTATTTTTTTATTAATGCTTACACCCAATCTTAATGGATGGCGCTAGTGTAGATTGAACTAAAAAATGTGAAGTGTTCCTCAACATTGTAGCATATATACATCTTTCAAAAAATTGTCAGACGTGGTGGTCGTAAGAAGTGCGGAATGGGGTATGTTGTTAACATAAAGCGATCGCTTAACCCAACCAATGACGGATCGTAAGTCCTGTAAGCGCCTCGACCACCATATTCTGTTCTCAGAAAACAATTTACATCTTCGTCTCTATTGAGATACAATTAATCCTTATAAAAAAACTATTTTTTGTTTGTCCGATGAAGCTTGGGTATAAACGAATCTAGTTGATTTAAAATTTATTTACAATTCCTTGTTAAATTCAAAGTGTTTATTTTATATCTTTGTTAATTTAAATTATCTAACCACAAAATACTGCTTCCTGTATATTTTGTACTTTCTTAAATAGCTGATGACGTCCACTGCTGGACATCGGTCTCCCTCATACTTTTCCACACACTCTTATCTTGGAACTTCTGCATCCAGTCACCAGCAATAATTTTATATCGTCAGATCATCGTGTGAGAGATGCTTCATATAAACAAAACACATTACTATTTTTTTAAAACCGCAACATAAAATGGTATACTTAAATCCGGTTATATTTCTTTCGTAAAAAATGTTGCTTTTGGATTATTGCGACTCATACGTTGAAAATGACGTGAGCCGATTCCTTAGCATAGGCTAACATCCGGGGATAAAACTTTCTCGGTTGAGAACGGTGTAATGCACACATCCAATGTAACCGCGGGATGCTGTGCACACCTCGCGTTGTGTAGCAAGCGTCACACACAGATTGGGTTACAAACTTCTATGAGATGAAGCCATGCGAGTTCGCGGATACCCGAGAACTACTCGTTTCATTTCCTCCATGACTCGCGTTAGCTTTGCTATTATTGTAATTCTACATCCAATTTATTTCTTAGAATTATAGTTGTGTTATTAACCTTCTATCTATATTTGTGTTATCATAAAGTTTTAAAATAAAATAAAATATAATTAATCCTTAAATTTAAAACACTTTAATATACGTATTAATTTGATATATCGATGTTGACATCATCAGGTGTAATAAATTTGATTATATCTTTTGGCGAAACAGCTGTCGTGACAATTTCATAAAAAGTAAATGAATTCATAGTGATATAAAAACACAATTAAAATTAAAATGAATTAATTTTGAAGTATCACAGTGATTTCGCCAAAACAGTCACTTAATTAAAGATATGATAATGATATCTTTGATAATTAATTAAATATTTTTTGATGACAAATGAGGTGTATTGAAATTCGCCTTATTAAATACATTCATTTTGGTAGTGTTTCATAACAAAAAAATTGTCAAAATGTTTGTATTTCATTTTAACAATGCCATATAAGTAAAATAATGTAAATTGAAATTACTCTAATAAAACTCCGAAAATGTTAAGCTCAGTACAACTTAAATCTTTATACATTATTGGTTTTATATGGATACCATTTTTGTGAAAATAACAATGGGTCGTTACAAAAAGATCAACACGACGATTTTGTACCTATAAAAGCTGTCTACTTACGGTCGTATTTATCGTTCAATTTACGACCCGAAAGCCAATTTCTCGACTTTTACACTCTACACGAGTTGGAAGTGGATCAATAGTGTTGTCAGACCCGAATTCGGCGATAATATTATCGGGCGTCGGCGTCTCGGCGCCCGGGAGTCTGGCGACTTTGCAACCCGAAGTGTGCAGTACACAATGCAACCCGCCCACCGACTTCGCGTATATGTAGATATCTACTGCAATTGTCGAAAGATAGGCGTACCATTACTTAAATAAAATATTTACGTAATCATAGTCGTTGGAAGATATTCATTTTTTTTTTTCAAACCATTTAATATATACGTTTAGCTTTAAATTTATATTATATAATCATTAAACACAAAATGCTAAGATGGCAGTGCACAATGGTGTTCTTGTTCTGACCTTTATATATGACGACCTTCGTGGCAGAGTGGAAAGAGCTCTGACTTCCATTCCGAAGGTCCCGGGTTCAATCCCCGGCGATGGCAGTGTGATTGTCACACTGTCTTTGGTCTGGTGTAGAATTCTCGTGACAATAAAATGGCGATAGATTGGCTACCTATCACATGTCATAAGAATCAATATAATAGCTAAAAAAAAAAAAAAAATCGTATACAGTAATTGGGTTCAAACGACCTGTTGTATACAAAAAAAAAAAAAAAAAGTGAAGTATGGAACTATCAAAATAAGGTTGAAAGAGAAATAAATGCAATAGAAATGAGATTACTGTAAGTGTGGTAAATGCGATAGAGTGTCAAATGCAAATATAAGAAGTGAATGCAGTGCGTATGAAAGTGTTATGAATAAAATAATGAAAGGGTCATTAAGATGATTCGGATACATGGAATGATTGAATAAAGAAAGGATAATAAATAAAGGATATGCTTACAAAGTAAACGGAACAAGGTACAGAGAGAGATTGAGTTAAACGTGGCATGATCAAATCAATCAAATATTTTATATCGACCACGCGAGGAGTCAGAAAAATCGTCGTGTGTGCATGACACGGCGCACACCAGATACGGCGTGATGGTTAGATAATTAGTTAGCTTTACTAAACACGATAATATCATTCAGTATCGTAATTGAACTACATTTTATTATAGGGGATATAAGTGTGACAATAAATTTGGCCAATGTCAAGATTTTTTTTCCAGTTTTATATTCATTAGAGAAATGTAATAACTAACGTAAAAGTCGGTATTCTGAAATGTTGTTAAAAAGAATAATTGGGTTACTTTATTATGGCGTTCGCAGAATTATTGCCCTCTATCACGCGAGATCCGAGCGCAGAACAGCGCAGGTACAATGTAGGTCAAATCTATCCTATCGGTACACATTTTGGGCATTTTCGTTTTTTCTCATCTCGTCGTATGTCTCAAAGAGATTAAAATATATTCTAATATATTTTACCATATATTTAAGAGTTAAGGATGTCTGTTATTTATTTAAATGTAAAAAATATAATAAAACATTGATAAAATAATTAATTATAATATATAGCCTCCAATGCCATCTATTTTGTCTTTTTTATATTAATGTTTAGGCCCAATTCTTCTCCTGCATTGCTAATGCTCATAAGGAGCTCCTGAAGACCTGCGATGCTATCGGCCAGGATGTCGGTGTCATCGGCATATCTTTTTTAACATTAATATGAAATCGGGTCTTGTGCAGGCTTGAATCGAAGTCCCTTGGATCAAGAGACCAGCGTTTTGTTTCTTAGACTACCACCCTTTGAATTTAGATGGAAGAATACTAAAAATAATAAAATACGAATACTATCCGTTCTTAAACAACCTAATGTAGTTAAGCATACAGATGAAAACGTACTTACGTGATAACGTGCAAACGAGCTGTTTTTATTAATTTCTCATATTTTATAATTTTTTACGTCGTTTTTGGTTAATGATTTTTAATTTTTATTTAATAATAATTTATTTAGCGTTATCGCTTAGACCATAATAAATATTAAAAAAAAAAAAACTATTATAGTTTCACTGCTTTCGTAAGATAAAATACTAAATTTAGCGAGATTATTGTAACGTGTCCTCAAAAAAACCTCCGTGCTTCCTATTGTTTCGTATGACTGAAACTACGCTTTCGGTGATCCCAGATTATTTTTCCTACAAATGTATGTACATGTGTTTATGGGTGCCTTTTCCTACTGGCCGGCATATTTATCAGATCGCTGATATGGGCCGAGGCAGCGCCGCTAACCGCTCCCTACGTGGGGGCGGGCGCCGCCGACGGGGGCGGCTGGCGACCCGGTTTCCGGAAAAGCCCCCCGGCAAGCTTCCACGGGAAGAGTGATTGGGTGGCGAATGGGAACCATAGTACGCCATGAAAGTCATTTGTCTGTGAAAAAAGCGGTCCGTCAAAACGCCGTGAACTTTTGACGGCTGATACTTTTCGCAGTGCGAAGCGAAATTTTAGATTTCGACGAATTACTCCATCTACTATTATGCTCGTATATACCAGGAAATGTTAATGTTATTTAAATATATATTTTTTTTACTAACTTATCATCACGCACTTTCTTCGAAGGGTTAGGCAGAAATTATAGATCGCCACTCTGTTCTTCCTCAACATGCACGTCGATTTCTCCGACTCCTCGCGTGTGTGTTTGTTACGTATAATTCAAGTCTATAACTGGTATAATAGTGGGATCCATTTCATCGATTCGTGTGGCCTCTCGCAACGTTCTCTATGTAGGATGTGAAGTAAACTTCTATAATGACATCAACTTTAAGGAGTCGGACAAAAGTTATTGGGCTAATTGTGATGCATACATATTTGTATAAATATGTATGAGGTGGGCTGTAGAATAAGCGCGGTATCCGTTCACTGTTTAGTGTACCTGAATTCTTAATACGGTAACGATTCCATTAATTATGTAAGAATTCCGCGCTGACGGGAATGTGGGACGCGGCTCGAGAGGGGCAGGTACCTAGGTACCCAGGTACCCAGGTACCCAGGTACTCGGGCCACCGACATAATGACGCCATTTTCCGTGAAATATGCATGGCTGCACCGGCGCGGCGCATGCTATTCCCGGCCGCAAATCATTACTATCAATTTCCCCTTTATTTCTGGATCGATAGTGCACTAACCCGCAGCGCTCACTGACTTACACCACTCCAGCCATAAATATACAATATAATACTATCAATCTGTCGAGAGAAAATTATGGAAATAGATGTTTCATTTTAGATTCTCATACAATTGATGAAATCATATCATGTTTTTTATACGATAAGAAAATACTCTTAAAGGAACACGTCTTAAAAAAATTACGTAAAAATATGGATTTCCGAAATGGGCTTGGACGAATGCCAAAATCTTTGTCTCATATCAATGAGACGTGTCGTGAGTATAGCTTTTTGCAGTATAAAAACACACTTTCATTTAAAAAAAAAAAGAAGTGAAAAGTCTTCAAATCCGTCACCGAAGCTATTACAGCTGTCGAACAAATTGCCTCATCATCGGGAGAGATTGGACGCGGGGAAATGAATAGTTTCCCAGTATCGGGCAAAAAATCGATTGACATGCGCTGGGAAGCGGGTCCGCTGCTCGCGAGGAAATGGCATTTTATTCCGCAAAACTGGGAATTTGGGAACTTTTTTTGTCTTTGTGTGTTCATGAGTTTATCTTCCGGAAAATGAGCTAGCTTTATGGAAGTTTTATTTGTTTCCCCTTCGCGGAAATTTAGCGCCCACATTAAATTCTGCACGACTTAAAATAATCGGTATTATCACGACTCGTTATTTACAATCAAGATTTATACGAGAATATTACGTTTACTTATGAATTTTACTATTTGTAATAATGTTGTAACTTGGCATTACGTATATTGTTTTCCGTGAATTTAATATAATTAATATTATATATTTTGCTAAAATACATATATTGATGAAGCTAGGGATTTTAGCTCCTAGGATGTAGGATAATAGAATGCATGAAAGGATACGAATATGTGAGTCCTAGACTAATGTGGATCTGCTTCAAATTTGTATTGACAAGAATATTACTCATAATTCGGTATGCTCCTGTTAATAGCGAAGATGAAGCCGTGAAATATGGGTTCTGAAATAAAGTAAACGAGATAACAGCATTATTTTAACATGAAATTTGAATGGATGGGTAGGAATCTAAAGGGCTGGTTATGAATATGGTAAATATGGTGGTTCTCGGTAAATATGGTGACGGAGTCGAGGTAGACCGAGAAAAACATGCATTAACGTACAACTTAGTTTAGTAAAAAGGTTTACAAGATAAATTCAAATATGAACTGCAAATATCGTCTGCCGCAGTTCCAAATATTTTTGTTTGAACTTCAAACGTAGCCAGCCGCTCTACATGGGTTAAACTACGTGATTTTATTCCATGAAAGAAAGAGAGACAAACCTGCCGTGATACGATTTTTTAAACATCTTTCTATGTCCCACCTTTGAAGTATAAAATTTAATAATGTTTTGTAATTTTGCTATCATGTCTAATGAATTTTTTCTCTTTGTTTTCAGCGAAAATAATATTATTTTATCTAATATTCTATGCGATCCTCGCGGGATTCTTCGCCGCCATGTTGGCCGTGTTCTTCCAGACACTGGATTACCGGACGCCCAAGTGGCAACTGGACAGTTCCCTTATCGGCAGTAACCCAGGTCAGTTGTTCTTTCGTTGTAATGTTCTCTTGTTTCATATTTTTTAATTCACATTTCGGCGCAGGTATCTTTAATTGATCATATTAACATTTTCCAATTAAGTGAAAATCATTAATATATCAAAAATACGTTTACAATTTATACGAGTATATGTAACTTCCCAAGGTTTCCCAAAAAATCCCTTAATGGATTTTTTTTCAATTTATTTGCAATATCATATTTTTTCAAGATTGGGAACAGGATTTTAAAGTTATTTGGATTATCATTCATGATTATAATTCTGATAGATTTCTATTAATAGTTGTTTGCGATATCACTAATAGATTTTTATGAATATTTGTGTGTAATATCACTGATAAATTCTGAAAAAAAATGTAGGTACCTAAGTCTAATACGGTTTATTGTCGTCTTTTTGCAGTTAAACCATTAATCGTTTCGTACCATATTACAATTTCAGAATAGTTAAAATAAATATAAACTTTACTATTTTATGATTAACTGTTTGAGCTCATCTCGACGAATGCTAAATAAATTATGCCGTAAGCAATTCTCGGGAATGAAATATGCGGTAATGAGCCGGTGGGCGCAGTACCCGCCAAATGAGAAGTCTCCCCTTTCTGCGCGGCCCCGGCAGCTGGAATTAGACTAATCTCTTCGGGGATGCGGAATTCCAGCTTTTCACAATGGCGTCAGAATTTTCGTGAATTAATTCGGGTTTTAGAAATGTTCGCTCAAAGGACAGGCATTCCTCGGGAACGAGAAGGGGCGGCCTTGCTCCGGGTTTATCTCTTCGGCCGCGCGACGCTATTTGGGAACCCGCTCGTGTCCGAGTACCGAGTGCCATCATTTCGGTCCTAGCACAATCGTATCTTTGTTATCTCTACAATGAGTTTCCGAAGAATAACAATGAAATTCGCCTTTGCTTGAATCTTAAATAACGTAATTTCATATTTACTCCAACAAACGCTATACTCGCGTATTGTAAATTTTACGGACCTTCATAATTTTAAGAAACTTGTGCAGGCATGCAGAAAATTTATTTTTATTGAAACGCACATCTAAAATCATTGATATTTTTTTTTAATGTATACAAATACTTGTAGACAAATACTGGATTTTACACAATGCGGGTTAATCATTTTAAAATGATTAACCCGCAATGGGTAAAATCCAGTATTTGTCTACAAGTATTTGTATTAATTAAAAAAAAATTGTATAAAAACTGGTCCAAGTTAAAAACATAAAAATTGGAGATTGGATCTCCAGGCGTTGTCTAGCAATGTATGATAATTGTGTAGCCTTTCACATTGCATTAATAAAGATTTCTGCTTAATGCTTACATATAATCTTAATAGATGGCGCTAGTGTAGATTGACCTAAAAAATGTGAAGTGTTTCTCAACATAGTAGCACATATACATCTTTCAAAAATTTGGCAGACGTGGTGGTAGTAAGAAGGGCGGAATGGGGAATGTTGTTAACATAAAGCGATCGCTTAACCCAACCAATGACATGTCATAAGTCATGTAAACGCCACGACCACCATATTCTGTTTGCAAAAATAATTTACATCTTCGTCTTTATTGAGATACAATAAATCATTAAAATTGATAATTTAAATTACATATTAATTATATTATCTTTATTATTACGAGTATTATTATTTCGTTGAATAGCTCTTCACATTATTACAGCGCGAGCCAAATCGATGTAAACAAAGGGTAAAGCTGTTATATTTATTCACATGACATGTGATAGATAGCTAATCATTCGCCATTTTATTGTAACGTGAGTTCTACACCAGACTAAAGACAGTATGACAATTACACTGCTATCGCCAGGAATTGAACCCCATGACCTTCGATGTGGCAGTCACAGCTGTTACCGCTCTGCCACGAAGGTCGTTGGTACATGGAATTATTTTCTTTAACCTAAATTTTTTTGTGTATTATTTTATGTAATTTATTTTAAAGTGAATAAGGAATAAGTTACGCGTTGATTGGGATATTGATTGGGGTAATATCTTCCACAGGCCTTGGATTCCGGCCCATGCCACCGGAGTCCAATGTTGAGAGCACACTCGTCTGGTACAAGGCCGCTGATGAGGGCAATGTCAACTACTGGACCAATGAATTAGATACATTCTTAGAAGGTAACAATCATATTACAATTAAACCTGTTTTTTACCATTAAAAACTTGTATATTTTACATCACTAAGTACACGGAAGGTTATCAGAATCCTATATTTCGTATGTATTATTTTTAGAGGTTATATCTAACGATGTCACGTATAAATTATTAAATTCTTAACTGAAACCTTATTATACTTGTCGCTTTATTTTTCTTGGTGTTGTGTAATGGTTTGTTACCATTTAAAATATTTGGGGCAACGATATTCTTCGCTAGTTTCAATCCAATGGATTAGTTTGCAGCAAAGTGTAACATTTGGGCTGGTTCTTAGGATTCCACTCGGCCTTTAATGTGGTAGTTTCCTATTGCTTTCCACATTTGTATAGAAAGAATAAATGAACACAGAAGGGTTCCCACCACATACTCGAGGCTGTTATAGGGCACAGCGGCACCCTTTACACTGTCTAGGCCTGTCCCCGTCCATCCGGGACATACATTTAATTCACGCAAACACAATGGGATGCCAGGCCACATTTACTCTACTTTGTATTTTCTTCTGTGTCCCGCACTTCCACATATAAACTTTATTTAAATTACTGTATACAATTACTGTATACAACATTTAAGCTATCCCTTGATATGTGATAGGTAGCTAATCTATCGCCATTTTATAGTCACTTGAATTCTACACCAAATTAAAGACAGCGTTATAATTAACACTGCTATCGCCGACTTTCTGTGTGGCAGTCCTAGGTCTAGCCATGTCGTCGAGAGATGTAAAATATATTGTTTTTAGTAAGCTACATGGGTGAATGGTTGAGAAGTTCGTTTTGTAAGTAAATCAGCGGTAAAATTGAACGTGTTACTTGGGCAACAGTTTACAGGAAGGAAGGAAAGGGTTTCGAGGGCAGCGAGAACCGAGTCCCCTGCGACTACGGGTTCACTCCCCCTGAGGGCAAGGTGTGCGATGTTCCCGTGGAGACCTTCAAGCCGTGCACCTCGGACAACAACTACAACTACCAGCAGTCGGGGCCCTGCATATTCCTCAAGCTCAATAAGGTAAGTCTCCTCATATTACCTTACGGTTCTTGCCTAGACATACAAGTTTTTCCAAAGCTGATGATTATATAGGGTGTTTTTTTAAAAGGTTTGGTTTTCAAACTGACAACATTATTTCTACAGACTGTCAATTTGACAGTCAACAGTTGATTTGTAGTTAGTAAGTTTTGCCATTTTACCATGAATACACTGACGTCAGAATAGCGTTTGCAAATTGTGCAAATTTATTTTGAAAATCATAGTTCAGTTCGCCAAACACTTATCGTGCACTACGTCCATTTTACGTTCGACATAATCGTCCATCCGAGCAAGTTATTCGGAAGACCATGGATCGTTTTCGCACCACGTACACTCTAGTGGATAATACGCATCCACAAAGACGACAATTGTCGAAAATTGGACTTCACGATTGTGCTTCATTCGAGCTAGCCGTGGCGCTCATATGCCCGAAATCATATCTAAAAAATAATGGCATAAAATTATCTATTAAATAAAGCCATTAATATTTTTTAACGTGTTTTTATTTTATTTTGAATATGTATTGTATACCTCTAAAAAACACCCTATTTTTTTTGAGATATTTAAAAAAAATACAAGAGATTTATTTTATCCGTAAATTAAAGTTTTAAATTAACATACGCGTACCATTTGATGTAAACGTTGATCGACTACGCCAGGCACTGTTCTCATACTAAATGATATGTATAGAACATAAGTAGGTTGCATCATGGAGAATTTTCTACAGCGCCCTTGTGATGATTAATTCATGAAAACGGAGCTTTATCATAAAATTTTATTATTGTATTAATTAATTTAATTAATAATATAATCGTAAAATCGTAAATATCTAAACCCTTTAACGTTTGATTTGAAATTAATACGTGAAGTTTATGTAAGTGAAAATTATTTTCAAAGAGCCGATGACATGGTAAAAAGAACTCTTAAATTTAAAGTACATGATATTAGAACTATCAAAGATTAGATAAATGTATTAATATAATTATTAGATAACTGCATCTCTATTCAAAATACTCTATTTGATTATTTTAAATATGTTCACAATTTAAATCATTTATACAATATTCAATAGAATAATTATTTCAAACATCGAAAATGTTATCTGTTTCAATGCTGATCTGAATTGGTTTCCAAAGATTAGATAGTGTTTTTTTAAAATTTATTATATTTGAAAGTTTAAAAATATGTAAGTAATTCAATAATTCGGAGTACCATTTTAGATGTTTAGATTACTTAAATATTGTACATATTTGAACTTTTTTTTTACTGTTTGTCAGTAGGATTACAGATTATTTAAAATGTTAATTGATACGAGTACAAAATTGAGAAACGAGATTTTGACTCAAAATTTAGGTTTATGGGAAAGCCGTGATTTTTTTCTTTTAATTTTAGAAAGTTATATCAAATAATTTTTTTTCTACAGATTTACAACTGGAAGCCTCTTACATACAACGATTCGGATGTACTACCATCGAACATGCCACAGGAACTGAAGAACCAAATACAGCAAACGAAAGCGACTAACGCTAAGCAGGTTAGTTATATTCAAACTATTGTAGATTGAAGTTAATCTGTTTGTATACGTAACATTGTTTTAAGTCATTCATTTCACGAAGCGTCCAAAACATTTGCATTCTAGGGTACGAATTTCATATTAGAAAAAACCTCCTTAAATCTAAGATGTCAGATAAAGTGAAGAGGCGGTTTCACGCTGTCTCGAAAAGGGTGAAATATAGTAGAATAGGTTCCTATCGATCGGAAGGGATGAGGGTAAGTTACAAAGGTCGGGGTCACTAAACAATGTATCGGCATTGGCCACACGGAATACTAATGCCCTTACTTGTTTGACTGATTCAACAGCTCTCAAGTTTGGCTTCCATTTTGGATTAATTGATAAATAAGTGCCCGTGGGTGATCTTGGAATGGGCAAATGTTTAACAAACGAAGTTGACATTTTGTTTTCAGCTTTCACATTATCACGAATAATGATAAAATACCGTTTAAAAAAAATTAGGTAACGCCAATATAACAGAGCTTTGAAATGGATTGATCGATTGAATTGCATAAAAATATGAAATACAGAGTTAAACAGAGGAAAAAATTATACGATGCGATCCAAATGATTATTGCTGATAAATTATACTAAGTTCACGTTATCGATTTAGATGTTAATTTATTACTACACATTATATTATTATTATTATTTAAAGTTGACTTCATATTATAAGACTTTGCAATGTATCAGGTAGAAAAACAGAGCTTGTTTAGCTAGCCTGAGTGACAATATATAAAAACTAGTAACTTTCTGTTCTTAATCCGCTACGACTCACTTTAGTAAGATATGTTATCAGGATCTCGAGTTTGTGTTTGATTGAAGATACTAAAATAAACAATTATTCCTATGATTTGAATTGTAAAAAAATATAGTTTTAAACGTGATGTTCGTGATGTAATAATGTTCCGCGTAGCGATGCCAGATAGAGTTACGTTTGTTTGGCGTTATAAGGGTTGAATATTTTTATTTTTTAAATTTGTTTTTCAATTTACAACCAATTTATTATTATCGTCATTTTAATGAGTGGATATTAAAATAGATGTTCGGATATAACGAGATTCGCTACTGAATATTTTGATGAGTTTGAAGTATTATATAAATGTATAATGGTAATTGTTGACTATGTGATGTTTTTCCAGACGGATACGGTGTGGGTGTCGTGCGAGGGCGAGAACCCAGCGGACATAGAGAACATCGGCCCTATCAACTACATCCCGAGGCGTGGCTTCCCCGGGTTCTACTTCCCGTTCATGAACACGGACGGCTACCTCAGTCCGCTGGTCGCCGTCTACTTCGAGCACCCCAAGCGTTAGTATCTTAGCTTCTAGTCAATATCATCTCCTAAAAACATATTCATGACTTTTTTAAAGAGAGTAAGCATAGAGGGACTTCCATCGCTTACCCGAAGCTGTTATTGGACGCAGCGACGCTTTTTCGTCAGCTTTTCACATGCAATCTCTATCCTTGTTCCCCGTCCATGCCGGACTGACGTTAAATGTAATTTTGAGCAAAACATGAAGAACCTCATGTCACATTTAATCTACATTAACCTTTATGTCCTACTCTTACACAAAACAAAAAAACACACATGTTAGTTACATTAAAATACAGGTAATTTATTAAATGGAAAATTTATAATTTAAACACATACATTTAATGTTACAAATCTGATACCCTTGAACTGAACCCCAATTAACTTTGATGGTCCTGAAGTGTTCATTTTTAACACTCGCCACACGGTGATGGATAATAAGTGACCAGTGACGCGTGAGTTCATTTCTGTCGCGACTGTCACGCATACAACACTTGTGTTCATACCTTGCGTGTGTACATTTTTTCAATTCTTTCAATTAATTTATATTTTTCATATGTCATTCGATATTTTATTCATGGCTTGTCACAGCCAAACCAATTTCCATATTTTTTTTACTGTTAAGAAAAACTATACTGCCCTGAAACTAAATACATATACCATATAAAATAAATCCCTCAACGTTACATAACCTGATCTATCTCATAAAATATTTAGTTAATTTGTATGGATCCTCTAATATCAAATTTTCAGAATTAAAAAAGGTAAGTTGTTTTCTTTTCAGGGTCGATTATAATAAAAAATTTAAATATAAAATAATTCCCTTAACTTATTATCACAACAACTTTTTATTTAATTATTTTTATATCATTAATAAATAATATTATTTTCTAGACAAGTTGTAATATTAAACAATTCCCTTTTTTAATGTGTGTTAAAATGTTGACAAAATATGAAAAATAATACACGAAATTCCGCTAGTTAAAGAAAAATATATTTCAGATGCTTCTTTTTAAATTTTTAGAAGTTTGATATTTTATGTATTTTTTTCAATATTATTTGGAAAATCCCTTTAAAGTTACAAGTAGGTACAGAATGCAGCCCTTCGGTTAGCGACAGTTGAACGTGGCTATTGTTTGACACATAACCTCCTCGGGCGGCGCGATGCGCATGCGCGCCCACTAACCCACTGGCCTAGCACGTGACGGGTTATTGATTGCCGCCCGTCCGAGTCTCCACGCTCCACGCTCTATACTCTATAGGCTATACTCTATAGGCGAGTTATCGCCCCTACGCGATAGAACGGAGCCGGGCGGACGATTTGATGATATCCCGCAGGTACCTACCACTGAGGAATAATATGATTGCAGGCGGGGTGCTGATCAACATCGAGTGCAAGGCGTGGGCCAAGAACATCTACCACGACCGCCACGAGCGACGCGGCTCCGTGCACTTCGAGCTGATGGTGGACTAAGTCGTCCCGGCGGCCAGTTTAGTTCCATCGTTTGGAGACTTTCTCGTTTTGTTTTGTTCCCGTTACTCGATACACCGTACTTACACTGCCGACCAGGAGCGAATAGTCCCCACGACCAGCTTCCGGAGCGGGCTCTCGGCCGCTCTCGTCCTTCGTTCATCAAACTACCGATTAATGTGCTTGTACAAACGTGTTCATTGTGGAGTGTGTCGTGTTGTGTGCGTGCGCGTGTGCATGGCGAGCGTGTGTGTCCCATTGTATACTTACGTGTTCGTGCGAGAGGGAGGCGGAACCTTCGCCCTGTAGGCAGTGCCGCTTAGTTAGTTCGCTTGAGGGGTGACGCCGAATGACGAGCGAAGTCCGTCACCGAACTCCTCACCCGCTTGGCGAATTAACCCGCGGCGGAGTCAATGCACAAGTCCTGGGGACGAGCGCCGGCGGGCGGGGGTTGTGGCGGCGTGTCGACCTTCATTTCGTTAGGCCTTTCTTTTAGTACGTTAAACTATTTCATAATATATTGTAATCGATTAAACGACGCGACGGAGGGTGCGGATATTAACGAACTATATAAAAGATACCGATAAAACAATAATCCATTCGGGAGAGTGGGAGTGCAGCTTCCTAACGCTTGGCGAGTAGGCGAACTTACTACTGGGTGTCGGTTTAGGATATCATAGATTCATATATTAATAAAGGATTAATAAATGATTTCATTATCGATAATTAATTAGTTGACATTAATAAGAGTAATCACTAGCTAATTTTAAATGAATATTCAAATTCTGCCCTGCCACTTGTTAGTTTTTCTAGCTCGATACGAGTCTTGTCAGTCGGTACAGTTCGCTTTCAGCTACCAGCTACTTCAGGGCGCCATTTCCTTCGATGTTACTCGCGTGATAGGGGAGTGTGTTAACCGAGTTGTATTCTTTACGGATGACATTACGTTGTGTAAATAAGATTTCGTTGTTCAAAATATTAATAATAGAGAGATTTGCAAAGTCAATGTGAATTGTATTGTTTTATATAGTGATAATGTCTTGGTGTGTGCTCGCCGTGGGGCGCCGCCGACGTGACGGCGCGCGCGCGTGTCGCGACGTGTCGTGGCGTGACGCGGCGCGCCGCGGCGTGCTGCGGACCGGCGAGTCGCGTCCCGGCGTGCCGTGCCCGGCGCGTCGCGGCGCGGCGAGGCCCTGCGGCCCGCGGCGGGCTGTCGCGGACCGCACTACATGTTAAGCACTGTTACGCTAGTTTTAAACGCAGAAAGAGATTACCTATCCATTAATAAATTAATGAAATTGTTATAAATAGTTAGTATGTACGTACTTAAGTGTTATCTGTACTCCATATAGTTTAGATATACTTTTAGGGAACTATCCAACAAAACTAACATTGTAAATTAATTGAATACTTCACAATAAAATTGATTTTGACGCTGAAATTACAATTAGCGAGTTTAGTGGCAATCGCACCGCGCGCTTGTCGCGCACTTTCGGTCAACGCCACGCATATGTTGCGCAGTGTCGCACACTCGTCGACTAAAGCCACGGGCTACACCGGGATCCCGCCCGTCACCGAAACTGCGGGGTCCCGCGCTCAGTGTCGTCCATTCGTCGCACGCTGTGCTCGGACTTGGCACGGCCAACACCGGGATCTCGCGCACCGTGTCGCACATTCGTCACCGACACTTGCGGGGTTTCGCGCTCAATGTCAGTCCTCCATCTCGTCTCGGATAACACCGGGATCCTGCGCACAGTGTTGCGCATCCATCACCGAAACTGCGGGATCCTGCGCTCAGTGTCGTCCATTCGTCGCACGCTGTGCTCGGACTTGTCACGGCCAACACCGGGATCTCGCCAACAGTGTCGTACATTCGTCACCGACACTTGCGGGGTTTCGCGCTCAATGTCAGTCCTCCATCTCGTCTCGGATAACACCGGGATCCTGCGCACAGTATTGCGCATCCATCACCGAAACTGCGGGATCCTGCGCTCAGTGTCGTCCATTCGTCACCGACACCAGCGGGAATTCGCACGCAGTGTTCGGACTTGTCACGGGCAATACTGAGATCTCGCGAACAGCGTCACACATTCGTCACCGACACTTGCGGGGTCTCGCGCTCAGTGCCAGTCTTCCATCTCGTCTCGGATCTGCTCGACACCGGGATCCCTGCGCTGTGTAGCACACTCGCCACGGGCACCGCGGGATCCCGCGCGCAGTGTCGCACACTCGGATGGGCAGTACTGGGATCACGCGCGCAGTGTCGCGCACTCGTCACGGGCAACACTGGGATCCCGCGCGCAGTGTCGCCCACTCAATGCTGCGCGCCCGTTGAGCGACAGCGACTCTCGTCGGATGTCGCTCGCTGGGTGGGCAGAACAGCGCATCCACCGCGCGCCCATTTCGTGTCTGTTCAATGAGTATTACCACCTTAACATTACGTACTGTACTATTATTGTATAACGATCATTTCCGCATCTCGTTTGTCAACGATTATCCGGTATTGTCTCTTGTCACCGCGAAGCGTTACACCGGTCGAGATACTTGCCGTTCATCGGTCGACCGCAAGACACAGCTCACAATACACCATTTACCTAATTGTATCTCGTTAACACTTTGGTTAAGTACTAAGTTGATAGGTGTCGATAGCGTGCGGGCCCAGCCGCACCACACACTGCATGCAAGGAGTGAACTAATCATTTCAACAATTTCATTTATGCTTAATGTAAACATTTTTAAAAGAAATTAATAAAACATCCATAGTGGTTATAAAATAATACATGGTCTTTTTATTTAACAGCCCAAAACATCAGAACAATCAAAGTTTAGAATTGCCAATAATAAGTCTTTTACAGAAAATAATCCAAGTGAAAACGTCAAACTGGAATTCCTACTACTTTGCTTGTTCTGTGATCTGTCTCCCGAATTCCAATTTCAATTTTATTTCAAATTCTGTATTCTTCTACACAATTGTCCAAGGAAATAACGGAACATTTAAAAAGTGATTAATAACTCACAGCATATCCGAAGGCTTGATTCATAATTATTAAAGTTGATCACAAATGAAAACATTTAAAAATAATTGCTGGGTTATTGCGATAATTCACTAAATATATAGGCAAAAAAGTCAAGACGATATATTCTCCTTCTTCCTCTTGGGCTAGGCCATACGACCTGTTTGTGACGGTGGATGATGACGTCAAGCCATCCCTACGCCTCTTCGGTAGTTTCTTGATGTTGGGGTTTTGCACTAATGTTGGGGCCACGTCAATGAAGCGAAATTATCATTAAATATAATTCTCAACTTTAAACCGCCTTATAGAACAATCAACAAAGAAGAAAGGTAAGATAAAGAATCCATTGGTGAAAGAATAAGCAAGGTTTAAAGATACATTATGGTATATTTAAAGGTGTTAACTTACATTAAAACAAATATTTAAAAAAATGTTTAAATTTAAAAAAAAAAAGATTTTTTATTTTAATAATTTCGAATATCTGACACTATTTGTAGTACAATTTGGATATACAATATAAAAATAAAAATAAAACATTTTGAATGTAACCATTTTTTTCTGAATAAATAATGAAGTTTGTATTAATTATAATTGGATTTTTAAAATCACAATTGAATATGTAGATAGAGAGAGAGCGTAGAGGGACTCCCATCGCTTACCCGAAGCTGTTATAGGACGCAGCGGCGCTTTTTTGTCAGCCTCGCTCATGCAATCTTTAGACTCGTCCCCCGTCCATCTCCTAAATATCCTTGAATTAATAACTAACTTTTTAATATTATAAAATGATTGACAGATGCAAAACACGAGGTACCGATGCAAAACACGATGTTCCAGCGTAAAATTAAATGAAATTTTAAACCTACCTGTAATTTTGTAAAATATTAACAAAATCAACAATAATTTATTGTGAATTGCATTAAAGGAAAGCGTCTAAAAAACATTTTAATATATGTCAGTCAGTCAGTCAGATATCGGAAGAAGGGTTGGAGCTGGAAACAAAATAAATGGTGCACTCAGAGTCATTAACGCAAATAGAAATATATCGACTGAAGCAAAGATGGCAGTGCACAATGGAGTTCTAGTGCCGACCCTTACGTATGGAAGTGAAGCTTGGAGTTGGTAGAAGAAGGATGAAAGTAGAATAAATACCGTAGAAATGAGGTCACTAAGAAGGATGTGCGGAAAAACAATGTATGATAGAATATCTAATGATCAAGTAAGAAAGGAATCTAAAGCGGATGAATGCGTGATAAATAAAATCAAGAAAGGGTCAAGATGGTTTGGACATATGGAACGAACGGACGAGGGAAGAATACAATTAGTAGTGTGAATGGAAAAAGAAGTCGAGGAAGGCCAAGGAAGACATGGCATGACCAAATTAATCAATCACTGAAAGGCGGCCATGTTCGAAGTAGGAACAATCGACGAGTGTGCATGTCACGATGTGTGAATGTAGAAGAGGCGCGAGAGTTATGTCCAGGATAGAACAATGTGGCAATCCATCCTCTCTACCTACCCCTCCGGGGAAACGGCGTGATGGTTAATTAGCTAGTCAGTCAGTTTGTTGTTTTCCTCAGTCAGTCTCCATTATTAGATGGAGAACAGTTGTACTCAAAGGCATGCAAATACTACAAAGCACAGCACAGAGACTACGCCGTAGATAGGAACACCTGCAGATAGTGACAGTTTCACTGCCAACGTATTCTGGCGTGATGTCTTGCTCCGGATCTTCCCAGTTTGTGGGTCCATGATTGGAGTTTTCAGCCATGTGATGATTAACATAAGTAAAGGAAGGTCATTCTTGGATACGAGAAACAGACGAAGAATTAATTAGATTTTTTAAAACAGGCTTTATCTGAGCATTACTGTGCCGAAAGCAGTACCTAAGTCAATAACCATACACAGTTTATCTGGGGCGGTACCTACCTCCAGCAACGCGTCAAATAAAAAAAGTGCGTTTGAGGCTACGGTCACACATATTGGAGCCTCGCTTGGTACTTAGAGATATGTTGCGAGTTGAGTGACATCCTAGTGAACTAACACACACCATGCATGGTTCGATCGATGCTATGTGACTCTATAATATTATAGATAAGTGAATCACCTAGCTTAACACTAAACTAAGCACTTCAGTGTGGCCTTTGCCTTAGCGTATATTTGTGAAACCGCATTGTCAGCGCTTTTACCGGTTAAATAGAAACCATCTGTAGTGGTTCAGAAGAGTGGCTGAAGTGGTGGTGGACTGGACATATTCGTCGGAGAACCGACAGCTGATGGGAAAGACGGGTTCTGGAGTGGAGATCGAGCACAGAATTTCGTAAAATTGGTCTTCCCCCTGTCCACTGGACCGGCGATACTGTGAGGATTGCTGAATGTGGATGGATAAGAATGGTGATGGATAGGGTTCAGTGGTGTGCTTTGGGAGAGGTCTACTTTTATCAGTGGATGACAGGCGGTTGATAAGAAGAAGAAGATCCGAAGAAACACTGGAATTACTTGTATTAAAGTTAATAGGAATGAGCGAAAGCATTTTGCTGAATGTGTAAGCATGGAAGAAATAATGATGATGCATGCTTGGGTGAACATGTAAAAAAGTCTGTTAAATATGATCTGGTGTAAATGAAAAGGATGTGAGAATAATCAAAAACCTGTACTGGGACCAAAACGCTATCATTAAATTGGAAAATGGAAATACTCACAAGGTATTCCCATTGAACGAAGAGTCCGAAAGGGATACCAACTTTATTTAATCTGTACTCTGACTTGGTCTTTAAATAAGCGTTGACTGATACAAATCTCGGTGTGAAGGTCAATGGAGTAGTCATCAATAATATCAGATGTGCAGATTACACCGTTCTTATTGCAGACAGTTTAAAAGACTTTCAAGAACTGCTTGATAAAATTGACCCCGCTAGTGAACAAAACTCACATGATGGTTTTTAGCCGAGAAAGTCATCCAAATGCACTATCTGCGTCTATCTTGCACTAAAGGGTGTTGGTATCGAGAGGGCGAAACAGTTCAAGTACTTGGGAAGCATCATTACTGAGAAATTGGACCCTGACACTGAGATAAAATGCAGAATAGAAGCGGCACGAACAGTTTTAAAAAAAATTAAAAACCTTATTTGGGACGACAATACAAACCTAAAGCTGAGACAAATAATACCTAGTCAAATGTTACGTATGGTCGGTCTTACTTTACGGTGTAGAGGGGTGGACTCTTAAAGTTAATATAATAAACCGCCTTGAAGCGTTTGAAATGTGGATCCACCGTAGGATGCTACGAATATCTTGGACCGATATGATAACAAACACTGATGTATTACGTAGAGCCAATGCAAATAGAGAACTGTTCATCACTGTTAAGCTCCGTAAAACATCTTATTTTGGCCATGTAACGAGAGGCAACAAATACACCTTACTTCAGCTCGTCATGAAGGGGAAGATCTAGGGCCGCAGAGGGGTCAGCAGAAGACAGCTCTCCTGGCTTCGAAACATCCGAGAATGGACCGGCGTCAGAACTGTGGGGAGCTGAAAGGTTTCTCCCAAATAATAATAATAATAATTTGGCTAATTTGTATAGTGCTGTTTTCGTGAATAGCTCACCTCAAGGGCGCTTTGACAATGTTTTTAGTCATGAGAGCTGCATGTGACGCCAGCAATCAGATAACGGTCGTCAACGTCGGGGGAACCCGGAAGGACGACGCGTGAAGAAGAAGAAGAAGAAATATGAGAAGGATGCATGGGTATATTAGTTTATATGGATAGTGGCAAATGTGAGAAATGTGCGAGAGTGAAATGAATATACTCGTACAGGGTATGTGTAAAGAAAGTGAATATGTGAACTTAGAGAGAACAAAAAAAAACTCCATCACTTCTAGGAATATATCAAAATGTTCTCAAAAGAAGTGAGACAATTTGAAACTCTTTGATAGGTTGATGTAAAAAAGCAAGAGGCGAATTGATGCTGACACACGATAAAAACCGATAAAGGGTATCCGGTGGCAGAATTAGGATTGAAAATTTAAATAAAAAATAAACTGCAAAAGATATACATTTATTTCAATAACTATTACAAAGAAGAGAAGTGCGGTTTTTATTTCTTAAAAAAAAAATTGTCTAAATGTAGACAGTCACGTCGGAAACACTCTTGGAATCTGGCCTCAGTATTCCGTGCCACTTGCTGGATAGGTGACGTCGGGATGCCATTAAGTTCGCGAACGATATTTTCTTTTAGTGCAGAGATGGTCGCGGGGTCGGTTTCAAACACCTTACTTTGGAGGTACCCCCACAGAAAAAAAGTCCATAGGAGTGAGATCTGGTGACCTGGGTGGCCATGGGATGTCATCGAAACGGCTAATCAATTTGTTAGGGAACAAACCACGAAGAAGCACCATCGTCTCTCTAGCAATGTGAGGCGTGGCGCCATCTTGCTGGAACCATGTGTGTGAAGGGGAGGCAAGATGTTCTCTCATTTTTGGCAAAAAATAATCGTTAAGCATACGCCGATAAAAAAAAACCCGTTCACAGTAATGGCTTGCCCTCGACGATTTTCCAAAAAATAGGGTCCGATTATTCCACTGCTGGACAATGCACACCAAACCGTCACTTTGGGGCTGTGAAGTGGCTGTTGATGTTTTAAATGCGGGTTCTGTCCTTTAGGTGACCAATAACGGCAATTTTGCTTATTTACACTTCCATTTAAATGAAAATGGGCTTCATCACTCCAAAAGATAGGGTTTACCATACGAAATCGCTCTAACATTGTCTCGCAGAAAATTTTACGTAAATTGTAATCATTATATTGTAGCTCTTGCACAATTTGAATCTTAAAAGGGTGAAATTTAAGTTCTTTCTTCAATATTTCGTGCACAATAATTTTTGGAAGCCCTAGGGTAGCCGTTTTCTTGCGCACGGACTGACGCGGATTATCGTGCAAACTGTTCGCGACGAGTTCGATGTTTGATTTGTTCTCGACGTCCTGCTGGGCCCCGGCCGTGGGTCTTTTGCCACCGAACATGTTGCCCGTATTCTCTGCACCCATGATCGAATCAAATCTACACTTTTGGCGTCACGTAAACGTCGAATATTGTAATTTACTAAATCTTCGACACGCAGTTGCACACGAATCATTGGCCTTTAAATAGGATTCGATTGCGAACTCACGTTACTCTCCCGTCCACTGCGATATCGTGATTAAATAATCCGCACGAATGACAAAGCTAACGCTGCCCCTTCCACGCTCCTCCGCTTAGCCGTTACAGAGAAATTCGAAATTGAAAACCTAATTCTGCCACCGGACACCCTTTACCATACATAGGTAAGTGAAATAAATGGAATATTTCAAAGAAACGCATGATAATGATGTAACAATCGGTAAGGTTGACAGAGGAGAAGTGCAGTTTACATGTATGAGGTAAGTAACATACAAAAGAGTTCAACAATATTAAAAATGCAATGAAAATGACGAAATATGTCAAAGCAGTTATATATAATATTATATGATAGCGTTGGTATAAAGTTCATTAGGAGTGGAGATAAATGAGTTATTGCGTGGTTATACAAATTTCTAAATTAATGTCTGCCAAGATATGTAATTACCAGGATAAAAGATGTATCAGTTTATGGATATATTTTAGTTTTTGAAAAGCAAATTATTGTGAATTAATGGATATTTTATGAAAAACGTGCAATGGGGTATCTAAATCTTCATCTTCTTCCGCTATCATATCAGGTCCGATTTTGACCATTACTTGAAAGTAAGCATTTCTGTTCCGGGCAGTACGAAACAGCTCCTTAATATTTATTATACCAGATTCCTCTTCATAGTGATGTCTTAGGGAATGATATCCAAAGTGGTTTCCCTTTCCCTTCTCTGGAGAATTTTTTCTTGGGGTTGCCTTCCCTTTAAACATGTTTATAAGATCATGGCGATTCATCAACACTTGTATACGGATACGAATTTTTAATACTCTTCCATGGCGAGTATTCGATATAAACATTTTATATATAAACTTTTTATTTAAAATATAAATACTGTAGGTTATGGTATAATTACACTTACAGATAATAAAAAAAAACGTGTTATGTTTAAAATTAAATACAAACATTTCGAGTAGGAAATTAAAAGTAAATACAGAAATGTGAGTACAGAAATCTATTTAATTGTGAGAATCATTTTACATCGTTTTAGCTTAAATAATTTTATATTTTTGAATTTTCCGCCATTATTTTATTCATTGGAAGGTTGGTTACCCTGTAGAGTAATACATTTTTCTAATAGTCATCTGTTCGATAATGTACTACTATCTCGTGCTCTTTCTATAACTCGAATTTAACAAGTTAGAGAAGGATAAAACATCTTCGCCATATTGAATGTGTTTGCAGTTGCACGGCGGACAGAGTATTTCTTGTTATCACATTCGCGGACTCGATGAATAGCTGTGGGAATTGTTAGAGTTATTTGCGTCGTATTTTTGCCTTCTTTTTATGATAGTAATATAATTATTTAAAGCAACCATGGTGAATATGAGGTTTATCATTTTAGCCGCCTTTGTGTTTCTAGTATCAGTCCACGGTAAGCATAACAAATTGTTATTTTATTGTAATTTTCTTTGTAATGTTATTAGTCATTTAGATATTATTCAGTGCAGTTAAGCTGTGGCGAATTATTTTTTCTCGACAGATAAATAATTATATTATCTGTTATTTTTGTACTGTCAGTGTCCTGTTTAATATTTTTTTATCAATATGATTTCACACACAGTTCATATACCTTTGCAGACATGACATTTGAGACGATTTTCAACATATTTTTCATATTATCTACCCGTTTTCATATAGCGTATTAATGTACAACGTATAATATCGAAAATATAACATTTTTTGCAATATGCAACATGCTAATGAGCATCAATAGGTATTTCAACTTGAATAAACCACATTAAAAACAAAATTATAATATTAATGAAATATTTTACGCCGCATACCGTAAAGTTTAAAGGTTTGTTTGCTAAGAAACTCGTGTAAGGTATTCAGAATTAATTAAAACGCTTCTAATTTACTCATAAACTGATATTAATGGCAGCATTAATATATTTTTCTGACAAAAAATAAACTATTTATTTCAGGTTTTACAACAATAAAAACTTTTACCGCCTGCATACTCTATTATTATGGATAACAAACATTGTATAGTTACTGTATTCCGCAAATATGTTTCCTCATTTTCATTTAAGCAAGTTATCCTTGAGATTATCCAGTTAAATATCCCATACTTCAGTACCAACCTTCATGTATCATTACTACTGGTACTTGGAAAGAGTCAACGGCAATGGTACCTACCAACTAGTGCTGACATTTATTAACCTTTTACGAAATATTAACTAATAACACATTTCACAAACTGTAATATAAAAAGTAAATCAATAGGACATATCCTGTGAAGTCGTTTGGTAGAAATATATTATTATTTTCTGTTTATGTCAATATAAATCCGTTCAAGTGTTTATTTCCATTTTCACTGTCAACTAACTTCCCTTAAACTGCAGTCTTTTATCTTGATTTGAGACTTCTCGCTACATATTTACAATAGGTCCAATTTGATTCAGTGACATTGTTTTATTTCAAATGCATTATCATTGACTGAATAATAGTCTTTTAATACAATATACTGCGACTGTTGGGGGAAAAAACATACTTAGTTTGGCGGAAAATTGGGTACATTGTGTTTATTTAATTGTGCGGCTAGCTTCATTGATGGTAAAAAAAAATTATCTCAGACAGATAGTCCTAGTTCAGTGATCCCCAAACTATGGCTCACGAGCCAAGTGCGGCTTATTGGCTACGTGTCATTATATAAATACAGTATACGCTCTTTTAACCGGCCTTGACAGGACCGACCCAGAGCCGGATAACGAAAAAGCCGGTTACAGAGAAGGTAGTGAAAAACACATTAAAAAAAACACTTTCGCAAGGAAGAAAAAAACCACAATTTCTTCAAAACACTAAGAAAACAGAACTTTTTTTCTGTATTAGAAACTCACACATTAAAAATTAACATTTCACAAACTGTAAAAAATATGTACAGGAAAGAGCCACACATCACTCCAGTTTTTTTTAAAAGTAGGCCTACAATGGATTTAAAAAATTCTGTTATTTTCTGCTGCTTTTTGTGTTGAATCGACTTTTTAAAAGCGTAGTCATTCTTTATGAACATTACATCTACTGCAGTAGAATCCTTCTGCATTCAAGTTGCTACTTGTCTCCTAGACTTCCTAGAAGAGGCCGATTAAAGCGGTGGGACGGTTAATGCGGCGTCGGTTAAGAGAGCATCTACTGTAGGGTATAATTGTGAAATTTTTAACGTATGTAAAAAAAAATTACATTAAAAGTTAAAACTTATTACTGATTGATTGATGATTGTGGAGTAAACCAAATTTAAGGGTAGAAAGTCTTTACTTCCGTGAATATTTTACAGGTTACTAGTTTTAATATAATTGAAATGTACATGAAATCGTCCATAAAATATGAACCAACAACATACAAACCCTATATAATTAAACATTCCCATAGAATGCAATTATAATTATAATTTATCCATATATTCAAGGCTTTTGTTCATTTTAATATTTTATTTATCAACATGTAAGATTATTACGAGTATAAAGTATGATGTCTAGTTTTTATTCAGTGTATACAGATTTAACCAACATCTAAAAGCAAGGTTCTTAACTAACTAACTAACCATCACGCCGTCTCCCTTAAAGGGTAGGTAGAAAGAATGGACTGTCACACTTATCACCCACTCACCATTATCATAGTTCATTTTAATATTATATACAATTTAGTAGTAAGGAATTAAAGTAAAAAGGTAGGTGGTTGCACTATATGAGTTAACCCACCCTATCTATTTGAACGTACGTGATACATTCACTTTGACTACCATTCTACGATATCCCGTATCACGTACGGGCTTGAGAAAAAGTAATGTACCTAAAATGTACAAAGTTTTAAGGATACGCGTGTGTGCCATCAAAACTTGAACACAAGTCTTCATAAATATGATAGTTTTACAAGGGGCAGGCGAAGTGTGCGGCCGAGTATTTGACGTTTCGTAATTTAAAAAAATAAAATTAATGTATAATTAAATTTCATTAATAAAAAACCTGCTTGTTTTTTTGCACGTTTCTAGGAAAATAACCCAAAGGTAGGGCGGTTAATGGGCTTTTGGAATTAGTTGGGGGAATCAGCATGAGCCATGCCTTCCAATGTTTGATTCTAGGCCTATTGTAGTGATTTTAATATTATATATAGTGGACCCTGAAAAATATGAATATTAAACGTATTTGTCTCATAGGAATTAATTAAAAATAGTTTTATGCATTCCCAGTCCCAAATTTTACCCATTTACTTTGTAATAAAAATCCCTCAGAAATCATTGCAAATACATTAAAATTATGTATTAACTATGTATAAAATATTTTACATACATAACATTTTAACAACTTACATCTGGCATACAGAGGTTTAAGCTCTAATGGCTATCCCTCATCCTTTTGTTGGAAATGTGATTTGGTGTTTGTATTATGTGGGGAATAGATGTGTGGATTTAATTTTTTTTGTACGAAAAAAATGTGATTATTGTGAGTTCATATTTTATAAAGATTAGGCTATTGTTTGGGAAGGGAGTATCCTCTATGACCTCAGGTAATATCAGTTCTTGAGATTGATATCCTTATGGTTCATCAGCATTTTGGGACAATTAATCTAGTAGTTTTTTTTATCTTTCTTTGTTACAGAACTTAACCAATTCTGTTTGTTGTGTTCTGTTTATTATTATTATTTATTTTTCATGTCAGTGGGCTCAGACCAGAGTTTTCGACGGAATTTCAAATAAAAAAAATATATTTGAAAACTGAAAGAATATAAAAGTAGTGTAGTGTTTAAATAATTATTACTTTTGTATTTGTACATATGATTATGCAATACATATCTGGATTGCATAGATTGCTTTTTATGCACAAATGTATGGAAGTCACTAAATATTATTTTGTTTCATCAAATGATTTATACCAAAACAAAACATTAGCTGTCTCCCTATACTATTGACACTGTGATAGATTTATCTTTTATTTCATTTACTTTTAATCAACATAAAATAATGCTGTTATCATTTGTTTAAATGTCATATCTAAGAAATATATAGTAAAAATAATTTTATAATGATTATACTGCCCATATATTTCTTATTTTTCATGATATTCAGTGAATTTTAGAAATGTTTAGTTATATCAATTTGATAGGTAAACATACTTTATTTTATTGCCTTTGTAGTACAGATATTGAATATATAAGTACATATTGTTTTATCAGAAATTTTCAAGTCCCATGTTGCGGTATTTTTCTGAGGTTAGGTAGGTACATAGATAGGCGTCTACAGCTTTTGTTAATATTCTTACATACACTCTTAGCATATTTTTTTAATAAATTTAAAGCATTATAACATTGTTGAATTCTATCATTGTGATTTTTTAAAATGACACTATTTTTTCGACTTTTAATTATATTATTTAATTTTATATATTTTCCCGCTTTGATTAGCGGAAAATAAATATTTGATTGTGTATTAGTTAAATAATGTTAATAATAACAGTATTGAAATTGATATTGATTTAATTCAAGATAAGCCTTGTATTTATTGAAATCAATCTGTGAATCAGGATAACAAGACAGTTGCAGTATGTAATAGTGATTAAATTGGTTTTCAAATCGTCACACTAGTATTTCTAAAGTGACGCATGTCAGTACAACTACGATTTTTTTATGAACACTACTGCGATAATGGGCTAGGGGCGGTCAGAGGTATGAAAAAACAAGTAATTTAAATATTTTTATTAAATGTTTAAACTTGATTTGACCCAAATTTGAAAGAAAAAAAATGTGTAAATTATATATGAAGTTATTGCCATATTTGTTGGACCCTTTTGTGGTGCTTTCCTTTGACCATTATAACTTCTTACAGGTTCATCTAAAATCATTCACAAAAAATATATATTTTAATAGTTAATCTAGTGCCAATTTAATAGTTAGTTAATCTAGTGCTAATTTAATAGTTAGTCTAGATCGAAGGATTTTTATTATTATTAATAAATCTTCTATTTTTTATAAACAATTAACTATTGCATTTTTACTTGAAAATCCGGAAGTAAATTTTCAGAGGCTGACATTTTGTTTATTGAAAAAAAATATGAATGAACATTTATCATTAAAAAAAAATTGGGTTTGTCTATTAAAATAATGTTTACTACCACTATAAATCTAAGGTTTCAAAAAATGTTTGTTAAGTGCATTAAAACTACGATTTTCTTTATTTTTTAACATCGCAAGCATAAAATAAGTATGACAATATCAACGGAACATGTTCCTATAAAACCATTTTTTTGTGATACTTGTCTAAAGCAATTTAATATGGACAACTCAACTTGGATTTTATGATTACAGCAACGGGAAACGATTTCAAGTAATTTACATTCCAAGTATTTCTTGGTAGAGTTTTTTTTTCCTTTTTTTGTCAGCTGTATCGCATATGTATCGTTTCCACTCAAAAGTTGCCTGTAGCAGATAAGTTTAATCAGAGTGGCTTGATCAAACAACAAGTTACGTGTGAAATATATAGAGATAATATGGTCCCTATCCCAGAGTGCACTAGCTAGAGGGGTACTGCCCACAGTGGGTACACTTAGTAATCCTTATCACTCTATGTGAGGGGGTCATGTGATCAGCAAAGCTCTCTTAATCCCAGCCTTTATGCACATGTTATTTATAAAATGGGACATAATAGTCTAACTACAAAAATATATATGACAACAAAAATAATTGACTGTTGATCAAATGTTCGTATATTTAGTGTTAGACTATTGTTTTATTTAAGAAATACATATCAAATCATAGTTTCTAAAAAAGTAAAAATATCTGGCATGATTTTATACTCTATACATTTATTATATAAGTAATTCTCCCTCATAAAGTATGTTTTAATTCCATTACATGATAAACCATTTTTTTAGGTGAAACGGAAATTTCAAAGAATCAGAAGGATGTAGAATCAAAGACAACCACACCTAAACCAGCCCCCCCTACTACATCCAATCCAACAACCCCCCCTACCCCTAAACCTACTCCACCACCCCCCACCCCTAAACCTACTCCACCCCCAACCCCTCCTATAACTACTACACTGCCTCCGACGACGCCTGCTCCCCCAACTAGTACCACACCGCTCCCTCCTGCAGTCACCAACAAGTGGGCCTATTTTGAGAAGAACACAAACAAGTCGTGCGTCATCGTCCAAATGGCCCTCCAGTTCAATCTCACCTACACTATCAAAGGTATTTGTGTAATCAGATCTAATATTTGGTAAAGCTGAATAACATTTATAACATCTACCAGTCTGTCTAAAGTATGTTATAGTGCAGTACATATAGCCATTACTACTGTTTCTTTAAATGGGTAAACTTTGCAATAAACAGATTCAGGAATCATGTGCAGAAACCACTGATTGCGATTAACTTTATACCACAGATTATCCATTCTAGCTCAATATGTTTCATCACTACCCCATCTTCCTCTCAATTGTGATGCATCACAGAACACTTAAATATCATACTACAGTAAAACCTCGATATAACGGACCTCTATTTAACGAACTTTGGATATAACGGACAAAAAAACGGTCAAATGTAAAAAAATTAAAAACATCCTGTTGACATTATACATAATTTAATTCAAGTGTAGCCGCATGTAAACAATTTTTAGCGGCCATGATAATCGCGTCATACATCTAGCACTAGAATTTGAGATACAATGCCGAGGATGGAAGTGAAGATAGTGAAGAAGAAGAAACAACACTGACAAAAATCAAGTTATCAGTGGTAAGATCACATCTCGACGATCTAATAACATTTATTGACTATTCATCATATAATGAAGTCCATCATATTCGTAATTTTAGAGAGTTGATTGTAAGCAGTAAACTTCAAAAGTGCAAACAAAACTTGATTCCTTTTTCAAAGCAGGATTACCGAAAGCAAGTGCGTTGATATCAAACAGCAACGTCACTTCATGACGAGTGTCCGAAAACAATAAATAGAATATTGTTTGTGTTTTGTATTGTTTATTTATATCTAAATACAGTGTACATATTTTCAAAAAAAGTTTTTTTGATTTATTTTAAACCTATTTTTATATAACGGACTTTCAGCTTTAACGGACACCCCCTCCCTCCAATTAGTCCGTAATATCGAGGTTTTACTGTACTGTTAATATTCTTGTTAATGAAAATGCAAGCTTTCAAAGATTAGCGTTTATATATAAAATTGTAATTAATATCAATGCATATTTTATCGCTTTTATGTTAACAATAGAGAATTTTGACCCAAGTTATGTGTTTCAAAGCTGGTCTTTACCGAACCATATTATAAAGTAAAGAAATATATCAATGGCATAATTGAATGTGTACCATAAGTATAAGTTTACATGGAAACCTTATTAATGAGGCTTAAGATGCAAGGTGAACTGAAATGGAAACCAGCAAGAAGTGTGTCTGTGTGTGTGATGTCAATATTTAAAACCTTTAGATAGGATATTGCATCCCGGATAAGTTATGACTGAGTTGCTTTTTGTATTATATGAATTGTGTGTCTATGTATGCAGGGTTTATAAAGGCACTAAATCATGCATTTCTACTGAGCGAGCTTAAGCTACCCTTTTCCGATGAAGAATTTATTTTTAAAACAAATAAATCACAATGCCAAAGGGGTAGGCCGAGAGAATGGATCGACTGATAGTTTTTTAGCTTTCTCTTCATTCATATATATTGAGTTATAGATGCACATCGTTTTTTCGCCGACCTTTAAAATTTGGTTAATTTTTTTTATGCTGTTTTCCTCCGTCTTGTTTGATTGTCCGTTAATGTACTCTGTTCTATTTGTCCAAATCAATGTGACGATTCTTTCCTGATTTTGTTCATAGTACATTCTTCTGCATGACATTCCTTCTACCATATGTATTATACCAGTTCCATACATAAGAGTTGGAATCTGAAACCCGTTGTAAATTACATTTTTCCCTTTCATTGATAAGTCCTTGTTTCTAAAAACTTCTTTTAGAGCTCAGTTTATTTGAAATAATTTTAAACACAAATTAATCTGTGTTAATATTGTCACTGAATGATTGAAATTGATTTATTAAAAAACATTTTTTTAAATTTTTTAGATGGCAACACATCTTACAGCGCATTTGACCTCCCAGTGACAACAAATGTGACGGATGGTAAATGTGGAAATGACACACAATTTATTATGCTTACCTGGGAGTTGGTGGCTGGCCTGCCCAACAACATGTCGCTGACCTTTGATAGGAACACGACAACAAACAGGTTCTCTCTGCTGAAGTTGGACTTGGCAGTCTTCCAGGACGCAACCTACTTCCCTGGTGCCAAAGGTATATTTCTGCTATCATCATAACCATTTTACTGTAAAGCTAGTGATTTGAATATAGTTGCAAGGACCATTTTAACCCCCATTTTGGACTGGATTAATTTCCAGTATAAAAAAAAGGGTCTTGAACTGCGGTTGGCTACATTTACAGCTCAGACAGATGGCCCCAGTTAATCAAAATATTATGTACAATTTAGTAGTGAGGAGTTAAAGTAAAATGGTTAAATTCAAACATGAGCTGCGAATGTAGTTTGCCGCTGTTCGAAACCAACTTTTTTGGACTGCAAATGTAGTCAGCCACACTATTAGGGTTAAATAATATTTTCTGCTACTGGATTGACCAGGAAAATGAGATGTTATCATAATATGAGTTTGTATTTAAATAAAATTTTAATATATGAAACAATGGTAGAAACCATATCAATGTCTTCACTATTGACATGATATATACATATAATGAAATTTTTGTAAATTAAAACACTTTTTTTTTTTACCTCTTTTGTGTTCATTTTTCTTGACACATTAAGGTTTTACACCTTCTTCACCGGAAGAATGATGATTTACATGAAGTTTATATTGTTCTTCCGATACATTAATCTCTCAATGAACATGTCAAGAAAAATAACTCAAAACGTGGAAAAATGGTGTTTTAATTGAAAAATATATTTGACATGAAATTCCACAGTGTTAACCCCGAAGTTGAACCTATAATAATAGTAATGTAGACAGTTTTCAATTTATTTTCATGTTTTGCCAGCCACGCCCAGTCATCAATTTATATTAAGTTGTTTGTAAACATTTGGAAGTCTCTAACTAACTAGTTTCACCTGTACCCAAACTTCATCAGGGCAATATAAGCTGATGAAGTTTGTTTGGGTACAAGCAAAGTGTTTTATTATTTTATATCTATAAGTTTAAAATGTCTAAAGTGAGTGCTTCATATGAAAATTCCTCTTACATGAAAAAAAAAACCAAAACTCAATTCACCTTATTTATTAAAATAGTCCATAGTTTAGACTAGAGATAAGTAAGCTATGACCTTGGTTTGGGCCATAAAATATTGATTTCTCTTTATCTATTGTGAAGAGTTCTACCAATGCTAAATTTTTTTGGCTTGTAGTAAATTCTTCAATGTTATTTGTTGACGATTGTTTTAAGGTTTTTTGTGAAGTAAATGTAATAAAATATTTTTGTATAAATATATCTACAAACTAACCAGAGCAAACATTTTAATCTTAATTCTATTTTAATCAAGTAACAATCTATAATATAATTTTGATTGTTTCCTATACTTGTTAAAAGTATGTCATTTGATAATATATTTTATTTGTCTTGTTTTATTTTTATAAATAATAATTGTACCGAATCATTTCTATATCTAAGTGTACTTAATGTTAGTAGCTGACATTAATCAACATTGACTTTAAAACGTGGTGTTTGTAAAATGAGTAAAGAACTTTAAATAGTGTTAATGTTTGTACTGGTTTTCATACTTCTTATTAAACATTTTACCCTGTGTTTCCAATTGAAACAATTCAATACTATGTTAAATTTAATTATCCCATTTGGAGATATTTGATTTTGACACTTAAATGATTCTTTGTATCCATTTTGGCAGATGTTAACTCGACCCTGAAGCTCTCACACAGTGGAGATTTGTTCACCACCCCGCTGAGCATGAGCTACCGCTGCGTGAAGATGCAAAACATCATCCTGCCTAGTGGGTCCACCAACTCCACTCTAGCCATCAATGATGTGCAGTTCCAGGCCTTCCACACGGATAAGGGTACCACCTTCGCCAGTGGTGAGTCGCTATATTAAAATATTTCATTTACATATAGCTAGTAATGGCGTTCTATGCCACCCACATTTCAGGCCTGGTCATGTCTTCATACCATATTGATGGTTCTAGTAGAATTTACAGTTCTCTTTGATATATATTTTATTTCATTTTGATATCATCAAATCAAATCAGTTTATTAACTCAACAGACATTACAAATAGCATAAATGTTTAAGGCGTGTATTGAGTACAGGTAAAATATTATACATGTATACAACAATACCAGGAACGCATGAGAAATAGTTTGACGTTAGGAAGACAAGATACTTTCCAAAGTAAAGGGTATTTGTTTTCAAACTTCTGAAAGATGTTGATCTCTGAGGAGACCGCATTCAGCAGACTAATTGCTCTTGCCACCGGTGTCACCAGAGGCAGATTGGTTCTGGCGGCAGGTAGATAAAACAATCTGTGCTGCTCTGTCGGAGATATCATCTTACTTTATGCACAACTGTTAATTGTTGATTCACCAATTACTTGGAACATTTTTTCAATAGTGGATTAACGAAGATTAGCAGTTGTTTTTGATAATTGTTTATATGCTAACATTTCATTATATCCTACTTCCAACCAATCATTACATATATGTATGTACTAATGTGTTATTATTATATTTATCCTCACATTTAACATTCTGATGAAACTAAAATTTTCCATGCAGTAATGTCTCTTGTTTTAGAAAGGTTTCTGCCTCTTATTTAAGTGATAGCCTAATGACCCCTGAAATGAATATATCAAGGAATGTATGCAAACTACACTCGAACTAATTTCTATCTAAATATGTTGTATTTTTATTTATTATTCTGTTAATTACTAATATAAATATAACAGTCATTTCATATCAAAAACAGCAATCTGCTAAGTACTTGTTTATGAGCTGATTGCTGTTTTTGACACTAAACGACTCATAAAATTATAATTGAAATATTTTCAGCGAGCGATTGCGATAATGCGGACGTGCCGGACATAGTGCCCATTGCGGTGGGGTGTGCCCTCGGAGGGCTGGTGCTCATAGTCCTCATTGCCTACCTGGTGGGAAGGCGGCGCACCCGCACTCAGGGCTACCTCTCCATGTAGGATGCTTCGTGCGCTCCCGACTAATCGTGCTATTCATCTGACTCCCCATTTTAATCATAATGAATAATTATTTTTGGCTGTTATACTCATAAAATGATCCTAAATTTATCTTTTTCGTTTTGTCTATATTTATGTTTGATAAATATCTGCTTAGATGAATATGATTCTGAACAAAATTATGTAGTTGTTTTTATTCCAATTTGTCCACCTGATATTTAGTATGATAAAGTGCCGAATACACATGTGTGCTTCTTGTAAGCATCACACGTGAAGTTAGTTTTATGTTTATTATAATTTCTTTATTTCAACGCTGTAGACAATTTTAGTGTAATCATATTCTTAATCTATTTTCCTATAAATGGTTTTATGTTTTAATGGATGATACGTAATATTATAATAATTTGTGAAGGAAAAGGTAATAAGTTTTACTTTTATCTTAATTGTGTATGTTAAATATCTGTCAATTGTATTTTATTTAGTTAAAACCCAGCAAGTATGTGGTAATGTTATCTACAGATGTTATCGGTGAGTGAAATAAATCCTAAAAGGTTTCACATTTTCATTTTTTGTGCCTCCATGAAATGTTAGCTTTATATATTATATTTCCTACATATAAAGTCAAATTTTTTACATTTGTAGAGAGCTAATGGGGGCATTGTAGGGTTATTCTATTTTATAACATCTATTCGAGAGGCATTGGGCCATTCATCTTTCTTTACTCTTGCCTTGGGGATGAATGTAAGGGTTTTTTTATATATATATTTTTTATAATTTTTTACTTGAAGTCTTTCTATAGTCACTGGCATATTATATTCATACATTTAAAATAGGTAAATGCGAAGTTGCTCATTTCAACTGAAATTTGCCAATATTTAATATTTAATAATATCTCAAATACGGGCATTGCATATGTTTGAAACCAAGAATGGTTTTTACTGAAATCAATTGATTCACTTTAAATAATAATTAAATAAAACAATATTTTTTAAACTATTTTTCGATTGCCTGGCGAAACTGGTAGCTGTCGAAATAAAGACAAAAGTAGTTAAAAAAACATCATTTTATTTAATTATTAACCAAGAATGTTTTTTGGTTTATAAGTAAAATAAGTTTATTAAATGAATTTCAATTGAATTTCTACATGTTTTCTTGCGTAACTGTAAGTTTTCTGATAATGTACAGAGCGTGCTTCTCACTTGGTACCCTTTAGAGCTTGTAACAACAAAGGCCACACATAAACTGCATGGTCCATAATCCTAAATGATTGAAAAGACTTGATATGTGATTTGAATGTTGTAATTATTAAAAATTTTACAAAATAAAATGTTTGAACACAAATTTACATTTTTATTTACAGATAACCCTTCCTTATTCATCTCCACTTGTGACCGAAGTTACCCAGGGGCTCAGCACTGTGGAATTTCAAGTCACAAACCTCGCATTCAACAATTATAAATACATTTAAGATTCATTCCCATTTTGTAGAACCTAAACTTTCTTATGAAAAATGCATAACGGCATACACATGTGCAATTTCAAATTGAGATGAAATGCCCTTCCTTAATTTATTATGATTTTTTTCATCTATTTTCATTTAAAATTTCAAAGGCTTGTTTCCATAATGAAAAGTTGGCACCCATTTACATTTTTGTTCCTGCACTTTTAGGCTTTAGTAGAAACCTCGCTTGGTGCATAGAGCCTTGCAGCAAACTAGGTGACGTTCCAGGGAACCAAAGCACACAACACTATCACGGTGGCTACTGGCATGACGCTATGCTACATGACTATAGTAGATAAGTTTATTTATCCACCTAGCACTAAGCAAAGTCCGGGTGGTTTTAACCTCAGCATTTCATAGTTTACTGTTACTTTTTAGTTACATAAAATTTGATTTTGCAATTTTTTTGCCAATGTTGCAATAGCTCAATTACAAGACATTAGTGTTAAATACACACACGCGTAGGACAATGTGTATATTACAATAATAAGAACTTTTATGTGTATGGGTTATTGCCGTGATCCAATACGACACTATCGTGTATTCAAATGTTTGTACTGACATGATCATTTTCACATTTGATAAGTCCTTACATGTATATGTGTGCATAGAATATAAAACACATTCTCAAAGTTTTCTTATTTCAACTGTAATTGTTGAGTAAAATATAGAATAGCCGCTATAGTTATGCAATATACATATTTTCATTCCAAAATCATGGTTTTGAGAAAATAAATCCTTGTCAAATAGAACAAAATATATATAAAAAATGTATGTTTTTCACCCAAGAGAATTTAAAATATTTTCTAAATGTATTAAATGAATACAAATATTTTTTATATTGAGTAATTTGGAACTACATATTGGTTAATTCACAAACAAATTTATTTGAAATATATGCAATATTATAAAATACAATCTATTTTATTCTGTATCAATGAAATTAGTGCAAGATGAAATATCTCTTATGCTGTCACTCTTGGTTGAACCATTCTCGGGGCTTTATTAAGAGTGATACATGTCACATCAACTTCAATAGGAATTGTATATCCCAATCTTTAAAATCAATAAATGCAACTTACGCTCTTTTGCCGGGGAACTATAACTACGATAATATATTATTTTACCTAATGTAAAAATGTGATAGTTCTTAGTTTTTAATTTATTATAAATATTTAAAAGTAAAGTAATGTTTTGGCACTTGTCATGAAATTAATAATCACATTTGATAATAAATAAATTATTTTAATTATACACAGTATAAATAATTAATAATTTACATGTTTGCTTCACAATATTTAAGGCACCGATATGGCAGTGATTAAGCTTCTGTCGACAGATAATGTTTGTAACCTTAATGCGTAACAACATATCCTATACAGGAACTGTATTTTGTTTCATTTTCATCAATCTAGATCACGGTGAAATTACATAAGATAAAATATTGTATGGAGCAAGGGTTTCACTTAAAAATATTACATTGTTACTCTGTTGTACACAATGGCTTGACTTAGGCACAGCATTCCACACATCTATTAAAAAGATCAGAAATCATTACATCCTTTTAATGTTAAAAAAATTGAATTTGTTATATAAAACAATTTAATTTTTATTTTGGTATGAAGCCATCACTTTGTGGAGTTATCAATATTTAAATTGAATACACATTAATTTGTTAAAACCACTTTTATTTTTGAGTTCGTCGACCGGTTTCGCTCACAACCGAGCTTCCTCAGGACTGATTAATAACTAAACTTAAAATTAAATACAATATCATGGCTTAGGACTAGAGGAAGATGGGACTAGAGTGTTAGAGTGAGATCGAACCACCCGGTTACTCATAAAAATTCTGCCTTTCATGCTATGATCCATAGGCTCATTACAGTCCCATTATCTCAAGACAATTACTTCAAGGAATTATCTACAATCAACAAAATAGCAGTTAACAATGGTTATTCCCCGACCCTTATTTCCAATATACTCAATAAACATAACAAACGACTTTCAACCCAAAAATTCTTATATACTTCTGAAACTAAAACTCACAATAAAAATGATGACAAACCCCCTTTTCAATGGAGAAAAATCCTATTTATAAACAAATTCTCTTCCCAAGCCGCTCGAAATTTCCCACCTACAATAAAACCAGCTTATTACACCAACAATAATCTAGGTAAATTTCTAATTAACTCGAAAGACAAGGAAGATAAATTTAATCACGCCGGTATATATAAACTAAACTGTAACGATTGTCCTAGCTTCTACGTAGGAAAAACTACCAGATCTCTTAATACACGCATCACAGAGCATCTACGATGTCTTAATAATAATGGCTTTTCAGAGTTTGCGAACCACCTGATAGAATGCGATCATACCTTCAATAAAACTTTAGGTGCCAAATTACTCCATAAAAACAGCAACGGAATAAAACTCAACAACCTAGAAGCACTAGAGATAAAAAAATCAATAAATTCTAATTGTAAAATAATAAATAACCAAACCAATTTGTCCTACAGCCCTATTTTAAATATGTTCCCTCTGAACAACCCTGTACCACTGCCTAATCCTCCCCACTCTCTTCTGTCAATTCCTTATCACCCACAGTCTTCTCACTCTAACACTCTAGTCCCATCTTCCTCTAGTCCTAAGCCATGATATTGTATTTAATTTTAAGTTTAGTTATTAATCAGTCCTGAGGAAGCTCGGTTGTGAGCGAAACCGGTCGACGAACTCAAAAATAAAAGTGGTTTTAACAAATTAATGTGTATTCAATTTAAATTTAATTTTTAAATGAAATATCTTCACTACACAAATATGTAAACATTTAAAATTGTGTAACTTTGTTGAATATTGTATAAACAGTGCCCAAGTCTCTTAAAAGGAAACAAAAATCACATTTCTTCCATAAGGATATATTATTTTTTTTCAAGAGGGTGACCCCTGTTTAAAAACAGATCAATGATCTAGAACAGGGGGGTGACCCCTGTTTAAAAACAGATCAATGATCTAGAACAGGGCTGTCCAAAGCACGGCGTGCGGCTTATATTTATGCGGCCTGCGACGTGTTTTTGATCTATCGCAAATATGAAAATTTTCCTGTAACGAAATTTATTTCTTGGATCATCATTTTATTTTTATGGCATCCCAAATAAATAAACGAAATATTTATTCACATGGCAACAAGTTTACAATTATATTACAACGATGACGGTATTTGTTTCTGTGGCCCTCCAATCTATTTAGTTATTCGGATTGGCCCGGGATCGTATTTGGTTTGGACAGCACTGATCTAGAATAAGTAGACGACATTGCAGTGCTGGGGTAGTGTATTCAATACAGGTTTTCCTAGACTGTTTTATTTTTAAATATTTTAAAATAATGATGAAACTCATTATTTTAATAAGTTATTGTTGAACAATATTTCAATTGACTACCCTTTGATTGCAATTTATTTGAAACATATTAAGAGTATGTCGGTATTGATATATTTAGATTTTCTTAACAATTTAGAATCTTCCTCAATTTTAAAACACATTAAAGAACAATGATACAACATCACAACTATTAATATTAAATTACATTCAAACTTGTCGAGTTCCGTAACATTTGTACTTGAATTAGTTCTGTTCACTTTATTGTTTATTGTACAGGGCAAGAACTAAGAAGTAAATTGTGGAGGTAATCCATGTCAGTCCAGTCCTTGCGTTGCCCCCGAATAGACACATTCCTGATGCAGCCTTTGAAGTTCTCCTTTGTGGTTAATGTGCCGGTTGGAGCACCATCTGAAAGAAGTGTATGGTATTTGTGGTTTACAAAAATTCTAGTTGTATTTTGGTCTGCACATTTAAGCAACATTTTTCAGCCAAGCAAAAATATAACTAATAACAATTTTATTATATTCATCTGACAATGGAATAAATTATTTAAATAATATGAACAAAGTAAAATAAGTTATTTGAATAAATATAATTACACTTGTTATTACAACACTTTATTTCACTTAACATAAACATGTTTCAACTATAACATAACCTTTATCAATGTACACAATTTTAAAATCATAATATACCAATACCAAGTCCAATCATATTTATTCAAATATTGATCCACAATACAAAATGAAGTCAAATGAATATAGAAGAAAAAAAAAAAAAAGATAAATCGTTCTCTGTATTATATTTAGGGAATAAAACATTATTCTTCCTACTATCGGTGCTTGTTCAGAAATGTCCACAGAAAAACAGAAATCACCCAATACAAAATAATTATTAAAATAGCGGTGGTATATGGATGCGAAGTATTGACATTGAAAGTTAAATCTGTCGAACTACTGGATACTTTGAGAGAAATTTGCTGCACAAGATCCTGGGACCCATAAATACTGATGAAACCTGGAGAACACGGTACAATGATGAACAGTATAATATCTACAAGGCTCCCAAGTTATCTGGGAATGTCAAATTGAGCAAGGTGAAGTTTGCCGGGCATGTTCAAAGAACGCCGTCATAAGGATACCCAGGTGGAAGAAGGAATGTAGGCAGGCCCTAGGCTATGATGGGAGGGACGCAACACAGCTGCTGCAAATACAGAATTGGAGAGGGTCACAGAGGCGGACAGGGGGAATTTGTGGTGGGGATTGATGGAGACCAAAGCTCGATATGGGCTGTAGGGCCATCGAAGACGAAGAAGAAGTATTATATTAAATGATTTCGGAAATATTCGTTTTTTAAAGTTTTTTGTCAAAGTCTTACCTGGTAATCCCCCGATATACAGAGGACTCTGAAGTAGTGGCTGATTGATACTAGGAGGCGTGCTGAACGTATATCCCGGGCCTGTCCCCACATCGGTCTCTTCTGGCAGCTGGTCGACCCTGACTGTGAGTTCATCTGCTGAAAACAGGGCTGAGACATTGTGCCACTTGTTGTCGCAGAGCCCAAACTGGGTGGCGCTGGTCTCCACTTTGAATCTTCTGCCTGCCATTGTTAGTGCTGATAACACCATCTAAACAAAATATTTTATAAAGAATTAAAAGGTGAATTTAACATTGATGACAAATTGTACAGTGCCAACCTTTCTTAAAGATGGGAACAAGTAATACAATTCATATGCATATGTTTTTGAATAATGCTTTATGCAGAATTAAAATAAAAAATTTAGTTCTGCTATCGTCAAACTTTTCACTACCAAGATATTTCACTAACAAAAGCATCCTTATAATATGTCTTTTATGAATTTTGTCTAGTGAAATCTTGAAAAATATATTTTTTAAATCTACTAAATATTGGTTGATTTTATTGTATATAAATACACTGAAGGCGTTTATACATTCTCAACATATGGCGTTGAAGAAGACACAGTCAGTTCTGAGGATGATAGCATGCAAGACACTAAAAGATCGCTTGAGGAAACCAGAATACGAAATATATGTGAGGTTATGATAGAGTAGACAGCAAAGGAGAAACTGATATGGTCATGTACAAATAATGCACATGACCACACTCCCCTATATTGCAATACAAAATCAGCCGCTCGTGGAAGACCTAAAAGATGGAAGGACAGCTGGAAATCCACCTCACAGGAGGAGCAACCTTCTGGAGAAGATACCACATAGGTCTAAAGCAAAAAGAAGAATAAATGCACTGAAATAATAATAAAACATACCTTTGCGTTATTGAGTTCTAATGATAATGCTGGGAAATTATTATTGTTTGTATGTGCGATGCTCAAGAGGACTCCATTCATTTCCACAGTTCTGAATTCCATTTGCAGTTCTAGGTAGGACCCAATCACAAACTGTCTTTTGTAAATGGCATAAGCATCGCCTGGGAAGTAGGAACCTCTCTCGATGGTGGGGAAGCATTGCCCAACGTTTTGGTGCAAAGCTGCATCCTTTACTAAATCTTCTTGTTTGCCATTTATAGTCAAACGTCTAATGCATCCTTTGAAACCTTCCATCTTTTGCATCTGTTGAGAAAATATATCTTTGAATTTGTAAATAATGAAAAAACAATTACTGAATTAAAAACTGAAAAATATTTTTATTCAGAATCTTGTTTCAAATTTTATGGGAAAAGTGTTATTGGGAGCTAGCTCACATGATTTAGGTGGTTACTTATTTTTAACAACTTTTTCAAATGAGGAATGAGAGAATGAAAAGACATACATATTGCTTTATGCAAATCTCGAATTCTGTCAGATTTACTAAAATAATTCAATAATTATATTTTTTGGAAAATAAAGGTTTTGTATAGTTAACTCCTTAGGTATACTTTAGTTTAAAAAAATACTTTCTGAGAGGATAACACACATCACAGAATGTATTTAGATATTTATTTTGTGTAACAATGAGAATTTTACATGAAAATGGAGAATTAAAAGTTGTTTTCTTCAATATGAAATCGTACACTTAAATTATTATGCTCACATTATAGTTTAATACTTCTATGTATTTATTGAAGTGTGTAGAATAAAATTAGTAAATTTTTTGGTAAAGTACACTTACATGATCAGGAATATTTAGGGGTACTGATTTATCAGGTAAGCCCCCGACAAATAGCATGTTGCTAAGGAACAGTATCTTTGGCATTCTCTCTCGTGCACTCCTCGGTCCGACGGTGATAGAAAGCTTCTTCTGAGAAGAGCGGACCAGCACGTGGTGCCATGTTCCGTCATTAATCACCATTGGTATTGATAACTCAATCTTCTTTCTGCCTTTCATTGTCAATGTTACTTTTCCATCTTTCAGATAGACTGCTATGAAGTGTCGTCTCTCTTTGTTTCCCTGCAATCATTACAGAAGCATTTTATTCCATATTCCATTTCGATGAATATGTTTAAATAGATGTCAGATTTTGCTCATCAATTACATTATCTACAATGTGGAGAATGGACAACTAATGAATAAATATTTTTTATATACTTACTGGAGTTATGAACAATAATCCATTAGGATAAAATGTTCGGAAGTCAAATTCTAGAAGGAAATCTTGATGCCAAATATTTCTCCTAGTAAGATACACTTGTGTATAACTATTAGAAACATCTCCAAATTTAACTGCCCCTGGCTCTAATGTGTATGTGTAAACCTATAAAAGTTTTATAAAAAAATGTAGAATGATACATATTTTTATATTAGATATATTTATGCATGAGAAGTATAATTACCTTATGGCAACCTTTAGATGTTTTATTAACATCAGATTCAGATTGCTGCGTATTTAGTAAATTTGCACCTATTTCATATTCTTCCCCCATTGGAGGCCCGAGACGTCCAATCATAGCGTGATTCATAGATACTACTTCTTGAATTGAAATAACACTAAAACCAAACAATAATGCCATTATTTAATTGATTATTACATTCTATTTTGAATATTGAGGTAGCTAGAGAAGTATGTCAGAATAGTAGAGTGTGGTGGACCATCTTTTCTGTCGATGGTTTGCTAGTTAGATATTCATATTATAGCATGTATATATGTAGTTGTTATTACCTTCCATCGAATACAAGATCTTTGATAGCGCCCCGAAGAGAAATAGTTGAAGCTATGTGCTGGTCAGTGACATCTGTCTCATTGAGATGTTCAGGTACACCGCCCAGGAATAGGCCACCACTTGAACTACCATCTGAACTTTGCGGTATAGCATGGACAACCACCGATCCAGGAGGCAGAGTACCTGATGCTTGAGCCGCGTCGTCAATAAATAGTTCAATGTGACGATTCTTCTTGACAACGCTTAAGGTATGAAATTGGCCATCGTTCAAAGCAGTACCATTTGAAACGAGTTTGAGATCACCTTTTCCCGCATTCATTAAAAGATGTACTTGTCCTAAAATCAGTATGTACATATGGTGAATTTTTCAAAGAATGGATTTTATTAAAAATATTGTTAATGCTGTGCACATATCCAAAAGAATTACCATCCACAAGCGAAAATGAATAGAATCCATCGTTACTCTGAATATTATCATCCAAGTTAATAAGGTCTGATTCTGTTGTGTACGAGTATTCTGGAATGACTTCGTTGGTTTTAGAAATGTGGTAATGTCTCGGAGCAGATAGAAGCAGAAAAGCATTGGGCTGTAGGGTACGGAACATGAATCCAAGATGGCTCTTCCTTTTTAGTGTGTGTCCAGGTAACTCGAGGAATCCATCCCCATAAAAACCAACAGAAGTGAGTGGCTAAAACAATGTTTGTAATATATCAAGGAATGTAATCGTAAGACGATTTTAATAAATGTGTTTACAAAGGCAAACGGATCGTTAATAAATATTATATCTGAGAATAAGTAAATAATTTACCTTATCAGAGCATGAACTCTCTACTCCATAATGCACCGTGGTATCGAGTGGATTGTATCCTTCCTGGTCTATAGTGAGATCTCCTAGACATCCCAGGAACGGGGGAGGAAGAGATTTCACTATGGATGGAGGTCTCCACAGGGGTGGAGTGCCACCCAACAGATACTCACTGTTTGTTAGATCGGGTATAGAGGCTGCATGGATAACAGGTGGGTTCGGGGACCCCAGTTGTTCATATCCATCAACTTTAAGACTACCTGTAAACACAAACAATTGCAATTCAATGTGTTGCATTTAAATCATCGTTTTTTTATTATATTTAGGTAATTGATTTATATTTAAAATATTGTGTGTATCAATTTTAATTCCATGAGATCAAGTGAGAAAAAGTGTAAAAATTTATACCCTTTTCAATTTTTCTCTTGATGAACACCCTGGCAGCTTGCACTTGGACAAACTTGCCGGTGTTGTATTTTTCTGTTGTATTTATTTCTAAGCGTGAATCACCGGAATAATCTATTCTGAACACAACACGTCCCTCCCTCAATTGAAGCGAGATCGATCTATTCTGTAAAGGAAATGAGTGGCATGTAATTGGCTAATCTTTAAGTAAATTAAACAAACAAATATATTTGGAGACAAATACTTACATTGACTGCATCAATAGCCAAAAACAACAAAGCGTTTTCATCAAACGTTCTGAATGTAAGAAGAATACTAAATTGATTTTTATTAAATGGCCGTAAATCAGATCTCTTGAGAACAGAATATCCAGCACCATTCCAGTAATATGTATTTTGTTCAGATATTTTTATTTCTTCAGCCCTGCAAAATTATGAAACAAGATTGTTGAAGATTTTAGATTCATATTACAGCTGTATATAACACAGGTTAATTATAAATCAACTTGTTGATATAAACAAGTTGAATATAATGAATTAATATATTTTACCCTTCAATACAGCCCATGCAACCATTTTTGTTTGGTTGTGTGTGGAAGTTCCAGAGCCCAATTTGTTTCCCATTGTAAGATAACTGGTGAAGGCATCCCGAGAGACCAGCATTCTTCTGAACTTGTGTTCCTATACTTCCTATCCATGCCAAGTCACCGGGTTTGACATCAAGAATACCCCAAGTGGGGCTACTTGTATTGGAGGCGGGAACTTGAGCAGTAAAAGCAGATTCAGCAGATGACACCACTTTCCGAACCCAAAGTTTACCAATATTCCACACTCTGCAAAACAAGAAAAAAGTAAATTCACTTTGTGACAATAAAATAAGGAGGGTCCAATATTCTGCGGGATAACCACTTGTACAGCACGGGCCACGTCCCTCGTCTTAATATAAGGTATTGTTTAATATAAAAAAAGGTTTTATAAAAGTTATATTACATTTTAAAGGAGTGACATTTGACAATGTGTTTTGCCTTACTAGAGCATTATCAAAACATTTCATAATATAATAAAACTATTATAGAATATAATAAAGCTCCTAGAATACAAGAGTTTTCATCAATATTAAATATTTAATATGGAGTTTTACATGATTGTACAAATGACTATTAATATTGTTTCTTCATTCAATGCAAAATGAAACAAGATTTTGAAAACAAGTAGGTTCCGCTTTGAAAAGGAAAATGTTTAATGCATGTATATTGCTAATGCTACATACAGTCTAGAGACAACTACCCTCACAGCAAAAAGTATACATAAATTAAAATGTATACGTTGATCCACAGAGAGGCAAATGCTCGACATAAGTCTTCGAGATAAAATACAAAATGGAGAAATTAGATGCCGAACCAAAGTTGCCGACATCATGGATCGTACAGCTAAAATGAAGTAGTAATGGGCTGAACAAATGTTATATAGCCAGACAGGGCAGATGGAAAGTTAGAATATTGCAATGGAGGCCTTGGACAAAGAAAAGGAGTGATGGGAGGCCACCTAAAAGATGGATTGATGACATTGACCAAATAGCTGGAACCACCTGGATGCGGAAGGGACAAGACACGACTAGTGGAGAAAAATAGAAGAGGCCTATATCCAGCAGTGGAGGGAAGAAAGCTGAAGAAGAAGAAGATATAACAATACAATTTAAAATTCTACTATGGAAGCATCATTTAAATAAATGTTGATACTTATGTTAAAAAAAAAACTGTAAAAAAAATAATTGATTTGGTAATTTACCTGTTAGCATCAATTCTGTACCAGCTGTTATCCGAACTCGGGTCACTAAAGGTTTCCAAAACTTCTGGGTGAGTAATGTAAGCTGTGTTACCTCCCACATTCCATGAGAATTTTATCTTCCGATTTAGCAGTTCTAATTTCACAAAGTCTCCATTGATAGTGCTTGGTAAGTGGAACAGTACAGAATCTTGGGAATTTTCTGGGCTTAGAGATATAGAGGCGGACAAGTGAGTTGTCGTGGAGGGTGACAAATTTGTTAAGCGGTAAGAACGTAGGCAACCGCCTTCCAATGATGACTTTAACGAAACTCTTATCTGAAACCAAAAATATTAGTCAATATTATTGGTCAATAAATAAACTAAACTATGAAGACATGCGTACATAATAACTAATAACATACCCCATCTGCTGCATGTTTAGCTCTTTGTATTTGATCCCTCAGTCGTTGTAACTTCTCTGCTAATGTAGAATTCGATTTTTTTACTTCCGCTTCTCGTAAACGTATAGCGTCTGTTAGACTTAATGCAAGTTCACTCGCTCGTCTAATGTTACCTCTAAGAAGGGACACTAAAACAATGTGAAATATTTGTGAAGTGATTATTGATTTTTTTTCAGTGGTACATGTAAAATAATCATAATCTACAATCAAATACATAAGTTTTTACTAAAATATATTTTTGTTAGCTCTTAATAATACCTTTTTCTTCTGCTCCGCCAATCTTATCATCGCCATTGCTTTGCAAGTCTTGTAATTTCATTCGTAGTTTATAGAGAGCATCTTTATGTATACTATCAGCCTCCTTATAAAGTACTCTCATGTTTTCAAATACTCGGTCTGATTTGTTATTAGCAATGGCGAGGTTAGAATGAATATTTATATTGCTGAGGTTGTTGCTGAGAACATAAAGGTCTTTGTCCTTCCAAGCAATACCTCGAATTGCTACTCTTATCCTTTCAACTTTTTGTCTTGACTTGTCTAGTTCAGCTGACATTTCTGAAGATAACAAATATTACCATTAATAATTGAAAAAGTAATTTTATACACAATAAATGATGCTTAAAAATAATAAAATAATGCAATACCTTTAACTTTTTCACTCTGTTGCATTCCCATGTCTAAGTATTTAGTAGAATTAGCTTTAGCCAACTTGGATCTTTCCAGAAGTGTACCGTGTTGTGGCCAATTTTCCCCATCAGCAGCTTTCTTGGCTAACTCTGCGGCTTCTAGTGCCTGCACGGCTGCCTCTCTAGCAGCCTTTATCCACATTACAATATCTTTAAATGCAGTAGATGCAGTAACGGCAGAATCAGAACTGTCCTTTGTCTGAGTGAATAAGCTGTAATTCAATAAATACAAATTTGCTTATAAACAATTGACTTACTAAAATTCCCAAGACTTTTATTATTTTAACAAGTAACTAATTTCCCCGTTATCTGTTAAACATACTTACTTTTTTAATGATAATGCCACATTGGTAAGATTATTGGCGTGTTTTAGGGCTGGTTCTAAATATTTTTCTTGGTATTCTGGATTGATTCTGACCAATATACCTTCTTTTTCTGCAGTTTGATTATTCAGATGTTCCAAGAGTGGACCTAAATTTTTTAAATTCAAAATGTCATCCTCACACTCTTGTAATAAAACTATTGATTCCTGATTTAAACGGCTGCCTTGTAATTTTAATATGTCATTATAGATTGCTTCACTTTGGGCATTTCTTTCATTAATTTTATCATGTCTCTGTTTGAATTTTTTGATGGCATATTCCACTTCATCAGTCTTGTCCCAAGTTTTTTCTTTCAGTTGAATTATATCTTCCGTTTTATTATGCCAAATATCAAACCTTTCTTTAAGGTTCTCTATTTTGTTTTCATGATCTTTCAATTTATAAATATATTCATAAATTATTGTTGATTGTACATTTACCTAAAATTAGATAAAATTGTTAATTTAGTCCTTAAAACCGGACCATTAAGCTCTATTGTTAATTAAATTAAAACGGTATATAACATGATGTACCTTTGGTATCATTTAATAAAATGTATTATACTTACTTTTCCAAAAACTTCATCGGCATTTAACATGAAATCAGACAAATTGAAATCTTTAATCTTTTTTAGCAAGTGGCGTGCTTCCTTCACAGCTCTGTTAATATTTAAATGTTTATCTGAGCGGCTGAAATACTCGAGCTCTCCAATTTTGTTTTCCAGATTTTTTCGAATGCTCATTAAGTTATCGAACAACAAGTTAGCATCTTGCTTTACATTGCAAGCTTCAATGCTTGTTTCATTCCACCTTTTTGGTAAATTTAAACTTTCTAGAAACAATTTTTCGCTTTGTTGCTTCATGTCAAAGAAAGCATTCTCAGGTAAAGAAAATATTTTATGAGCTCCCGCTGTCAAACCATTGAGTCGTACTTTTGCCTCATATGTTTTATTGGCAAATCCATATAAAGCAACCCAAGGTTTGGGGATATTTGTATTATCAATGTGATCTGTGTCTTTAGTTAGCTCATATGACATCAACTCTATTGTATCCAATAAGGTTTGACTACAATTATCACACGCTGTAAAATAAAAACTTTGTTTTTAATCTACATTATCATAATTATAAATGGAGGAACAAATGTGCATAGATAAGTAAGAGGACTTTGGTTTTTGATGAATTTTGCTGTAATTACTTGAAAATTAGAACATATACTAACGGATGCAGGTGGAGGTTTGCAGAAAGTGTCTGGGTGTGAGGCAGGTATCACAGCGCATCCCGGTAACATGGGGTAGACAGGGACACTGGCCCGTGGTGGGGTGGCAGGGGAGGGTCTCAGCAGAAGTCCCCACAGTTCCTCTCCGGTCACATTCGCAGCGTCTGCACTTGCCGTCGTCTCCCAGCCACCAGCCAGGAGCACACGAGGAACAGTCTGCTCCTGAGTAACCTGGATATAAATAAAAATAGTAACAGCTTAAAAAATGTTCTTATCCACGTCTTATTTAAAAGGATATTAAAAACTTTTTGCTTATACGATAAAATTATTATAAAACCAATACCAAAAATATTGTTGTCTTTTTTTTATTATCCTTTAAATAAAGGACTTTTAAAATTATAATTAAGCTAACCCGTCAGCTTACCTGATGCCTGAATGGGGTCACCTATTTTAATACAATGTTAGAATAATTAATACGAATGAAAACATCTGTTTTCTAGAAGTTTTATTATTGTTTATGGGAATGACATCTGTTAAGCCAATGGATTAATGATGTGACAGAATTTTGTAGATACTTGTGAATTTTGTGTTCAAGGCAATAATTTATATGCAAAATAAGTTTGATCAAACAAATGATTTGAACAAATTTATTTAAGAATCAAAGAGGTAAAGATATAATATAAAAAAAATGTATTTATTAAAAAATATTCATGTATCATCTGCACTTTTATTTTGTTCATTCCATTTCATAATAAAATTTCATTGGTTAACCAATTAGCGGAAGCTCTTCACTTTTTATCTAGAGAAGAATGAAATAGACAACATAGTTGAATGCAGTTGTGATTGAGCTTGTCTTAACATAAACATTTTATTAACTTAATTATTATTAATACTCCAAAATGTACAAACCATCTCTACAATGACATTGTACTCTGTTTGGATGAACATTACAAGCAATGGCATTATTTCTAGCAATATGTGGGCAGGGACACGCCTGGCAGCCCCTGGAGTCTTGTGGCTGGCCGTAGTAACCCTCTCCACAGCGTTCACACCTTGGTCCGCCAGTATAGTCTTTGCAATTCTATAAATCAAAATATTTCTTCAAGTGACATACGGTTAGAGAAATTAGGTCTGAAGAAAATATTATATTTGCCGTGGATATAAATAATCTGTTTTAGGCTATAGAGAACACACAATTGAAACACTTACAGTACAATGTCCGGTATCTTTATCGCAAGTATCTGATCTACCACTGCACTGACATGGTTCTGCTTTTCCAATGAGTTGTATAGGTGTTATATCCTTCTTTCCAATGTCTCGGTACTTTGGAATAAAAAATCCAATTGAAGCATCTTGACACGATGTTGAATTATACTCTCGTGGACACGAACAAAGTTCTACACTTGATGCTAAATATGATGGGTGACCTTGTATTGGAATTGCTGTATCCATTATGACATCAGATAATCTGAAATAAATAGCTTTGTTGTATATGAAACAGTAATGAGATAACTTGCAATGTGGGTATTGATGAATAGGTTAAAACTTACATTGCTTGAGTAGGACTGGAGAAATGCGTTCCCCTTATAAATATGGCATCAACATGCTGTAAGGCAATCATCATAGTTGCCCTATTAATTTCTAATCCTGAATTTTGTTGCTCGGATGACGATAATGGGTTTCGCATCGTCCACAAAGATTCGTGGAAACGAACTTCGTGAAAACTGCTATCTGTGGGATATTGCTAAAATATAAAAATATTTTTACATATTCTTCTTCGATGACTATCTGAATTCAAGTGTTACTACATAATAAATATTTAAATATGAATCAAGTCATTATTAACCTCATAGTATTCAAGAACGAGTAGCCCTTGAGCCTGCAGTTGAACCAGAGGATATTGCCTTAGGATTGAAGAAGATATTTTTTCAGTTAAACCTGTACTCTCAATACTGAATTTCAAAAAACCTCCGTACGACGTCACTCTGTCTCCCAAGAATTTTCTCGGCAATTCCCAGTACAGAGGATATGCTAGGTCATAGTTTGTGCCAATAGTGATGTTTCCCGTTGTATCTGGTATAATGGTGATTCCATTTGTGACATTCAATTCAATATTCTGGTCCTCAGAATAGAGATCTACCGGTGACTCTCCCGCATTTAATATCTGTAAAAAGGATGTGGCTTCTTTAGTTAAAAAAATCAAACAAAATTATTGAAAGAGCGAAAATAGAATTAGTACATTGAAGATAATTATTTACTAAGACAACAATTAAGAGATCACGTTGAGTGAGAGGGAAATATGCTTGGCTCCTGATCAAAGAATTTAAATATGGTTTCAACTCTGGTAAGTAGACACTACAAAGTACAAAGTACAACAAAGTACTATACAAAGTACTACAAAGTAGTGCAAGTAGGCACTACAAAGAAGAAAATAATTTAATTAAAAAAAATACATGTATTAAAAATTTATTCAAATTCATCTTTTCATGCGCCTAATTGTCTGATGAAATTTGGTATCATAACTGTAAATGTATTTATTTTTAAATTTTGAGTGATGATAAGATTTATATTTGAGTATGAGATGGTAAGTGAAATGTATTTGATGATGTAAATATCATAAATAACTAGTAGTACACTTAACAGCTTTAAAAAGAATTGTTTTTGATAAAAACAACACAACAAAACAAAGTCACAGAAATACAGTACGGTATGTGGACTTAGTAAATGTTTAGTTCACCATATGATAGCTGATTGTGATGACATTGTTAAATTTTTTATGAAAGCAGCTTTATGAAATTTAAAATGTTTGATTTTGGTAATACTTTTCTGAATACAACACATAATGTATAATATTTATATAGTTCATAATTTAAAAAAGCAATAAAGTGAATGCTTGTTTGTTTATTTCACATAATCTTCTTTGTACTTACAGATATGAAGCTGATAGGAGAGGCTGATCTGGTATCCATCTCGGGGCTAGTTCTGACAGTGAGGACACGCGGGGCGAGGAGACGCAGCAAGCCCCAGGTGAGGCCCGCCTGCGTGCAGTGCGAGCTGCGGCCAAAGCAAAAGCATTGCGTACACCCAGAGGGGCTTTCGGTGGAGAGGCCAAATGTCCCATCCTTACACTGGTCACACTTTTGTCCAATGACATTTATCTGTAAATAAGTAGTTATTTTTTCAATCTTTCAATCCATCAATCTCAAAGACGCATCGCTTGGAAAAACAATGTTGTGACATCTGGTCTCGGTAGAAGTTTATTATGTCAATATAAACAAAAAAATATCTTAAAAGTTAAATTTACAGTCATCTTTTTCCAAGAAGTGATTGAATTGTACAACCAGCAGCTATTGTTTTCTTTAATATTATTGTTATTATTTCGTGATAATTAATATTATCATTAGTAAAAAAGACAAGCATTGCATATTGAAAACAATGGTATTAGAATTTTTATGCAATCGTCAGTAAGCACACTATCGTGGCAGAGTGGTAAGAGCTTTGACTGTCACACTGAAGGTCCCGGGTTTGATTTCCGGAGTTGGCAGTGTGATTGGTACTGCCTTTGGTCTGCAATGGCGATAGATTAGCTACCTATCACATGTCATGAGAATCTATAAATAGCTAAAAAAATAATCAAATTGTATTCAGTAATAGGATTCAAATGACCTGTTGCATACATTAAAAAAGCTTATTATTATGGAGAATGACCCTGATACTAAAATACTGTACAAAATTTACTGTTTTCGCGTAACTAAGCATTAAAAAAATGCATTCTGTTTACCTAAATCTGTTTAGTATAAAAGCCATTGGAAGTCCTTAAGAAAATAATCGAGTCACGCAATCAGGTGTATTTCCATAGATAGATAACATATTGATAACGTGCAAGAATATTGAAATATTTGGTATAACTATTAGAGTGAGAGGGGGCGATGGAATTTGCTTTTACTTGTAAAGGGGGCGGTGTTCTACCAGAGGTTGGGAATCTATGGAATAGATCAGGGGTGGGAAACTTTTTATCTTGAAAATGTGTCGTGATTGTTGTCATAGGAGTATTCTAAGTGGGGAGATGATAGATATCTAGGCCCTAGATCAGTGATTCTTAACCTGCGGGCATTTTGGAGGTCTGGCGGGGCGTTTTTAATTTTTTTGCATTTAAGGGGCGCTGCAGTGAGCATTTTGTCAATATAGAAAAATAAGCTCATACACGAGCTATGCACACTTATACACATTCTTTAGAAGCTTTGATTTATAAGTTCTGTTAAATAAACTACACTTTCACGCGCAAATTTGTTAACTTGGGCATAATACTCAATATCATGTTCTTCATATAAAATAAAAGCTCATTCAAAAAGGTTCATTATATCACCTATGATTGTTTTGATATAGGACAAATTTTGTACCGTGTAAGGCTTTTTTTATTCATAGTAGGAAATCCATTGCATAAAATACAGACTACTTACAGACCTACTTAGAGAAAAGTGTAAAATTTAAATTTCGTTTTTTGATTGGGTGGGAGGGGGGAGAGGGGGGGGGGGGCGTAGGATAATTTTACAGTGGTAAAGGGGGAAATTCTTTCAATACGGTTAAGAAACACTGCCTTAGATTATCACCGGAAATATTTCTGATGGGTGGATTTACATTTTTTTTAAACTAACTAACTAACCATCACGCCGTCTCCCCGTAGGCATATTTCTCTCGCTTCGTCAACATTCATTCATCGTGTCATGCACGCGCGTCGATTTCTCTAACTCCTCACATGGTCGACAATCAACATTTGATCAATTTGATCGTGCCACGTTTTCCTCGGTCTACCTCTATTTCTGGTTCCATTTACATTGTTAACATATAATTTTTTTTACCATTCTTTCTTCATTCATTCTTTCCATATGTCCAAATCATCTTAATGATCCTTTCATTATTTTGTTCACAATACCATCATTCGCACCGCATTCACTTCTTGTATTTTCATCAGACACTCTATCATACACAGAGAATCCACACATTCGTCTAAGAGATCTCATTTATTCTGCATTTATTCTGCTTTCATCCTTCTTTTGCCAGTTCCATGCTTCGCTTCCATACTTAAGGGTCGGTAGAAGAACAATTTTATTTTTCTATGTCAAATATTGATGGGTAATTGTTGGTGCACTCATTGCGAGCAGGTGCGATCAACTCACCTTGCAAGGACACTGGCCGTTCTGGTCGCAGCTGCAGCCGGAGGTGCCGCAGGCCTCCTCGCGCGTGCCGGGCGCGTGGCAGGCGCAGGGCCGGCAGCGCGGGTAGCCGAAGTGGTTGGGCGCGCACGTGTCGCAGTTGGCGCCCGCGTAGCCCTTCTGGCACGCGCAGGCCCCCGTGCTCACCTCGCACGGCCCGCTCACAGAGCCGAAGGAAGAGCAGTTGCAGTACTGAAAAATACATTTAAAAATGCATAAAAAATCTTAAATTAAATAAACACAAAAGTCCGGATCGTCCATGTCAACATGTGCAACATCGAAAAAAAACATTATGTGCTAAATTAAAAAATGGTGGATTCGTGGAACATAAATTAAATAGACAATATGTGCACCATCTAAAAAGAACATTTTGTGTTAAATTATTTTTATTTTGTTATGTTATTTTATATCATTGTATTTTATATTATTTGTTTTAGATTTATTTTGTGGGTGTTGGACAATCGAAGTGTGCGCGGGAGATGCCTATTGGTGGCGATGAGGTTCACAACCCATCACACCGCGTCTCCCGCGGAGCGAAAAGAGAAGGATGGAGTGCCGCATCAGTAAAAGTGTGACAGTCCATTCTTTCTGCCTACCCTTTCGGGGAGACGGCGTGATGGTTAGTTAGTTAAAAAATCTTAATTAATACGAATGAAAACATCTGTTATCTAGAGGTCTTATTATACAGGGTGCGGCAGCATAACTTCCTTTTTTAAAATGCGATTCAGTCGGTTGATATCGTAGCGGAGCGCTAGTGCTCTCGTTCGAGAGGCGGAACTATAAAGTTTTGTCCCGACATAGTTTAGTCGGCACCATGGGTTGGAACAGTGAGGAGCGTGCGTTTGCCGTTGAGGCCTACTTTTCGAATGCATGTTCAAGGGTGCAGCAGCATAACTTCCTTTTTTCAAAACTTAATAAAACCCATTGTATGAATCCGAAATTTTTTATTTGTTTTTTATAATGTAGGCCACATACTTAAAGTTTTGTTTTACTTAGTTATTGAATATGAAATCAGGTAGGTGACGTCTCCCATTCTCCATCCACTGAGTAAGCCGATTTTTGGAGTTTGTCATGACTCTTGCCAGCATATCAGGCGTTATCTTTGCAATTTCTTCCTGGATGTTGGTCTAAAAATCTTTTAGGGTCCCTGGACGGTTCACATAAACACGGGATTTCTGTTACGGGATGGCTGTTTTGAGCGAACACTTTCCAGAGCGCTTCATCTCAATTAGGGGCGATTTGGGGTGGCCAGCATACTAGTGCCATAGGTTAGGTAGGGGAGATGGGATTAATCCTCCCAGTCCCACACATCTCCCAGTCCCACAAGCCTATTCCCGTCCACTCCTGAACAAAGGCCTCCTCCGTTTGCTTCCACGACACTCTGTCTTGCGCTGACTGCATCTAGATAATGGCGACGTGTCGATTCAGGTCATCGTTCCACCGTAAATGCGGTTGCCCTGTACTTCTCTTTGCGGTCCGTGGTCTAGAGACCAATAAGAAACAATAAGAAGTCAGAAGCCAGCAGTCTTTTTGTTTCATCTGAATTTCTGGATACGTGATCAGCCTATTGCTATTTGATGATACATTGGATGATTTCAGTGACCTTTGTTTTTTCTCTCATTGAATCGTTTCTAACCCTGTCTCCATGATTGATCCCTAACCATGGTTCTTTCCATGATTCTTTGGGTCACTCGTAGTATTTCGGCACTTTGTTTTGATAATATTACAATTTAGAAGCCATGAGCGACAACTGCCAGCACACACGTCAGTTATTTTGTTTTATAAATATACCTAAGTGATTTAATAGAATTTTGTATTTATGAACAGTTTGATAATAAATTTGAGTGACTACCTTGCATCCCTTCCCGGGAACCAGACCCCAGGAGCCAGGACGACAGTCTCTGCAGGCCGGACCCTGCGTCAGCGCGGGACACACGCAGCGGCCCGTATCAGGATCGCAGATGCGTCCCAGGGAGCAGTTCTCGCATTCTAAAAAATATAATAGTAACGCAATTCTTAGCTTTATATTATGATGAAATCTGTAAGTATTAGGTGCCCCAACTCCATGCAAATAAGGTCATACGACTATATCAGAATGCACTTTTTCCACTTTTGAGATTTTATTTCTCGACATGTTTCAAAGGAGAACAATATTTAGTTTTATTTTTTGCATTTTTTAATATACGTAAATTATACAAGATTAATTAACACATATTAAGTTTCATTTCAAAATATACATTAACAATTTTTTTTTTCTTTTTTATTTTCGTTTCTCTTACTCTGCTTAGGAAGAAAGTTTCGACGACCTTCGTGGCCGAGTGGTAAGTGCATTGACTACCACCGCGAACGTTCCGGGTTCGATTCCCGGCGAGGGCAGTGTGATTGTCACGCTGTCTTTGATCTGGTGTAGAATTCACGTGACAATAAAATGGCGATAGAATAGCTATCTATCACATGTCACGAGAATCACTATGATAGCTTTAATAACCTTTACATCGATTTGGCTCTTGCTGTCATGATGTAAAGAGCAATTCAACAAAATAATAATAATAATAATATGCCAAGGAGAATAGTATCTGAAGGATTTTTCTTAAATAACAGTTCTTGTTGATGGGTGAGGTTTTTATTTTGTAAAACTTCATAATAAATTTTACAATAAACACGATTGTTTAAATGGTTTAACAGAGATTTTTTATTTATATGAAAATATTGTATAAATATAGTTGCAAATTGTTTTCGCCTTGCGAGGGCATTCTCAAATTGAGTTTGTTACTAATATTAATATACACAAAAATCTAGAATATAATTAATAAAACTGTTTTTATTCCACTTTTGGTTGATGAAAAGCGGAATGGTAAATAAAATTTTGGTGGATGAAAAAACAGTGTTGTAAATTCTATTCAAAATGTCAATGGAATTCCACAGGGTTAACGCCTTAAACTTAAAAAAAAATTAAATAAAAAAAAATCTGTGAAAACAACTACGTTTATAGTATATTAGAGTTACAGTTCATAAAGTTTTCAGGTTTTAAACTTTGATAAGAACCTATTACTTGGTGGTTGGACGTATTTAAAATTACACATAAAGCCCCGAGGAAGCTCGCATAGAGCGAAACCGGTAGGCCCTCATTCTCAAAAATAAAGTGGTTGTATACCAAATACATAAAAAACTGTTTAATTTTTTTCCGGTTTTGAGTCCTGGTTTTTATGTATGTTTTATGTATCTACATCTGCAAAAAATAGCTACAAGAGCTGAATCTCCGCATAACAGAAGATCCAAGTCCAAGTTCTTTTACTTGAAAGATGTAGATTTTAATTTATATGGAATTAATGCAGATAAATTGTATCACTTACTGATGCATCCATGTTCCCCGAACCCGTAGTGTCCTGGCAGACAGACATCGCATGCTTTTCCTCCCACCCCCGGCCTGCAGAGGCAGCGTCCCGTGAGCTGGTCGCAGGGGGCAGGTCCTGCCGTAGAAATGTTCCTTTCGGCCCCCACGGGGTCGCACGTGCAGCGGGAACAGCCAGAGCCTGAGGTGATGCCCCAGTAGCCAGCCTGGAAATTAACCAAGAAGAAGTTCACAAGTGTGTAAATTGTTTATATTATTTATATTATTCGATAGTTATTGGAAACAAGAATTTATCAATGAAAGCGAAAATGGCCGTTCACAATGGAGTTCTGGTCCCAACCCTTATGTATGGAAGCGAACCATGGAACTGGCAGAAGAAAGGTGAGAGCAGAATAAATGCGGTAGAGATGAGGTCCCTAAGACGTTTGTGTGGTTGAACGATGTACGACAGAATCTCAAATTCTGATATTAGGAAGGAATGTAGAGCGAAAGAAGGTATTATGAACAAAATTATGAAAGGATCGCTGCGTTGGTTCGGACATATGGAGCGCATGGGTGAAGAAAGAATGGTTAAAAAAGTATACGTTAACGATGTAATGGAGTATGGAGTCGAGGTAGACCGAGGAAAACATGGCATGACCAAATTAATCAAATATTAAAGGTTGGTCATGTCAGAAGCCGGAAGAATCGACGTACGTGTATGACTCGATGTATGAATATGGAGGAATCTAGAGAGGTATGTTAGGATAGAGTAGTGTGGCGGTCCATTCTCTCTGCCTATCCCTGTGGAGAAACGGTGTGATGGTTTGGTGTGTTATTCGACTTTTATTTCAAAATAAAAAAAAGCTTTAAAGAAAAATTTAAAGTTATTGTAATGTTTGATAATTTCATTAATATAACAGCGATTTATATAAACACATGCAGAAACATAAGAGAAAAACCACTGCACTACTCTTCTAGGAAGTATTCTAGGCAGAAAAAGTAGAGGCAGATCTCAGGATATCTGCCTCTACTTTTGGTCACAATCTGGTCACAATTTGGTCACAAATCTGGGATTAGAAGATTAAGGAGATGACTGGGGAAGAACTCTTCTTTATGATACGGGCTGCGGAGAACAGAGAGGATTTGAGGCGTTTTGTTTCATGGATAGCGACCCTCAGTAATGATGAAACGAATAGAGAAGAAGAAGAAAGTACACACAGAGAAACCGTTACAAGAGGGATACAAATGCACATACAGAAATTCAATTATTGAAATCATACGTTATTCCATTGTCACAAGACCCAGCAATATTTAGTCTATGTTTCTGGTGAATGGATTGCTTGTTCCCTTGACAGGCGATGATAAGGTATGCGATGAATGACGGTATCCTTACCTCACAGCGATCACAGGTCAGGCCGACCACGTGCGGCAGGCAGCGGCACTGTCCGGTTTTGATATCACAGCTCTTAATCTCCGAACCCCGCTCGTTGCAGTTGCAGCCTGCAATGAACATAAAATCAATGAGAATTGCACTTCCAAATTAAAAAAAAGTAGAAAAAACATAAGCAATATTTTGTTTTGTTTCAACCCGTAATCACTTTTATTGTCGACTCTATTCTTATAATTCGTCAAGGCGATCATCGAGATAATATATTTTATTTATAATATAACAATATTACATTTTGTTTACTTGAATGTTTACAAATACTGTATTTTACCCTTTACAGGTCATAAGTCCTGTAAACGCGTTCTGTCCTGTAAACACCACCATATTCTGTTTCCAAATAATTTACATCTTCGTCTCGATTGAGATACAATTAATTCTTAAATCAATATTGTTTTAATATTAAATAATTATGAAAATGTCCGTTTGAAATGATAATGCTTTATCAAGGCAAAACATGTCAATCCATAAAATAAAATAAAATTTCTAGAAAACGGACGTTTTACCAATAATATATAACTTTACATCATTGTTCAAGAAACAATCAATAGTTCAAGGTTTAGTTTAAATGTTGTATTATATATTGTAAGGTATATGTCGATTATTTTAAGGGTTAAACTGAAAGTGGCGGTGTTTTTACTGGAAAATCATCAAAATTCGATGCCACTGAGCCTGGTGAAACCGGTGTCTGACGAAATAAAGACAAAAGTGGAAGTATGTAGTTAAAAAAATCGTTTTATTTAATTATTATCGACAATAATGTGTTGTGAGTGATTACTGATTGAGAATCGACAAAAGCATCACAATATATTATATTTAAAAAATATACTATTCAAGATGGACTCCCGTTAATAAATCTTAAAAAAATGCATTAAAATGACATATTCTATGTATATCTGAATTAAATCTTTTAATTGAAAACAGCAATGCTAATTAAAACGGCAACATCATATAAAATATGAACATCGTGAGATGATTTCAAGAACGCAATCTTTTCGAAAGGAATTTCTTCATAACATAGAAAAGATATAACATTTCTGTCGTCGAAAAAACGAATAATCAACATGGAATTTGTCATCTAATAACGGAGAATAATGTTCTCTTGACAATCGCGCGGCTCGCGGTGTGTTTTATTCAGTGATAAATCAATCATGGTGAGATTCTTGCCATGTTTTTGTCCAATGTGATGCCCCAGTAAGTCCGTGTCTATTGCCATACGGTAAGTACTAGTGCGCCGGCGCGATGTGTGCCGCTCATGCGTAATGGCGCAGTGCACATACATTACACACATTATAACGGAGGCGATTTAGCACTTATGTACAAGGGGACAGTATCGCAAAAAGACAGTATAAATCTTCTCTCCTCGTGACCTATCGGGACACTCATGCCCCAGTCAGTGCCGGATTTGCAACCTTAGTCCTAAATAATCAAACCAAATCAAATCAGTTTATTAGCTCAAAAGACATTACAAACAGCAAAAGTTTTAGGGCATCTATTGAGTACAGCTAAAATATTATAAAAATACAACATAATACCAGGAACGCATTAGAGATGGTTCGACATTAGGAAGACGAGATATTTTCTTAAGTCTAGAGTATTTGTCACCTGAACGTAACCTTCACTAATATGAAAGACGCCAGCAGTGGACGACAACGGCTGTCTAAGTAAGTACCTAAGTATTATATTAGGTCCTTACATATGAAATTGGCGTTTTGTATGGGAGGAACATAAAGTTGATTTTTTTTAAATATAATATATTTATTTAATCAAAGTATGTACCATTGCTATTTATGCACTTTTGCCATCTCATAGGTAGTTCATCGATCCCTTTACTAAAAAAAAACATTCGGACGGGAATCAATAAAATCTTTGAAGTCGGTTTGGACTGCCCCATCGGAGTTGAATTTTTTCCCTTGCAAGAAGTTATCCAAATTTCGAAAAAAATAGTAATCTGTTGGGGCAAGGTCCGGAGAGTACGGTGGATGTCTTAGACATTCCAATTGAAGCTCTTCTAATTTGGTAGCCGTCTGTTGTGCAGTGTGTGGTCTAGCGTTATCATGAAGCAGCAGTGGCCTAGAGCGATTAACCAGCCTCGGTTGTTTAGCAGCTAGCTTTTCCATCATGGTTTGTAGTTGCTGACAATAGACATCTGCCGTAATCGTCTGGCCAGATTTAAGAAAGCTGTAGTGAACGACACCAGCACTAGTCCACCAAACGCTCACAAGTAACTTTTTTGGAGTCAATTTTCGCTTGGGGCATGGTTTGGCTGGTTCGGCAGGGTTCAGCCATTGCGATGAGCGCTTCCGATTATTATACAGGATCCACTTTTCATCACAGGTAATGATTCGATTCAAAATCCCTTCATTATTGTGCCGGTTGAGTAATGCAACGCAGCAGTCAACGCGCGTTTGTTGATATGCTTCACTCAATTCTTGAGGTACCCACATTTTAAGCTTTTTCACCTTCCCAATTTGCTTCAAGTGGATTAAAACAGTTTTATAACTAACACCGCAGCCTGCAGCTAACTCGGACGTGGTTTGCGGTGAATCCGCTTCCACAATAGCCTTCAATTCTTCATTATCAACTTAGGTCTCCGGCCGTCCACGGGGCTTGTTCTGCGGGTCGAAATTTCCAGAACGAAAACGTTGGAACCAAAAACGCACTGTGTTTTCTTTTGCGGCACCGTCGCCATACACATCATTAATCCTTCGAGCCGTTTCTGCAGCACTGGTGCCACGGTGGAACTCGTACTCGTAAATAACGCGATATTTCAAGTTTTCCATTTTGTAAACTGAGTGACGCAAAGAAAAAAAACAATTGAGGAAAAAACAAATGAATTATAATTTTCGAAACACAAATACTTGAGTAAATAGCTGTATAAATTTGAATTTGGAATTCCTAACCAAAGAGAAGATATTTGAGATCAAAGTTGCCAGTACGGCAAAACGCCAATTTCATATGTAAGGACCTAATATTAACGGTGGAATGGAGCATGAAACCGAGAAAAACATGATATGGTCAGAGAAATCGACGTGTGTGCCTCACACGACGTATTCGTTATTAATGTCGAGGAGGTTAGAGAAATATTTCAAGAAGGAACAGTCAGGAGGTTCATCTCTTGGTGTTTATAGGCTACACTGCTGTATATAGGCCTCTTCTAAACACTTCCAATATTTGCTATCTTGGGCTATCTGTTGCCACGTACGACCCGCAAGTTGGATAATAACATCCCTCCACCTTTTTTGTGATCTTCCTATGCCTCTTTTGTTGTTCCAAGGCCTCCACTTCAGGATAGAATATAAATGCGACGTAATTGAAATCTCTGCCATATGCAGATTTAAGTTAATGTACCTAATGTGAATGTTGAAAACGTTAATTAAACCAGTTCTAACATATGCTTCGGAGACTTGGACACTCATTAATTGTGATGAAGTAAAGATCTGCTTCGAAAGGAAGATCTTCCGCAGAATCCTCGGACCCATTAAGGATGGTCAGACGTGGAGAAGGAGATACAACACAGAGCTCTACGATCTATAGTAGGACGTGGTCAAGTTTATAAAGATTAACAGACTGCGCTGACTAGGGCACTTGCACCGCATGGGGAATCTGGAGCTCCCCAAAAGAGGGTTGTCTAACAATCCAGTAAGGTGTAGAAGCGTCGGCAGGCCGAGACTGCGATGGTTGGATGGTGCCGTGGTAGAGGTCCTGGAGCAGCAAGACTGGGAGGTGGCGGCCAGAGACAGGACGGGATAGAGACGTTTCTTGGAGCAGGCTAAGACCCACCAAGGGTTGTAACGTCGGAGAAGAAAAAGAATAATGTGAATGTTAGTTAGTTATAATAGTTAGTTAGTTCTGATCTAAAATTCCTTGAAATAATGCCACACGCTGGTCGCACGAGCGGTTCTAGTGAAGCGCTGATTATACGCTGCGCAGTATTATTTGCGTATTCGGAAGCAATTTGATGATCAGCTGGAGATACAATCTGGCCCAAGGCAAAATTTTCAGCGAGTGCGGAGGAATCTAAAACCCGTTGAGTCGGTTGCAAGGAGATTAGTTTATGAGAGGGGCCTGTTAATGGAGTAATTAGAGACCTCCCACAGCGGCAGGGGGACCCTAGCCCGGCACGTGATACCATTGTATAGTTTGATTGAAAATCTCTCTAACTGTAAACCTGAGTGCTGCACACAATGTATCGGTGTTCATGGCGATCGTGAAGAAGGAAAATTGCACATCATTATTGTCTTATTAAATTAATCGAACGTTTATAATATTTTGCGTCGCATACTTCAATATGTTATATCAGAGAGGAAATGCACAAATATAATCGCGTTTATTTTTCAAAGAACTAACTGGTTGTGATAAATTAACTAACATACTAAGAATGAACAGCCACATCACTTTTTCCTGACATTCTTCTCTCGCTTCCTCAACATTTATCTTCGTGTCAAGCACGCACGTCGATTTCTCCAATTCTTCACGTGGCCGACATTTAATTGATTTGATTGATTTGATCATCTCACGTTTTTCTCGCTCTTCCTCTTGTACCTGTTTTATATTCTTATTTTTTTACCACATTTTCGTCATTCAATCTTTTCTCGAGTCCAAACCATCTTAATTATTTTGTTCATAACGCTTTCATTCGCACTGCATTCTGGTGCCGGTCATGACCGGTGGAAAATCTAGTTGCTGGAGCAAGGTCGGCAGTAGACTCAGGGTATTAAGAGAAATAAGTAATATCATCATGTATTGAATGTTTCGAACATTATAAATTCATGTTGAAAGTCAACTAACGTACAAATAATTTATTTTCCCTTCTCCTTCTTGATTTAGTTAGGTCTTTAGGTCTATCATTCTCTACGTCAAGTTCCTTCCTGACAAGTGGGCTGGCAGTTGTCCTTTCATATTTTTGGAGGTCATTTCCAAGGAGTGCTTCCTTGTGGTAAACCTTCCCTTGCTGCTCTTATGGCCCTCGATTATGACATTCCGATCACATGTTCATTCCATTACTATTTCTCTGGCGTCCCCATTTTACAATATCCTCAACTTAGACTATCCTCTTAGACTAGCCAAGTTCACTAACACATGTTATATATAATTCTAGGTTCTTGCACTCAGTTTGTAATACTTTTGGTTAGTTTATATCGTTCCCCCGATGATGAAGGTGTAAGCCTTCGAAACATGCCGTGAAAAATATATTCAAAAGTGGAAAAATCTGTGTTTTAATTCATAAAAATTCTTCATACAAAATGATTAAATATAAATTCCAGCGGCGAATTTGAAATAAATCTTTGAATTTGTTTCATGAACATGTTTCGAAAAGCATATAAGAACATATTTTATGAGGAATTGAACGTAGGTACTTCTAGCTTTATAATATATGTTTCACACGACTCAATTGTAGCAGCTAGTTTATAATAATTTATATTAATTAAATACCTATAATAACACGGTAAGGTAGTAGGTAAACATCTGTTATTAAGTGGACTTGATTGTGTGTGTCGTTCTGTGTTGTGCGCATGACATCCAAAGGAAACAAAATGCTCCCTATAATGCGAGGTACAAATTCCTAAGAAACACATGCAATTATGTTTATGCACGTAATATGTACGAGTAAGTTTGTTTGTACAATATATACATTTAAGTAGAATTTGTTGCAACTGCTTAGAAATCACGAGAGCATGCGGCAGAGGCGGGGATGATACATTAATTAAAATATAAGATAAAAACTCTCATAATTAGAATATTCATTTATTGTTTCTTCAACAATGATGTAAACCTCCATATTCGATAATTAATACGAATGAAAACGTGTGTTAATTTATAATAGGAAACACGATTTTTTAGTGGTTTTACTGGGATTTAATTTATATAAATTATGCCCTCGAGCAAGGCGAAATAAATTTGTCACAATTTATATAAATTAAATCCAAGTTAAACCACTAAACAATCGTGTTTACTATTATAAATTAATAATGGAGTTTTACAAAATTAATACCTCAACCATCAATAAAACGTGTGTTTTCTAGAAGTTCTATTATATTTTATGTGAATGACATGTTTCGCCTGTTTAAGGCATTATCAAATAAGATTATCAAACAGGCATTTTCACATTTGATAATGTCTTAGATAGGCAAAACATGTGATTAATGCCTGTTTGATAATTTGATTTGGCAATGCTTTAGACAGGCGAAACATATCATTCACATTAAATATAATAAAACTTCTAGAAAACAGACGTTTTCGTTCGTATTAATTATGGAATATTAAATATATTTATAATAAACTGGCGTGAGATTCCATAATTACGAATGAAAAAAAAACAACTGTTTATTTAATTTCTGAGTTTATTTTTTATCAACATGTTTCGAAGGAATAATAATTTTGATTTTATTCAGATTGATAATATCTTAGAAATATGTCAATAAAAATAAACTCAAACGTGCAAAAAGTGTATTAATTCATAAAAAATTAAAAGTCAACTTACGTTTATTCGATAATTCATTTTTGAAACATGTATTCGATAAAATTACAAATAATAGTTTTTGTTTAGGCGAAAGAGTAGGTAGTAGGCTGAGAGAATGGACAACCACGCGGTCATATCCTTTCATACCTCTCTAGATTTATATATATTTACATATCATGACATCCATATTGTCAATTTTCACAACTTTGAGCATGGCCATATTTTATTAAATGATTAATTTGGTTATGCCACATTACTGATTTATTTTTACATTAATACTGTTAAATATTTTTTAACTGAATCATTTAACGTATTGCTATCTTAAAATGGCTAAAATTACAAAATAATACTGATTATTGAACAATGATATACGGTAAAATTCCATTAATAAACATATTTTTTACAACAGTTAAAAAATGGGAGTTATTACATTTAAAAAATGGGAGTTACATGTTCGGTCCAATTAGGGCATTAACAAATCTTAATGATAATATATCAATGATGTAAAACTCCATATTAAATAATTAATACGAATGAAAACGTCAGTTTTCTAGCATTATATTTTATGAGAATGACATGTTTCGCCCTTCTAAGGCATTATCAAATGTCATCTTCTAAGGCATGATCAAATGACATTTGATAATGCCTTAGAAGGGCGAAACATGTCATTCCCATAAAATATAATAAAACTTCTAGAAAACTGAAGTTTTCATTCGTATTAATTACATATGATAATGTTCTAGCAAAGCGAAACATGTCACTTGAAAAATAATGTTATTATCAATTGTGTAAAAATTCTTGCGAATAAAATTGCATAAACATTTAGATTAAACATATTTTTGATATTTAAGTTTGTTCGTATTTACTTAATATAATAATAAATTTAGACTATTTATGAAGGGCTATTTTTATAATAAATGATCTCAAGTACGCTGGTGTTTCCACACATGTTTCTGTAAAATATGGTTGACTTTTATTATAGTATCGAGCCGGCTGTCACTGCACGATGGAAGAAGTAAAGTAATAAAGTAGCTTATTCGATGCTGTTTTGTCAGTAGCTCCCGGCATGATTGATGATGCCCTGCAAATCTCGAACCAATTGAAATTTAGCCATTCGTAAGATACAAATGTAATCATCCATGTCAACAACTAATCCGATGTCGAACGGGGAACAAGTTAAGTCGCCCTAAAGCCCCGTCGCGTCGATACTACAATATATGACGCTGTTTTCAATGTAGTAGACCCATCGTAACCTCACTTATTGTGATAAACAAGTAAACCGATTTAAATTTAAATGTAAGGCAGAAAAGCATTAATTTACTGTTGAAAGCTGACAACCTTCGTGACAGAGTGCAAGAGCTCTGATTATTATTATTGAAATTTTAACTAACTAAATAACCAACACGCCGTCTCCCCGAAGGGGTAGGCAGAAAGAATGGTTTGCCACAATTTTCTTTCCCGACATATTTCTCTCGCTTCCTCAACATTCATACATCGTGTCATGCACGCGCATCGATTTCTCTGGCTCCTCACGTGGCCGACATTCAATATTTGATATATTTGATCGTGTCACGTTTTCCTCGGTCTTCCTCTATTTCTAGTTTCATTTACATCGTAAACAAATATATTTTTTACCATTATTTTTTCATTCATTATTTTCATATGTTCAAACCATCTTATTAATAATCTTTTCATTATTTTGTTCATAACACCATCATACGCACCGCATTCACTTTCATTCGACACTATCATGCACAGAGTATCCACACATTCGTCTAAGAGATCTCATTTCTACTGCATTTATTTTACATTCATCTATCTTTTGCCAGTTCCATGCTTCGCTTCCATACATAAGGGTCGGCAGAAGAACACCATTGTGCATTGCCATTTTAGCTTTTTTGATAAGTTTTTATTTGCGATGACAACTTTAAGTGCATCATTCACTTTGTTGCCCCAACCCTTTTTTCAATATCCCTCTCCACTCGCCCATCTTTTGTAAACATACTACCTAAATACACGAACTCATCTACTTGCTCCAAATTTTCACCATTCGCGCTAATCTTGCAGACTGTCATGATTTCTTCTTTTTCAAAAACCATTACCTTGGACTTATTCACATTCATTATCAGATAATTTCGCATGCATACCTCATACATACTATTCACCAGGACCTGTAGTTCATGCTCGTTGTCTGCAAGTAGGACAGCGTCATCCGCATACAAGAGACATATGAAAGAGCTGAAAGGGTTGGATGTATGTTAGGTGCCAAAATGAGTGTCAGTAAGCTGTCTCTTGAAATTTTATGTATTGTATATTTTTAAAAGTATTATATTTTGTTTTATTAAGTATTAAGTATTATTATTAATAGTGATTAAGAAGTGGGTTTAAAATCATTATTTTAATATTAAATCTTTTCATAATGAATAATCTGTCGAAGGCCTCATCGAAAAAATTGAATAATGTAATTTACAATTCGAATGTTTGAGTTTTCTTACCGAGCCACCTGGTTGTGGTTTGCCCAGGATTGATCTTGACATCGGCTACATTCCGGCCTTATCGGTGCAGATGAAAACCTGTGATTGATGACGCTAAGTGTGCAGTGGGAGCCGGTAGCCAATAGTCGCGCAACGCCGTTTGCCGCCGACAGGCAATTTTCCCGCGGCCCGAGCGGAGTGAGAATACAAACAGGGTTATTTATCTCTGGCCAGGCAAATGGACGGGCTTATCAAAGTTATCTCAAAGGCTCGGAAAACTATTTACGCGCATTTAAAGTACAATCTCACCGGCAGAGGTGATCGGTCACGTAACCCATACAAAAAGCCTTCTGTCCGGGGTCTAATAATTATTTAGTATAAAAAAATACATATCATGGCAGTACATATTGGAGTTTTAGCCAGCTCTTATGTATGGAAGTGAAGCTTGGACCTGGCAAAATAAGGATGAAGAATGTGCGAGAAAACAATATATGATAGAAAAACGAATAATGAAATAAGGAAGAAATGTAAAGCAAATGATTGCATCATAAGTAAAATTAAAAAATGATCTATAAGATCGTTTGGACACATGGAACGAATGTGTCAGTGGAAAGTGTGTGTGGAAAGAGAAGCGTGGAAGGCCAAGGAAAGCATGACATGATCAAATTAATCAAATACTAAAAGACAATCAAAATCGACGAGCGTGCATGTTACGATATATGAATGTAGAGTATGTCAGGACAGACGCTTTACCCTGTCTGTTTACCCCTCCGGGGAAATAGTGTGATGATTAGTTAGTTAAAATTATCCATTAGCTGTTTTTCCGAAAGAATAACCAGAGAGGATCGAAGCCACACTAATCTATTCTGACATGCTACTCCCTACACAAAATATCTTCACTTCTACGAAACAATGAAATATTTTATATTGTTTTCTTGATAATGTAGGTATATTACCTTCGAAAAATGTCAAGATATTTTAACTCGAAGAGAAAAACAATTTTGAGTTTATTAATTATTTTTTAAACTTATTGAAAGTTAAGGCATTAACACCGTGGAATTCCATAGTAATTTTTTTTAATTCCCAAAGTAAATTATTTTTTAAATATTTTCATAATTTATTTGAAGTGAATGATTGACCGCTCCTGCAAAATACACACGTGGGTAGTACTGACAAAGAGACAATATGTCTTTCATTATGGTAAAGAAATTGCCTCATTGATTTTAAAGACATGTTGTTTGAACGAAACTATTCTATAATATAAATAAGATAGGTACACCGTATAATTGATTGGAAAATATTATATACTTGGACGTGGATCTTCTGGAATACACAGGTTCAGTTCTAATGGCTATTCCTTTTACATCTATTGGAAACATTTTTGGAAATATGATTTGGTGGATGGGTTCATGTGGGGGCTAGATGTGTGGCTTGGAGAGGTCATTTAAAAGATGGCAGTGAGCTTTTAGAGTCTATGCTTCATCTAAGTCCCATTTTTTTATCGGCCAGACTATTTCGCGTTGGCGTTATAGAGTATAATGGGATCACTTTCATTATTTTATAAATGAGGTTGTTTACAAGGGGACCTTAAGAGGAACAGTGCTTGGCCTCACATGGCCGACATTCAATATTTGATTTATTTGATCGTGCTACGTTTTCCTCGGTCTCCCTCTATTTCTGGTTCCATTTACATCGTTAACATATAATTTTTTTACCATTCTTTCTTCATTCATTCATTCATGTAATGGAATTAATGTAGTAAATAAAAAAAATCAAATCCCATATTTAAGATTTTTTCATTCATTAGCCTAAAAGTCATCCTTATAGCGGAAAAGGCTAGGGAACGTCATCTGCGACCATTGTACGGCCACGTTGGCAGGATGAATACATCTGCAACTGGATGATGGAAGGAAAGGGTCAACCTCCTGCTACGTGGATTTTCACAGTTAGGAGCTGAGGGCGCTTGGATCGCGAAACTTGGCGGAGCCATATTAGGAGAGCCGACCCCAAATAACGGGAAAAAGCTAGGCGAAAAAAGAAGAAGAAGCAGTTTTATTTGTTCATATATATTTTGAAATGTAACGTAATATGAAATAATTTTGTAAAATAGGTACATTTAAAAAAAATACAAAAAACACACTGCGCACATCGATATGCGCTGGTTACAAGTCACGCAATTTAGAACATATGCATAATGCGGTCGGGTTGCAGAGAGTGTTTACACAGTTAAAGGGATTTGCAGAAGACCAATTGCGGAAGTTCATTTGATAGTGGACGTTTCGCTTCTGAGGTGTACCCAATGTAGAAGTGGGGACCTATGAGTGGCGGAGCACGGTAGTTCACTGAATATGTGGGTAGCGGTGTTTATTTTTTCTTGTGATCTCTCGACAGCTCTCGCTGGAGGCAGCATAAATAATCCCAAGGGCCAGAGGCAGCGATGACGGACACTTCAATAAGTATCGGCCGACTGCGAGGGTCCAGCAGGGTTGTACCAGAGATTATAGAACAGAAGTTATATTAAAACGCATTATAATTCACGTTCTCAAACAGTTTTATTTAAATTATTTTGAAATAATACAAACAGCCAATTTTAAAAACACCGAAGTACTGACTATTTAACGATAACAAACCATACGTCCCAGGAGAGGCAGGCAGGTAGGATAGACCGCCACACTTTTGTATCTTGTTTTATGTTTCGAGACACCTATATGTTCATAAACCGTGATATGCACACTCGTCGAAGTTTCCGACGTCGAATATGGCTAACTTTTATTAATTGAGTAATTTAGTGTGGTTCTTGAATACAAAGTACACGAAAACAAGTTATTACATCAAAAAATAAATAATACCGCTTGGATCCTTCTATTACCACTTTGGCTTGTTTTAAACTTTACAACAAACGAGTAATCTATAGTGTTGAGTTGAATTGAATTCTATTGAGAAGGATTCATTTGCATCCTTTCGATCACGACTCCTCTACGATATTCGTTCTCGAGATGAACTTCCGCCTATTATAGTTAGTGAGATTGCAAGAAACACGCAATATAGTATTCTTAGAAAATAATAAATTGGCATGTAAAAAGAATTATCTTAAAACCCCCCCGGTGATAGGCGATGTTTTAGATTGCAGATAAACTGAAATACTAATTTAATAGGTGGGTCAGTCTAACATTATCATTTGTTGAAATATATCCTATAATAATATATTACTATTTTAATTTTTAAGTCTCGCAGTATTTAATATTGTTGTGTAAACATAAGTTTGTATTTTGTTTTTGATGTGATCATATTGTATAATTTGAATAAATATAGTTACACTTTGTATTACATCACTTTTTATTTTTACTGAACTCAGACATGTTTCGGTTACAAGTAACCTTTTTCAATATATACAATTTTATCAGTCAAATAAAACGGAGCTGTCACTTATATACTAAATGGAGATCGAGTTATGTATAAACGTGGAAGGGGTATAATTAGGGTTGAAGAGAGGGGAGATGTAACGGGAACATATCGAGTGGAAGGGGTATAATTAGGATTGAGGAGAGGGGAGATGTAACGGGAACATATCGAGTGGAAGGGGTATAATTAGGATTGAGGAGAGGGGAGATGTAATGGGAACATATCGAATATGGGAATTGAATTTGAATTGAATTGGTTATTTATTTTCATTATTTTTGAAAAAATATCGCATAATATATAAAAAATATATTTATATAGCCCATGGGTGTTACATGGTTCCTCCATTCTATCTCTAGTTTAATGTTTGTGTATTGATAGTCTTTGTTTTGCCACGAATCATTGATCAGAATTTGAAATTTACATATGTTTATTGAAACTGATAAAAAGAAACTGATAAATTGAATGCTTACACATATTTCATACATTTTTGTACAGTATACTCGTTGTATTGTATATTGAAGAATTTATTTACGAAGGATTTATTATAGTGGAAGAGATAATCCTACAGTTAATTATAATTTAGTACACTGTATAGTCTATGATTAAGAAAGAACAGAAAAAGTTCCTACGTCTCCAAGAAAACGGTTATTACTATTGGATAATTGAGAATTTCTTTGAAAGACAAGGAAATTCTGGAAAGAGACAATACAAATGATGAGGTTCTCAGCATCGACGAAATCGGGCACCTGTCAAACACCATATTGGAAAGGCGTGCAGAATGGATAGATTAAATGCTGAGGCATAAAAATCTTCCGCACAATATGCTGGAGGGAATAATTGCGTGGTGGATTGGTAGAGGGCGTCCTCTTGGAGCAAATATGGCACGATATGAACTGTACTCCCTATACAGAGTTGAAGAGGATTCCTAAACATTGAGTGGAGTAGAATAATAGATGCAGAGCTTTGCTGCCAACCAATCCTCAGGATTGAAACTGATAAACTGATTTCTCAATAGATTTGATCGACTACAAGTAATCTGAAATTAGACTAACCATCAATTCAATATTTTTTTTATCAAATGATTCGCGGTCATATAAATAATTCAGACATTTTGAATGACTTGACTTTGTTCGTTACACAACTCGATAATTATTTGCGTCAACTGCAATGTAGATTATTTCGCCTGTCATTGTGGGAATCAAATCTACTTAGGGTTTACCCGTTGGAAGGGCAAGAATATTTCTTAATTGCAACGCTTCGGGTGTGGACATATTTTAAGGTAATGACTTTTTTATGTATCTCTATTTGATCTGTGATATATAAGAGTATGATTTAAAAAATAAATTTAATTGAAATTGAAAAGTTTGGTGATGGCTAGTTTGTATAATAATATTTAAAGCGTTGCCACCATAATAGTAGAAAAGGAGGGCGATGAAAGACAAAAGAAGAAGGAAAGAATAAACAATGTCTAATAGAGACACTGTAAATTCATTTTGTAATGACAAGGCTGCAACGAAGAAATTGCGAAAGGTAGTACCGTTGCAGAAAAGAAGCATCAGAGTTTTTTTTTGCATATAGGTCTGCCTACGAACAGGACTGCACTCGTCCAAGAGGATTTCGCTCCCTCAGCACAAAAAAAGTTGCTTGATCGTTGTTTGTCGTTGTTTGATACAAATATGAAAAATTATTGCCGGTACAATTTTTTGTCGTGACGAGTCAAAGCGAATGTGTTGTGTTGTGGTGAACCTGAGCGAACATTGTAACCCAATCGGCAGCAGCACTTGCCACATCTTCTGAATATTTGCACGTTCCGAATGTAAACAATTCTTCAGAGGAGTTTACAAATAACACATCCTTAGTATTTGTTGTTTTCGTACGTTTAAAAAATAATAATAAAAACCTCACCGTAATATTCCTTTGAAGTCGTAATCTAAAAACATCGCACGAATATATTATTTATACATTTGTATCAAAATCATTGACTATTCAAATTTCTTTGTCGGGTATTTGCATGGCGCATTTTTTTTCATTACGTAATACACTTAAAGAGGGAATTGCTTACGCACCTACCAACTGTCAGGAAATGAACAAGTTGAATTAATTTATTTATCCAGTTGACAAAAAAGCTATCTAATATTAGACACATTTGGTCATCGTATCATTCAATTAATCAAGCGTTTTGTGTTGGCGTTCATCTGATCTTACATACTTATTCGTATTCATTCCTAGGCATGCGTTATTTAGTATTATATTTGAAATCAAAATTTATAGATGTTCGTACATTTCACAAAGATTTGTGAAATTTAAGTTTCAATAACGATTTTTTTATGAATTAAAACACTGTTTTCACAACCTTTGAATTTATTTTTCGCGACATGTTGTGTAGGTTTTATACGTTCATAATCGGGAGAACAATATAAACTGTTTTTATCGTTCTCCCGATTATGAATATTTAAAACCTTCGAAACACGTCGAAACAAATCAACTGTAAAGTGGAAAAAACAATGTCTTAATTATATGACGACCGACGACAAGACGATATAATGACGACGTTCGTGGCCGAGTGGTAAGTGCATTGACTGCCACCCCGAAGGTTCCCGGTTCGATTCCCGGCGAGGGCAGCGTGATTGTCACACTGCCTTTGGTCTGGTGTAGAATTCACATGACAATAAAATGGCGATAGAGATTAGCTACCTATCACATGTCACGAGAATCACTATGATAGCTATTATATAATACCCTTACATAGATTTGGCTGATGCTGTCATGATGTAAAGAGCGATGCAACAAAATAAAATAAAAATAATAAAAATCGTCATTATGGAATTTCAAAAAGTTAAATAATTTCTTAAGTTTAACAGTAATTATTTTCAATAAATTAAAAACTGTCTACCTCACCATTACTCCGTTTCTCTTAAGGGGTAGTAGGGATTTTACACCGTCGTACTCTTTTATTATGACACACTTTTCTAGCATCCTCTACACTCAAACAACGTATCACTATTTTACATATTTATTTATAAAGTATGCCCCCGTTTGCTTGGTTCTTATTGGGGTATAAAAAAAAGTAAATGTAGCGAACACCTGATTATTTTCTAAAATTACAGGGATTAATTAAATTTATAAAATTAAATACAGTAAAATTTTATAAATTAAATGTAAAATTGAATAACATATTATCTTTCGATATAGTATACACAATATAACAAGTCGATCGGAATATGATCAATGCTTAGTTTTTAGGTTCCTCAGAATATTGCAGATGTTACGACGATACGGCTGCGACGCGAAATATTAAACAAACAAATTTTTGATTCAGTCACTCGAAGCATGTTTAATTAATCAGAGCTCATTTATTACAGGAGATAAATATTGAGCCGTCGGGCTTGTCGGTTATGCCGAAGAGCGAAGCAAAGTTTTGCGGTGGAACAATCTTATGATCTCAACAAAAATCACGATTTAAAAAACCAAATAAAGAGGTAACGTATTAAGAGGAAGGAGAAGGATAATCCTTATATGTGTAAGTGAAGTTTTGGAGTTGGTAGAAAGATGAACGTAAGACAAACGCCGTAGAAATAAGATCGTTAAGAATGGGCGGGAAAACAATGTACCGAAAGAAGAAGTAGGAAAAGAAGAATGTAAGACAGATGAATGCTTCCTAAATAAAATTAAGAATAGATCACTAAGTTGATTTGGATACTTGGGAAGAAGTTTAAAAATATATAAATAAGAAGCCTTCTTCGACTTCTTTTCCTGCTTTATTAAGGACTGCGTCATTTCTAGGAGCCTGTTCCAGGGGTGTAGAGTCCCAGCTGTCTCGCCATCTTTTGGCTGGTCTTTATTTTATGTTCGGCTACCTGTTGGTATTTTATTTGCTGCCTTGCTTATCACCCTTTCAGAACACGGTATCTTTAGTAACGTGTTCTCTCAGTCTTCCCCAACTCATAATATCTTCGACATCACAAATATTATTTATTTCAGAATTTCTCATCTATCTCGGAGTGTCGTTCCCGCAATTAATCGGAGAGTCTTCAGTTCTGTGGTTCTTAGAATCCATTAAAAAAAATTATTACAGGGTAATTATTATCGTTGAAAATAATGAAATGTAGAAAAATACAATAGACACAAATGTATTATTGGTGTTATATTAATTTAATCGAATCTATTCGATAATTTCAATTCAAGTTTCCCAGCACTTGGATGATCGCTATTAATCTGTTCGGTGGGTCTGCCCGCGCTTGTTGATGGAATGGACTTTAAAATGAATCAAAATCGTGAAATGGCGCCGGCCTTAAGATTTTGAAGTTATCCCATAATGTTCGCTAAGCTCTCAATTCGCTCAACCATAAATCAGTTTTTTAAGGTTTATGTTCTTAGTTTATTTCTCGGTCGTGTTAATTATCGTCTAGCGAATATTATGATTTTGACCCTGGCTCCGTATTGTTAGCATAACAAAATTATTCCGATGAGTTTCGCCTTTGAGAATTTCTAAGTATTTACGTTGAATTCTTTAAAAGCAATTCTCTCTTCTATTTTTCAAATCAAATCAAATCAAATCAGTTAATTTCACCAATAGACATTAATGAAATAAATTGATTTGATTTGACAAAATTAATTTTTAAGGCATCTATTGAGAACAGGTAAAATAATATATTGTGTACCAGAAACGCATGAAAGATGGTTCGACATTAGGAAAACAGGATTCTCTCCAGAATTAAGAGTATGTGCCTTCTGAACGTATTTTTACTAAAATGAAAGACGTCGATCTCCGAGGAGACCGCGTTCAGCAGATTAATTGCTTTTCCCACCGGTGTCACAGAGGCAGGTTGGTTCTGGCGGCCAGTAGGTAAAACAATCTATGCTGTCGCTGTCGGAGATATCTATCAGGGACAAAAAAACCGAACACCCTCCAGCACGGCCGAGTTCTCGAAATTATTTTTTATATTTTATTTTATATATATGAATATCTCCTGAGTAATCTAAAGAAGTGGATTATGAAATGCCCATCTCTTCGAGGCTGCAGAGAGTTGGCCCCAAGAATTCCCAAAAGAAATGCCGTGGGATAGAGCCACGGATAGCTAAATTTTTTTTTGGTCTAGGTCATATTTATGACCTGTTTGTTATGGTGAACTGTCCTGAGATGTTTATGTTAGCTGTCCCTCAATCTTTTCTGCGGCCTTCTTGGTAATCTATCTTCCTAAGATCTACATGATCTCTTCAGAAGCACCTTTGTCTTATTCCACAGATCACTATGTCTTTAACACCAAAGACATACCTAATAGTCTCATTTCTGATCCAATCTAAATGTTCTGCCTGCGATGGAGCGTAGGGTTCTTATTTCTGTTACTCTGAGTTTTTTGTCATGTTGGTATCGGCTCTCACTTCAATCCCAAATGTCGGAATGGGCGAATGGATGTTTTATATACCCTATCTTTACTTTCGGTCAGCATGTATTTATTCTTTCTTAGTGTCCCGTGAGCAGCCAGCCACAGATGTCGCCTTAATAGTTTGTGCTCGTACTTCACAATATAGGTCAGACCTGAGTGCAGACCTCTACACATTAGTAAGTGAATTGCATGAGCATAATTATTAAAGCAATTATGACGTATGTATTATAGCTTTCTTTATATAACTTTCAAATCAATTGTTTTGTATGAAATATTATCTAGCATTTTTTTGGAACGCTGTTATTATACGTAACATTTTACTAATTATTTTTTTATAAGATTGTCGCGAGAGCTGTTTAGCCAACCTACGTTGGAATCACCAGGTGTTACAAAACAGCTGTGGTCAAACAACATTTGTTTTGTAACACTTGATGATCCCAACATAGGTTGGCGAAACACCTTTCGAACAACAGTTTTCTTTATAACACCTGATGATCTCGATATCGGTTGGCAAAATAGCTGTCGCTTGTTTATTTCTTCTACAGCATCATAAATTATTCATATCAATATTTTGATCCAGATGATGATCATCCACACTCTCCCTCATTATGTTGCACGCCCAACCCCAAGGTAGACGTTGGGTTGCCCCCGGGCAGAACATCAAAGAGATGGATCGATAGCTGGGAGTCGACCTCGTAGAAGGCAAATTCCTCTTAAGAATCAAGCCACATGGCCTACACTAAGAAGAAGAAGAAGAAGAATAAGAGAATGTTTTGATACTATTTTAATTATTTGAAAATCGATCACAATCACGTCGATCCTTTTTTTATAGATTTTATTATACTAAAAACTAAGTCGTGTTAGTTACACCATTTATAACTCAAGAACGGCTGGACCGATTTTTATGATCTTCTACTTTTTGGATTTGTCTCCGTCCCAAATAGCCGAATAACTATTTAAACATCGGAAAAATCACGAAAAAAATGTATGAAGAAAATTCATTTTCTCATACATTTTGTATGGAACGGCACTTTTGAGGAATAAAATAAACGCTTGCCTTAAATAAAGCCAATCTCTTGCTACCGCCACGTTAATTACATTATTTTCAATGTAATTTTTAAACTTAATAAATAACTGAATTTAATTCAGCTAATAAGTTAACACAACATTTATTGATTCTGAGGCGGTACGAAGTTTGTTGGGTCAGCTAGTATATTATATAATGTGTATAAGTTCATACCTTACCATGGTGTAGTGGAAAATTCTTGTTTAATTAATAGAGAAAATACTCCCGATAAAGTGTGGTGGATTCCTCGTTTAATCGCTGAGATTACGGTGCAGTTTTGAACCTCGCGTACAAATAATGAATTCCTTGAAAATCGCTCTCCATTCTGAGTACGGAATAATAATTAAGCACTCTGAGAGTTATGTGGCTCCTTCCTTTAGCTACAGTTAGGTAGATTAAGCGCTTATTATGCCCAATTAAAGTCGTGCCGCGACAAGGTTTTAAAATTATTTAGCCATGTTAAAATTCAGGTTCTTAATGCTGTGATTGAAAAAAAAAACAACAACTCGGAAGTTCCTATGCACGGAATAATGTATGTGTTTTTTCATAGTGATACATTATATAGTTAAAACATAAAACGTTTATTCAAATAACCTTCTTCGTTTTTTATTCATCGGGATTCAATTTCGTGAGGCGGCGAAGAAGCAGAAGGCGTTTTTAGAGGGACCAAGTGAACCACAATTAAGATACAAGGCTTCAGCAGCCGAACACTAACAGAAAGGCCGCCGAACAGGTGGAGGCTTGGATGAACGTCATCATTCCAGGACAATTCAACGTCACATATATGTCACACGACTGAAGAGGAAGGAAAAGAAGAAGGGTCTCAATAACTAAATATTTAAATAAGAAACAATAAAAAAAAACAATTAAAAACACGTATACGTAAATATCTATTGAAACATTGTTTTTAATTAAACAACTGAACGCTATTAGTGGCGACTAGTTCGGATATTATTAGTATCTTCGACAGGGTGATCACTCACTTTAGTGATACGGATAGTATCGAAACCGGTCACAAACATATCGTCGGTTCAAAGGTAAAACTCATTAAGTGACATTTTAATTTTTTTTTGCAATTTCTGTATCAGACTTGTGAATTCTACGTCAGAAAGTAATCACCAAGTGTATTTATTAAAGAATAACAGTTATTCTTTTAATAAAAACACTTGGTGATTATTTTCTGACGTAGAATTCACAAGTCTGATACAGAAATTGCAAAAAAAAAATAATTAAATGTCACTTAATGAGTTTAACCATTGAACCGACGATATATAGTATGTATAAATAATTAATATAATTATATTTTGTATGTTTATAGTAGGCTAGCATTGCCTTGCATATGGAAAAATATATTAACCGTTTAAATAAAAAAAAACCTTGTTATAAATATCACAATAGATTATATTTTGTCGCAACAGCTGTTTCGCTAACCGATGTTAGCATCGTCAGGTCTTACAATCAATTTAAAAATACATCAGAAAGACCTAGTTTATATACAAAATTATTAGGAGGGGAAGAAATTACACACAATATTGTAAAGAATTATAATAAAGATGGGAAAAACAGTAATTAGGTTCAGTAACAGAAATTCAATATTGATGAGTCAAATAAAATTAGGAGAATTAAACAGGGAAGCATAAAATTATAATAATAGAATGTCGTAACTAAATATAATCAATTGTGATATTTATAACAAACTATTTATTTATTTAAACAGTAAATAATGTTGAAATATCAAAGTGTTTCCGCCAAAACCATGGATTATCTGAAAAAAATATATACTCGTATTACAGTAATGGAACTTTTTACAACTGCAAATATTGTAAATAAAAATATTTTGCTATCTTATTTGTCACGGTATTTTATTATAAAAATAATTAATCAATCCTAAAAATTCGAACGTTATATTATGGTTAATATAATAAAGATGTTAACTTTTGATTACACTTAAAAATTCTCCTTCCTTGAAAGTTCTATAAAAGCTCTAACAGTATGGTAATTTTAAATTTACTTATTATATAACAGCTGGAGCTTTATATGAAATAAAACACTTGAAAACAATTTATCACCAATAACAATCATGGAATTAATTAAAATTAGAGTTATAGAAATGGCACACGCCAAAATGAAATATAATAAAAAGTTGTCTAGAAGTCTAGACCCATATGTCTTAACGCCTGGACCGCTATTTGCGTTAATCTAGATTCGCGATATACCCGATCCAAGATCACCCACGCACTCAATAAGCTCCTAGATTTACTATCGCGAGCTAAGTGCTTTCAGAGGATTTTGTAAGTTCCTGGGTGCATTAAAGGCTTATTCTCATTAACCACCCAGACGACGGTTGGTAGCCGGTCGCACGATGCACGGCAAAATATTGTGTAGCGTATATTTAATAAATTGTAACACTAAACAAAATAATGATTGGACTTGAATCTTCATCTTTTCAGAGATTCAGCTCTAATTGCCTATTCTTCTAACGTCTGTCGTCAGTGTTCTATGCGGGGGCTAGATGTACTCGGAATGCTCCTCTGAAAGAGGGAATGGACGATTAAGGGTTTATGCTAAAGTCCTATACTTTTCTTGGTCAGGGAATGGAAGACTGTTTGTATCGTTAAATAAACGGGAAAATACAATGAATGAAGGAAACGGCAGATGACACACCTTGAGAATGTGGACTGTCCTGTCAACTATGCAAATCTTTCTGATCATTTTAGGAAGGTGATGATTTTTTATTTATAAAGATTATTTTTTTTCGAAATTTTGAAGTACCTGCACAACGAGGAAGCGAGAGAAAAATATTAAAATAGAAAGAAGTTAACTTATATTATATTGTGTATATGATTCAAATTTGAAATATAATATGTATACATTAGTCATCAGCCATTACGGTACGGCCAAACCGGAGTGCCTGGGTAGAAGTCAAGACACAGTTCGCTTGTGATTATGCCCTGTGGCGCGGAGCGTATATGGTAGTGTGGCCGGTCCCATAGTGTGTCATACGTTGGTTCATCGAGTGTTCATTTTGACTCCTACTCTGGCACTTTGGTGTGGCCGTACCCTTAGTCACCCAGTGCTGGACATAGACCTCTCAACCCGACTTCCACAACTACTCTCTAACCCTGCCAATCTGTTTTATTATACGCCTGTCATTATCCGCGGTGCATTCTCCAGCTAATGTAAGTCCTGCGTGGATGGGGGGCGGGCCTAGGGATTATTTGAGCGAAGCTGACGAAGGCGCGACGCTGCGTCCTATAACAACTTCGGTAAGCGACGGGTAACCTTCTATGTCTTTATTTAACTGTAAGTTTGTTAATTTGCATTTGTATTAATATTTATCACTGTATGTTACCCTACAATAAATAAATATACGCCTGTCATTTTTTTATGTGGTCTGCATAGCTTTCTTTGGCCGGTTCTCGGTCGCCTCTTTAGGGTAAGTCTGGTCCACCGATCATCCGTTGTCCTCACTCAATGACCGGCCCGATTCTATTTCAACATAGCTTTAATATATTTAATACAAAAACAAATATGGAAGTCTGACGGACGCCTGTCGGGTTCGATGTAACTCCGCCTTAACTAGGCTTTACATTCCGCATGAGTACGATATGATGAAAGCGCGAGATACAGCGGACTTAATGGACTCCGAAGATATTCACTAATTTACGAGTATGAATTCAGCTTCATCCATAAAATACAAATATAATGATCCAGGCATTGTAATGTGATTATAATCGAATCGAAAACCTTGGTATGGGCCCATATCTGAATGCAGTAAATTGAGAATAAGTTATGGTAATATCCACACAGAGATAATTACAGTTCGCACCATCATCTCACAGAGAGGTTTGTCCACTTCACAGCATCCTATCTATAGGCCAGTCAAGTTCAATTACCGAATCCTAAAGTGAATAAGGCTGTTTGAACGATTTGTTGCTTACATAATGATACACAGCTATAAATAACATTATAATGGATTGAATAATGCCGTAAAATCCTAAATAAAATATTTGAGATTTGGGAATAGGTACGTTTTCTGGAAGTTTTATAAAATATATTTAATTATAAAGAAGTATTAATTGTATTGAAAGATTATATGCATAATTTTCAAAACTATTGTATGAAATAATTATAAAATTGCTTCCAAACATATTTTATTATTAAAAAAAACCCACTTAAATTCGTGTAGATGTAAATTATTAAGTTCTTTTAAATATAATTTTATTACCCTTTTGTGTCTTTTGTAACTCTGACGAAGCTCCGGCGAGAGCGAAACCGGTTGGTTGTACCAAAATAAAGTGATATAAAAACAACTTAAATGTGTATTAATATTCTATTTAATAATGCCACAAAACAAATTAAGTCTTTCCTCATGTTTACTTTTATTTCTTTGACAGCTGTGGATAGTTTTTACCAAACGTCTTAATGAACGATTGTATGATCTTTTTAACTCCAAAATTACACGGATTAATGTAAGTAAGTATGTGTACAAAAATATCTACACAGTATGTGTACGCGGATTAAAAAAACAGCTCTTGACTTGTTCAGCAAATTGAATGCTACGGAGATTAGTGATTTTAGAATAAGAAAAGCTTTTACAGGTGTTAAAGTATTGCATTAGGTACCAGCACTTGAATGAATGACATATCAAAAAATATTTTAGGTGGGTGTGGAAGATAGAGTTGGCTCGTACTAAAAAACGTGATTTGTTCTTTACGATTTGCAGACGTGGATTCTGAAATCCATTGCGATAAGGACAAATGTTTTAACTATACCAATATAATTGAAATGTATAATATTTTCTTATTTAATATTGAGGTTCTATTGTGAAACTTGTTTTTCATATAAATTTAAATTTTAAAATATTTTCAGAAAACGTTCGTTTTGTTTAACATTACGAGTATTAGAAATAAAATATTTATTTTTAAGATGCATTTGCTGATATTATTATAATATTTGTTGGGAATCAGTATAGCGGACAGGGTGAGAAAAACCACAATTAGAGCTAGAACAGGGCTGTCGGGCATCATCGGAAGAATGGCGCTAGGCAGGCCATAGATGGACAAAACGTCTCCTTCGCTGGTGTCCTAGAACTGCGACCCGAGACCCAGGACGTCGCCAACTACGTTTGAGGGACGACATTTAAGATATTACCGGTACTACATGGATGCGTGTTGCCCAGGATCGATAGACATGGAAGCAGATGAAGGAGGCACACGTCCAAGAGTGGATAGATATAGGCTGATGATTATATATCTTTAATATATAATGGTTATGCCTAATACAATTAATACTAAAAAAAAACATTTAACAATCGATTGTGTTAGAAGTTATTACATTAATATTTAAGGAACTTATAACTTTAACTTCTTGCGTTCTAGAGTGGTCTTCGTGATCCAGTGAGTCCCAGGCAATGTGATCCTTGACCTTACCACCAGGTTCATAGCAGACTCATCCAGTTAAGGGAAAATCCCCGGGGAAAATAGTTGCAAATTACTTCAGTAACGCTTGGGAAATATCTGTGGCTAGAAAGCATTCGCTAATAAACTATGAAATTCCGCAATTTATTATTGAATATACCTAAAACACTTTTAAACTAAAAACTAACTAACCATCACGCCGTCTCCCCAAAGGGGTAGGCAGAAAGAATGGACTGCCACACTTTTAATTCCTGGCATATTTCTCTCGTTTCTCAACATTCATACATCGTGTCATGCACGCGCGTCGATTTCTCTGACTCCTCACATGGGCGACATTCAATATTTGATTTATTTGATCGTGCCACGTTTTTCTCGATCTTCCTCTGTTTATTGGTTCCATTTACATCGTTAACATATATTTTTTTACCGAGGTTTTAACAAATAATTATTTTGGAAAAATCACGGTTTTGTGGCATTCCTTGTTGATTTTTTTTCTGTATACTCGTATTCTATAAAATGTTGCACGTTATATGTGAAAATTTTCGCATCCGCATTTCACGGGCCAAATCCGCGGATGTGGACCTTCACACCATCTCTAGCTAACAGGAGATCATAATCTGTGATCGCATTGGTTCATCAAATGGCTCTGAGGAGATCGGCAAGATAAGCAGTCTGGCACTCTGGTTCCACGCGCGTCTAATTGATTATTCTAGAATTATCTCGGAGAGTACTTTTAATAAGAAATAAACGTTGTGTAGTAACACGTGTATTATGTTTGTGACGGATTCTAATTTGACGCTTGTCAGTCGTAATGGATTTTTTTACAGCGATGCCAAATCGTACCCGAGTTGTAGGAATATAGGATTTGTGAGCGATGCGGTCAGTTATTTTTAATGAAAGTCTAGGCCGAAAAGTGCGAAGAAGAAATCGTTTTAGAGATATTGAGTAGGAAAATTGACACTGGGCAGAATATTATTTGCTTAATCTGTATAAGCAAGGGAGGGTACGACTTGGGAAATTAACTTCGTAATGGGATTTAGCAGGATTGTTGTACTTCTTGAGAGAGTCATCGATAGTCAGTCAAGTAAGAAAGCGCAATGCCCAGTCAATTTCGAGAAGTAAGTCTTTAAAGTTATTATAGTAGCTTATATAGAGTATTATAACAGAAATTTCGCCATTACCTTCAACAGTCAAATACAACAGTCAATAGGGCGCTTGTCCATTCCGCTGGCCGAATCTCGTCATGTTTTTCTTTTCTTCAAATTAACTGTTTGAAAAATAAAACCTACACAATTTGTAGAAGATGGAGCAATAAAAATTATTTTATTTCACTATCCCAAGCAATTCAGTTATAAAAATTGTTTTATATAAGGATTAATTGTTTCTCAATAGAGACGAAGATGTAAATTGTTTTCTGGGAACAGAATATGGTGGTCGAGGCGCTTACAGGACTTATGACCTGTCATTGGTTGGGTTAAGCAATCGCTTTATGTAAAACATTCTCCATTGCGCCCTTCTTACGACCACCACGTCTGGCAAATTTTTGGAAGATGTATACATGCTAAAATGTTGCAGAACACTTCACATTTTTTTAGTTCAATCTACACTAGCGCCATCCATTAAAATTAAAAAAAAATAGTTTCTTACAATGAGTTATGTACAATATAAAATTATTAAATTATTGAGGTCTTGGAAATTACCTGTTTACAAGAACACTTCTTTAAAACTATTGTATGACATATGATTAATATGACATTAATTTATTTCTCCGTAATTAAATTTTATTATGAAATATTATAACAGGTAAAATCCTATGGGTATTTTTGTATTTTATGTAATAGCCAAACACAATTTAATACTCAATCCAAAAATGATTACTTGTTGAAAATTCTTTGATCTATACGGAATATCATAAAACCGAAGGCTTTTAGTAGAGTGCAATAATTAAAAAAATAAGAATGAGGTGAGAACATGTGAAAACCATTACAATATAAACATTTAGTTATATAATTATTCAACAAATTTATCTTACATATTGTATCATCCTTCTTTTACCAGCTCCATGCGTCACTTCCATACACATGGGTTGTCATTAAAACTCCATTATGTACAGCTATGCTTCAGTGGATATACATAATTTCAATAACACGCAGAAAACGAACACACGTTTTATAATCAATTCATTTTGCCGATTTTTTTACGAATTTATACGCTGTTTTTCCATTTTTCAGTTTATTTTTCTCGACATCCTTCGAAGGCTTTACATCTTCATCATCGGGAGAACGATATAAAAAGTTTATATAACTGTTAATGAATAAACTTTGTTTTTTGTATCACAATTGTATTATATTTTATGCGACAGCTGTTTCATCAACCAATGTTGACATCATCAGGTGTTACATTGTAACACCTGATGATGTCAACATAGGTTAATGATACAGCTGTCGCGTAAAATAAAATACAATTGTGATACAAAAAACAAAGTTTATTCATTAACAGTTTAAAATGTTAAGGTATCATAGTGTTTCGGCCAAAACAATGGATTATTTAGTTTATATAACGCCTAAAGTTTATCTAAAATCTATTTTTAGTATTTATAAATCTTAAAAATCTTAGTTTTAACCGATATCAATTAATTCAATATAAGTGATTCGATTGTTTCAATAATTAGATCCCAAACTTTTTTTCTTAGACTTCAGAATATTGAATAAATTACTCATCCTACAAGTCAATGTTAATGAAATAAGGCATGTTTTTTGTTTGCGGATTCGTAACTCAAAAAAATCTCAGATATCGGCCTGAGTTCTAATAGGTGTACACAATCTTTAATTAAATCACGCGTGTAAATCAAATATACACAGGAGATATATTATTTACTTAAGTACGTATATATTTACATCGCGTGTACAAAGTTTGAATTGTTCTAAAGTGTTTTAAAAATACAGGCGAGAGCATTAATGTGAAAATGTTAAGTCGCACGGAAGATCAAAGTGGCATTCCATAATCAACCTAAACGCGGAATTTAAAACTGGTTTAACAAGATTATAACCGATTTATAGGTACAGCCGTTTAATTTTATTGTAAATGCCAGTAGAAATATAGAATATATGATCATATTTGTATCATGTATGGTGGTAGTACAGACAATAAATAATGAAATTTGTATTATAATAACATCAACAAAACAAACCATCACGCCGTTTAGCCTAAATGGTAGGCAGGAGAATGGACCCCCACCTTGATATACATCTCTCTAGCTAACTCCACATTAACACAGCGAGGCATCGCGTACGTCGATTCTTTCAACTACCAACATGACGGATTTTAAAAATTTGATCATGCCATGTTTTCCTCAGTCATCCTCGACTCCGCAATCGATTCATCATTTTATTATCATTCATTTATACAAAGATCACAAATATGACCAGATGCTTCATTTCAAGCGGTCTGCAATCTCACACTTACTTAATAATAAGAATTATTTTTTAAAATAACATTTAATAAAATGATATGAAGACTACGTATCATAGATAACAATCACATCATTGATATTGCATCACATTCGCATCGTTAACGTATACTATTTTGATAATTCTTTCTTCATCCATGCATACCATATGTTCAAATTAACATTAACGTCCAAACTAAAAGACAATGTGATAAAAAAATCTTTATTTTTATAAACTTTAAAAATGAATTCTCCACAATGGAACTCATTATCCAGCATTTAATTTTCATGGCGAATTCAATGACGTGATTTAGTATGTATATTTTTCTTCTTCTTCAAGTGCCCTATCGTGTCCTCGGATAAGCTCCTCCACATTTCGGATGCTGGTTCACTCCCTCACGTTTTGCAGCCAGGACATCTGTCTCCTACCAGGCCCTCGGCGCCTCTCAATTATCTTCTCCAATATCAGTTGGAAAATTTGGTATTTTTCCCCATGTATTACATGATCCAGATGTGAAATCTTCCGAACCTTGATAGTTAACAACAGCTCCCTGTCAACTCTAGCTCGCCTCAGGACTTCGGTATTGGTAACCATGTCTGTCTAGGGAATTCTGAGCATTCGGCGATAGAGACACATTTTAAATGCTTCCATTCTGTTCATTGAGTTGACTTTTAAGGTCCATGTATACTTTAAATGAAAGTAAATCCACTTTTATAGTATTCCCTTCCTACCACAAATGTAATGTTATACTTTAATAATTTATTATGTGTTTACAAATTACATTGAATCCGACTATATAAACAACATTGGAATACAATTTATTGAAGGATTTTGTTTTAATACATAGAATACACTATTTTGATTTAATGTAAAAGGCGGATACTATACGATTTGGATAAATGTTCTTTATATACCATACATAATGTATATTTCTATATATCGTATTGATATGTGATATGTCTGATAATCATGGACAAAATAGAGGGACATCGGGGAGTTGATAGTAAGTATGTAGTAAGTAGTGAGAAATGAGCAGAGTTGAGAACCTGTACCAAGTGGTGCAGGCCAGAGATGCTTTCGCTGCAGTGATCGCCAACGTTGGGAGGACCTGACATGGTACCCGAAGAAGAACAATATTTGATGTGGAAGTATCAATGTTTAATAAAATGTATTAAATTGAATTAAGTAGGACCTTTATTTTTTAGAGTAATAATTATTATTAAAATAATAATAATTAATATCGCCTTAGAGCGGTTTCAAAAGCGTTCATATAATAAGTAGTGAACGTTCGCCCCAGTAGTACATTCCTCCTCCATTGAATACCTTCCCTACCTGGAGATCTGAAGCAATTAACATTCCTATTTTCCATCCGGTAATCGTATCGAATTTCGGAGTTGAAAAATGTGTTACTAATTCGTAAGATAAAATATTAATTAGTTTCGATCGATAGAAGTGGATAGTTAACATGTTTCGGGCTGTTGTACTGTTGACTGAGATTGTAACAAGATAAACAGTTTGAGGTGTATATTAAATCAAACATCATCAATACCAGATGAAAAGAATACAGGTATGGTATAGTTCACATTAGAAACATTTATTTCCGAAATTAAAAAAACGTATGTAGGTTTTTCTTCTATGTTCGCCTATACGTTGTGTTGTGGATTCATATTTGAATAAATATAACTGCACATAGTATTTTATATATGCAATAATAGTAAAAATCTAACATGAAATAATTTAGGCAATTAAATATTAAACATTAAATAAATAAGGAAAGGGTCATTTAGATGGTTAGGACACATGGAAAGAATGAGTGAAGACAGAATGGTAAAGAAGGTAAACGGTAAAGGTAAACGGCGTGAACGGAGCTAGAAATAGAGGAAGGCCGAGGAAAACGTGGCACGATCAAATCAATCAAATATTAAATGTCGGTCACGCGAGGAGTCGGAGAAATCGACGTGCGTGCATGCAAGATGTATGAATCTAGAGGAAGCGAGAGAAATATGTCAGGACAGAACAGTGTGGCGTTCCATTCTTTCTGTCTACCCCTCCGGGGAGACGGCGTGATGGTTACTTAGTTAGTTAAATAATTTAGGAATTTAAAATCATCAATAATAATTAAAGTATAATAAACAACTAATTCAATTCCCTTGATCGAAATGTTCCCCTCTCCTCAATCATAATTATACCCCCTCCACCTTTATACATAATTCCACCCTTTTTAGTGTATGAGAGATCATTCTGTTTTATTATATTGTTAAAATTTTGTACATCGAACCGAAATACGTCTGTGAAAAGTGTAATAAAGTGCTGTAAAAATAGGAAGTGCAGTTATATTTATTCAAGTATGTAGGTTTATTTAAAATATTTAGAAGAACTGTATGTCTCATTTGATTTGAATTAATATGAATGAAAACGTCCCTCATCAATACAGCATGTTACAGTTTCTTGTGTAAGTGTGTTATTTAGATTTCTACTAGTAATACCTGTAAATTATATTCGAAATTCAAATATTATCATCACCTGTTTTTTTTTACAAATCAAGAACTGTGTTAAATTTCTTAATTCAAAAAGGTGTTCAGGCTGTTTTCTAAAGCACGTTAAAACCATTACATTAAAAAACGAATAGAAACATCCATTCATTTACATTTTCATTGCGAGTTCTGGTACATCTATGCAAACAGAAGCGACCGGTTTTTTAGTACATTCGTATATTAAGCTGAATGAACAGTCGTACAAGATTTATGCTATGTTTAAGTATTTAAATTGATATTACGTATATAACTTTAAACTGAGTTTATGTCGTTCACGAAGGTATAATATCTTCAAATCACGCCTAGAAAAATAATTTAAAGCGTGGAAAAAACAGTGTTTTAATTCATAAAAAAATCGTTATTATGGAATTTCAGTGTTAACGCCTTAAGTTTATCAAACGTTACGTAATTTACTAACTAACTTATCGTCACGCCGTCTCCCAGAAAGGGTAGGCCGAAATAATGGACTGAAATATTTTTCTTTCCTTACATGCTTCTTTTATACATCGTGCCATGCACGCAAGTCGATTTTTTCCGACTCCTCACGTGGCCGATATTCAATATTCGATTTATTTGATCATGGTACGTTTTCCTAGGTCTTCCTCTCATTTTAGTTCCATTTACATCGTTAACATATACTATTTTACAATTCTTTCTTCATAAAACTTTCATTCGTTAAATTTATTTATAACACTTTCATTCGTACCACTTTCGCTTCATATATTTTCATTCGACACTCTATCATACACAGATTTTTCTCACATTCATCTAAGAGATCTTATTTCTACTGCATTTATTTACCTTTCATTCTTTTGGAAGTTCTATTGTTCCTTCACTTCCATACACAAGGGTCGGTACAAGAAGACCATTGTGCACTGCCATTTTAGCTTTAAAAAACATTATTTATGATATAATTATTCGTTCGTAGCGATGGGAAATGTCATGTGCAATTTGTTATGATGTGATAATTCTTAAATTATTTTATCTACAATATATTCCTACGCGTAGTGTGTGCTTGGAACATAATAATTTATTGTCTCGCGAATTTGTATAAGAACTTGTCGCTTGAATGAGTTATATTATGTGATTAATTTATGATTTTGTGTAAACTTAAGAAAAACAAACAGTTAAGCGTGGGAAGGACTAGCAAGATTCATTAAAAATAATAACAATATTTTAAGCAATATAATGACGTAAAACAAATATTTTTGAAATTTAACTTTGAAAGTTATTTTCGTGTAATAATTTGTTAGAACATTGTAAAATATCATTCGTAAACGAATTCCATGAAGAACACAAATTGTGCAATATCACGAACAGAAATATAAACCAACCACATAAAATGTCAACAGATAAATTACTTCAGATATCGGCTTTAGTGAGAAATACTTTTTAAAAATAAGTAAATAGTGATTGAAATAATCTTAATACAGGTATATCATACAACGCCCAACGCGCCATGGAAAGAGCTGAAGTGGCGATGGGCTGGCCATAGCTATCGGAGATCCGACGGCCGATGGGGGAGACGGGTTCTGGAGTGGAGACCGCGTATAGGATTCCGCAGAGTTGGACGTCCGCCTGCCCGCTGGATCGACGATCTGAAGATTGCTGGACCTGGATGGATGGGAGCGGCAATGGATAGGGGGCAGTGGCGTGCTTTGGGAGAGGCCTACATTCAGCAGTGGATGACAGACGGCTGATTATATAAGACATAATTTTAAAGGTATATATAATATGATAAGCTGTATTTTATTTCCTTTTTCACTATTTTTATATTTTTTTATTGCGATTGGGGTTACACTAGTTGAGAGGGGTTTAAACCATGTTCTTTATAAAGGATCAATATATAAATTAATATTTTAGCAAAAAAATATATTCGGAATGCTAAGAATAAAAAAATCTGAATAAACGTAATTGTAGGAAGGTTTTAAAATCGTAGCAAAAAGAGATCTAATCGGTATATTATACTAACATTTTCATGTAATACTTTCGATTGCTTTCAAATATGTTTACATTTACTCGCATATCTGTCAAACGAACGTGAACCTTAAAGATTACATCATATTACACGTTTGTAGAGTTTCATCATAGATATGAGAATTAAGTTATCTGTCAACTTAACTGGCTAATCTAATGACAGTGGTGGCTGGTACGCTTTTGGTTATTCATCAAAATAACAACAAAAACCAGACGTTTTAAAAAAAACGTCTGTTTTCTATAAGTTTCATTATATGTATAAAAAACAGACTTTTTCATTTATATTGATTATTAAAATAAGGAGTTTTACATCATTGTTCAAGAACCAATAAATATATTTTATAAAAAATTTTGAGTGATACTTTTCGCCTCACATGGATATTATCAAATGCGATAAAAATGTAATACATATTGATTTTCTTCTATACGAGTATACGCCATACTTTGTGTTGTTATGATGATTTATTTATATTTTTCCTTTTTACATACTTTGTATATACAACACTTATATTAAAAATAAAATTTAATAGACATGCTTCGGACAAACAGTCCTTCTTCAGTAAAGATACATATTTATAAAAATATTATAAAATTGTTGCTGTTTACATGATCTGACAGATGTTTTCTGTTATCTGTTAGATCATGTCTTGTAAACAACACCAATTTTATAATATTTTTATAAATATGTTTCTTTACTGAAGAAGGACTGTTTGTCCGAAATATGTCTATATAATTTTATTTTTTAATAAAAGTGTTGTATATACAAAGTGTATAAAAAAGAAATATATAAATAAACATATTTATTTAATTATCTAAATTAATGGAGTAAAATAAGTTATAATTGATAATAAAGCCTAGCTTACTTTACCTCTGTATTATTGATTTTAATAATGTATAAAAATATTATTAATATATCAGTTATTAATTTTTGACAAAATTTTATGAAAAGTTTGTGCACGGTGTTGACTTTTCTAAACAAATTATCTGTTAAAACATTTGTCTTGTTTTTATATAGAGTTGAAAATATTTGGTGTATTTTTACATTTAAAAAATCGTGGAAAGTCACTGCCGTCGGTAATATATTATGAACACATTTGATAATATTGTCACAGTGACCAAATATGATGAAACTTTTTTGGTAGTAACGGTACCTAGGCATAAAAAAAGTTGTAAAAAGTAATCAATGACTGCATTGACTGGCTATAAATAATGCTCCATTGACACATTCTCCGGCTGACTTGGTTCGACCGAATTTAAAGTCTTGCCCTTGGCTGGACCGCTGATTGCGAGCTGTAAATTACTGATGTAGGTGCCATAAAGTTCAAGAAAAGGCGGGATCGGACCCAATGCTATTTGGCACCCGGGACACAAAAGGCCTAATAATATAGTACAATACAAAAATATGTATTATACGATAAAATTAAATTATTTTGTAATATTTTTACCATTTTGCATATGGTACTTTCATTATTTTAGTACATAAATAATGAAATATATAGATCAAGTGCAAAAATAAATGTTAACCCTAATATGAGACATAATAATTTCCTTATAATTATGATAAATGAATAAGCCCACCTTGATTCGTTGCATTGGGAGCCAAGTGTTCAATTTATTGATAACGTAGGGTGAAAGCCCCAGTGCTCAGCCACTTAAGAAAAAGATTAAACTTAATTCAATTTATAATTATATCATAATACATTTTATAATACAGTTTTTTTTATACGCGAAACTAAATTAATGATCTATAAAATTGTAAATTCGTTATCAAAATATCTTGCGCCGGATTAAAAATAAAAATACTTTTATTTAAAAAGACACAATTCCCCTATGGTCAGCCACCTAGTTCCTAATTCCAGCCACCACAGCCCCAGTGTCCAGCCACTTGCTTTCAATAAGTGCTCTATTTGGTAAATGGTTGTTATATTACTTATATGTTGTTATGTTATTTACTATAACATTAATTTTTATACAAAAAAGTGTATTTTATTACAAAAGGAAAAAAGGAGTATATTATAAATTCTTTTTTTTTAAGATGCAAGGAACAAAAATCACAAATGAATACATCTTTTTCAGCTCCAGCACATTCAACGTGATACCAACCATTACAAATCATGCACTGTATCCATTCTTCTCCCAATTTATCTTGTGAGAAATTTCTCTTGCAGTAAGAGCATTCAGAATCTTTATCATTTTTAGGGCTTAAATGTTTCTTTTCACCGGTAGTTTTAGTTTTTTTTTGTTTGATTTTGGATTTAATTTTCTTTATCGATCGTTTGAGGTAGTGATCTTCTTTTAGTTGTATTCTTCTTTTTCTTCTCTTTTCAAGTGTTTTTTGCTTGTTGGCGGGCTTTTTTTCTACTTTTTACATCTTCAATTTTTTTCTTTTTCACTTCTTCTTTGCTGGACATAAAAGACTTCCATGCACTAGGTAGTTTCTGTTTGGAAGTGGAAGGACTGGGAGTGGAGAAGGACAGAAAAGATGACCAGAAAAAGATGACGTAACAATCTCTGGCAATATTGCTATAACTGTTTTGCTAAGGACACAACCTCTTCGGCGTGTTTGTATTTTGTTTCAGAGTGAGACACAGAAAAGATTTCAATCGATTTGCGATTGAATTCTAAATTTTCCAGAGCATGTTGAAGACATTTTGAATAATCTACGGCGTCTGGATTCAATGGAAATAGTCCGCACTTCCTGAAACCGTTTTTAATAGTTTCAGGAAAATTAGGAATTTCCAAAACTCTTTTTCGAAGATTACAAAACGCTGATTTCATAAGAACCTTGTATGCGTTGTCTGATTCCATATGCCAAAATCTGTCAGTTTTCTTCCATTCTGATTTTAAATGTTTAAAAACACTTCCATCGGCGGGCTGCATTCGATGAGTGGTGTTTGGGGGAAGTGCATATAAAATAATTCCGTTTATAGAATAAAAATCACTCAGATCCATCGTTAAATGTGACCGATGTCCATCTACAAATAAAATTAAATGTTTTGTAATGTTCATTTCTATGAGCCAGTTGTTAAAATCATTTACCACATATAAAAAAAAAAAAACGTCGCTCCTCATCCATCCACTATCCGACAACCCTAAACACCACTTCTTTGGCATGCTATTAACTAATTCTTTGGGAGGGCGTTTGTAAGGGAATACCACTAATGGATATGATGTTTTCCCACTTGCCGAAAAAACTAAAAGAACTGTAATAGTTTCCTTCTCACATCCCAACTGTACCTCTAATACATTCTTCCAACCTTTTGGAGCTATAACTTTGCCAGATTTGGGGCACATGCTGAATGATGTTTCGTCTCCGTTAAAAATTCTGTCAGGGTCAGGTAAAACATCCTCATTTCCAGATTTTTTCAAATAGTCTTCCAGTTCTCTAAACCACTTTCTAATGTATTCTTTTGTAACCGTCGCCCGCCCCTTCGTGATTCCTTCTGGTGCACGATGAACCAAGGATGGATTTCTTTTAATAAATCCTGCGTACCACTTTTTACCGGGCCGACCGTTTTTGAATGGATGTTTCCTTACTGAATTTTTTATCATGTTTTGAACAGTATCTAAAAACGTCTTCTTTCTTACGAAGGAAACCACATTTCGTCAGATTAATACCATTCGTTCAGTTTTTCTTTTTCTGTCAAGACAGTATCAGGCCTCATACGTTGATGTCCCTCTGCAACACGACCGTGAAGACGATCTTGCAGGGTTCCTCTGGGTACTCCAAATGTTCGACTTGCCTCTCGAATGCCAAGTATGTTTTCGCGGATGGCCTTTAAGGCAGTTGATTCTGCATTCTCGTCATATTGGCGTAACAAACGCTTCTTTGGTTCTATTCTGCATAAAAAATACTAGATATTATTATACATATATTTGTATTTTTCCTAATTTTCTTCACGATAATAAAAATGAGCTCTACAATATAAAAATGTACGTTGTATAAGGTGGCTGACATATGGAGTCGAAAAATCCTATTCTCAGCCACCGACAAATATTTTTCTTTTAAGGCGGCTGACCATAGGATCCAAGCATATTTTTACACTTTTGTTGATTATTTCGTATGCAGAATGCCACAAACTCTCTAATTCAACAAAAAACTTTTTTTTAAACTCTTACTAGAAAAATCCTATTGTCGGCCATATGGCTGACAATAGGAGAAGTTTGATAAATATGACTCCTGAAGTCAGCCACCTCAAAAAAACGTGTAAAATTAATTAAATATCAGTTTATACACTAAAGATTAAAAAAAAAAAGTATTCTGAAGTAAGACAAACCTTAGGTGAATAGCAGATTCTTCGGGCAGCTTTAAAAAACCTTATTTTCGAACACTCAACACACTCATCAAAATAATCAAAATGGCTGTTTTTGCATCGAGCGCTTGGCCTCAACTGAATGAGAGAAGGAATTAGTTTCGAATTTTAATACCAGGCGTCTCTCGAATTTAAAAAAAAAGCTTAATTAGACGGCTAACCACTGGGTATCTTTGAAAATATGTATTTTTCAACGGGTTTCTTATTACAACATGATTTGTGAAACATGGCTGACTATTGGGGGTGGCTGACTTAAGGAGATACTACCCTACTTATAATTATTTTTTGCTATAGTCTTATAAGTTATTGTGGAAATATTTGAGTGATATTTGAATACTATTAATAAAAATAATAAAATATATGAATTGATTTATTGTTTCTTGAACAATGATGTAAGACTCCATATTAAAAATTAAAACGAGTGGAAACGTCAGTTTTATGGAAGTTTTATAATATTTTATGGGAATGACATGTTTCGCCCTTCTAAGGCAATATAAAATGTTAGAAGGGTGAAACATGTCATTCCCATAAAATATAATAAAACTTCTAGGAAACTGACCTTTTCATTCGTACTAATTATATATTAATTGATATTGAATATTGAATACGTCTAATATTGAAAAAAAAAAATTGTCCGTACATCATCAAATACAGTAAAGTATTATATATTATTGTAACACCTGTTAATGTCAACATAGGTTGACGAAACAGCTGCCGCGAAAAATAAAAATATAATTGTGATAAATACATGAAAAAGGAGTTTTATAATTTAACGGTTTATAATGTTGAAGTATCATAGTGTTTCAGTCAAAACAATGGACCGCAGTACATTAATATTTGAGGAATACATACGTTTTGTTGTAAACTTTCATAATATTTTAAGAGAATAACATGTTTGATAGTAGATAATTTAAAACGGCCAATCGAATTTGAAAATGTAAAAATGTTTTTTTTCCCTATATCAAAAATGAAATATGGCGTTGTTAATTATTGTATAACCTTTTTTTATAATTCGAATAGGTGATATCATTCAGAGAGTGGTGGAGTTGTTCCGGCTGGCACAGGACAGGGAGGCCTACGTCATGTGATACGAGTGATAGCCGACGTCGCGTCGGGGCACCTGACATGGCAATCCGAGAAGTAGAAGAATATATTATTATTATTTAAAATTAGAATTAAACACTTTAAAAAAAACTTAAATACTTTTAAAAACGTTGTATAAAACCACTTTATTTTGAGTCAGGAGCGCCAACCGGTTTCACTCTGTAACGAGCTTCGTCAGGGCTATACACAAACTGATTTAAATACATAGTTGCAAACTTAAGATTGATTAAGGGGAGGTGGCAAAAAAGGACAGAGAAAGGGACGGAAATACAAAATTAAAGATTATTGGTTGTTGAGGGAGGGGAAGGGGTAAGCGTAAAGGCATCTACTGGGTGGTTAAACGACAATGGAAACATATTTAATATCGAACTATACGAGAGTTTCTTTTGATTGTTTAGAATTTGGACATTATTATTTAAGGATTTTTTGGATTTCCAGAGCTTCTAAGTTATTTAATCGGATACCTATTTTATTTTGGTGAAGAAATTTGGCTCCCGTTTCTTTGCGGAAAGTGTGGTCTTTTTCTATCAAATGATTGGCAAATTCCGAAAAGCCATTACTATGGAGACAACGTAGGTGTTCTGCGACACGAAGATTTAGGTAACGGGTTGTTTTGCCAATATAGAAGGAGGGACAGTCTGAGCATGAAAGTTTATAAACTTCCGAATGATTGAATCTATCTATCTATTATTATTATTATACCGATAACGAATAAAATGTCTCTGACGAATTAGTTTCATAGAAAGCACTTTTTAGAAAGTTTAGATAATTTTTCAAGGAAAAAATTGATATTTGTTACGATTTCGAATAAAAACAAGGCGGTTTAATTGTATTGATAGGTTATCCTCGTTTACCGAATGAATTGAACCAACGGAAGGTCCGGCCCAGTACCGCGGAGATGCCGTAGCGGCTACACTCTCCAGGAGCGGCCCACGGCCTCTGGAACGAATGACTTCCGCCATTTTTACATAAATAATGTCCAGATTGTTTTGCAACTTCATCCTCGTCTTATTACAGGGGACGGGGCGGCGCGGTACTTACTCTGTCGCGCGGAGATTGCAGACGATAAATTTAAAGAATAATGGAAGACGACGGTATCGTAATCCAATAATGCCGCGGTAAATTATGCGCGTCGCGGAGAGCAAATATTTTCAGATATTATGGAAATATAATGATCCAACTGTTGCCAACGTAATAAATCAAGAGCTTCCAATGATTTTAAATCCACGCGAGTGGATATACTTTTTCATTCACAAATCTCTGACGGCTAAAATACTGGGCGCGAAAGAATAGCGATTTATAAAAAAATATATACCGAATGTTTATTGAACAAATCACATTTTTTTTCACTTAAACTTACATAAAAAATGGATAGATTTATCTTTTAAATATGTTATATTTAAAATTCGTAGTAAAAAATAAAACTTGTTAAATTAAAAAAAAAATTGTATGTAAATTTATGCTAAATGTTACATAACTAACTAAATAACTAACCATCACGCCGTCTCCCCGAAGGGATAGGCAGAAAGAATGGACTGCCACACTTTTCTTTCCTGACATATTTCTCTCGATTCCTCAACATTCATACATCGTGTCATGCACGCGCGTCGATTTCTCTGACTCCTCACATGGCAGACATTCAATATTTGATTTATTTGATCGTGCCACGTTTTCCTCGGTCTTCCTCTATTTCTGGTTCCATTTACATCGTAAACATACCTATAATTACAACTAAATGTTACATTGTGTTGTTAAATAAAGTATCTTTTGGAACATATAATTCTATATAAATTATAAGGTTAAGATAGGAATTGGCCAAGTTAGGAGCCGGAGAAATCAATATGATTACATGACACGATAAATGAATGTTGAGGAATCGAAGAATCGAGTAGTATGTTAGGAAATAAAAGTGTCGCTGTCCATTCTTTTTGCATACCCCTTCGGGGAGATGGCGTAATGGTTATTTGAAGGCTGGACAATTCAAAGGTGCCAAGTGTAAAAATCAAAAATGAGTTTTCGATGCCAATTGGTCTTAAACATAAAGGCTAATAACTGTGAAAAAGTGTATAATGATTGAATGATATAGTGTAGTTCAAACACCACCCTAAAGATACCACACATGACATGAAGTTTATGGAACAAAAACAGTTTTTGCTTTTTATCTCTACTTTATGTTTAACCACTTGACACCTTTGTAATGTCCAGCATTCAGTTAGTTAGTTTCAAAATATCAGTAGTTTCATATAATTTTTTTTATAGTCCTCACAAATTTTTTATTTTGTTTAATTCACTAAATATGCGGATAAAACAAAGTAAAAATTCTGAAATGTTAACACAAGCCTAATATACGTGACATCTCGAAGTGAATCGTTGAATTATATATATTGAGAAATTCAGAAAAAATAAATTCCAAGATGCAAAATACTTGAAAACCAAATCAAATAGGTTTGGTAGACGATTTATACCAATTCACGCCCACACAACTGAAATGCTTTATATATAAAACATATTTGAATAATAGATAGGTATACCCAGTGTATGGTACGTATTGCCGGATAAAAACTCCGAATCACTCCGTGTCATATTTGATGGGTGATTATTCTAGTTTATCGTACAACCTGTGTATATATTATGGTATTATTAGCATTGAATGATTTCATTCAACGGTTTACTCCCAAACGAGAGCCATTACCGAATGATCGCGTATCTCCAATAGGCGGTGTTCAAATTGATTACACTCTTTGTGACCAAATTACCAATAACGTAATTTTATTAGTCACGAAAATTTGAATCAATTTGTATGCTAACTTATATAATACACCCTGCCTCCTTATAAAGACATCATATTCTTAATGTAATAGAGTGTACATTTCTTTTCTTTTAAGTAGTAAAAATCATTATTATTAATAAACTATAAATATCAATAACATCTTCTAATGATTCGGTATTCGTGGTTATAATAATAATAATAATTAATTGGATAATTTATGAAGCGCCATTTTTATGAATTACTCATCTCAAGGGCGCTGTAGAAGATGCTCCGTTTTATCAACAAGATAATAATAATAATAATAATGATAAAAAAAATATAAGCATATTTAGTATGAGGGCTGCACCTGACGAAGTCGATCAGCCCTTCCTGTCAGGAAATGATGATTTGAAAAGGTGCGTTTTGAGTCTCGATCTAAACTCTGATTGATTCTCAATGCATTTAAGGTCTGCTGGAAGACTGTTCCAGGCTGAAGGGCCGGCTACCGCGAAGGCTCGGTCGCCAAAGTTTGTGCTTGGACAGCGTTTTGGCACAGTCAATCTACCGATCGCAGAAGACTTAGCTGATCGCAATGTAGACTGTCTAGCATTCAGTTTCTCGTTGATGCAAAGTTCAGATATATAAAAGCTAGTGCCATTCCATGCATCGCCTTATAGACCGTCCAGCAGAGCTTGTATTGTATCCTTTCTGGACATTTCAGCCAGTGGAGCTCCTTAAGATGCTGTTTTATGTGACAAATCTTTGGCACACCCCTTATCAGTCTTGCTGTTGCATTTAATGCAGATGGAGTTTATTTGTTTGCTGTTTGGGGATGTTGGCGTAGACACCATTGCAGTAATCTAGTCGGGACACGACGAAGGTTATCCAATACTTATGATTGTACCGTTTTCATACCTCTCGAGTTTTTTTGTATTCATACATCGTGACACGCATGATTGTAGATTTTTTCGATTTCATAAATGGTTGCCTTTTAGAATTGGTTACTTTGATTAGTTTTTTTGACTTCGACTTAGATTTTGAAGATATAGTAATAATACGAGTAGATCAGATTCGAGGGCCGTAAGAGCAGTAAGGGATGGAACATACCTTAGATACGACCTTCAAATATAGAAAGATTGCCAACTTCTTAACAAGGAACTTGTCGCAAGGAATAACGGGCTTAAAATACCTAATCCAAGAAGAGAATGATGAAGAAGAATAATGCGTGTGAAAATGTGAGAATTCTTGGGTACCTTAACAAGAGTTTAGAAGTTTTCTGATAGATGTATTGACCTTTAAAACATATTGGTTTTAGTGGTTATCATCCTTTCTCAGTATTAAACTTGTAAGATAAAAATTGAAAGCATCCGAAACAGGTCTGTTAATTAAGAAAATGATTAATTTGTTGTTAAAATAAAGTATTTAAAAAAAATATGTATTTATTCAGATATGTTTAGAAACTCAAAGTGAAGGAGAATATACTCTATTATAAAATACATAAATAATTTGAAAACTCTTTTGATTTCATTAAATATTAGATTTAAATAATGGGACACGTGCGAGAGTGGTATATTTAAATAAATAAAAATCGATCGCAAAATGCCGAACATTAAACAAATAAAAATAATTGCGGACGTATGATACGCACTATTTGAATATACAGACTTTCAGATAGAATGTCAGACTACAGTTGGAGAGTGAATTATTTCTGCTTAGCAAGATGGGAAAATAGAGTCATGGTTAATTTACATGTAGTTTTGAAATGTACCGTTTTTTAAGATTATATTGTACATATTCCGAGAAAATGTGAGTAGTCCTATTATTAATACGAATGAAAACTTCTGTCTTATAGAGGATTTTTCAATATTTCATGGAAATCACATGTTTCACCTTACTAAGGCATTGTTATTTTGTTGAAAAGATCTTTGGATTATTTTTATCAAATGTCTTTGTAAGGCAAAATTATTTGATTCTCTTTTGCATTTTGTTTATACATATGATCGAAAAATCGATCTGAACCATTTCTTATGATATTTTGGTATCGGCCGACACATCAGCGCATGTAATGGATTTAAGAGAAGTGGATGGTGGGTTGTCAGCGAAGGTATTATACTCGGATTAACTGGGATTACGAGGTCAAGAAATGTACTTGCATCAAATAAGAGAATATTATTCGAAAGGAACAACCAGTTTGTTATTACGGGAGAGGATTTCTCCGCCTACCCCAACCGAGAGTGGGCGGGCCGCCCACCGTCGGTCACGTGGCTAGTGAATGGATGCTGCGAAATACCCATAGTGGGAGATAAACAGAGATTTTGGAAACTGCGAGGGCGGTAAGTCAGGATCAGGTGTCTGCTTCATTGAATAAAGGAGAATAGGGAAAATGATTCACTTTGTGTTGTGGATTCATAATTGAATAATCTTAAAAAAAAAACTTTGTATGACCACAACACTTTATTATGATTTAAACATATATGTTTCGGGACACAGACACCCCACTTCGGTAAAAATTAAATCGTAACCTATACACATATAATCGTTATCTATACACTAAAGACGATCTCCGTGGGAGAGTGGTAAGAGCTATGACTACTTTGCCTCGGGTTCAATTCTCGGTGATGGCAGTGTGATTGTCACACTGTATTTGGTCTGGTGTAGAACTCATGTAAGACAATAAAATGGCAATAGTTTTATAGATAAGCTACCTGTCACATGTCATTAGAATCAATATAAAAGCTAAATACAATTTGTTTAAAGCAATTGGGTTGAAAAGACCTGTTGTATACAAAAAAAAAAAATTTATAAATTTAATTTAACTCGTAACATTTTCGTAAATATAAAATTGTTAGTTTTGACAGATGTTGAATATATTGTTATTTATTGTTATTTTAACGTATGTTAACACTGACCATATTCATGAAATTTTTTTAAATTTATATTATTTTTATTTAGTACATATGAGGCCGCCAGGGCAAGAGTGGTCTAACCCCAAATTTAAACAATGGAGATAAATGCGATTGAAAATTTGACGTTTTTTCCCCATTTTTTTAAAACTATATGGGTTAGGGTCTTCTTTAGTGATAAACCTTGTTTGTTTGGTGAATGTCTTTAGAATAGTATTTTGAAATATTGGGAAATATAAAGTTTAAGGATATTTTTTGATGGTTACTTATAATAGACCATATTTGACTCCATATATTTTGAATTTTTGTCAGAGAAAAAGAAGTATTTATGGCGATATCTATGTTTCCACTTGGAAATGGTGGTTAGATTAATTTTTCTTTTATAGTAGGTCACAAATAGGTGTGGGTTAGACCAGTAACTCAATTTTTCAAAAAATGTTGGTTAGACCACTCTTGTCCTATATAGTGGCCTCATATGTAGGTAACGATTTTGTCAATATTTACACAGATTAAAGGCTTCTGTATCTCGAAACATGTTTGTTTAAATTATTAGAAAGTGTTGTGATGTATTAAAGATTTTTTTTTCAAATGGGTTGCCGTGGCTCAGATCAGTTTGGGAAATCATCTTTGTTATAAACAATGAATGGTGAATTGTTTATTGTATTCGAATGTGTTATATTTTGTAGTATTTTATCGTGGCGAGTATTAATTTATGCATATGATTATGATATGAAACAGATACACGCGCAGACGAGGTTTATGGCTTTGATGATTAATGTTGTTTGCCACGATGAGATAACGCGACGTACGAGATACTCCTAATGGAATGGGGCATATCAGTATTGTAGTATCTGGTCATCCCAAATTTGTAGGATTTGTAGGTATTAATTATATAAGTTAATATAAATCAACTTTTATGCAACGTAATTTGGTCCGATACGCCAATGGTCTAAGGGATTTCATCTCTACTGCGTTTATTCTGCTCTCATCCTTTTTTTTCAGTTGCATGCTTTGCTTCCATACACAAAGGTGGAACCAGAACCAATAGTAATAATAATCTATTTTCTTCTTATTTTTGTTCTGTCACACCTCCTGGGTGCATAAGACCTCACGGAACCTTCTCCAACCAACTCTATCGCATGCCTGATGTCTAACATCATCCCAAGTGAGGCCTGCTGCTTTAACCTCGTCCTGCAGGGCTCTTCTCCAGGTGGAACTAGGTCTGCCTCGCTTCCTTTATCCCCCCATAGGCGACCAGTCTAGTGTGCCCTGAGCGATGCAGGCTGGGTTCCGTCTCAGAGTGTGACCGATCCACTGCCATTTGCGTCTAGCGACTTGTTCTCTAATTAGCTTTTCGCCTGACATGGTCCAGAGAACGGCATTTGACACTGTTTGGAGCCAATAAATAGATCTTGAATATTGAGCGAAGTCACCTATTTATAAACACCTGGAGTTTTCCAATAACGTTTGCGATAGATTTCCAAGTCTCACATCCGTACAGCAGTACGCTTTTAACACTGCTGCTGAATATTAGGGTATGATAGTAATAATAATAGGATATGTGAATCAGAAATTGCATTTTTTCAAAATACGTGGTGGTTTCTGTTTAATATTTACGTGAAATTCAAAATTGAGAAAACGTCTCTCGCGAGATTCCGTTAAGAATAGGGAATGTGAAGAATTGTGTTATGAATGAAGTATGACCAACTAACCATGCATGTTGAAGTATTCTAATATTTACATAGAGTAAACATCGTGGGTAATGTACCTATCAGACGGTCAGTTTCCGTGGCTGGGAAAATGTAATGTTAACAGGCACTCATACATCATGAACAGTTTTAGGCCGCATATACTCCGAACGTGTTAATGGACAATAGGCGCCTATTACGGAAGAAAGGTGTGTGAACATAAATTCGCACGTTGTCAGTAGGTATGCACTAGGTATCCGATGCACCCACGCGTATTGAGACTTGATTTCGCGGCTAATGTTACGAAAGCTCCATTAGGTATCAATCTAAAAATTATAATTTCTAAACTAAACTTAACTAAAATAATCATCACGCCGTTTCGCCGGAGAAGTAGACAGGCTGTTATTTAAAAACGTCAGTTTATTTTATTGTTATTAAAAATGAACATCCGTGACGAGATTTTTTTTTTTTAATGTAACTAGAATTTATAAAGAATACGTAAGTACAATAATAGCATACGGCGTTGAATCAAGAGCAGACATAGTCAGGACCAAACAAGTTTTGAGGACACACTGAGGATGATAGCAGGCAAGACACTGAAGACGCGAGGAACAATAGAATTAGAGAGATATGTGAGGAGAAGGATATTATATTATTAGATGGAGTAGATAGCGAAGGAAGGACTGGTACAGTCATGTACAAATAATGGCATGTACAATAACCACCAGACATCTCCTCGACTCGTCCTCGTAGAAGACCTCCTAAAATATGGAAGAACATCTGGGAAGCCACCACACAGGAGGAGCAACCCTCTGGAGAACAGGCCACATAGGTCTACTGCAAGGAAGAAGAAGTAGAAGAATAAAAATAACGAATACTGACGAGATTGACAAAATGTAATAATAAAACGTAAATAATGCCCTTATATTATTGCTAATATAAGAATGCACATTTTTTCTTGTGCACTTTGAAGTATTTTTAAAATCAACTCATTAATTAAACGATTTACGTCATTCATTCATTAAAAAGCATAGTTTTGTGATCACCCCTCAGTGGCATGAATGAACAGACTCGACCGCTTATCTGTAGGAGGGTAAGTACGGCTTGGTATCGAGTACAACCGGTTAGGCAATAATTACACAATGTACGAAGAGCAGTGAAGTCGATAATATGCTATGCATTTTGATCAATGAATTTTTATTATATTAATAATAAATAATCTACCAGCGCGCTTGCCCATTAGGCCACGGAGATCTAAATCTCTAGGCCGATTATCTTTTAATAAAGTAATTTAGCTCCAATCATTTCTGGGCGGAGAAGACGCCTAATGGGAATGTGAGAATATAATATTATGTCATTATACGCAATTTAGTTTGTGTGCGTAACAGGTATAATTACGATTTCGTGATTAATTTGCTACTTTAAATAATTCTTAACACAAAATACATATTTTAGACAAAAAACCAGAATTTCTAGTTTATTTTGTAATGTTAATATAAGAAATATATATTTTTTTTTTTTTAAAAAGACTAACATCAAAGATTTAAATCAATGACATTAGAATTTATTTTACAATCTTCAATATGAGCAGAAAATAGCTCATTATTATGAAGAAGGAATCTGGTCGTGTCCAGGCTCGAACCCAAGTCCCCTAGATTAGGAGTCAAGCGTTCTATCCCCTAGACCACCACCCGATTCTGTTTTGTTGATTAATCAAAATCTGGTTTTGGTTTGACTCACTTATATAAATATGGAAATACACATGGAAAGAATGGATGAAGAAATATTGGTAAAAAAGTATTATATAAAATCAACTCATTAATTAAACGATTTACGTCATTCATTCATTAAAGAATTTAATTTTGAGTTGATTTTAATTAATGTGATAGTTATTTGTGACACAAAATACGTTTTCACTCTTCTGATGTTAAAATAATACAAGTTTTTTCGTTTATAAAAATAATTTTGACAGGTGTCAAAATAAATTTTTCATTTGTTCCAATGACAATTTGAATAAATTCTTCAATCAAATTTTCAAGTTTTTGCTGGTGTTGGATTGTTTTAAGTGCCTAATTAAAATGAAAACTGTGGAATAAAAAATTAAATAAACACAAATGTCCGGATCGTCCAGCTGACGACAAGTGTACCATCTAAAAGAACATTATGTGTTAAATTATTTTTATGTGTTATTTTATTTTATATCATTGTATTTTATATAATTTGTTTTAGGTTTATTATGTAGACGTTGAATGATTGAAGTGTGCGCGGGAGATGCCTATTGGTGGCGATGAGGTTCGCAACCCATCACACCGCGTCTCTCGCGTTGGCGAAAAGAGAAGAATGGAGTGCAGCATCGATTAAAGTGTTGCAGTCCATTCTTTCTGTCTACCCTTTCGGGGAAACGGCGTGATGGTTAGTTAGTTAAGTATTATATATGTTAATGATATTAATAGACTATAAAAATAGGAAGACCGAGAAAAACGTGGCACGATCAAATAAATCAAATATTGAATGCCGGCCGCGTGAGGAGTCGAAGAAATCGACTTGTGTGCACGACACGATGAATGCATGTTGGGGAATCAAGAGATACTTCTATTGGATCCTCAACATTCATACATTGTTATCAGGAGAGAATAGTGTGGCAGTCCATTATTTATGCCTACCCCTTTGGAGAGACGGCGTGATGGTAATATATTATATAAACTTATATAAATATTCTCTCCTTTTTATTCAAAGGCGATTAGTTTAACCAGGTGTTAGTTAATCAGCAACTATTTAAATATTAAACAAAACGTTGTTTTTATTTATTAAATACTTCTAATTATTCTTTTTATTTCGGCAGAGACCGGTTTCGTCAGGCTAGCTAGCATCGACAGACATTATAATCAACAAAAATCGTTTTTTTTTATTATTATTTTAAATAAACTTCCATTATGAATTTTAGTAAAATTATTATATTCTCTAAAATCATTATTAAATTAATTAAACGTTATAACATAGAAAATATAAACAGCTACCATGATATCTCTACAATTTAGCAGCTCTAAGAGGTGGCAATATATTCGAATTGAACTCTGCTGGTAGCTTTAGGACTATATGACAAAAATGTCGAAATTCTGTTAAACAGTTTATACAAATGATGAAAAAATCTGTGCTACGATTTAAATTAACTATTCACATTTTTTTTTTACAATTGAGACCTTGTTTAAAATTCTGTTGTAAAATTCACGCAGAGAAATATTTATTTACTTTTACAGACAGAGGGAGCGAGACATTTTACAGTAAGAGGGAGATGGATGCAATATTGACAGAAATCTTGAAACCAGTTAGTCAGGATGTCTCGCGAGAGTAAGTCATTTAAATTAGTGTGTAATCCCTACGTGTAATTGGATATGTCACGGGACGATTGAAATATTTTTCATGAAGACAGACCATCGGCATATTTCGCACTCAGCCTCTTGGAAGAAACGAGTTTAATCTGTTGTAAAAACCGAAATACATATTTATAATTTTTATTAAATAGTTACTAAGCCATGCTAACACGAGCATTATGGTAACAAGAACAAAACATGTACATTATATATAGTATAATTTTATTTAAAAAAATAATTGTATAACAATGGTTTAAGCTAATCTGTTCTGATCTATGGATGTGAAGCGTGGACAATGATAGCGAAATCCGCGGATCGACCGATACTTTTGAAAGAAGGGTGCTGCGCAGAATTCTAGGACCTGTGAATGACGGTGAAGGCTGGAGAGTGCGGCATAATGACGAGCTGTACCATATTTACAAAGCTCCCAGTCTCTCCACCCAGGTCAGACTGAATAGATTGAGATCGGCCGGTCACGTGCAGAGGATGCCGTCATCGTGAACCCCAAAAAGATTACTGGAGTGGCACCCAGTTGGTAGAAGACCAATTGGATGACCAAGGCTGCGATGGGAGGATGAAGTTGGGGAGATGGGGCGAAATTATTACGAGTGTCAGATTGGAGGGTCGAAGTGGAGGACAGGAGGAGTTGGAGGTGAAGAATACTGGAGGCTAAAGCTCGATATGGGTTGTAAGGCTATCGAAGAAGAAGAAGAAGAAGTTCTTGTTCTAATATCTTCAATTAAATTTTCTTAGAATGACACCGTTCTGACGTTACTTTTAGTATTTAGTATTTCTTGAACCATGAGGTAAAACTCTAACCAACTAATCAAATAATCAGCCTGTTTTTGCGGAGAGGTAGGGATTAAGGAAAGACCGCCACACTTTTCTGTCCTGATACAACTCTCGCGCCTCTTTGACATTCACATATCATGACACGTACGCTTATCGAATGTTTAAATTCCGAACATGCCCGTCTTTTCGTAATTGATTAATTTGGTCATGCCATATCTTAATTGGCCTTCCGCGACTTCTTTTTCCATATATATTACTTGTATGCTTAGCTGGGCAGCTTTCGGATGGATTACATCCTTAAAAAAACGGAAAATACCGATCAACCTGAAACGAAAAGTCTATGAAGCCTGCGTTCTGCCAGTTGGTACTTATGGTCTTGAAACTGTAACATTGTCCAAACAAAGTGCCGAGAAACTACGAGTGATCCAAAGAGCCATGGAAAGAGCCATGTTAGGAATAAGCCTAAGATACAGAGTCAGAAACGATACGGTGAGAGAAAAAACAAAGGTCACTGACATCATCCACCGGGTGGTGACTCTAAAATGGCAACGGGCAGTTCACGTAGCCAGAAGCTCGGATGAAAAATGGACAAGAAGACTGCTGACTTGGAGACCGTGGACGGCAAGGAGAAGTGCAGGGCGACCGCAACTACGGTGGAAGGATAATCTAACAGACACGTCGGAATAACCTGGATGCAGTCTGCACAAGACAGAGTGACATGGAAGCGGATGGAGGAGGCTTTTGTCCAGGAGTGGACGGGAATAGGCTAAGGAAGAAGAAGAAGAAGAAAAGTACTTGTATACGAGTATATCTTTATAACTATTATTTCCTCATCCATTCGTTCCATATGTACAAATCATTCTTCACTCCATATATATTTTTAAACACCAATGAAGATTATTTAATACGTCAGGTTTCGAGAAATACATTTTTATTTTATGGGAATAGTAAGTTTCGCCTCTCAAAATTTATTTGATAATGCCTTAGAAAAGCGACCGTGTCATTCCCAAAGAAAAATGAAAGTTCTATAAAACTCAAGTTTTTATTAACCCGAGTATTTATTGTGTATTATATTTAAGTATGTAAAAAATCTTAAATAAATTTTGTATTTCTATATGTTTAAGCATGTTTTTATAGAACTACCTTCAAATGTGTAATTAAAATATTATCTTCAATGTAATGACTCATTCTGTTCAAATATATTAAAAAATCTTAAAAAAAATTAAATATACTTAAAAATAATGCATACCACGTCAACGTATGATTTGCATTTCAGTTTATAAAACTGTATTAAGAAAACCTATTGTTTCGATTCGACTGCAACGTACAGATAACGACATTAAGATTTAAACAATGAAATAATAATCATTTGAAGTCGGCAGTGAGGGGTGATGACAGATGCAAAGGAAAGATAAGGAAAATAAGAAGCGACACAACAAACGCATCTACTTGATACTCCAAAACGGCAACTTCAGAGGCTTTCGCAACATACAACCTTTTGTTACATCTTTTGTTCTGTGCTGTCAGCAGGGAACGAGTTCCATTCAATTTTGATTAACTGATATTAATGATATTCATTGTGTTCAATATAATAGAAATTTAATAATAAAATCATGCATTAAAATGATATACCTACTTAGGAAATTAAAAATTACTTTGTTTAATCCACTAATTATTAAAAAAATATTAAAAAAATACGCCATGTTTCGGAGGATATCTCCATCTTCAGGTGTAAAAATATAATAAAAACTAAACAATGGAAGACTAATATAAAAACGCATTTAAAACTCGATACAATAATTCAAATTTAAATATTAACCTGGGCTATTTGTTATAAGTACTAATATTTTTTTTTTAACGGTAAGAACTAACAAATAATATTAAATAATAATAATACATGATAATAATATAAAGTAATATAATAAATGTAATTTAGAAAAAACGCACATTTGAAAAGACATTATTTATATATAATAGAAATAATTTTTCCTCCTTTTACTCATTTTCCTTGAATACTTTGTCAACATTTAATCTCCCAAGCTCCCATTCCCAATCAAATGCAAATGAATAATTTATTAATTTCTATATAACGCCTTAACGCTTAATAAATTACACCGACCTTCGTGGCAGAGTGGTAAGAGAGCTAAGAATAAAATGGCGATAGCATATTATTTATCACGTGAATTCTACACTAGACCAATGATAGTGTGACAATCAGACTGCCATCGCCGAGAATCGAATCCGGGACATCCACGAAAGTCGTTGAAAGAGCGCAAGAAATTAAAAACTGTATGAAATTTCAGGTATAACACAATTATCAGGAATAATATAAAATTTAACTAACTTACTAACCATCACGCCGTTTCTCTGGAGGAGTAGGGAGAGAGGATGGCCGTCATACTGCTCTATCCTGACACACTTCTCTAGATTTCTCTACATTCATACATCCTAACATGCAGGCTCGTCGATTTTGCTGACTTCGAATGTGGCCTTCTTTAAGTATTTGATTAACTTGGTCATGCCATGCTTTCATGCACGACTTCTCATTCCACTCACACTGCTTGTATACAATATTTTAACCATTTTTCTCTCGTCCATTCGTTCCATATGTCAAAATTATCTCAGGGATCCTATTTTAATTTTACTTATGACGCAATCATCTGCTTTATATTTATTTACTATTTTGTCGTTCGGTATTCTATTATATATCGTTTTCCCGCACATCCTTCTCAGTGATCTCGTTTCTACGGTATTTATCCTACTTTCATCCTTTTTAGTCGGCTCTAGCTTCACTTTCATACATAAGGGTTAGGCACATTTTAGAAGCATTCCTACGACATTTAATACTAGCTTGCCATAGATATGACAAGAAGAAGAGGTAGTGGTTAGACTTATTCTACAACACTTCAGTAACGTGAGACATAAAAATTTAATTTAATTATGCGGTGTCTTGTTACGTTTCGATATAAAACACGTGCAACCCCTCTTTCTTGAGCGTTAATTTTATAACCTAAAAAATACGTGTTGTATTAATGGTGATAGAAGAATAATATTATATCACGAGAATTAACCTAAATTTTGTTTACTTTTGAAAGTTTGTTTGTTCTCCATTTGCCGGAACCATGAATAGATAATGGCTGCGGTGTTGTGTTTCACCGACCCGTTAACAGTTAGCGACTGGTAAATTGCTTTCGCCTCGAGTTTCCAAAATAATTTACAAATACTTGGATAAAGCATTTTAACTAATGCGTTATTGGTTAAACGATGCGGTACGTTAAAGTAGGCGTCAAACTTAACCAATACCTTGGTAATATTTACTGTCAATATTTATTTATTACGAGTATACGAATGCAGACAAATTACCCTGGCGGTGGTCATGGGGACAAATTGTTTAACTTGTGATCCAAGTAAGAATGAAAGAAAGTCTTAAACTAATGATTAATAATAATTATAATATGCGTATGCGTAAGACCAATAATAACATATGGCGTCGAAGCAAGGGTAGACACAGTAAGAACGAAACAAGTTTTGAGGACTTCCGAGATGAAAACACTGAGGACGATAGCAGGCATGACACTGAGAGATCGCGTTAGGAACACCAGAATAAGAGAGATATGTGAGGTTGAGAATATTATAAGACGGATCAGACAGCGAAAAAGGGACTGGTACGGTCATGTTCAAAGAATGGACACCACCAGACTCCCCTATATTGCATTGCATAATCAGCCTCATGGGACTCATCCTCGTGGTAGATCTCCTAAAAGATGGAAGGACAGCTGGGAGTCTATACATCACAGGAGAAGCAACACTCTGGAGAACAGACTAGATAGGTCTTCAACAAGGAAAAAGAAGAAAAAGATAATATAAAAAAGATACACGCTTAAATAAATTCCAAATTACAGATAACTTTTCTGCTTCGTATTATGAATGTTTTCATATAGAAAAATGATTCGTATAGTGATCCGTTTGTATTTTTTTAATATTTGTAATATCACAAATCATTAATTATTTTTGAGTGCATGGTTAAGAATATATATTTTAACCAGGTAAACGGAACAAGAAATAGAGGCAGACCGAGGAAAACATGGCACGATCAAAATAAACAAATATAAAATTTCCGCCACGCAAGAAGTCGAAAAAATTGACGTGCGTGCATGGCACGATGTACGAATGTAGAGGAAGCGATAGAAGTATGTCAGGAAAGAACACTGTGGCAGTCCATTCTTTCTGCCTACTTCTTCAGAGAGACGGCGTGATAGTTAGTTAGTTAGATAGATTTAAACATTTTTACTATTCTCGAAAGTGAGATTGTGTTCTATCAACCACATTTTGTTATTAAACTATTGTTTTTTATTATAATTATTACCATTTAAACTTCAATTCCTAAAACGTAACAAAAGTTTAATTTTTTATTATTCTATTTAAAAAAATTAGAGCGTGTTTTCGTTCATTAAAAAAATCGTCATTCCCAATTTAATTTATTTTACTTAAATACAATATATAAAAACGTTGAAATAATTTCAAACAATTTCAAACATATGATACTGAAGGGGTTAAAATCAGGTTTTGCCATCGGCCTTAGCTGTTTACCATACTCAATCATCCTGCAAGTGGAATAGAGTATTTCAGTGTGGAACAATGGGTGTAATGAATTGGTTCTCGACTGACCCCGGAGAGGTCGTGTCAGTGGGGTCATTAGCGCCCCCGCCCCTTTCCCCGGCCCCGGCGGCTTCACAAAGTCGATAGAGGTCTGTCATAACATTCCTAAATCAGTGGCGTATTTTGATTGTTTCGAATTTCTGTAATTATTTCTGAACAAGTATTTTTTAAGTTTGTGACAGCAGAATTCTCGGTGAAAGAATATACTATTAAAATGGTTGAGTTCAATATCTGTGGTCATCTTTGAATTTCCAGTTAACATCGAGCGAAGGCGGCGTCAATAGAAGTAGAATGAATTTCCGAATTACACTATACAGATTACCACAATTTATTTTTACATCATACGAGTATATAAGACTTGTGAGATGGCAAACAGAAATGAAATTTAATCAAAACTAATGGAAACGTCTGTTTTCTAGAAGTTTTATTGTAATTTATGGCCTTTGTTTCGCCTTTCTAAGGCATAATCAAATGTATTAGAAAGGTAAAAAAAGTACAATCGATAATTCCTTAGAAAGGCGAAACAAGTCATTTTTATAAATTATAATCAAACTTCTAGAAAACAGACGTTTTCATTAGTATTATTTTTTTAAATATGTAGTTTTAGATCATTTCTTCTATATTCACCATGATTATGTATTATGGATTCACAGTTGAAAAATATGTTTTTATTTATAATAGTAAAACAACACTTTATTTAAAATTCTAGTTCAATATTTTTTATTTGATTTACTTTCTTTGTCGCAGGATTCTATCAAAATACATATTAAATCTACAGCCCAATTATTAAATAAATTAAAAATATTATTTCTGATTTTTTCAAAATATTTGTTCTAATGCATGAAACGTTCGAAATATATCATATTAACATCTGTCAAAACTGACCGTATGCATAACAAAATTGATGAAATATTTATATTGTATGTACAATATTTAACTATGCTGACGAAGAGTTTCTGTGTCCCGAAACACGTTTGTGTATATAATAAATTTATAATTCTATTTGTACATTAAATAAAGTGTTGTTTTACAAAGTAAAAAAATATTGTTAAATTTTCACAATTGTTCAAGAAACAATAAATAAATGAGCTTTTGTTCGTTCTCGAGTTTTCGCAAAATATGACGTACCTCCACTGTTCTCGGGCTGGTACTGGCGGTGTTTATACTGCCGATGTCATCATCCGACTACCGCTGTTTTGTCAGATATGAGCGCAATTATCCACCAGGCAATAAGAAGTATCCGAGAGAAGTATGAGACAGCCTGACCACCGTGCAATGTTAATTATTCTACCACCAATCAGAGGAGATGTTCTAAGAGAAAATGTCGCACTTTTTAACTCAGATAATGAGAATATTTAAAAATAATTAAGAATATTTAGTGTGAACATACATAGACGCGTGATCTTCGAGAGAGTTTAAATATTTAAAATATAAAAAAATCGTTTTACAGTTAGAGGAAGCAAATGACTTATTACAGTTATTTTATTAGCTGTAAAAGACGAAAAATTTAATAACGTAATTTTTTAACATACCCAACAATTATAATTTTATTGTAACCGGTTTCAGTAAATATTAACATTTTTAAATCTCTTTTCTCTATTAATACAAGAAGACTGTAAGTTTCCTTAATATGTTATATAATATTCAGTGAGTGGTGGGATTATTGATTTTGTGTATCGAGAATTGGAAGAAAACCTTTATGAATGTATGAAATTAGTTAAGAAAATGAATTTTAATACTTTTTTCCATTTCTGTACTACACTTTGCAAATGTGTCTTAAAGCCAAAAATTCACTGTCTATGTCTGAGACTCCGACAAAATAACTAATACGAGTGAACTCGTACTTAGCCCCATCATAAAACAACTCCCAAATCACATTCTAACAATGTTTCCTACAGACGTAAGAGGAACAACCATTAGAGCTGAACCTCTGTAAGCCAGAAGATCCAAGTACAATAATATTGATACGAATGAAATGGTCTGTTTTCTAGAAGCTATATTTTATGGGAATGACATTATACGTCTTGATAATACTTTTCTAGTCAACCTCTAATAATAAAAAATACAGTCGTTTTCATTCGTATTAATTATTTAATGTATAGTAAATATCATTGTTTAAGAAACAATAAAATGCTTCGTTAGGCGTATTCTTTGTGGTATTGAAAATATCAAAATAATTTTATTTAAGATGTGTTTCTTTACAAAAAAATAACGTTTATTTCCGTTAGAATTTTTATCTCTATATATATATATATCTTTGGATATGAATAAAGCGCGTTCTTTCGTCTATAGATAGGTTAGGCTAGGTTCATCATGACTCGTGAGATTTCACAGTTTTTAAGTAACTGAGAGATCGTCTTGAATCGATTAGTCTCACGTTAGTATAAAAGAGTTTTATAAATAAGTAGGTACACCGTATAGATATATTTATTATTAGGCAACATAAAAACACAATAGGATATACACACACACAAATAGAGCGAACATTCCTCCATTGTTATGCATTTCAACTGGTATTTAATCATGTAAAAATAAGCTAGAAATAAAAAATTATCGATTTATTCATTATTTTGTTAAAAGTGCTGCGCTTTCCTTTGCCTTGCAAATCCTTCCTTTATCGGAGTTTGAAGCTCTAACATTTAAATAATTACCTACGTACATGAAACTACAATACTTAGAATTACAAAAGAATACAGTTTGTGGGATGACATAATATAAATGGTATAATTTACGACCTTTGTTGCGAAGTGGCAAGATCTTTGAATCATGAATCAGAATCAATTTGATAGCTATACCCTTTATACATCAATTTGACTCACGCCGTAATGATGTAAAGAGCGATTCAGCAAAATAATAATAATAAAAACATTATAGAAAGGATAATTTTTATAGTATGTACTCGTATATACTATATATTAAGAATGTTAATGCTCATAATATTACAGTGGAATAATGTGTTTTTGATCTGATAATTTGTAACAAATTGAATTATAAAGACTAAATTAATTTTATGATTACCGTAGTAAATAATTCAACGTGTTTTATGTACTAAATATAATCCAATTGACACATTTTGCGGTACGATAAGACGGGCGTGCAAAGATTGTATATTTTAATAAATCAAGAGATATCAGTCATTAACATTTTGTATATATTCTGAGGTTTCCATGACCTCGTTAATATCCTGAAATGTTCGCGTTCCTTTACCATATACTGTCAGACAATGCAAATAACAAGTTGTGGGGATTTATATTTACGAATACTACGTCAAACGTTCACAGGAAAATGTTGCCTAAAAGTTTCTGAGATTAATAGTTACTAACTAACTAACCATCACGGCGTTTTTCCGGAAGGGTAGGCAGAGAGGGTGGACCGCCATACTACTCTATCCTGACAAACCTCTCGAGCTTTTTTTATTTTCATGCACACTCGTCAACTTTTCCGACTTGGTATATCCCAGGCTTTTAAAAAAATATTAATTTGGTCAAGCCATGTTTTTCGCGGCCTCCTCTGCTTTGTTTTCCATTCACATTGCTTGAATACAATTGTTTACCATTTTTCTCTCATCCATTCGTGCTATATGCCCTAATTATTTCAGTGGTCCATTATTTAATTTTATAATACTAAGAATACAATTATCTGCCTTATATTTCTTTCTTATTTCGTCGTTAGGTATTCTATACATCATGTTTTGCTTACGATCTATTTTACGTATAATCTACTCGAGTGGTGGTCTACAGAATAGAACGCTTGGATCTTCCAATCCGGGTTTAATCTGGACACGACATGGTTTCATTTTCACCAAGGATTTAGTGCTAAAAAATGGGGTTGAGGTTGTATAAAACATAATAATAACGAAGACGTAGTACGATAATATGAAGTTGAGTTTATATAAAACATATTATTACCAAGGATTTAGTGCGATTAGACGCGGTTACGATTATATATAAAAAAAATAATAGCAAGGATGTAGTACGATAAGACGCGGTTGCGATTAAACAAAAAAAATATTGTATAATACCAAGGTTATAGTGGGATAAGACGCGGTTGCGATTAAATAAAAAAAAAATAATACCAATGATGTAATGGGATAAGACGCGGTTGCGATTATTAAAAAAAAACAAGAATGTAGTGCGATAAGACGCGGTTGCGATTAAATAAAAAAATAATAATTACAAAGATGTAGTGGGATAAGACGCGGTTGCGATTATACAAAAAAATATAATGTAGTGCGATAAAACGCGGTTACGATTATATATAAAAAAAAAATACCAAGGATGTGGTGCGATAAGACGCGGTTGCAATTAAATAATAAAATTATAATACCAAGGATGTAGTGGGATAAGACGCGGTTGCGATTATTAAAAAAAAAAACAAGAATGTAGTGCGATAAGACGCGGTTACGATAAAATAAAAAAAATAATACCAAGGATGTAGTGCGATAAGACGCGGTTGCAATTAAATAATAAAATTATAATACCAAGGTTGTAGTGGGATGAGACGCGGTTGCGATTAAATAAAAATAATAATACCTACCAAGGATCTAGTGCGATAAGACGCGGTTGCGATTAAATAAAAAAAATTATACCAAGGATGTAGTGCGATAAGACGCTGTTGGGATTATATAAAAAAAATAATACCAAGGATGTAGTGCGATAAGACGGGGTTTGTATAAAAATATGAATACCAAGAATGTAGTGTGAAAAGAGCATTAATATTATATTTGCCGACTACCGCGATCCAGATAATACTCGTACTTTTTCTAAAATGGCTTCTTCTTTTAATCAAAGATTCTTTCTTAATATGGCGAAAAATATTTGTATTCAAATACCTATAATATTATTTTGGGTATATTTATAATATTACATTAAAACGTGAACAATCTTGACATTTTAGTTTATCTTGACATGTGTTATATATTAAAGCATTGACGCGTGATATACTTTCAACGTGAATTGTTTTTAAATTTACTCGAGTGTTGCCATCTTCTCATATTTCAAAGTCGGAGCTGTAATCGAACAATTCAAATACCCCCTCGGTAAGGCATGCGTCTCGCATTGAGAAACACTTATCTAGTTGAACATTTGAAGTTAAATTATTTTGACTTAATTAATCTATCGGCTTTTAATTGAACTTGACGCTTATTAAATGAATCAGACATACTTAATTACATACTTCATCGGTAGATTCAAGCCCGAACGGGAATTATCCACAATGTGAGGCGGTATGTTATTGAGCTAAATGACGCGTTGTGTGCCTTGATGTTGAAAGATGGGTTTAGTTTCAATCAAAAGCGGTAATAAGACGTTCAGTATGAAGAAACAGACGTGATATGTGGACATTAATGATATTCACATGGACACGCAATATTAAAATTATCCAGGTATATGCTTGAATATGCACAAATTAAACAATTCAATTTTTTATTTATGTTTCAACCACTTAGCGAAATTTAAAAACTGTTAAAATTAATAACACTGTTATAATATCATAATTTTTATTATTAACTGTTTTTGAGAATGTCGCGACAGCTGTTTCGCCAGCCGATGTTGGCATCATTAGGTGTAACAAAAATATAAAGATTTACTATTTATAGGGCAAAAAACTCATTAGTCGTAGTTAAAATTGAGTATGCATAATCTGTTGACAATTTTACAAACAAATATAAGAAAGATGATAAAATTAAAAATAATAGACAATTAGACATTCTTAAAAAGTGAATAATGAAAATTGTGATATTATAACAGTGTTATAAATTTTAACGGTTAATAATATTGAAGTATTAAGCGTTACGGCCAAAACAATGGAAATTTCAAATATATAAAGGAAATAGATAATGTGTGACCACAAAAAGAATACTTTTAAAATGAAAATAGGAAGCTTTTTGCAAATATAATAATTATATTATAAAAAAGAACATCGACATTTGTGGATATGTCATTGTATGCCAATTTTTTTAAATGATGTCACCATATTTTTTTAAATACATTTTGACGACGAAAACGGTAGCTTTAGTACCTATATGTAAAACAACAATTTAATTAATAACCACCGTGTGCGAAACAAGTGCTTTTTGTTTGTAAGCTGAAATTAGTTGTAATAATAATAATGCAATGTTTATAATTAATATTCATTCATATGAAATATTCAGCTTAAGATTCACTGGAAACAAGTGATATCGTAATATTTTATTAGTATTAGTTCTATATTTCATTTAGAAACGTAATCTACATCATCACTCAAATCACTCATCATCACTCCGGTGAAGAATATTACATGTTATCATTCAAATTAGAAGAATATATATTTCAATAACACATTTCGCAATTTAAATACAATAATATATATACTTATTTCAAATTTACTCACCTGTTAGGATTTAATTAAAAAATATACATGGTGAAGGATGTGGGTCTTACCTGTAACAAAAATAAATATAATTAGTTCGTCATGAAATTCAAACTGCGAAGACACACAATATATACAATATATATATAATAAAAAAAAAACAGTAAATAAATTTAAACAAATACGAAAAAACTAAAAATATGCGGATGATTTGCTGATGTAAAAAGTTTTGTTTTATACAATAGCATTATTTATTAGGAACATCTCTAGATAAATAAATTAAAATCGGAAGAAACTGTATTTTAAACAATAAAAAAAACCTTATATTAAAGGTTGTGATGGTATGGACCATCGTAGAGAGATGCGTAATTCAAGTATACGGAAATGCATTTAATTAACTTGATACATATAACAAGGTCATAACGAAGGGTCATATACGATTATTTTAGGACTATCATGAAAGCCATCTCAGGTACGGTAAAACGCCTGAACGCTTTGTACAAGTACTGTGATGAAGACTCAGGTACGGTAAAACGCCAGAACGCTTTGTACAAGTACTCTGATGAAGACTCAGGTACGGTAAAACGCCAGAACGCTTTGTACAAGTACTCTGATGAAGACTCAGGTACGGTAAAACGCCTGAACGCTTTGTACAAGTACTCTGATGAAGAAGGGATGGCTGGAGAAAGCTCCACCATTCGTGGATAATATATTGTTAGGAGCTTCACGCAAGAGGAAATCAGCTCAAGGTTAAGGCGTTAATACTAGAATTCTGTTGTATCAAACGACCTGTTTCAAAAATTATTAATAATAATAATAATAAAATAAAAAATAACGAAAAAAAGAAAACGAAAAAAAAAGATTATCCTAAAATATAAGATGAAAATGAAGAAGATATCGATGGAATATGAATTGTAATGTAATGTTCTCACAACGTATCATCTAATAAATGAGATATTATAGAAGAACTTGGCCATTGTCTAAAAGCTTGGGTAGTATCTGTCACCTTTGGTCTTAATTGCATGTTACGTATAATGATATATACGATTGTGAGAATATATTCCTCTCGTTGTCTTATGTGTGCAAAAGTGGAATGCTCTTGATTCGCCGAGAATGGCTGATGCTGAATACATAAGAGAACAGGTATACACTGTCGTGACTTGATATCGATAGTACCTGCTTATTTATTATGGCTAGGAAGGGTACACAGTGGCGGCATTTCAAATTGCTTATAATCGTTATAAAAAAATATGTAATTTGGACTCTTTTAAATTAGCATTCAAGGCTGCTGTACGTTTATAGGGGCGTTTCTAGCAAACACTTGGTGCATAAATTCATGTTTGTTATGTAATTTAATTAAAAAACGAGAGTGTTAATGGTTTACATAACAATAAATTCTAAAAGATCTTGGTATGTAATTGTATAGATTTTACCCACTCAATACACAAATCACAGGGTTAATTTGGTCCAGTCAACTGGAATAATTTGGTTTCTTATCTATACGCACATCACATTTGATAAAATCTATTTTAACTTGGACTTGGATCTTCTGGCTTACAGAGGATCAGCTCTAATGGCTATTCCTCTTACGTCTGTAGGAAACATTGTTGGAATGTGATTTGGTAGTTGTTTATCAATACGCAAAACACATTTGATAAAATCTATTTTAATTTGTACAACGTTTATATGTAAAAATATTTCGTTCCCAATGTGTTTTTGAAACCTTTTAAAAATTGATGAACGATACGCATGAATATTTATATCAAAATTGTAACCCGTGAATCATTCACGGAAGAAAATATTTTCTACCCTTTTAAAAACTCCTTCACCGTACAATCGTAATTAGTAATAAGTTTAAACTTGTAATATAAAAAATATATTTCACACACGTTAAAAATTTCACGATTAACAACATTAAATTGTTCTCCTTTTATTTTGTTCACTACTGTCATATAAAAATAATCAGAATAAAAGTAAAATAACATAGAAACGTTCTCGGGCATGCGCGTCGTGGGCATTTCGAATTATTTTCGGAGAGAATCGAAGTATTCCTCTCTCGTTTTCTTGTATTAAATGTATTTTCGTCCTCTTTCTTGATGCTATTCAGTTTTTACGCATTAATAAAATTAATGTAAATAATATTTTAATAATGAAATAGCAAACCAAAATCATCATCATCATCAGCCTGAATCCGTCCAATGCTGGACCTAGGCCTCCATGTCTGTCGATTTTGGGCAACTCTCATCCATGTTGTACGGCTTTCTCTTTTATGTCGTCGCTATATTGAGGTTGATGATACGTCCTGGATTTTGGGTCACAGTTATAAAAAGCCAGAAAAAAAGGCGACTTGTCCATCTATCATTAGATGTGCGAGCGACTTTACAAATCAATAAAAGTTAATTTTCTATTTCTGATAGAGATAACCCACCCCTCATTAAACAAGTGAGAGAAATCATTATGTTCTGTCTAACTGCGTTATATTCGAAATCAAGATCGATTACACAGTTAAAATTGTTTTTATTTATATTTAATTTTTCTCTGCTCAGAATCAAACATGAAGATTTTTCGGTAAAACGATCTAACTTGTTTTAAATAAACATTTTGAAACTGAGTTTCATACCTTCTGCCCTCTTAAAAAATACCTTTTTTATTTGCTTGTTGTTACAGTAATGTTATAGCTTTAGTAAGAGGTAGTTTTATAGAATGGCCGAACGGATAGTGACGTCGAAAGAAGGGTTGGTGCGGGTAGCAAAGTGAATGGAGCTTTAAGAATAGTTATTGGAAACAAGAATTTATCGATGAAAGCGAAAACAGCCGTTCACAATGGAGTTCTGGTCCCAACCCTAATGTATGGAAGCGTAGCATGGAACTGGCAGAATAAGGATGAGAGCAGAATAAATGCGATAGAGATGAGATCCCTAAGACGTATATACGAGAGAATCTCTAAGAAAGGAATGTAGAGCGAAAGAAGGTATTATGAACAAAATTATGAAAGTATCGCTGCCTTGGTTCGGACATATGGAGCGTATGGATGAAGAAAGGATGGTTAAGAACGTATACGAGTACATTTATGATGTAAATGGAGTACGGAGTCGAGGCAGACCGAGGAAAACATGGCATGACCAAATTAATAAAATTTTAAAGGTTGGTCAATTGGTCATGTTAGAAGTCGGAAGAATCGACGTGCGTGTATGACTCGCTGTATGAATGTGGGGGAAGCTAGAGAAGTGTGCCAGGATAGAGTAGTGTGGCGGTCCATTCTCTCTGTCTACCCCTACGGGGAAACGGCGTGATGGTTTGCTGTTCTGTTTAATTTCTTTCTGCTTAGAATCAAACATGAAGATTTTTTCGGTAAAACGATCTTGCATGTTTTAAATAAATATATTTTAACTGAGTTTCATACCTTCTGCCAACATTTTTTTTATTTGCTTGTTGTGATAGTTTTGCTTTAGTTTAAGTAAGATGTAGTTTTATATATCCTTTTTTTAGTAAGCAAAGTGTGATCAAACAAAGGACGCTGGAGGATTGATCTGATCCCAAGTACCTATCCACACCTCCTCGACTTTGGTCTCCCCTGGAAACTATGCGAAATGTTAGAGTGTGAATAACCTCGGTGGATAATATTGATGCATAGGCTTACGTGGAAGGACACCTCGCCAATCCGTCTGGCAAGCGTGACGTTGTAATGCCAACCACCCCCCGTATGACATGTCATACATGGAGAAGTATGGGGGAGGCCTATGTCCAGCAGTGGACGACAACGGCTGTTAAAGAAAGAAAGAAGAAAGAGCAAACAAAAATAACGATTCGAGCTTAGTTCTTCATTGCCCTCATAAGTATGTTTGATATCTGTGCATGTTTTAAAAGTACAATACGTTTCTGAGTTTCTGAATTTCATCTGAACGTGTTAGATCGAAACCGTATTGTAGTAAACCATATTCCAGGAGAGCTATGTGCTATAATATAAAAAATATATAATGTATACTAATTAATATATTTAATAGGTGTTCGATGATTCAGCATATTTATAATTAATTGATAAATTACAATCTTAGTTAAGGAGGTGCCTATAGTGCATTTTATCTAGCACCTGACAAAAAAAAAGTTATCTAGCTAATCTCTTTTCAGCATCCCATCAGCGAGTGGCATTGACATGTATTACGTCTACGTCTCTGTTCAGGATCAGAGATGTGGTTCCCGTTGGCTATTTTCAATACGAATATATTACGGATTTTCTACCAATACGTAGTTTATATAGACAATAAACATATTAAACTGGAAAAAAATGTACTTACACGCTAGATTACAAGTATAAGAGAAGTAATCATGTTTAGTAATTTATGTACTATGCGGGTTATTAATGTAATTTTGGAGATTAAAAAGATATACAAAGCCAAGTATTTCACCTTCCTGCTTATCGCACCAATTATGCTCAAAGCGCGGCAATGTACCGGATATGCGACACTTACAAAAAATCTTTTAATGCAATCGATGTTTTTTACCTAAACACTTAAGATTTTGATTGTGATACAAACAACAAAGTTTATTAATTTAACAGTTTAAAATGTAGGTATAAGGTATCACAGTGTTTCGGCCAAAACAATGGACCAAAATTTCATATTAAATATTGATTAAAACGTCAGATTTCTAGAAGAATCGTTTTATTTACCTGATTATGCTTTAGCAAAGCGAAACTTGGCATAAAACTGTCAAAAAATTTCTCGAATACAAACGTTTTCATTCGTTTTAAATGTTCAATATGGAGTTTTACACCATTGTTCAAGAAACAACAAATAACTACGTAGGTAAGTAGTAATAAAAAATTAAATGGTGTACATAAAAATTAGCTACAAATGTAAGGAATGTTTTGTATCAATATTTAAAGAAGATAAAAATTTCCTTCTTCATTTTATGACGTGAAGATAAAACGTGTTCACGGCCGAAATTACAGAATACTCGGATTACGGTTAATCAATGAGGAGATTTTGAGGAATATTCAATTTGTACCCGTACATGAATATCCTTTAACAATGTACTATCGCAAAGGGTTAAGTGTTGGCACGTGAGGGAATTCATCAGAGCTTATACCAAGCTGAAGCCATAAAATTCGACAAGTCTCGAGAGGTCATCAAACTTGCAGCATCAATTTTTCTACATAAAAAATTGTATCTCTCATGAAAGTTTTAAAAATAATGAAGGCAAATTGTTGAAGTTCAGGCCCGTGAAAATTTGTGAAAATCTGAAATACATTGTTTTTGTGAAATGTATACTTATATCTGTATACGAATCCTGGATTTTCACCTGTGGGTGGTTAATTTAAATTTTTAATTGTATCTCAATAGAGACGAAGAAACAAACTGGAAACTGAATATGGATGATCAAGGTGTTTACAGGACTTATGACCTGTCATTGGTTGGGTTAAGCGCACGCTTTATGTAATTACAACATTCCCCATTCCACCATTGTTATGATCATGCATGATACATTTTTGGAAGTTGTATATATACTCCAAATCCATACATATCTTCACAAGGCAGTTCCAGTTAGCCATCTATGTAGATTTGATTGTACTAATCAATTTTTTAAGATTAATCTATACAATCCATCCACTAACGCCATCTATGAAGAATGATTGTTTTAGCATTTAGCAAACTACTTTTATTAACACAATGCGAAGAGGCTACCGCCTCCTATCGCACTGTTAGAAGTCGCCTGGAGTATCCACTCCTATTTTATACGCCAAATAATTGACCAGAATATTTACAAATATTTGTGAAATGTATACTTATATCTGTATACGAATCCTGGATTTTCACCTGTGGGTGGTTAATTTAAATTTTTTAATTGTATCTCAATAGAGACGAAGAAACAAACTGGAAACTGAATATGGATGATCAAGGTGTTTACAGGACTTATGACCTGTCATTGGTTGGGTTAAGCGCACGCTTTATGTAATTACAACATTCCCCATTCCACCATTGTTATGATCATGCATGATACATTTTTGGAAGTTGTATATATACTCCAAATCCATACATATCTTCACGTGGCAGTTCCAGTTAGCCATCTATGTAGATTTGATTGTACTAATTAATTTTTTAAGATTAATCTATACAATCCATCCACTAACGCCATCTATGAAGAATGATTGTTTAGCATTTAGCAAACTACTTTATTAACACAATGCGAAGAGGCTACCGCCTCCTATCGCACTGTTAGAAGTCGCCTGGAGTATCCACTCCTATTTTATACGCCAAATAATTGACCAGAATATTTACAAATATTTGTGAAATGTATACTTACATCTGTATACGAATCCTGGATTTTCACCTGTGGGTGGTTAATTTAAATTTTTAATTGTATCTCAATAGAGACGAAGAAACAAACTGGAAACTGAATATGGATGATCAAGGTGTTTACAGGACTTATGACCTGTCATTGGTTGGGTTAAGCGCACGCTTTATGTAATTACAACATTCCCCATTCCACCATTGTTATGATCATGTATGATACATTTTTGGAAGTTGTATATATACTCCAAATCCATACATATCTTCACGTGGCAGTTCCAGTTAGCCATCTATGTAGATTTGATTGTACTAATCAATTTTTTAAGATTAATCTATACAATCCATCCACTAACGCCATCTATGAAGAATGATTGTTTTAGCATTTAGCAAACTACTTTATTAACACAATGCGAAGAGGCTACCGCCTCCTAGCGCACTGTTAGAAGTCGCCTGGAGTATCCACTCCTATTTTATACGCCAAATAATTGACCAGAATATTTACAAATATTTGTGAAATGTATACTTATATCTGTATACGAATCCTGGATTTTCACCTGTGGGTGGTTAATTTAAATTTTTAATTGTATCTCAATAGAGACGAAGAAACAAACTGGAAACTGAATATGGATGATCAAGGTGTTTACAGGACTTATGACCTGTCATTGGTTGGGTTAAGCGCACGCTTTATGTAATTACAACATTCCCCATTCCACCATTGTTATTATGATCATGTATGATACATTTTTGGAAGTTGTATATATACTCCAAATCCATACATATCTTCACGTGGCAGTTCCAGTTAGCCATCTATGTAGATTTGATTGTACTAATTAATTTTTTAAGATTAATCTATACAATCCATCCACTAACGCCATCTATGAAGAATGATTGTTTTAGCATTTAGCAAACTACTTTATTAACACAATGCGAAGAGGCTACCGCCTCCTAGCGCACTGTTAGAAGTCGCCTGGAGTATCCACTCCTATTTTATACGCCAAATAATTGACCAGAATATTTACAAATATTTGTGAAATGTATACTTATATCTGTATACGAATCCTGGATTTTCACCTGTGGGTGGTTAATTTAAATTTTTAATTGTATCTCAATAGAGACGAAGAAACAAACTGGAAACTGAATATGGATGATCAAGGTGTTTACAGGACTTATGACCTGTCATTGGTTGGGTTAAGCGCACGCTTTATGTAATTACAACATTCCCCATTCCACCATTGTTATGATCATGCATGATACATTTTTGGAAGTTGTATATATACTCCAAATCCATACATATCTTCACGAGGCAGTTCCAGTTAGCCATCTATGTAGATTTGATTGTACTAATCAATTTTTTAAGATTAATCTATACAATCCATCCACTAACGCCATCTATGAAGAATGATTGTTTTAGCATTTAGCAAACTACTTTTATTAACACAATGCGAAGAGGCTACCGCCTCCTAGCGCACTGTTAGAAGTCGCCTGGAGTATCCACTCCTATTTTATACGCCAAATAATTGACCAGAATATTTACAAATATTTGTGAAATGTATACTTATATCTGTATACCAATTCCAAAAATGTATCATGCATGATCATAACAATGGTGGAATGGGGAATGTTGTAATTACATAAAGCGTGCGCTTAACCCAACCAATGACAGGTCATAAGTCCTGTAAACACCTTGATCATCCATATTCAGTTTCCAGTTTGTTTCTTCGTCTCTATTGAGATACAATTAAAAATTTAAATTAACCACCCACAGGTGAAAATCCAGGATTCAATTTTTTAAGATTAATCTATACAATCCATCCACTAACGCCATCTATGAAGAATGATTGTTTTAGCATTTAGCAAACTACTTTTATTAACACAATGCGAAGAGGCTACCGCCTCCTAGCGCACTGTTAGAAGTCGCCTGGAGTATCCACTCCTATTTTATACGCCAAATAATTGACCAGAATATTTACAAATATTTGTGAAATGTATACTTATATCTGTATACGAATCCTGGATTTTCACCTGTGGGTGGTTAATTTAAATTTTTAATTGTATCTCAATAGAGACGAAGAAACAAACTGGAAACTGAATATGGATGATCAAGGTGTTTACAGGACTTATGACCTGTCATTGGTTGGGTTAAGCGCACGCTTTATGTAATTACAACATTCCCCATTCCACCATTGTTATGATCATGCATGATACATTTTTGGAAGTTGTATATATACTCCAAATCCATACATATCTTCACGAGTTAGCAGATTGTACTAATCAATTTTTTAAGATTAATCTATACAATCCATCCACTAACGCCATCTATGAAGAATGATTGTTTTAGCATTTAGCAAACTACTTTTATTAACACAATGCGAAGAGGCTACCGCCTCCTAGCGCACTGTTAGAAGTCGCCTGGAGTATCCACTCCTATTTTATACGCCAAATAATTGACCAGAATATTTACAAATATTTGTGAAATGTATACTTATATCTGTATACCAATTCCAAAAATGTATCATGCATGATCATAACAATGGTGGAATGGGGAATGTTGTAATTACATAAAGCGTGCGCTTAACCCAACCAATGACAGGTCATAAGTCCTGTAAACACCTTGATCATCCATATTCAGTTTCCAGTTTGTTTCTTCGTCTCTATTGAGATACAATTAAAAATTTAAATTAACCACCCACAGGTGAAAAAATCCAGGATTCGTATACAGATGTAAGTATACATTTCAAAAATATTTGTAAATATTCTGGTCAATTATTTGGCGTATAAAATAGGAGTGGATACTCCAGGCGACTTCTAACAGTACGATAGGAGGCGGTAGCCTCTTCGCATTGTGTTAATAAAGTAGTTTGCTAAATGCTAAACAATCATTCTTCATAGATGGCGTTAGTGGGTGGATTGTATAGATTAATCTTAAAAAATTGATTAGTACAATCAAATCTACATAGATGGCTAACTGGAACTGACACGTGAAGATAGGTATGGATTTGGAGTATATATACAACTTCCAAAAATGTATCATGTATGATCATAATAACAATGGTGGAATGGGGAATGTTGTAATTACATAAAGCGTGCGCTTAACCCAACCAATGACAGGTCATAAGTCCTGTAAACACCTTGATCATCCATATTCAGTTTCCAGTTTGTTTCTTCGTCTCTATTGAGATACAATTAAAAATTTAAATTAACCACCCACAGGTGAAAATCCAGGATTCGTATACAGATATAAGTATACATTTCACAAATATTTGTAAATATTCTGGTCAATTATTTGGCGTATAAAATAGGAGTGGATACTCCAGGCGACTTCTAACAGTGCGCTAGGAGGCGGTAGCCTCTTCGCATTGTGTTAATAAAAGTAGTTTGCTAAATGCTAAAACAATCATTCTTCATAGATGGCGTTAGTGGATGGATTGTATAGATTAATCTTAAAAAATTGATTAGTACAATCAAATCTACATAGATGGCTAACTGGAACTGCCTTGTGAAGATATGTATGGATTTGGAGTATATATACAACTTCCAAAAATGTATCATGCATGATCATAACAATGGTGGAATGGGGAATGTTGTAATTACATAAAGCGTGCGCTTAACCCAACCAATGACAGGTCATAAGTCCTGTAAACACCTTGATCATCCATATTCAGTTTCCAGTTTGTTTCTTCGTCTCTATTGAGATACAATTAAAAATTTAAATTAACCACCCACAGGTGAAAATCCAGGATTCGTATACAGATATAAGTATACATTTCACAAATATTTGTAAATATTCTGGTCAATTATTTGGCGTATAAAATAGGAGTGGATACTCCAGGCGACTTCTAACAGTGCGCTAGGAGGCGGTAGCCTCTTCGCATTGTGTTAATAAAGTAGTTTGCTAAATGCTAAAACAATCATTCTTCATAGATGGCGTTAGTGGATGGATTGTATAGATTAATCTTAAAAAATTGATTAGTACAATCAAATCTACATAGATGGCTAACTGGAACTGCCACGTGAAGATAGGTATGGATTTGGAGTATATATACAACTTCCAAAAATGTATCATGCATGATCATAACAATGGTGGAATGGGGAATGTTGTAATTACATAAAGCGTGCGCTTAACCCAACCAATGACAGGTCATAAGTCCTGTAAACACCTTGATCATCCATATTCAGTTTCCAGTTTGTTTCTTCGTCTCTATTGAGATACAATTAAAAATTTACATTGTTTTTGTTTAGCTCATTTAATTTTTTTTTGTTTATCATCATATTGACGAAAACGATGCATTTATCATCCCCCCCCCCCCCCAATGTATTCTATTTATCGCACCAGTATTTCTAAAGTGTCAGTAAAGAACCAGTCTTTCGGTGCAAGCGAGCTTGGCGAAACCAGTCGCTATCGAATTAAGAGCATAGGTGTAAATAGTTCTTAAAAAAGAACATTTAAAAAAAAAATTATTTAAAGTGTCACCAGTAAAAATCATGTTATCGACTAGTCTCACTTTAGGACAGCGTGTGTGATATATTTCGTATTTTGCAATACATCTGTCGATATATAGAAAAATTGAAATTAAAATATTTACTCTTATATCTATATAAAACGGTTAAGATATTATCAAATCAAATCAAATCAGTTTATTAACTCAAAAGACATTACAAACAGCAAAATGTTTAAGGCATCTCTTGAGTACAGGTAAAATATTATAAAAATACAACATACCTAGTACCTGGAACGCATTAGAGATGGTTCGACATTAGGAAGACGAGATACTTTCTAAAGTCAAGAGTATTTGTCCCCCGAACCTTCACTAATATGAAAGACGTCGATCTCCGAGGAGAACGCGTTCAGCAGACTAATTGCTCTTCCCACCGGTGTCACCAGAGGCAGAATGGTTCTGGTGGTCGGTAAGTAAAACAATCTGTGCTGTCGCTGTCGGAGAAATCTATCAGGGACAAATAGTCCAACACTCTCTAGCATGGCCGAGTTCTCGAAATATCCCCTGATTAATTTAAATTATTTAAATTATATAAGTATATCTGAAGTGACACCTGTCAAATATGCATTTATTACTTGTGCCACTTTAGACATTATTACTGCGATATATACACTCAAATTAATGAAACAAAAAGAACGTTTTGATTTAAAAAAAAATGCAGGAAATGAAGTAACTGTTCGTTTTTTATTTATGTGCAGAGCAGTAAAGGTTCATTAAAATGGTTTGGATGAGAGGAAAGAATACATTATTAACGAATGGTAAGACAATGAAATTTCACGGTTTGAATGATGTTTAGAGGAATACTGAGGAAAACGTGTCACGATCAAATCTATTCAAATGTCGGCCATGTGATGAGTCGGAGAAATCGACGTACTTGCATGACACGACGTTTGAATGTTGAAGAGGTGACATAAGGGTGTCAGTATCGTAGTTGGTAGCTATCCATCTATTCTATCTACCACTTCGGAGAAACGGTTGGTTATTTGTTTTTGCAGTTAAAATAATCGATTCCAAGTGTAGTCACTAGGATGTTTATTCATCAACAGTTTGCATATTTTATCTTTTGCATTAAGTTTACGAGAAAGATTTTTTTTAAATATCATTGATAGCGAAAAAGCTTTTTGGTAAGTTTTTTTTCAATAATTTATATCTCGCCATATATTATCCATGCCATAAAATATGTTTGCTAACATTAAAGAGAGTAATTTATTGGTTAGAAGAATGTTAACGGGTGTAGATTTACATAATTAATTAAGTTTATTGAATTTGGGCGTCAAGTTTGCAATGGTTTAAAGCATTTTTGTGATGTTAATCTCAATGAAAATCCAAACGATTTCAGTGATTTACGCTTTAGATATTGATCATGCTCCACACTCATTTGAAATTCGAATGTTTTAATATTTTTTGTGAATGTATACTTATACTTGTATACGAATACTGGATTTCACCCACCATGTAATCAAAATCTTCATAGATGGCACATCGAAACTGACATGTGAAATTAGGCATAGATTTGTAACATATATACAACTTCCGAAAATTTGTCTTACATGGTCATAAAGAAAAAGGTGGAATGGGGAATGTTGAAATTACATAAAGCGTGCGCTTAACCCAACCAATGACAGGTCATAAGTCCGGTAAACACCTTGATCAACCATATTCAGTTTCCAATTTGCATCTTCGTCTCTATTGAGATACAATCAATGTTTTTGTTTCTCTTTCAAACTTTCATTTATTGGCCAATTTACCAATTCGTTTGGTGGGTTCACACGAATAAAATATAATATAAGCGGTTGGTAATTAAGGCGCTATGTAGGTTAAACCAGAAATGGACCCTACCATCAACTACTTTATTTCAATAGAGCCGGCCATAAATCATTTGGGAATATGATAATCGAAGTAGGAGTTCTGATTGATCGCACCGTTTGTGTAACGCAATGAAAATAATTTAGATTACAAACTTATTTATGGCCGAAGAAGGCCGATCGGATAGGACCGTAGGAGGCTACACGCGCACCAGAACGGAGTGGAAGTAATCTGGTTGTGTTACTGTTTTCGGATTACATAAAAATTAAAATCCTACTGTATAGTAGAGTGTAATAGATAGTAATGTGGTATTGAGACTTTTTTGTGGAACGCCATTAATTTGAGGCCCTATGCACCACGGAGGTGTGACAGGACAAAAAGAAGAAGAATAAGAGTGGTTATGAAATTGTATATACGAGTATATAATAGTTTAAAGACATATTATATTTTATACAACAACAAAAACTAGAATGGCAGTGCACAATGGTGTTCTTCTACCGACCCTTATGTATGGAAACGAAGCATTGAACTGGCAAAAGAAGGATGAAAGTAGAATAAATGCAGTTGAAATGAGATCTCTTAGAAGAATGTGTGGATACTCTGTGTATGATAGAGTGCCGAATGAAAATATAAGAAGTGAATGCGGTGCGAATGATGGTGTCATGAACAAAATAATGAAAGGATCATTAAGATGGTTTGGACATATGGAAAGAATGAATGAAGAAAGAATGGTAAAAAAATTATATGTTAATGATGTAAATGGAACCAGAAATAGAGGAAGACCGAGGAAAACGTGGCACGATCAAATAAATCAAATATTGAATGTCGGCCATGAGGAGTCAGAGAAATCGACGCGCGTGCATGACACGATGTATGAATGTTGAGGAATCGAGAGAAATATGTCAGGAAAGAAAGGTGTGGCAGTCCATTCTTTCTGCCTACCCCTTCGGGGAGACGGCGTGATGGTTAGTTAGTTAGTTAGTTAGTTACAACAACATTTTGAATGCATACAAATTCTTGTAGACAAATACTGGATTTCACCCATTGCGGATAAATAATTTTTGTTTTTACAATTAATCCTTATAAAATATTATATTTTTATTATTTACATAATTTATTATTATTTGTTATTTTATTTTATATCATTGTATTTTATATGATTTGTTTAAGATTTATTTTGTAGACATTGAACGATCGAAGTGTGCGCGGGAGGTGCCTATTGGTGGCGATGAGGTTCGCAACCCATCACACCGCGTCTCTCGCGGGGGCGAAAAGAGAAGGATGGGGTGCCGCATCGATTAAAGTGTGGCAGTCTATTCTTTCTGCCTACCCTCTCGGGGATACGGCGTGATGGTTAGTTAGTTAGTTAGTTAGCCATTAATTTTTGTGATTTTTTTATTAATTTTTTATTACAAAGAAAACATAATGTGAAAACTGACTAACCATCACGCCATTTCCCCGGAGGGGTAGGCAGAGAGGATGGATCGCCACAATGTTCTGTCCTGACATACCTCTCGGGATTCCTCTACATTCATACGTCGTACCATGCACGCACGTCGATTATTCCGACTTCGAATGTGGCCGCCTTTTAGTAATTGATTAATTTGGTCATGCCATGTTTTCCTCGGTCGTCCTCGGCTTCTTTTTCCACTCCCGCTGCTTGTGTACAACTTTTTAACCATTCTTCTCTCATCCTTTCGTTCCATATGTCCAATCTCAGGGATCCTTTTGATCCTCAGGGAAAACATAATGTGAATAATAAATATAACTGCACTTAGTGTTTATACACACTTGTCACATTTACAATTTTTTTAAACTATTAAGTTCAACAAATTACATTGAAAAATGCTGTGTTATAATCGAAACATGTCTGTGAAAAGTGTAATAAAGTATTGTAAAAATACTAAGTGCAGTTATATTCATTCAAATATAAATCCACAACACAAAGTGAAGGCGAATATATAAGAAAAACACAATGTGTCTGTTATTAAAGCTTTTTAATACTCTACGAAATTAGAAAATACTCGTTTATATTATGTTATTATATTGTGTTTAATCGTGAAGTTTAAAACTTAGTATCCTTTTAAATGGTGTTGAATCATTAACATTAAAAGTTAGTATCATATCACACGTCGCCGTCGGCTGGAGGCGTTTGAAATGTGGCTGCATCGTAAAATGTTGCGCATTTCTAGTACCTATATGGTCAGCAACAAGAATGTTTTCAAGCTAGAGCTGATAGAGAATTATTAACCAACATAAAAAAACGTAAGGTGTCATATTTGGGCCATGTGCTTAGGGGAGAAAAAATATGAATTACTGCACTTTTTATTAGGAGTAAAAAAGAGGTTTAACGAGATGTTGGAAGGAGATAAAATCTTCTGGAAAAAGGGGGCTGGAGGGGTTTGAAAAATACTGAGGAGCTGTTTGGAGCTGCAAGAAACAGAGATGCTTACTTTCGAGTGATAGTCAACGTCAAGGGAACCCGACATGACACCGAGACGAGTGAAGAAGAAGTTATAATAAACTTAACTCTGGGAATGACAGCATGAACTTGCTGCTAAAGCAAGGTAGAAGAAAAATCGTTGTTTTTCCATAATTGTATCGGAAGAGAGTTGTATTCGAATGTCAAGTAAAATGCTATGTTGTCAAATTGAGAACATAAAAAAACATTTTTAAACTTTTTAAAATGATTATATACAATATACGGCATCGTATTTTAGGATATAAGGGGTGACATCAGACTAAGAATTGATATAAAATGTTTAGAGTTATAAGATGATAACATAATACCAATAATTATGAAAACATAATGGAATCCATGACAATCATATATTAATAATCTGGTGTTGTTTTAGTGCTAGGGTCTAATATTTGACTCCTGATCGTGTGGATTTGGATCCAAGCTTGGATTAAGCTATTTTGGCTCACATTGGTATTTTTTTATAGTATTTTTCTTATCTCTTTATGCAGAATATCAACATTCTTCCTGTGATAAAAAAGACTAGCCTTCACTCCATCTATTTGATGGTCGTCCTGGTGGTTGACGGTCCTCTGAAATCTCGTGCATCACGATATTAGGAATCCTCGGTGTATCCATCCTCTCGATGTGGTCCTTCCAGAATCGTCTTCTCTGTCTACTCCATCTCACTGTGTTCATCTCACTATGTGAACTCACATTGGTGATTGTATAAAAATTCTAATACGATTAATTTAAATCGTTGGTGTTTAAAAAATGTTATAATTAAGAAAAGAAAAATACTAAAGCTGAGTGCAATCAGTTGTATCCTGTATCTTTGCTTATCTGTTTCCTAGGTAACGGTATTTTAAAAAGATCCGGTGTTATAGGATTGGATTTTCGGTATGTAGACATGAAGTAAAAATATGAGCGATGAAACAATGAATGAAAATTAAATTTAAATTGTAATTTTGTATCTATGTATCAGTTTGGATGTAATCGTCGTATGAAGACGTCTTAAAGCGTAAAGAGTGGTCGTTTAATGATATAAACTTAAAACCGACATAAAAAGAGCAAATTCGAAGGAATACACACCATACATAATCCGTAAATAGCGTCCAATTTACTCTAAACGTCAAATCCGACGGTCCGTGACGAATCCTTGATCGATTCTCGGCCCGCAAGACTAATCGCCGGCCGAATTGTTCGTCTGGGAAGATGAAATTTGAATATTAAAAAATTTATACGTATTGAAAGGCGCTTATCCTTGCGTATTCATCATTGCTACACGCCCAGTAATCCGGGAGTGGGACCAATATCTGATTTGATGAAAGGAATCTAATTATTTTTAAGTGTTTCCTTTACTGAAGCGAATTGTGTTTCGCCAAAAATTTATTGAATTACTTTTGCCATTCCCTCTAATTAAATTTCCTCTTACAGATAACATAAAATAACGCTTGGTGCTTAACTTTTATTCGTCTCGTATATTTCTTTCTGTATTCTGTTTTGTGATAGGCAACTTTGGGTGATTATACACAAAATTACTTTCAAATCGGCATTGAGATTAACTAATATCTTAATTTAAATAGTTCATGTATTTTCTTGAAGTTACCAGAACAATGACTAAAAATGACACCGCTTAAACAGGTATGTCCAAACATAGTATTTTACGAAAATCGCGCTTGATTAGTTTCCTTAGAAAGAAGAGAAAACGAAGTGAAGAATATGTGGGGAGAAGTTGATACATACGAGTATGTTTAAAGGCAGGCGCAAGATTTTGAGACTCTATCCCTATAAAGATATATTTATTGATTAATAAACATTAGTTATTTTGATTATTAGAAATCTTCTTCTCCTTATAGACCATTGGTCTGTTCCTGAAATCAGGTTGGCCTCTCTTGGGAGGTTGATTCCCAACTATCTCTCCATCTATCTCTTCGGCGGTCTTCCGGGGGGACGGCAGCCAGTAGGAATCTGATGCGCCACAGCGTGTGGGATTCTGGTGGGATCCATCTCTCTGTATTTATCTTTATAATATTTATCACTGAAGAAGGACTGTTTTTCCAAAACATGTCTATATAATTTTAATTTTTTAATGTAAGTGTTGTATAAATAAAGTGTATAAAAAAAAGAAAAATAGAAATGAAGTGATAAATATTTGCTTTCCTAGAACATTATCAAATGTCATCGAAAAATTAATATGTCACTTTCTTTTTATACAAAGAAGTTTTCATCAAAATTACAAGTTTGGTGTATTATACTTGATAACATACAATGCCATGCCAATTCTATATAAGCCGCACACATATTCTTGTTACATCAAGTACGCGTATTTTTGCTAGTATTGTAATGTGCTTGTGACGGCGAGTGTACAACAGTATTATCTATTTCTAAATATCTATGCAGGAAGTGTGCTGTAACCTCAAAGGGAGCGAAGATCCTGATAACATTTAAACAAATCTAACCTCTTTGACGTTGTCTAACCAAACTGTTCAGATGGCTTGTGGCCTACAATGATCCACAGCATACAAATAAGTTTTTCGGTAACTATGCACCAGGAATAAGATATTTATGCAAATTAATAAGGTGTGTAGAAGGAGGAAGTGTTAACCCCATTCCTGAATCTAAAATTAAAAACAATACGTATTTAAGGATTAATTGTATTTCAATAGAGACGAAGATGTAAATTGTTTTTTGGAAACAGAATATGGTGGTCGAGGCGTTTACAGGACTTATGACCTGTCGTCATTAGTTGGGTTAAGCGATCGCTTTATATTAACAACATTCCCCATTCCACCCTTCTTACGAACCCACAACGTCCGACAAATTTTTGGAAGTTGTATATATGCTACTAAGTTGCACCAAACTTCACATGTTACTAGTTCAATCTACACTAACGCCATCAATTAAGCATTAAGCAGAAAATATTTTATTAATGCAATGTGAAAGGCTACATTTGTTAGACAACGCCAGGAGAATACTTCTCCAATTTTTATGCTTTTTTAAACGTATTTATTTAATTTGAGAACAAAGTAAACAATTAAAAATAATATGAAAGATCTATGTCATTCCGACATTCATCAAGAGCTAATGACAGTTTGTAATATAAGTGTGAACGAAGAGAACTTGGAACAGGTGAGGGAATTTGTGTATTTAGGTAGCATGTTCACAGCGGATGGCCGAACGGACAGTGATGTTGAAAGAAGGGTTGGTGCGGGTAACAAAGTGAATGGAGCCTTAAAAATTGTTATTGGAAACAAGAATTTATCAATGAAAGCGAAAATGGCCGTTCACAATGGAGTTCTTGTCCCAACATATATCGTACAAAAGAATCTCAAATGCTGATAGGACAAGAATGTAGTGGAAAAGAAGGTATTATAATCAAAATTATGAAAGGATCGCTGCGTTGGTTCGGACATATGAAGCGCATGAGTGAAGAAAGAATGGTTAAAAAAGTATACGTTAACGATGTAAATAGACTACGGAACGCATGGATGGAGAAAGTATACTTTAGTGATGTAAATGAAGTATGGAGTCAAGGTAGACCGAGGAAAACATGGCATGACCAAATTAATCAAATTGGTCATGTTAGAAGCCGGAAGAATCGACGTGCGTGTATGACTCACTGTATGAATGTGGAGGAATCTAGAGAGGTATGTCAGGATAGAAAAGTGTGGTGGTTCATTCTCTCTGCCTACCCCTGCGGGGAAACGGCGTGATGGTTTATTGTTGTTGTTGATATTTTCGGCATTCGTTAAGAACCAGAATAGATATTATTATTATTTATAATAGATATAAATATTATTATTACTTCTAAGGCATTTGATAATGCCTTAGAAGGGCAAAACATGTCATTCCCATAAAATATAACAAAACTTCTAGAAAACTGACTTATTAAATATGGAGTTTTACATCATTGTTCAAGAAACAATAAATATTATTATTTTGTTGAATCGCACTTTATATCATTACAGCGCGAGCCAAATCGATATAAAGGGTATAACTATCATATTGATTCTGATGACATGTGATAGGCAGTAATCTATCGCCATTTTATTGTCACGTAAATTCTGCACCAGACCAAAGACATTTCTATCGCTAGCAATCGAACCTGGGACCTTCGGTGTGACAGTCTATTACACTAGCCGCTTGGCCTCGAAGGTCGTCCAGATTTGGATATATTATTATTGTGAGTCTACGGTTATCGACACGTATAAAAACGTAATGATCCTTGAAACCTCATTATGTATACACGATTACATCATAATATTTTCCTTGTAAGAATGAGCATTTGATACATCGATGTTTGCCGGATGAAAAAAGTTGTCTTCGGTGCAGTATCTTGTCACCGAATCTCTGATGCGGAGATAGGCATATCTGTAATATTTTAAAATGACATCTGTAAAGGGAAGTACCATGGGCGGAACGTTATTACATAAAATAAATTACGTCCATATACGTATGATGGTCGGGTGTACTAAGCTAAGAATGTTCAGAAAAAATCGGTGAAACTGTGATTTGAAGCTGATAAACAGAAGAATGTGGAATTCTTTCTACTAATTTTGTATCGTGTTTGTAGGCATTAATACTTGTTAATTAATATTACACATATCTAAATTACAAAATAACCAATCTCAGATGGTAGCTATTTTTAAAAATGGAATAGGTACTCGTATAATTATAAAAAATATACTTTTCGAATAAAATTTGAGGAAAAACATTTTTCGCCTTGTGAGTATAATATATTATAACAATGCGAAAACATTTAAACTAAATAACTATCATGCTGCTCTCTCTTGACATACTTCTCTTTCTTCCTCAACATTCATACATCGTGTCATGCACGCACGTCTATTTCTATGACTTCTTCTACTTCTTTTTGTCCTGTCACACCTCCGTGGTGCATAGGGCCTCAAGGAACCTTCTCCACCCGACTCTATCGCATGCCTGATACCTAACATCATCCCAAGTGAGGCCTGCTGCTTTAACTTCGTCCTGCAGGGCTCTTCTCCAGGTGGCTCTAGGTCTGCCTCGCTTCCTCTTTTCCCCCATAGGGGACCAGTCTAGTGCGCTCTGAGCGTTGCAGGCTGGGTTCCGTCTCAGAGTGTGACCGATCCACTGCCATTTGCGTCTAGCGACATGTTCTCTAATTGGCTTTTCGCCTGCCATGGTCCAGGGAACGGCAATTGACACTGTTTGGGGCCAATAGATCTTGAATATTGAGCGAAGGCACCTATTCATAATTAATCTCCGACTGTTTACGGGGCCGAAATTCAATATTTGATTTATTTGATCATGCCACGTTTTCTCTAGTCATCCTTTTCTTCTAGATCCGTTTATATCTTTCATTATCATTTCATGTACTTTTTGATCATTACTTCTTCATTATTTTTTTTCATGTGTCCAAACCATATTGATCCTGTCATTATGTTGCTCTTTCACAACTTACATTCGCATAACATTGACCTTTTTTTGCATAACTATCGGAAATATTAAATATTACCAACTAACTAACTAAGCATCACGCCGTCTCCCCGAAGGGGTAGGCAGAAATAATGGACTGCCACACTGTTCTGTTCTGACATACATCTCTCGATTCCTCTACACTCATACACCGTGTCATGTACGCACGTCGATTTCTTAGACTTCTCATTTAATATTTGGTTGATTTGGTCGTGCCAAGTTTTCTCGGCCTTCCTCTATTTCTTGCTCCGTTCATGTTTTTTACATATACCTTCTTCACCATTCTGTCTTCACTCATTCTTTGCATGTATCAATCCATATTCACGACCGTTTCATTATTTTGTTCATTACAATTTCATTCACTTCTTATTTAAATATTACAATAACTAACTAACTAACTAACTAACCATCACGCCGTCTAAGCGAAGGGGTAGGCAGAAATAATAGACTGCCACACTTTTCTTTCCTGACATATTTCTCTCGCTTCCTCAACATTCATACATCGTGTCATGTAAGTGGCCGACATTCAATATTACAATTAAATATTAAATATTACAAAAATTGAATAGCGTTTCACTAGAATATACATCATGTTACAAAAAAAAACATGTTTCTCTCTGCTGTTAAATGTCTTGAGATTCTAAATATCAACGACACTAAATGTGATCCAAGTTTTTTCGTAGTAAATTGAAATATGAGAGCAATTATTAACTTGTTGGCGATTTTTAAAAGAATCCGAGGGTTTAAAAAAACACGGAATCTCGCACTAGATCTGAATGATTAATAGGTAGGATTGACACTGTAGCTGAAGATTTATGAATTCTAGAGGAAACATGTGTCAAACATTTATAAACACTATCTCGTAATCGGGATTAATTTCTAGACATTTTGTATGTATAAAGCAGCTGTCGTTAATAAATCAAAGTAAAACAGACGGATTCGTTAAGGCAAATAAGATTCCATTGTTCCTGTATAGGTTCATGGCGTGTATAAATAATTTTTATATACTTCAGAGGTAAACTATGTTATGATCAAAATGACTTATTATATTAATAAGTTTCTTGAATAATGATGTAAAACTCCATATTAAACAATTAATAAGAATAATAACGTCTGTTTTCAAAAAGTTTTATGTGAATGATATGTTTCGTCTTCGATATTATCAAATGTCAATCATTAACTTTTGATAATGCGTTAGACAGGTGAAACATATGATCCACATAAAATAAAATAAAACAAATGTTTTCAGTAGTATTAATAACAAACATTTAATTTTTAACTTTTTTTAAAGATATTTTAAATATGTAAGACATTGATATCAATTATACATTAATAAACTAACAAACTAACAATCACGCCGTCTCGTCGAAAAGGGTAGGCAGCATGAATGGACCGCAACACTGTTATTTTCTAACATAATTCTATCGATTTCTTATCATTCATACATCGTATCAGGCACGCACGTCGATTTCTCCGAATTCTCGCGTGGCTGATATTTAATATTTAATCGTGCCTCATGAATAATGGAATATTTTGCATCACTAAGTTTACATCTTCTTCTTCTTTTTCTTCTTAGTGTAGACCTCGTGGCCTGCTTAATGTAATTAATGTAATGTTATTTTACATGCTAGCATTTATTTTCTGCGAAAATACAAATTATAAAATTATACAAAAAAAAATATTCCCTTGTTTCGGCCGAAACACGAAGATATTCCTGTGTTTGTGTCTAAATTGGAAACACTGTTATTGTACGTATTACAATTTATTTTATGAGTTTATCGCAATAGCCATTTCGCAAACCAATATTGGCATCATCATTGTGTTACAAAAAACTTGTGATACACACAATAGCAATGATTCAAATTTAAACATTTAAAGAAATGTTTAATTTTGATGACTTATACCATGGACTCATTATTTTTACTAACTAGCTAAGATAGTTAGTCAGTACAAAAAAAAATCATTATCTGAGTCCATAGTATACGTTAAGATTAATAAAATAAATATACTCTTATAAAACCTAGGTTCTCGTTAAATTATTTATGAATATCAAATTTTAGGTCATCTATCAAATTATAAATAATTTATTCAAAATGCGAGATAGCGTTATTTACCTCTGAGCTATAGATCTAATAATGAATCAATAAAGGTTTCTCTCAATAGGTCAGCGATGTCGGGAATTTCTTTTGTTTCCTCCGTATCCCAAACGCGGTTCGCGTACCGTGTACCCTTCCGTCTTTACAAATTGACTCATAAAAGATCTTTGTTACAGATTTTTATAGTTCATTCTTATTTGTGTTTGGAAGATATATTGGCTTTAAAATTTTAATCCCATTCACAATTTAGGCATTATCAACAACGCGCTTAGAATAGAATAAAACAAAATCTTAAAATAATTTGTTGAAGAACAATGATGTATCCATACAAAATATTTTATGTGCATGAAAACGTCTATTTAAATTTTTTTGTATTATACTTTATAGATATTATAATTATACTTTATAAATATATGTTTTAAATTGAAATTCCTTGGTAGAAGTTCATTTTAAATAATGAAAACCAAAAAAATAATTGTACAAAACTTCTTTATTATACGTATTTAGTGTGCTTCCACTTGTGTTTATGTTTCGACCGGTTTCGGCAGCTTGCTGCCCACCAGAAGATGGCAGCAAGCTGCCGAAACCGGTCGAAGATAAACACAAGTGGATGCACACTAAACACATAATAATAAATAAATATTGTATCATTTTTTTTGTTTTCATTATTTAAAATTAACGAAAATAAACAATGAGATAAATCACAAATTACTGTTGGATTAAAAAAAAATACATCGTCAAAATTAGGTTGTTGCATATTATTACCGTATGATCATTTTAATTAGGTGAAAGTCGAGGAAGGCCAAGAAAGACATGGTTGACAATTTCATAGCTAAATAATATTCGTACATTTCATATATTTTTGAGATTTTTGCACTTTCTGTTGTATGTTCTTAAAAGGCCTACATTATTCAAGTTGAATTATAAGCCATTCATTAGTAAGTGGATTAAAATATCATTTTATCTATACACTGCACGTGTGGTCCTCTTACAAAGAGGATTATGAAAATATTTTGCAGACGTTCAGATAACGCAAAAACTCTAATGAGATGCATAGATTTCTACCGCACATAGTAATTAAGATAAAGTTAATTTTATTTGAGAAAGAGATTCCATGGAAGAATCCGGTACTCGTCTTCACGGTTAAAAAAACGTTTTCTATATTGATGCTTTTAAATCTTTGTGGCACGACTTTTCAAAATACATACAAGTCAAAATTGTAGGTGAGATAAACATTTTAAAATTCAAAATTAAAAAAAATATCCGTCAAGATTAAATAGAAAATATTTTCCATCATAATTCTATTTATATTAAACAATTATTCTTCTATAATTCCACATTAAAGTTTATTTTTTATAAGTTTTTGACTTTAGTACACTTATTTCATGACAGTTTTTGACTGAAGACTAAAACATGAATTGTCTGAATTGAATATTAAATATTGACCACGCAGAGTCGTAGAAACGAATGAAATGGCGGTTTATTCTTTCTACCTATCCCTCTGGGGAGACGGCGTGGTAGTTGGTGAGTCTAAAATTGAAACGGTTACTTTTTGAGCGACATCTTAAAACACAGTTTATTTGATTAAATTATTACGATAATTGGATTCTTCAGATTAAAATAATAAGTGTCAAAAATACATATTTTAGATGGATTATCAAAACTTTGAGTAGAGTACTTGTTCATAGATCATTACAGGTTAGGTTAGGTTAGGTTAGGTTAGGTTTTTATGGCCTTCTCTTCTTAGGCGGTCTATTCTTTATGCACATGTTACTCTAAAATTAAAACTGTTACTCTTTGAGCGGAACCTTAAAACGGAATATGTTTGATTAAATTATTAACAATAATTGGATCAGATTAAAATAATAAGTGTTAAAAGCACATTTTTTGATGGATTCAAACTACAAACATTGTCGAAACATTGTGTAGAGTACAAATACATAGAACTCTACAGATTATTTAAGTTGAGGGTATCCCAAATACTACTCTTAGATTTGTTAACGTCATTGTTTAGTACGTGATCGTAAAGGATCGTTTTATTTCTTTCCTCTTGATTAAGACTCCGGTGGTCTTTTATATGCAGCAAGAGATTATTATGGTAATTAAGAAATCGAATTATCATTGTTTTAATACGCCTTAGTTATTTCTAACGTAGCTGGTAAATATAAGTTATAAATTGCCATTGAAAGATAACACGCCTACTAACAATCTTAATATTTAAATATAAATCAGTACATGTTTTTAAAAATACAAGATATTTAAACACTATATAAATTGATTCACACTTCTCGTAAATAAAATTTTTTGCTCGCATATTTTTTTTATCTGTTCACATATTTTTATTATAATTATATAAAGCTTAACATTACAGACATAATCGCCCATCTGATTTTTAGATCTCGACAATCTTTGTATGAAGAAGGAAACATAGACATAATAATCTGATAACCCTTTCCTTCTTTGAGATATTACTGCTTTTCCGGTTCAATGATATTGACACATTGTAAAACTAATCCGTTCATAATAAGCTTATTTTTTTTTTCTAAAAAAAATATACCAATGACTTAAGATGAATTTAACGATGTTGCGAAACTAAGTAATAAAAAAAACCCTACAGATTAATAAAAAAAACTTACACCAAGGATTGAAATCAAAAGTAATACAATTTATAATACAACCTCCAATATGAGAAGAAAATAGCTCAGAATTATGAAGAAGGTATCGGGTCGTGGTTAATGAATGAATGATATAAATTATCAGTAATAATCCGTGTTTAAAACAATTTAAGCATATTAATCAGTTTGCAATAATGTAAACACACGATTAATTGTAATAATTGGGATCTAAGGTATCATATTATAACCAAGTATGTTTGTATTATCTTCGAGCGAAGATATGGAGATAGTTAGTGATTCCATTTTCATGCGAGTATAAACGTACAATATTATTCAAATAGACATGGATATCCCAAAGAATGTGTTTTCACCAAACGTTTCATCCACATACTAATGTTAAATTGTTTTTTGTACACTTCAAATACTAATTACTTAAAAATATTTTTATTATTTTTATTTTTATTTTACACAAGAGACATTATCATATGTGACGCTGGCCATCACATTTATTAATGCCTTTACTAGGCGAAATAAGTCATTCGCATAACATACAGATATTTTCATTCTTTTTTAATATTTCATATAGACTTTTACATGATTGTTTAAGGAGTAATAAATAAAGAATTTATGTTTCGATATAATAAAATACAAAATATATAAGACTGAAGAAAAACACGAAAAGACCCGTGAAATTGATTCATGTTTTATTAACACAGATATTTATTACATAATTTATGAAATAAAACTATTTTTTAAGTGAATTTATAGCTGTTGAGAAATGTTCGACCTCCATCGAACTATGAAGACGTTTAGTTTAATGCTTTTTCTACGCTTTATTACAGACTTGACTCGTTATCTGTCACTCGAGACACAGTGTTTCTGTGAAACTCAAAAGAGCGGACATTATCAGAATACAAATAGTTACAGAGAAGAGGGCGTCTAATACTAAATCAACATTGAAGTTCGTGCTATAAACGTGACCACGAAATTACCTTTAACTCCACCGAGTATCAAATTTCAATTTCCTTTGAAAACTAAACGGTGTTGTATTGCCTTAAATGGAATATTTCTATCAATTCACAATTTCTATCATGTAATGTGTAAACATTTATTTGTAAACTGTTAAATTATAAAACTCTGTTTTTATGTATCACAATTTTATTTTTATTTTTCGCGACACAGCTGTTTCGTCAACCTATGTTGACATCATCAGGTGTTACAATAAAAAAACGGAGTTTTATAATTTAACAGTTTATAATGTTGAAGTATCATAGTGTTTCGGTAAAAACAAAGGACTACGTTTATTTGTGTTTCAATGAAAACATAGTTTGGTTTGAACATTTGACTAGAAATTCTAAATACGATAGATCATATACAAATATAGTTAGATAGTCCATTGTCATGGTCGAAACACTACGATACTTCAACATTATTAATGTCAAAATTGAAAACACTGTTATAATATCACTATTTTTTTTTATTCACTGAGAGTGTCGCGACAGCTGTTTCGCCAAACGATGTTGGCATCATCAGGTGTTACAAAAAGTTTATTGTAATACCTGATTATGCCAACATCGGTTGGCGAAACAGTGTCGCGAGACTCTCAGTGAATAAAAAGAAATTGTGATATTATAACAGAGTTTTCAATTTTAACAGTAAAAATATAGTTTGGTTTGCAGACCTGCAATTATGTCTCCGAGAGTTGGACAATGTACAGCGGCTTCACTAGGCAACTGGAAATGGCAGAAATGCGAATGCTTAGGTGGTCCGCTGGGGTATCGCTGAGAGACAAAATAAAAAGTTCACGCATTCGGAGTAGTCTGGGAGTTACTGATATAAATAGTAAGCTTGAAAAAAAGCTGATGAGATGGTACGAGCATATAAAACGGAGACCACCAGACCACACAGTAAATAGAGCATTGTCTGTGAATCTTCCTCGTCAATCATCCAGAGGAAGACATAGGAACACGTGGATGATTCAGTGCAATGGCGTCTTGCAGAGAAATGGCTTGCGTGAAGGCGATACTCAGAACCGTAAGAAGTACAGTCTGGGATCGGGAAGAGCCGATCCCAACAGTCAACACAGACAATGAGTTGGGATAGCGCCAGGAAGAAGAAGAGAGCAACTTATACATTGAAAAGCAATTGATTAAATTTTCTAGTTAGTGGAAGCTACGCTTAAAAATATTTGCAATAATTGCAACGTTTATTTAGCATTTATTTTTCTTATTTCTTAGATATTTGCAAAGAAAAAAAAATCTATCTAATAATAAAGATTATAATGTGTTAAATTCCGATGAAAGATTATAATTGAAGATTATAAATCGGGTGGTGGTCTAGGGCATAGAACGCTTGGCTTCTGATCAAGGGGACTTGGGTTCGAGCCTGGACACGACCAGATTCCTTCTTCATAATAATGAGCTATTTTCTGCTCACATTGAAGATTTTAAAATAAATTCTAATATCATTGATTTAAATCTTTGGTGTTAGTATTTTTTTTTTAAATAAATTAATAAATAAATAATGTTATATAATATATCTGATATGGTACGTACTTTGTATTATTTTTATATTCTCGTCTTACGATACACATTCTTGGTGGATATATTAACTCGTCATACCTGTAACTGGCTCATACCAGGTATGGTATATACCGGTAAATCAAAATTGTCCATTGTTCGAAAATTTAAAAAAAAATCACTTATGCCATTTTGGCTCGGTCCCATATTAAGTTAGATCTGTTCCGATTGTTATCCATCGATCACTTTGTTTTGTTTATCGTATACCCATTGTTTCTGCCAACTTAATTCTTAGTTATTTGATTTTATTTCAATTCGGCCATTTATGGTTCATTGTTTTGTCTCGCCAGAGGCAGTTGTGTGGATTCTGTGTACCCGGACCAGCCAAAGCACGTGGTTAAATTAATATAGCGTTTAACCAATATGGTTTAATTGAATTAATATAATCGATTCGAAATTTAATGTTGCGCGGTAAATTGTGGATTGTTATTTGGGTAGACGTAATCTCTTTAAATTGGGATAATCAGTACTTGTCCACTCCTTTCGAGACTAGTAGTCTGGAAGGCTGAGAACTGTATTACAATATTGAAAATTAGAGATGTGTATATGCAACACTTACGAGTAGGTACCTTGTGAGTTTTTTTTGAGTACTTAGTCTGACCCTGGTTCCATGCGTTTACCAAACTTTAAAATCCACAAGTACGTGACCATTATTAATTCAATATTTTTGCAAAAGGGCCTATAATTTTAGTATTACAGTTAAATTAAGAAAATGTCAATAATGCCACAGTGTAAGCCAAATCAGTTTAAAGCTTGTTTTAACCATATTAAATTCCAACCCTGAATCTGAGTCAAAAGCATTTATGTATTTGTATAAAAAATCCTAATGAGACAAAAAAAATGTCAAATGATTTTACTGAAATATCTTGATGGAAGTTCATTTTGGTGTCGATGCCAGTCTGGCGAAACCGGTCGCTGTCGAAATAAAGACAAAAGCAGATGTAGTTAAAAAACATCGTTCTATTTAATTATTTATTTAAAAAAATTGAATTTAGGATCAGTATTTTTAATTTGAATTTTTTTAAAACATTGTAAATTCACAACACTTTTTTGAACTTTTCACAAACGTGTTTCGGGCCACAGACGCCTTTCAAAAAAATATTCAAATACGAATCCACAAAACGGAATGGCGAATAAAAAAGCAATATTTATTAAGTCCATCTAGCAATTGCATTGAAATACGAATTATAATACGAATCTGCGAATTATTTTAGTATATTTTATAGCGTGCTTTCTTAGCTACGATTGTGTCATATTATAACACATTTGAAATTATGTTTTGTCTTCACTCATAAACATGTTTTGGCCGCTTTCCAGAACTTGTCCTCACACATATCTAAATCGAGACTTAATTAATATTTTTTTCAAATATTGATTATTTTCTCAATGATAATTTATAAAGCATACTTCGAACAGGGATATTAAGATCTTTAACCTTGGACAACAATACGCATGTGTACCCGTTATACAATAGATATGTATATTCTTAAAATGTTATGATTCCAAATTAACACGTTTTTCATAGTAAATGTGCACTTAGGTAGTCAGTATGATTTGTAATTAGTTATAAGTTTACGTTGGTTATTAAAATTTCTTCATTATAGCACATTATATTTTATTTATTAAATATAATCATAGCATATCAGTACATTTAAAAAAAAACATTTACCTATCAATTTGTACATAAATTTATATATCATATAGAATAGAATGCAAGGATTAAAATATAATGCATACAGTAAAATTGAGATATTTTAGAAGAATCTGCTAAAACTGTGCATGATTACAAATGTAAGAAGTGAATGCAGCGCGAATGAAAAAGTTATAACAAAATAATGAAAGGGTCATTAAGGTTTTTTGGACATATGGAAGTAATAAATGAAGAAATAATGTATATGTAAACGACGTAAACAGAACAATAAATAGAGGAAGTCCGTGGAAAATGTGGCGCAATCAAATTTATCCAATATTAAATGTCGGCTACGTGAGAAGTCGGAATCGACGTGCGTGCATGACAGGATGTAAAAATGCCAGGAAATAACTGCTTAGGAGAGACGACGTGATGGTTCGTTAGTTTTTTTTTATATAATAACTTGAAAATGATGAAAACCAAAATCAAACAAAAAACCTAATTGTTAAAATACAATAAAAATTAATGGTATTAATAAAAAAAATCTAGACCAGGAGATGGCAACGAGCTTCCAAAACTAACAAATATTGAAAAATATATATTTAAATAAAAATATTCATTATTCGAAACGAACTAAACAAATTTTTTTAAATAACTATACTAAGTTTTCTAACCATTCGATTTGGTTAGAATTTTATTTTGTTACAGTGTAGATTTTATTATCTTTGACCAGGCACGTGCCACTTGAGATGGGAATTCTTATCAAATCTAGAGACGGGTTACTAATTGTTTAGTATTTACTTGTGAACATTCAATCTCGTGAGTAAATCATCCATCTACTTAGAACATAATACGTGAACACACATTGTTACAAGTAGAAGCGAGAGAAGCAAATATTTGATGAATAAATTAAATAATTTGCGGTCAGCACAATGAACTTCGCAATAATTCGCGTATTTCGCGTAGTTTGTCTTGATAAGAAGCGCGTTTTGTGTTACATAACACGCGGAAGCAGATATTCAGATATTACGTATAACATTCCAAATATGCCATTCATTATTATATTAACCAACGAACTACCATGCCTGTTTTTCGAAAGGGCAGATGTCCTCAAAAGCCCAATATTTAAAATATGTTTTATCAGCTCCAATAACGATTTTCTCGGTTGCACTAATTTTGAACAACATAGACGTGACACGATCAAATAAATTAAAGGAGTCGTTATTTTTGAAAATGGAATAAATCCACTATTGAAAAAAATTAGTTAGGTAGTAATTTTGGTAAGGTAGATCAGTGGCGGTACTCCCATAGAAGCCCCGAAGCCCGGCTTGCGTAAGAAATTTTGAATTAAAACCTCTTCTACCTTACACAGGTTCAGCTCTTGTGGCTATTCCTTTTACGTCAGATGGGAACATTGTTTGGAAGATGGTATGGTGGGTTGGTGGTTTATGCGGGGGTATGATTACTTAGATTTGGGGGTTTTGATTCAAAATTTCTTACGCAAGCCGGGCTTCTGGGCTTCTATGGGAGAACCGCCACTGGTAATGAAATCCTCTTTTTATATTTATAATAATACATTCAATGGATCACAACCTCTTCTATGAATTATTCAATAAAATTTTTGGTCATGCCGTGTTTTCCTCGGCCTTCCTCGACTTCTGTATTCACATTGTTAACGTATACATCCTTAACAATACTTTCTTCATTAACGCAGTGATATTTCAGTTTGTTAATAAAACTGTATTCCGCTCAACATCCCTTCCTACTATTAGTATTTGAAACTCTATCGTACATCATTTTATCACACATACGTCTAAGGAATCTTATCTCTACCGCAGTTATTCTGATCTCATCCTTCTTCTGTCAGTTTCATGATTCGTTTCCATACGTAAGAGTTGGAACTAGAATTCCATTGTGAACGGCTATTTTTAAAAGTAAATTATTTTTTTAAGAATTTTATAAAGATCATAAACCCAACTTCGCCCTACATCAGGGGAACAGACCAAATAATTAATAATTTCAACAATGTTTTCATTATATCAATAGGGTGTTTTTTTAAAGGTTTGGTTTTTAAATTAGCAACATTGTTTCTACAAACTGTCAATTTGACAGTTGATTTGTAGTCAGTACATTTTACCATTTCACCATGAATAGACTGACGTCAGAACAGCGCTTGTAAATCGTGCAAATTTATGTTGAAAATCATGGTTTGGTTCGCCAAACTTATCGTGCTCTACGTAAATTTTACGGTCGACATAATCGTCTATCCGAGCAAGTTATTCGGAAGACCATGGATCGTTTTCGCACCACGTACATTTTAGTTGATAATACGCATCCACAAAGACGACAATTGTCGAAAATTAAACTTCACGATTGAGCTTCATTCGAGCTAGCCGTGGCGCTCATATGCCCGAAATAATATTTAAACAATCTTCTTCTTCTCCTTCACTTTTGGTAGACTCAGGAGTCTGTTGTTTCAGGCGGGTCCTCTTGAGACGCTGAACTCCAGCTTTCTCTCCACCGTTTCGGGGGTCTTCCTGGTCGGCGTTGTCCGTTTGGCGTTCCATGGAGAGCTATGTATGGTATCCTATTTGAGCTCATTCTTTCTACATGTCGATGAAAGTATCGCCGTCTTTGACGTCCTTATCTGACCACATCTTCGACCTCGCAGATTTCTCGGATTGCTGTATTCGTAACTCGATCACGTAGGGTTTTGCCAGCTATAGTGCGGAATGTTTTCATCTCGGTTGTGCTGAGCATGCTCTTTTTAGCAATAATGGCATAAAATTATCGATTAAATAAACCCAATATCATTATTTTAATGTGTTTTTTTTTTTCATTTTGAATATGTATTGTATAACTCTGGAAAAATAAACACCCTATACCTACTAGGAATAGCCATAAGAGCTGGACTTTCGTATACCAGAAAATCCAAATCCAAACTAATGTCTAATCTTCAGCATTTTTACAATGCTAAATGTCGTTAATTTGTTTTTTCAAATACAGGATTGGCAATAAAACATTCCAGATATGGAAAATAATAAAAATAGGCGTAATATTATTTTTATCAGATGAATTAATTTATTTTAATTGCAGAAGTAAGTTAAAAGAAGAAATCAATTTAGTTTCGTAGATAATGGCGATCGTAAAACCTAAAATGAAACGAGGAATACGCATTCATTTCCAAATAGAGGCGCCAGTTAATTTGTCGTAAATCATAAAAAAATACTTAAATTAGGACAGACATTCGATCGTTTCTGTTTGAAAATTAACGTCATAAATCATTAATTAATTAACATATTGACGACCTTCGTGGCAGAATGACAAGAGCTATGATTGCCAGACTAAAGGTCCGGGTTCGTTTTCCGGCGATGGCAGTGTGATTGTCACACAGTCATTGGTCTGGTGTAAAAATCACGTGACAATAAAATGGCGATTAATTAGCTACCTATCATATCTCATGAGAATTAATGTGGAAACTGCTGTATACAAATGTGGAAAGCAACGGGAAACTAGCACATTCTAGGTTCAAGTGGCATCCCAAGAACCAGCAAAATGTTACATATTGCTGCAAACCAATTAAGTATAAAGAATAATGAATGAAGAAATAATGGTGAAGATAGTATAATATGTGAACGGAACAGAATACAGAGGAAGAGCGAGGAAACGTGGCACAAAACAAATTATATTCTCTGTCACGTGAAGAGTCAGAGAAATCGACGTGCATGCTGGACACGTTATATGAATGATGAGGAAGCGAGATAAGTATGTCAGAAAAGAACGCCTTGGCGAATCATTATTTTTCCTTACCCATTCAGGGAGACGGAGTTATGGTAAGTTCATTGAAAATGTAAACAATATGTAAACAAAAAAAAACGATTTTCGAATATTATATTTCTGATCCTTTATAAGATGCTTTCTGTTTTAGGCCATTTTAAAATAGATTCACATATTTCAAATATCAATTAATCACATATTTATAGTACTTGTAGCATTTTGATAATGCCCATGTAATGCGATATTCGTCAACCATATAAACTCGAATGAATTTCTTTGGAATAGCGACTTCGAGTATTATTATATTACATCATTGTCTTCAATGAATATCTACGCATACCATATATGAGTAATTTAGTATCAGAAACGGCAAAATGCTAAGCAAGTCGCAGATTACTATTTTTGATGCTCAACGACTATATCTTTTTAATTCACTGATACTTACTAGCTTTTTAAGGAATGTTAACAGTTGAATAAAAACGTTTAGAAGTTTGATTATACGTTATAAAAATGACATTATCAAATGTCTCAGCAAGGGCATCATTTCCATAAAATATAATTAAACTTCTATAAAACGGACAAATTCATTCGTATTCTTTAATGATTTTGGATTTATCCACCATCATTAAAGAAACAATAAAATAAAGAAATAATTATTTTGTAGGAACAGTAGAGTCTCGATTATCCGACCTAAACCGGCCGCGGCAAGGTCGGATAAGCGGAAAGGTTGGATAACACGGAAAAGGCTAAAAACGACAATGAAAATGTGTTAATTTTATTTGCACATCGAAACTTTTTCAAATAGATACATATAACATAACTAAATTTAACGAACTAAAACATGAACACAAACATGTCCTCTCAGCGAAAGAGCTACGTAAGCACTGAGGACTGTCGCCTGGCGCGCGAATATAATGCGTGCAGTCGAGTCGACAATATCGAGAGAACACTATAATCGATGAACCTTTCTCACGTTGCAGATAGATTTTCTTCCCCAAAACTTGTTCTATTAAATAATCATATTTTGATAAAGCTATAGTGCTGTGTTATTAAAAAAAATGTACATTGATTGACACATGATTTAAAAAAACTTTAGAATCTTGAGAAGCATAAATTCGTATTTTTAAAACGAGATCAGATAATATTATACAAATTAAGTTGAGTATTTTTTTTATAGTTTTCTATTAAATCTACGAAGAATTTATTGGCTAAATACAATATCTTAAGAAATATCCATACAATAATTCTGTTCTTTAAATTTTGTACTGTTTTCGTAAACTAACTTGTGCAATTTTGGAAAAATGTTTACCGCGAAGATAATTACAGGAATTAAAAAATATAAAAAACGGTAGTTACGTTGGCAGGTTAATTTGAATATTTAATGTGGGTAGCCGCCTGATAAAGTTAAATGAAATATGTTGACACTTGCATCGGTATTAATTATAGAGTTTAAAAAAAATAATTCCGTTTTAAAATGAAACGATTTTTTTTGGCCTTTTGTACAAATTGGAAGTTCCAATACATTTTGCAATAAACATTACCATTTATTATGGACGGGGTTCGGTACAAACGACATCCGATACACAAGTATTAGAACATAATGATTATGAGCTTTTTTAATTTTAAAACACTGTTAAATTACGTGACAGATGTTTAAACCTATGTTAACATCATCAGGTGTCACAAACAACTAAAAAGAAAGCAATAATTATCTAAACAGAGAATTTTGTAGTATTTGAGATCTTTGTAACACTTTGTAACATACAGAAGAATGCCAAAATAGGTTGGCGAAACAGCTGTTGCCACAATTTTATATAAATTAAGTAATACATTAATTGTAATACGTATTATAACAGTGTTCCAAAATTTTAAAAGTTAATTATATTGAAGTATCTTAGTGTTTCGATCAAAACAATGAATTTGAAAAGGATTATGATTTATATCTGAATTATAAAACTGTTTTTATACTGTTGAGTATATTTTTCTCGAAGTTTCGAAGGCGTTATCTCGATCATCAAGAACATTAAATAAACAAACCAAATTAATGTTAGAAATACTACAATAAATTAATCAACTGTTATTAACCGTTATTATTTATAATTTTAATACCCCTTCCATACTTTATTTACTCCTAAAGATGAAAGTTTAAAACTATAGAAACATCTCGTAACAAATTAAAAGTATTGTGAAATTCCAATATCAAAAACGAAAAAAATATCGTTTATAATGCATATAAATTAAAGAAGAAACACAATCTATATTTAAAAAGAATATATAATAATATCATAATATTTTAAAATAATATATCATCAGACAATGAGGGATCGCGTGAGGAACACCAGAATAAGAGAGATATGTGAGGTTGAGGATATTATAAGATGGAGCAGACAGCGAAAAAGGGACTGGTACGGTCATGTCCGAAGAATGGACACCACCAGACTCCCTTATATTGCATTGCATAATCAATCTCATGGGACTCGTCCTCGTGGAAGACCTCCTAAAAGATGGAAGGACTGCTGGGAATCTACCTCACAGGAGGAGCAACACTCTGGAGAACATACCACATAGGTCTACAATAAGGAAGAAGAAGAAGAAGATAATATCATAGTTATAAAAACCAATAATCATTATAGAGTTAATACATTACGACTGTTAATAGGTTTGTGAGTAAGCTAGTTTCACATATACATTTCCAAAGTTATTTAATACTCATATATTTTTAAGAATAAAAATAAAAATATAAATGTGGATTTCTCGGAGACATATTTATGAAAAATGGCTTAAGAATATAACAGAAAGCTAAGAAATCTATTTCTTATCTGTCAACTGTCGACGCTGTACTTGCATACGAAGATGTTTGGTTGATTAATATATTATATTTTTGGTAGACCTCTTCATGGTCGTTTGGGTCTATTTTTAATAAAATGTCTAAATTAAAAAAAAAATTAATTGAATACAGTATAACGAAAATATTACGAAAAAATAAACAAAAAAATAAGTGATCACTAAGGTTTTAGCCACACAGAAGTGCTTCGCTTAGTGCTTAGTGCTTAGCTAACAGATATTTTTTTTCACTATGTCACAAACGTGGAACGAAGTACGAAGTACGTGGGCGTAAGGAGTACGTTAGGTCGCTAGGTTGCTTGAAGCGTAGCTCTGATCACCAAGCATGGCTGAAATTCATAATCCTGTGTGACGGGAGCTTAAGACAGTTAGATCATTATAGAAGGAATGAATGAATGTAGCATATCTTATATATTCGCCACCTTCTTGTATTGTCAATTCATATTTTAAATATGTATAATTAAACATATTTTATATTGATACACCAATTTACTCATTATATTAAAATAAAAATGTCAGGAATAAAAAAATCACATCCATCTTTAGTATAAAATTGTAATTTATATGTATTTATAATAAATTGTTTTTCCTTTTGTGTTCAAGAAAACGTTCGTTTTCTATCATATTTACTTTGATATGGGGTTGACATGTTTTGACTTGTTAGGGCATGTGAAAATATACAAGCAGTGCGTCAGGTGTTATCATAATATATAGGTAATGTATTAAAAAGTTCAAGAAAACGAAGGTTTTCATCAATATTTGCAACATAAGTCAAAGTTCTGGGTTTACGATTAAAAGATCACAAAGTGAGTTGTAAATTCAATATTATTGGAAAACGAACTATCATTTTGTTAAAGGCATTAGTGGATATTCAATATAAGTCTTACCATAGCGCAGTCCTTTCCACTGCCTACTCCATGGCCCATATGAAGGGTGCACCATTTGCGGGCGGATAGGGACGTTATAGTGACACCCCGGTGGAGGGTAGTCACAGCAGTCCACTAAGGGAATGTACGTATAACGTACCACCCCGTTACTATCCACGTAGGAGAACCTCTTTGTCCTGTCTGCCAAGTTATCAACAGTTTGCCTAGATGGTAATTTACCATTGGCCAATCCATTCGGACTGCTGGGCGAACTTTTCATTAATGAAGATCTTGTATTGGACAAACTCTTTGGTCTATTCGCGACATTTTTGATCGTTGGTGTTTTTACTTTAGCCGAACCAGTCGGGCTATTTGGAGCACCTTTAATTTGAGTATTCTTATTGATATTAGTAATTTGAAATTTTTTATCAACGACAATGTTGGAATTATTCCTTTGAGACTGTCTATCAACTAGGTTGTTTAATCTATGTTTCGAATGCCGTCTTTGGGGAAGAATTCTATGATTTCTAAAATGGCGTCTCCTCGTAACGTTTAAACTAGTCGTGTTTCTTATATTTCTAGTGGTGTCCCTCACACTTCTAACGGAACTTCTAAATATATCCGAAGCGTCGACACTTCGGGAGTGCCGCTTCCGAGAATCGGCTGGCACACTCTGTTCCGCTTCCTCGGAATCTAGTGGTGTTTTACCTTCAACATACTCATTCACAACTATCGACGCATCATCCGAGTTCTCCAGTGAGTCAGGCCCGTTGATTGAGTTCTCTCGTGTGTGGGTATTTGATTTTTGAGGTTCACGAATTTTCGTTTCATCCGCCGGGCTGGCGATCTCAGAGATGGATCTTGCGATTGTGTGGGAAGTGGCTCCCGCTTCCCAGAAGAGCCACCCCGCTGACAGCAGGACCGCCAGTGCGAGGGCCGCGCGCGGCCGGGGCCGAGGCAGGGTCCGGGGGCGCGCCTCTCGAGGGGGGCGCGCCGCTCGAGGGGGCCGCGGCCTGTCCACGGGCAGGCGGTTTGTCGCCATCGCATAATAAACTGCCGCTCACGAGTAGCTGTTTAACCCATATTTCAGCGAGAAACTAATTAACTAAAAGTCGCGAACAGCCAAAAACAATTACACCATTAAATAACATTTTAATTATTTTTAAATCAGGTTATTTCTCAGCATCCAGCGACTTTTAAAGTTTATCGACTTGTTAAGTGCGTTAAAGTAATATCATTAATAGTTCGTGTTTCGTGTTATGGTATCATCGCTCCGTTGTCTTCCCACTTTTAATTAAAATGAAATATATCCTCCAATAAACTCTTGACGTCACTTTTAATCGTGCACTCTTCGAGGAACATTTATCAATTTGTGATGAAATATTGTGTATGGCAAATCCAGAATTGCTACACGGAACAGTTAAAAAACATATTTTTCATCCTTAATCAAAAATAAACATTCGCATAAATTATTAGTAGCCGGGACAGGATTCTTAAACTGATTTGTATACGTCGGGGGAGCTTGATTCAAACAATATTTCCAGTGCGTACCTTTGACACTAACGATCGAAGAGAAATTAATATTTCAATTTATTTGCAGCACAGCACAGGTTTATTCATTTACACGGCATTATTTTTTCCACGAACAATTATAGCACCTGTTTCCCATCAATCTTTAATTTAAAAAAAATCAATTAATGAAGCATCGCATCCGGAGAAAGATTATTGAAATTAATGATTGAACCTTAAAACGTGATGAATAGGTTATAATTTTTTTTTATAATTAATTATGTATCTTATATTCACGTTTATTAAAAAAAAAATCTAATGTATTAAGTAAATAAATAATTAAAATAAAAATTTCACGCCACAAATCAAATTATTCAGTAACTATTTGTATTATATTTTACATTGTTTGAAACGAAAAGCTTCGATCGTATTGTGTTCGTATCGCGGTGACGTGAAGCACGGGCACGCGACTCGGTGCTCGCGTGCTGTCGGGCCCGTACCTAGTGCACGACTGGCTGACTGGAGCGACTGGTGGCTGCTGCTCCGAGAGATGGAGTAGACTAGAGACTATAGAGGCACTCCAACACCCGGTGGGACGCCGTGGGCCGCTTGTTAGGTCACCGTTTGATCTCCATTCATCTCACCTCCGGAACACAATACGTAAAAAAGGATTAATGAGATTATAGGACTCTGTAATTACGGTTTGTTTTCATTGCCGTCAGATCCATATCGTGTTATTAAATGCATTATGTAACGAAATAGTAGCGCATTATTTAATATTTCAATTTGTTTAAATATATAAATGAGCCGTTATTTCTTAAAGTAGAATAAGTAAGTTTTTTGAGATATTTAAGAATTAGCGTTTGAATGAATTAAAAAAAATTCTTTTACCACTATAATTGTCTTATACTTTAAAATATAAAAATGATTATTGTAATTGTTAAACAAAATAAACGTTTTTTAGCTCCTAATGAACTTATTCTACTTTCAATAATAACATATTGTAAGAAATAAAAACAAGAGAATTGTAAGAAAGAAAAAACGTTGTATAATAGAATACCGAACGATGAAATAAGAAAGAAATGTAAGGCTGTAAGACTGCATCGTGGATAAAATTAAAAAAGGATCCCTGAGATGGTTTGGACATATGGAACGAATGGATGAGAGTAAAATGGTTAAAAAGTTGTACACAAGCAGCGTGAGTGGAAAAAGAAGCTGAAGACGACCGAGGAAAACATGGCATGACCAAATTAATCAATTACTAAAATGTGGTCACATTCGAAGTCGGATTAATCGACGTGCGTGCATGGTATGATGTATGAATGTAGAGGAAGCCCGAGAGGTATGCCATGACAAAGCATTGTGGTGATCCATCCACTCTCTCCGGGGAAATGGCGTGATGATTAGTTAGTTAGTTAGTTAGTTAAAAACAAGAGGAAAAATAAGTTCATATTTTTATACACAAGGCATTAAATTTTACACGTTTTTTTATTGATTAATTTATATATTATATTATAAATATAAAAAGAAGATATCGATACTTTGAGAAAATTACTATGAACTCATTTTTTCTAAAAGTGGACTTATTATATTTTCAAAAAGAACGGTTCAAATATAGGTTCATATCACCCGTTCGTTAGAGTAATGAAAATTCATGCCTTGTATACATTTTGAAAAGATTTAAAATAAAATTCTTCACTTCAGAATTGTCTCCATCTTTTGGAATGGTATATAATTATATTCAAGTTAAAAAAAAATGGCCATTTCAATACGGGAATTAGCGAGGCTGATTAATGATTTTACAGTGACTGTATTGAGCACTGGCGCATTATCGTACAATAACTGTACTCACCCAAACAGCGCTTCCGTAACGTTTTTATTTTATGATATCCTTAAATTTGTGAATATATTTTATACAATATCTAGCAGTAACTGTAGAATTTTTTTCTTTAAAGGTTACTAATGATTTTTTTTCAGAATCCAGTAATAAATAGATCGAAAAATTCGAAAATAAGCTGTTTTCAAAAAGTACCCAGAAATAAAGTTATGCATTTCTTAAACGGCACACTTTTATAATAATGACGATTTTTTATGAATTAAAACACTGTTTTTCCATTTTAAGTTTATTTTTTTCGTCATTTTTCGAAGGCTTTACATCTTTATCATCGGGAGAACGAGATAAACAGAAGATGACAGCAAGCTGCCGAAATTTAAACTGTAAGTTGGTTAAAACTGCCGTGACAAAGCTCACTAAGGTATGGCAAGACAAAAATATCTCTAACAAGACCAATATGAGACTGGTTCAAATCCTTGTTTTCTCCATATTCCTTTATGGTTGCGAGTCTTGGACTATGCGAACATCGGAGAGGTCCAAAATTGATGCTTTCGAGATGTGGTGCTGGCGGCGAATGCTGGGTATACCCTGGACGCCAAAAATAACAAACCAGTCGATCATTGACCAGCTGGGTATCATGGCAAGACTCGCGGATATGCTCCTAAAGAGTGTTAAAATATTTTGGGCACATATCCCGGAGAGATCAGGACAACCTTGAAAAGCTCATCATCATGGGAAAAGTGGAGGGAAGCGGCCACAAGAACGATCACCAATCCAGGGCGCTGACTGGTTTCTCATTAGTCGCAGCCTGGAGACTGACGGGTGACAGGAGCGCATGGCGTGCCATGGTCAATGGTTTATAGGATGGACACGAACCTCATTCATGAGGAATTGAGAAGAAGAGACCAGTACCTAATATTATTACTTATTGCCAACCGATTTGGATACATCTGTTTCTTTATTAATGCAATTACCTAAGTAAAAGACCATTAACTCGGTAACAATATTTGAATATCAGATATTAAAAAAAAAATTCATATGCATGAATCTTTAATGAGATGACAAGATTTATAATGTTCCATGAACAATAAAATTTCTGGATTTATATTATGTAGTAAACAAAACAATAAAGGTAGAACTTCCAATACTATTTTATTTAACTTAATTATGTTACGACACAGACTTGTCATCGTGCAATAATTACAAGTCTATTGTTTTAAGTTTTTTTTAAACAATTGTGGGCAGATAAAAGGAAGGAATACCCTTATATATACAACACTGCAATAACAGATTTAGTTTGAGAATTAACCCTCTGCACTACAATTAAAGTTCGTTGAGTTGAAAAATTTGACTAAGAAAATTTCGTGAAAAATAGCGTAAATGGAAAACTTTTTTAAGGAAAAAGTTGAATATTAAATATTTATGAAAACGTCAGTTTTTTTATATATACGTATAATATTAGGTCCTTACATACGAAATTGGCGTTTTGTATGGGAGGAACATAAAGTTGATTTTTTTTAAATATAATATATTTATTTAATCAAAGTATGTACCATTGCTATCTATGCACTTTTGCCATCTCATAGGTAGTTCATCGATCCCTTTACTAAAAAAAACATTCGGACGGGAATCAATAAAATCTTTGAAGTCGGTTTGGACTGCCCCATCGGAGTTGAATTTTTTCCCTTGCAAGAAGTTATCCAAATTTCGAAAAAAATAGTAATCTGTTGGGGCAAGGTCCGGAGAGTACGGTGGATGTCTTAGACATTCCAATTGAAGCTCTTCTAATTTGGTAGCCGTCTGTTGTGCAGTGTGTGGTCTAGCGTTATCATGAAGCAGCAGTGGCCTAGAGCGATTAACCAGCCTCGGTTGTTTAGCAGCTAGCTTTTCCATCATGGTTTGCAGTTGCTGACAATAGACATCTGCCGTAATCGTCTGGCCAGATTTAAGAAAGCTGTAGTGAACGACACCAGCACTAGTCCACCAAACGCTCACAAGTAACTTTTTCGGAGTCAATTTTCGCTTGGGGCATGGTTTGACTGGTTCGGCAGGGTTCAGCCATTGCGATGAGCGCTTCCGATTATCATACAGGATCCACTTTTTATCACAGGTAATGATTCGATTCAAAATCCCTTCATTTTTGTGCCGGTTGAGTAATGCAACGCAGCAGTCAACGCGCGTTTGTTGATTTGCTTCACTCAATTCGTGAGGTACCCACCTTTCAAGCTCCTTCACCTTCCCAATTTGCTTCAAGTGGATTAAAACAGTTTTACCACTAACACCGCAGCCTGCAGCTAACTCGGACGTGGTTTGCGATGGATCCGCTTAAACAATAGCCTTCAATTCTTCATTATCAACTTTGGTCTCCGGCCGTCCACAGGGCTTGTTCTGCAGGTCGAAATTTCCAGAACGAAAACGTTGGAACCAAAAACGCACTGTGTTTTCTTTTGCGGCACCGTCGCCATACACATCATTAATCCTTCGAGCCGTTTCTGCAGCACTGGTGCCACGGTGGAACTCGTACTCGTAAATAACGCGATATTTCAAGTTTTCCATTTTGTAAACTGAGTGAGGCAAAGAAAAAAAAACAATTGAGGAAAAAACAAATGAATTATAATTTTTGAAACACAAATACTTGAGCACATTTATTGAACACAATTACAATTTTTGAAACACAAATACACAAGCTGTATAAATTTGAATTTAGAATTCCTAACCAAAGAGAAGATATTTGAGATCAAAGTTGCCAGTACGGCAAAACGCCAATTTCATATGTAAGGACCTAATATATGCCTTGTAAGGATGTTATTATATATTATATTTGATAATTCCCTAACACGGCGAAATGTGTCACTCTCATATTATAAAGCTTATATGGTTTAGTTTAACATTATTTTTATAAGAAAAAATAAATATGTGAATTACGGGGAATTTATGCAAATAAATTCCCAATATTTTCCGAACGCAGGAATGTCACTAATTAAAATCTTGCTAATAGCATATGGTGTATTTTAAGTATAAACATATTCTTAAATAATCAATTCGACGACATTCGTGGCAGAATGGCAAGAGTTATGACTGCCACACCACAAGGTCTCGGCTTTTAATCTCGGCGATTGCAGTGTGATTGTCACACTGTCATTTATTGGTCTGATTAGCTACGTATATTAGATGTCATTATAATCAATAGCTTGAATGTTTTATATAGTAATTGGGTTCAAATAACCTGCTGTATACACATGTGAAAAGCAACGGGAAACTACCACATTAAAGGCCCAAGTTTCATCTAAAAAACCAGCTGAAATGTTACACATTATTGCAAATTTAACCATTAGATTAAAAATAGAAAGAAAATCGTATTTTATAAATAACATAACTGTAAATAAATAAATACAAAAATTAAAAAAATTAAAACGAATTTTGTTCCAAATACGAGTAGATAGTTTTTTTCAAATTTTATTAAAGTAGAAGGTTTACTATCTTCGTAATACGTCTCGATATATTTAATGTAAACAATTAATCAAGCAACGTTCTTTTTAATGTTTTAATTTTTCAATTGGGTAATTTGAGAATAAAAAACTTTTTTATTCATAAATATAGACAATGTGGGGTTAAGGCAAAGTTTTATGTAAATATTTTGTAAAAAATTCAATTGTTTGGTATCACATTATCACAATTCATTAATAATTATTACACTTGATTTTAGATAACCGGATAAAGGAACATTTATAATATGAAATGAATTGACTTTGACTCTTATTTTATTCATTGAAATCGTTTTTTCTTTCTTAACAAAACGTGGCTCACTGTTATAATGTGATGTCTTTGTTACTTTATATAATAACATAGAATAATATAAATTTAAAATGTAAGATATCTATGCAAATTAGTGTTAAAACTGTTCATATAATTTCGACTAGCCTTTTTGGCGGAATCTAATCGTTTTTACAAGAAGGTTCACTATTTTATGAGATATTTAAATGAATGTATTTCGTTAAACTTCTTTGAATTGTAAATTTAAGACTGTTTTATTTTTGGCATGTTATATATTCTGAACCGGTTCTTATTCTTTAAAAAAAATTGAGGTTTTTAATCTCGTGTTACGAATGCAGTGTAGATTTTTTGGTAGGAGTGCAATGACTTCAGATTTGTAGAATTAAATTATTAAAATAGATGACATCGTAACACTATAATAATAACAAAAAAGACAATGAAAATAATTGTATATAATTCTTATATTAAAGAAGAAAATTAAAACCTCTCGAGAATTTGGTAAGCTAACATTTTTAATTAAGAATAACTTTATGATACAGACACAAATTTCGATGACGTTTTGTTTTTGTCTATTGTATGATATCTACGATCTATTTATTTTATTCCACCACTTACCGCTACAGCCATCTATTGAAAACCGATTATTGGCGGAAGCAAAGTTGTACAACTAATAGTATACAAGAATACTTGGATTTTGAAGAATTTGAAATAGCAATGTTGATATCAGAATAGCGGAAAGGGTGAGAAACCTTAGAGTGAGAACTGGAACGTCAGACATCATCGGAAGAGTGGCAGCGCTAAAACGGCGTTGGGCGGGCAAAAACGCCTCTTTTGCTGCATCCAAAACATCGTTGTAGGGACGATATCGGAGAGACCACCGGAAAGACATTGATGCCCAAGATCGACAGTCATGGAAATATACGGAGAAGGACTACGTCCAGGAGTACACGAATGCGGGTTGATGATATTGATTTAGTTTTATTCCATTAATTATTCTATTTCCAACTGGCTTCTGCACACGTGCCATCTTCTGACTAATTCTTGTATGTCAACCAGAAGACGGCAGCGAGCGGTAGAAACTTGTCCGAATTAAAAGAACAAGCACAATAAAATTACATATTTTATATAATATAATAAATCACGCCGTCTCCCCCGAAGGGGTAGGGAGAAAGAATAAACTGCCACACTTTAACCGATGCGGCAATCCATCCTTCTCTTTTCGCCCCCGCGGAAGACGCGGTGTGATGGATTGCGAACCTCATCGCCACCAATAGGCATCTCCCACGCACATTTCGATCGTAAAACGTTCACAAAATAAATCTAAAACAAACGATATAAAATAAAATAAAATAACAAAATAACAAAACAAACAAACAAACAAAACCATCACGCCGTTTCCCCGCAGGGGTAGGCAGAGAGAATGGACCGCCACACTACTCTATCCTGGCACACCTCTCTAGCTTCCTCCACATTCATACATCGAGTCATACACGCACGTCGATTCTTCCGGCTTCTGACATGACCAACTTTTAATATTTGATTAATTTGGTCATGCCATGTTTTCCTCGGTCTACCTCGACTCCTTACTCCATTTACATTGTTAACGTATACTTTTTTAACCATTCTTTCTTCACCCATGCGCTCCATATGTCCGAACCAACGAAGCGAACCTTTCATAATTTTGTTCATAATACCTTCTTTCGCTCTACACTCTTTCCTAATATCAGCATTTGAAATTCTGTCGTACATCGTTCTAATAAAAATAACATAATAAAAAATGTTATTTTTTATGGTGCACATGTCAGCTAGACGGACTGGACATTTGTGTTTATTTAATTTATATTTCACGTATCCACCGTTCTTTTAATTAAGTGTAATTAGGCACTTAAAACAATCCAACTCCAGCAAGAACTTCAAAATGTTATAAATTAAATTATTCAATACTTTGAAAGTATTTTATTTTATTTAATAATTAACAATGAACTTCTGCTAAGAAATATTAATAACCAACAATAGCGTATCTACTGCCATTGATTTCACATACAAATTTACTAAAATTAAACGTTTTGACAGGTTTCCAAAAAATGGTATGCACCCATTTATGCTCTAAATTAGTAGACTAACAGAGGAAATGGATACAAGTTCATACTGAAAATACCCAAATGTTTTGCAGCAAAGTCTATTAACATCTTTGCTAGTTTTTGGAGTGCCACTTGGTAATTTAACACTATGTGTTGTATAAAGATTTCTTCTGCTTCTTTCCTATATCCTATTTACTTGGGGTCGGCTCTTCTTGTGAGGCTTCTCCAGGACTGTCTGTACTGGGTGGCAGCTGTTTTGGGATCCAGTCTCTTTTGAGACTCCTTTGAATAAGTTCCCATTCACGTCAACTTGGGCCTACTACGTCCTCTGGATTATATAAGATACATGATTTACTATAACAATCAATTAATATTACTATTACAATCTTACGATATAACATGGACAGGTCTTCCGAAGAGGAAGGTATAAAACCATCAATACACGTGGAGAAAATTTCTTCAAAAGTGGAAAAAACATTGTTATAATTCATAAAGTTTCTTCATTATAGAATTCCACGGTGATAATAATATCACATACCACATTTTATTTATTTTTTTACCTCACGCAAGAACAACGCCCCAACAGTGACGTGATTAATACTAAGTTGAAATTTAATATTCTTAACACGAAGGAAAGCTAATAAAATATTTATCATTTTACATGTGTGAAGAGGGGATCCCAACGGAAGTTGAAAATTTCGAATGTAAAAAAAAAATAGATCAAATTCTTAATGCTTTCATCCCAGACGACAGCCTATAAATCGACTTAATTATAAAATTCATAAATCTTAAAGTACTCGGACTATACTTTGATTCAGATGATTAGTCAAACAAACGCAATATAAATTTACGACTTAATATTGACGTGGGAGTTGTCGTTTACCTCCATCTCGTCTCCGGAGAGGATGTGAGATTAGTGATGGATGGGCGTTGGATGCAGAGGAAGAATTTTATTTGATGGAGAATCTGGTAGGTACTCTTTTCAAAATAACTTTTGTGTTGATTGAACTAGGAAATTTAAACGCGAATTAATTTGTGTTATTTCTTGAACAAAACTAACTAACTAACCGTCACGAGAGGATTGAAGCCATATTTCCCTGTCATCTCGAGTTTCCTCTATATTCATGTATAGAAACATGCACGCTCGTCGATGTTCTTGATCGATGATAATTACATATTGAATATTAATAATGGCGTCAGTTTTCAAAAAGTTTTATTATATTTTATGAGAGTAAAGTTTTGCCTGGCTAAGGTATTTTCACATATATATGTACATTTCCAATGAAAATTATAAAAATATATATTTGATAATGCTTTAGGAATGCCACTCCCACAGTGATACAACTTCTAGAAAACAGACGTTTTCATTAATATTAAGTAGTCAATATATGAAGTGAGCTTGCGTGACCGCATAAGAAATGAAGAAATCAGACGCCGCACCAGGGTTGCTGACGTCATGGACCGAGTGGCAAAATTGAAATGGCAATGGACTGGACACTTGGCTAGACAGAGTGGCAACAGATGGGCACCCAGGATACTCAGTTGGAGACCATAGGAAAATAGGCGAAGGCCACCGATGAGATGGACCGATGATATTATCAAAAGGGTTGGAAAATCTTGGATACAAAGGGGACAGGATAGAGACGAGTGGAAGAAATTGGAAGTGGCCTATCTATATCCAGCCTATCCATATACATTCAGCAGTGGATGACAGACGGCTGATGATGTATGTATGTACATATTGCACCGTGAGTGTAAAACCGAAACAAGTTCAAATATACAGTTTAGAGATATGGGAGTTTAAAGACTTCATATTGCTTGGAAAAACTGTTTTTTTTTAATAAACCAATGATTTTCAGTTTAAAGTAATATACCTATAAACCGAAAATCTTTGGTTTATTTAAGAAAAAAAAAAAACAGTTTTTCCAAGCAATATGAAGTCTTTAAACTCCCATATCTCCAAACTGTATATTTGCACTTGTTTCGGTTTTACACTCACGGTGCGATATGAAAAGTGATATCCATGATTATTAAACGTCTTTTTCAACGTACAACCGACTTCACTTTTAAATATTAATACTTCTCTTTGAATTTTCTTTGGAGTCACAGCATTTTAGAGGAAGAGATGTAAAATGTGAACAGCTCTTAGTGGCGGTAAAGAAGCGCAGTTTTAATGGGAGGAAACGTTACCGAGAGACGAAATTCGTCAGATTTAGTTTGCACCGAGAAGAGCTGCGTAAGTCGTAAAACGAGCTAAAAAGCTTTGATAGATGAACGGCGATGGAAAGTAAAATGCCTTTTACAGCTTCATATCATCATTTTAGTGATCGTAAATGTCATTTTAGAGAATTGATGAGATAAATTTGAGATTTAAGATCGTCTACGTGATCGGTTTTGTATTCACGACGGAATATAAAACCGTAAAATCCACAATATTAACCATCGTAATTAAGATACTATGAGCAACGTAAGAATTAGGGCTGCGGTGATGGGTTTATAGACAAAAACGAAAATAGTTGTAACTTATGGTTTTAATCTTGGATAAATTGCTTAATTACTTTAGTAAATAAACAACCCAAAGGCATAAGGTGTTGATGTATTAATTGTTTTTTTAGCAAGCGTCACAAAATAATGAAAGAATCATAAAGATGGTTTGGACACATTTAAATAATGAATGAAGAAAGTATGACAAAGAAAGTACATGTAAACAATTCATACGAATGAAAACCTCTGTTTTCTAAAATATTTACTATATTTTATATGAGTGACACGCTACGCCTGTCTAAGGTATTATTAAATCTTTACTTTATCAAACTTCTAGAGAACAGACGTATTCATTCATATAAATTATTTAATATGGATTTATACACAAAGAAACAATAAATACTCGTATATGTAAACGACGTAAATGGAACTAGAAATAGCGGATATCTGAGGAAAACGTGGAATGATCAAATTAAAATGTTAAATGTCGCCCACGCGAGGAGACGAGAAATCGACGAGCTGACATGACACCATGTATGAATGTTGAGGGAGTGAGAGAATTATGTCAGGAAAAAACAGTGTGACGGCTTCCTCTTCGGCGAGATGGCGTGATGGTTAGTTATTTAGTTAGTTTTTATACGAGTATATAATATATCATAGGGGTTCCATTTTTTCTGGTTCTCGGAATGCCACTTGGGCCTTTAATGTAGCAGTTTTCCGTTGCTTTCCACATTTTTTGTGTACACAAGGTTATTTGAACACAATTACTATAAACATTTTTTAGCTATTGATTCTCATGACAAATGATAGTTAACTAGTCTTTCGCCATTTTTATTGTCACGTGAATTCTACTAGACCAAGGACATCAATCATGAATCGAACCCTTCGATGTGGGAGTCATAGCTTGCCGCTCTGCCACGAAGGCTCTGAATTGAATAGTATTTACAGGAAAATACATTTTTTACTTTATCTTTTACTAAGTTCATAGTTTTCATACGTCCAAACTTAGGAAAACAATTTTATATAATTAATGTACAAAAATATTATAAAATAAGTACAAACTCTAGCAAGATAATAATACCTAAAATTATATTGTATCATATGAAAAGAAAATTTACGCTTAGCTTTTTTATTACTGTACAAAAATTAGCACAACATTTTTCGGTGATAAACCCCATCTTGAACTGAAGTATATATTCGGAACATTTACTGTTTATTTATTTAGATTTTTTTGACAAAATAAAAAAAATATTTACAATGTGGTTTAATATAGTGATAAATTTTCTGTCTAAATTAATAATGGACTCCCACAGTGTTAACGCCTGATGTATTATTAAAATAAAATACATTATTTACTAAAAATAATAGTAGCCAAAATCAAAATGACATTTTTATCGTATATAAACTCGAAATAACCTTGAGTTTAAATCTCGTTTTTAATCAGCGATTAACCTCTTAAGAGCGAGTAAATGTTTACCCATTAGACAACTAAAAACAACACTCTGCTAAACATTTTTCGCGTCAGAGAACTGGGTAATGTACGGGCGGCAGATATGTATGCTAAGAGCTATTATTAGCCGGATGAGTACTACTGATGCCTGTAAACTGAATAGCAATCTCCAAGCAGAGAACTGGATCCAGACAGAAACATAGGTCAGCCATTAAATGAAGTAATTCGGCAAAAATAGTTTTTATATAAACTTTTAATTATAGATCCAGTTAATTGAGCACAACTAGAAGAAGCTCTCCCAAGGAATATTTTTTTATATTACGAACAAGCCAGCGCAGCGGTGGCGAAAAAGAGTTTCAAGTTTTAATCTGTCCGTGAGTTTTTTTGAACTTAACAAAATAAAATGTATTCAATGTCAAATCATAGAAACGAAATTACAATACATTATTACTAAGGAACTACCACAAAAAACAGTATTGCAATTTAGATATAAATAAACTTAAAAAAACAGAATTAACTAGAAACATTTAAAGAAATGTATAATATATTTTTAAATTGGAAGTTTATCTTCATCTGGCAGGATATATATATTTTTTGTGGTTCGAACCAAAAATCGTTTTTAACTAACTATCACGCCGTCTCAACGAAGGGCTAGGCTGATAGAATCGACTGCCACACTTTTTTTCCTGACATAATTCTCTCGTTTCTTCAACATTCATACACCGTATCATGCACGAACGTCGATTTCTCCGACTCATCACGTGGCCGACATTCAATACTTGATTTATTTGATCGTGCCACGTTTTCCTCGGTCTTTCTCTATTTCCACTTCCATATACATCGTTAACATATTTTTTTTTTTACCATACTTTTCATGTATCCAAACCATCTTCGTGATCCTTTAACTGTTTCGTTTATAACACTTTCATTTGCACCGCATTCACTTCTTATATTTTCATTCGACACTTAATCAAAAGAGCTTGCACACATTTGTCTAAAAGATCTCATTTCTACTGCATTTATCCTACTTTCATCCTTCTTTTGCCAGTTAAATGCTTCGCTTCCATTCATAAAGGTCGGTACAAGAGCACCATTGTGCACTGCCATTTTACCTTTTTTGGATAAGCTTTTGTTTGCGATGACAACTTTAAGTGCACTATTCACTTTGTGGCCTATCCCAACATTTCTTTCAATATCCTTCTCCACTCGCCCATCCTTTGTTAACATACTATCTAAATTTGTTTGTATTTCAATACAATATTTTGTCAAATAGTCCATTGTTTTGGCCGAAAAACTATGATATTTTAACAATATAAACTGTTTAATTAAAAAAAATGTTTTATGTACCACAACTGTATTTTTCGCGACAGCTGTTTTGTCAACCAATGTTGACATCATCAGGTGTTACAATTTACACCTGACACCTGATGATGTCAACATAGGATGACGAAACAGCTGTCACCAAAAATAAAATACAATTTTGATACATAAAACATAGTTTTTTTTAAATTTAATAGTTTACAATATTTTGTTCATGGCTTTATGGTAAAAAGAAGCACCGAACGTCACTGGTGGAAGCGTATTTGGAAACTGTACGCATATTAAAACATTTATACGCACTTAGATGTGGCAATCAATGTTATTTGTATGGCGGGATTTGGTGAACTGCGGCCTATCATTAAAGTGGAAGTAGTTAATCACTTTTGGACAGATAGAATTATTAAATTCAATCAATATGCACGGATTTGGGACTTTGAATACGCACGAAATTTCTATCTATCATGGCGGTAGTCGCTGTAAGTTTGGCTGATCCATTAATCTGCATAAGTTAGATGGGAGATAGACGCTCGATAAAGACATTGCGTTTTGTTTGATATCGGAATTATTAAGGCATTAATCTTTTTTGTAGTTGAATAAGACATGCACCCATACCACCAGCTATACGTCATGAGAAGGGTTCAGATACAAATCTATCATTATCTTATATTAACAGTTTATGTTTTCGTACATAATAATGCAACAGCAGTTTAAAACATGTGTTTTAAAATTATTTATTACTTTTACTAGACAACACCAAAGCATTTATGATTTAAATGAAATAATCTAAATAAACACGATAATATATAAATATGTTTACAAGTATGTTTACAAGAGATGGGCGAGTGGAGAGGGATATTGAAAGAAGGGTTGGGGCAGGCAACAAAGTGAATGGTGCACTTAAAGTTGTCATTGCAAACAAAAACCTATCCAAAAAAGCTAGAATGGCAGTGCACAATGGTGTTCTTCTACCAACCCTTATGTAGGTAAGCGAAGCATGGAACTGGCAAAAGAAGGATGAAAGTAGAATAAATGCAGTAGAAATGAGATCTCTTAGACGAATGTGCGAATACTCTGTATGATAGAGTGTCGAATGAAAATATAATAAGTGAATGCGGTGCGAATGATGGTGCCATGAACAAAATAATGAAAGGATCACAAAGATGGTTTGGACATATGGAAAGAATGAATGAAGAAAGAATGGTAAAAAAATTATATGTTAATGATGTAAATGGAACCAGAAATAGAGAAAGACCGAGGAAAACGTGTAACGATCAAATAAACCAAATATTGAATGTCGGCCATGTGAGGAGTCAGAGAAATCGACGCGCGTGCATGACACGATGTATGAATGTTGAGGAAGCGAGAGAAATATGCCAGGAAAGAAAAGTGTGGCAGTCAGATAATTTGATAAAAGAGTAGTATTTTAATACAATGAAATAAGTATTTGACGTTTTTAGAACAATGGGGTATGGCTCCTTATTTTACTTACTGAAAATTAAAAAAAACAATTTTCAAACTAGTTAAAAAACATCGTTTTATTTAATTGTTATTTAAAATGAACTTCCATCTAGAGATTTCAGTAAAATCATTTGATTATCTATGAGTATTTAAAAATTCCTTTATAATGTATGTTAGGCTTAATTCCACTTAGATTTGTGGCTTCGACCGGTTTCGGCAGCTCGCTGCCATCTTCTGGTAAAAGCAGTGAGCTGACGAAACCGGTCGAAGTCATTAATCTAAGAGGAATTAAACTTAATATAAATTATAAAAGATTTTTTAATAAACATATTTTTATTTTATTTTATTATTTAAAATGAACTTCTACCGAGAAATTTTACACAACAACATTAATATTTTCTTATACTTTCATTTGAAGCACTTAATATGTGGTGTGGCATTATTTAAAATAATTTAAACATAATTTTACTATTACTGCTAAAATTTAAAACACTGTTATAATATTACAATTTCTTTTTATTTACTGAGAGTGTCGCGACAGCTGTTTCGCCAACCGATGTTGGCATCATCAGGTGTTACATAAAGATTATTGTAACACATGATGTTGCCAACAGCGGTTAGCGAAACAGCTGTCGCGACACTCTCAGTAAATAAAAAGAAATTGTGATATTATACCTAACAGTGTTTTAAATATTAACAGTAATAATGTTGAAGTATCATAGTATTTCGGCCAAAACAATGGACTATTTAATACTTTTATCGACTGCGTTGTAGTTGCACTTTTTGGTAGGAAATATATGTATTTAAATAGCAATACAAGATGAATCATAAAGTAGGTAATATGGTCAAGCTGGCCAAATAAAAATTTAAAGAAGATAGAATTGTTTCTGGTAAGACGAAACAACCTCGTCACAGAGGCCAAGATTCTGGAAAAGTTATATGACCATACGAAGTAAATAATTTTTATTTTTTTAAAGAAATGTAACTCTATATGAAAGTTAATCATTGAAGTATTATAATATGCGTATGGAATAAACAAAAAAACTACATAAAAATGTTGTTACCTCTTTTACAAGCTGATTAATTTCTATTATGACGTAGGCTAGAACGATATTTTAAAAGATCGTAAAATAACATCTTTTAGAATCCGAAATAACTTTTTACACCCGCAATGTGTACTAGAAGTTGAAATGAATGAATTTTCTGAAAATAAGTTATGAAATTGTGCAGATGCTGCGAATTCTTTTGAAGAATGGGGCTTGGAATAATTCAAAGTTAGCTTCGTTGCCAATTATTTTTACAAGTAAATTTATTTTCATAATAAAATTGTTTTGATTGAGTAAACAAAAGCTCACAGACGATTATCCAGAAAATATTACTTATACAAATATTGTTTTTTAGTTCAAACAAGAGTTAGTTATTAGGATCGTATTTTAAGCAATCACATGGATGTTAAATTTGAGCTAAATTCTAAACATGAAGTATTCGAAATTCGTGTAGGCTCGCAAAGAAAAATTGAATTAGATTTGTTCTTATCTATTCTAAAGGGTATTAAAATTTGATATTGCCTTAGCAAAGCGAAACACGTCGTTCTCCAAAAATATAATAAATCTTTTAGAAAACATACGTTTTCATACGTACATTAATATTTTTGCTTCATTTAGATCATGTAGTGAAAAATATCATTATATAAAAAGGTAGCATATTTTTTTGATAAATTCAGTATACGTATATTTTAAGTCTAGATGGACTTTCAACAAAAGAATTCCGTAAAATTGAATTATTTTATAAAAGTGCACTTACAAAAATGTTTACAGTTAGATAAAGTGTAAATTTTTATTTAATTGAACTATGTTTTTGAGAATTTCATTGTAATTAGTGAAAAGAGATCTTAGAGGTGTTGGCAGGTGGCGAATCTCCTGACTCCGCAACATCAGGGAGTGGCCTAGTTTAAAAAGCGACGAAGACGCCTACTCTTAAATGATAGTCTTTTTCTTCTTTCGGTGTCAAGACCTGACTTGACACCGAAAGAAGAAAAAGAACCCTTAAAGATTTTAAAGTCAAATATAATAATTCCATTTACTTTTCTTATGCTTCTGACGGAAGAACATTAGAAATCTTAAAAAAAAAATTAGCTAATAGGTATATTCACATTTGAATAACTTTTTGGAAACATTGTATTTTTAAAACACTTGTTTGCACTTTTCACAAACATACCTCGGGACACAAGTCTTCTTCACTGTATTAATTTTAAAGGTTAAAATTCACACACTGAAGAAGGGAATTTTGTGTCCCGAAACATGTTTGTGAAAAGTGTAAAAATACAATGTTTCTAAAAAGTTATTCAAATATGAATCCACAACACAAAGTAATGGCGAATATCGAAGAAAATGAATTTAGTAAAATAGCAAAAAACGGATAAGTTCTTAAATGTTTAATATTAACTTTTATATTTCTTGCTCAAATACTAAATTTTTTAGAAATATTTGTGTATATTATATGTAAGGGGTGCATATGTGTTATTTAATCTCGACTTTTACATATTACAAGTGTGAGCATTACATCACTTACAGGCAACGTGCAAGCGAATATGGAACAATGCACAATTGACTTGTGCAACAATTACCCATGTATTTGTTATGCCAACTATTTGGATTACTGTCCAAAGTTAATATATTCCAAAGAAAATCGTGCCGTTGCAAAAGCTTGTACACGGTATTATTACATGCATGTTAAGTCACTACATATTGAAATATTCTTAGCGGAATGCGGTAGGTGACGACTTCTCATTCAGTAGGAGCGAGAAGACTATTACATTGTATTATTACCATGAAACAACACTGCATTAATGTTCGCGAATGTCACGTTTCAACTCAATACAAAAACACAATCGAACAGAAAATTCGTTGGTTTGTGCTATCTCAAATAATACCAGTACATTCAACTCTTACTCATAGTTTTGAACATTTATTAATGTTATAGCCTTTTTTTAACATAATAATAATTTTAACCCCTTCAAAATTTAGGTATCCAGTATTTCACATAGCAATGACGATGCTATCAACTTTAAAAAAAAATTGATCAAATGATTTCACTGAGATCTCATGATAAAGGATCATTTTTAATATTGATTACTATAACTACTTCTGGCTTTATTTCTCGCTGGCATCGACAGACTGGTAATCAGTTTAATAATCAGATTTTCATTCTTTTAATGGTTTTTTTTCACATACATTTGAACCAAATGACAAAAAATACATGTTTTATTGTAAAATCGCCTTCACTTAAACTAAACGTAACCAACCATCACGCTGTTTCCATTGAGGAGTAGGAAGAGAGGATGAACCGCCACACTCAATAAAAAAATACAATGCATATTATAAAATAGATTTTTTAAATAATTAAACTACACAAAATATATAAGAAAACACGTATAGATTGAATGTAGAAACACATCTCTAAAAATAACGTGTTTTTATAATTTGATTGAATACATGTTTAAAAATATACAGCGGGTAGGTACTGTTATTGTGATGAGAGCGAAGAAAGTTCACATTAAGACAGCGGTTTCCAACCTGGGAGGCGCGGATTATTGACAGTGGAGGCGCCAAAATTTTGAATTAAAAAATATTTTAATATCTGAAAATAAATCAAACTTTCCACCGAAACCATTAGTTTTATTTAATTATTTTTTATTTATTAATAAAGTTTTATTTATTTATTATACGACCTAACGTAACAGTAGTGAAAACCAAATATCGAGCCAGCTATATTATAAGCTTTGTGTCAATAAATAACAACAACCTTCGCATTAAATTTTGATACGATAGATGTAGTTTGTGTTATATGATTAAAAATATTTTAGATAATCCATTGTTTTGGAGGAAACTCATATTCCATGTCATGATATTTCATCATGATTAACTGTTTTAAAAAAAACTTTGTTATATATATATATATATCAATATTGAATATATTTTAACCGAGTTATTGAAAATCAACCCATAGAACAAGTCAGGACCTTCAAGTATCTAGGCATAGACCTTGTGGGGGGAGCTGATCTGCGGGAAGAAATATAAGCCCAAGTAATCAAGGCAGCTGCAATCTCTGGGGCTCTAAAATCCACAATATGGAAAAACAAAGACATGGCCATTAAAAGTAAGATGAGATAAAGCATGCGTAAGACCAATAATAACATATGGCGCCCAAGCAAGGGCAGACACAGTAAGGATCAAACAAGTTTTGAGGACTTCCGAAATGAAGACACTGAGGACGATAGCAGACAAGACACTGAGGGATCGCGTGAGGAACACCAAAATAAGAGAGATATGTGAGGTTGAGGATATTATAAGATGGAGCAGACAGTGAAAAAGAGTCCTCGTGGAAGACCTCCTAAAAGATGGAAGGACAGCTGGGAATCTACCTCACAGGAGGAGCAACACTCTGGAGAACAGACCACATAGGTCTACAATAAAGAAGAAGAAGAAGAATATATTTTGTCGCGACAGCTGTTTCGCTAACCAATGTTAGCATTATCAGGACTTACAATAAACAAGTTGATTGTAAGACCTGACGATGTTTACATCGGTTAGCGAAATGACTGTCGCGACAAAATATAATCAATTGTGATGTTTATAACAAAGTTTTTTTTTAATTTAAATTTTTTTTTAAATTTTAAACAGTTAAAAATATTTTAATATAAAAATAAATATACATGAACGCATATGTTATAGCATACCCTGTTATTAATCTGTTATTTATTCTGATAATTTACAGTTATTTTTATGAAATAATATTTTTATTTTTGAAACATGTCGACACGTGAAATAAAAGATAGGGAGGCGCAGATTTTTTTTTTAGGGTAGCATAAAGTTTGGAAACCGCTGCATTGAGATGAAAGAGTTAATCACGTCCCGACTTTCCTCCGCGACTCAATTAAATGGGACCATCTTGATGGATAAGGCAGTAATTGAATTATCTGGTGCCGTCAGTTCCCTCGACTAATGTTGAGTGCGTCTTGCAACACAGGAAACAGGCAGCGAGAGGGCCCTTGCCGCTGGTCCGGCCGGCCTCCGCGGAGTGACACGCGATGTTATATGTAGTATTTTAATTGAAAGAGGTTCTTAATATAATTGATGCTATCGGACAATCGGATCCGGATATGTTATCTGATAACGTGTAACAAATGTGTGCTGGGCCTTCTGTGGAAAGTTCAGATTTAAATTTTACTATATTATCTTGATGGACATTAACAAAATCAAAAGTACCTACAAAAATGTTCTAATACTTTTTTCTTCAAATTTACATTATTTATCATCATAAATACCAATGAAAACGTCTGTTTTCTAAGAATTTTATTAGAATTTAAATCAAATCAAGTCCAATCAGTTTATAAACCCATATACATTACAAACAGACCTTCGTGGCCGAGTGGTAAGTGCATAGACTACCACCCCGAAGGTTCCGGGTTCGATTCCCGGCGGGGGCAGTGTGATTGTCACACTGTCTTTGGTCTGGTGTAGAATTCACTTAACAATAAAATGGCGATAGATAAGCTACCTATCGCATGTCACAAGAATCACTATGATAGCTATAATACCATTTACATCGATTTGGCTCATGCTGTCATGATTTAAAGAGCGATTCAAAAAAAAAAAAAATAATAATAACAGCAAAATGTTTAAGGCATCCATTGAGAACAAGTAAAATTTTATAAAAAATACAACATAATAACAGGAACGCATAAGAGATGTACAATTTATGTGAATGACATGTTACGCTTTTCTGTGACATTATCAAATTTTTGATGTGAAACATTGAAATGACATTTGATAATGCATTTGATAGGTGAAACATGTCATTCATATAAATTGTAATAAAAGTACTAGAAAATAGACGTTTAATTTCGTATTTATTATTCAATATGGAGTTTTATATCATTGTTCAAGAAACAATAAATTACATTATTTTTTTAGAAATAATGCAATTTATTGTTTTTTTTCGCTTTTATAAAAGTTTAATTATATTTAATGGGAATGACACATTTCGTCTTGCTAAGTGAGTATCAAATGTCAACGTTTTTAGAATAATTATTTTATAGTATCGGACCTATATGTTTCTCTTGCGAAGGCATTGTCAAACATTTGATAATACCTCAGCAATGCAAAATATGTCACTCTATATGTCACTCTATATTTAATATTAAATATGTACGTTATATTTAATATTCAACACAATAAAGACTTTATTTACCAATGACATAAAATGAAAATTGCGTGATGGTTTGTTGTTGTTATACCATAATAATACGATTTTCCGCTTAATGCTTTGCAATCTTAATAGATGACGCTAGTGTAGAGTGAACTTAAATATGTAAAGCTAGACGTGATAGGCTACCATATATACAAGTTCCAAAAATTTGTCAGACGTGGTGGTCATAAGAAAAAAAGGAGGAATGGGGAATGTTGTTAAAACATAAAGCGATCGCTCAACCCAACCAATGACAGGTCATAAGTCCTGTAAGCGCCTCGGCCACCACATTCTGTTCCCAGAAAAACAATTTATATCTTCGTCTCTATTGAGATACAATTAATCCTTATAAAATAATAATACGATAATGTTTATTATTTTAAGTAATTGCATTTTGTTACAAGGTACTGAACATATTTTGTGCATACTATTTATAAAATTTATTTCTCGAACGTTCGATGGTGCAGAATACAGTTTCCGAAGCCAGATAATTTTGTAAGTGTTTTCCATTTGCCGATTGGTGTTTTACGACATGGCGGAGATCTGAATTATGTTGTCACGACGGGATTTGCATAAGCATTTAAGAGACGAGTGAAATAACATCGGTATATTAAAAGCTTTCCGTCCATAAACGATATTAAATTATGCCGCACTCAATTTGTTAACACTTCATTAACTTTAATACGGAAAATTTATTTGCCGATAATCTGCAATTACTTAGGCTTTGAACTTTATAGTGTTTATCTTTCATAACGACGTCCTTCGAAATGGGTTAAATTTGTTTGTTACATATTTACTTAAGAATAAAACATTTAAAAATCATTAAAATACTTTAATTTATTGTTGTTCGAAATTATAAATAAATAATGAAATATTAAGAAAAAGTGCAGTGAAATTTGAGATACATATGATATGTTTCGCCCTTGCCCAGGATATTATTTATCATAATTAATTAATTTAAAAATTATACTCATGACATATTTATATTCAGAGCGTTTAATAATTAAAATTTAACAAAAATAGAAAACCTAAAATGACAACTGATATTATTGATTTAAATCAATTAAATAAAACGATGTTTTTTAAAAATAATTACTTCCACACAGTGGCGGTACTCCCATAGAAGCCTAAAAGCCCGGCTTGCGTAAGTAATTTTGAATCAAAACCCACAAATCTAAGTAATCATGCCCTTGCATAAATCAGCAACCCACCAAATCACCTTCCAACAATGTTCCTATCAGACGTAAGGAATAGCCACAAGAGCCGCAAGAGTAAGCCAGAAGAGGTTTTGATTTAAAATTTCTTATGCAAGCCGGGCTTCTGGGCTTCTATGGGAGTACCGCCACTGCTTCCACATTTGAATTTATTTCGATAATAAATGGTTTCGCCAGGTTGACTGGTATCGGCAAACTGGACAGATCGGTATATTATTAAAAAAAACTTAAATAATCATATAAATTAAATTTTAATATGACCTTCCATTAAGAGATTTGAGTAAAATCATTAGATTATCTTAAACAAATTAGCCGTAATACAATCGTTTATCGTTTTGCTGAATGATATAAACCAAAGATAAACTACCAGATAAACTAATAGGATATCCAGGATTAATTATTATTATTATTTTGTTGAATTGCTCTATTACATCATTACATCACGAGCCAAATCGGTGTAGAATGTATAGCTATCATATTGATTCTCGTGATATGTGACAGGTTGCTAATCTATCGCCATTTTATTTTCACGTGAATTCTACACCAGACCAATGACAGTTTGACAATTACACTCCCATCGCCGGGAATCGAACCCGAGACCTTTGGTGTCTCAGTCATTGCACTCACCACTCGGCCACAAAAGTAAATAAAATAATAATACGCTTTTAGTTATGTTGGTTGATGAAATAGCTTAGATGTCAACATTGGTTGATGAAATAGCTGTCGAAAAATAAATACAATTGTGATGTTTTTTAAGCGGTCACATTTAGATTTTTAAGATTTAAAACACGTCTTAATGCGCCCTTGAGGTGATTACATCACAAAAACGGCGCTTTAAAAGTTAGCATATTATTATAAAACAAAGTTTTTGCATTAACAGTTATAATATGCAAATTTAAATAAACATGTGTATTTTTTTATAAAGTCAATTCACAAAGAATAGTAAAGGCTTAATGTATTTGAATTGATCGTGTTGTTAATACTTTCATCATAATAAGAGTATCAGATATCCCATAACAAGTTATATAAATAAAGCACAAGGGATGTTGTATACGGAAAGGAAGCAAATAACTCGCCAGTCCGCACACAAAGAGCTGCATTGTGGGGCTCGGGATTCCTCGAGAATTCTTCAGGCGGCATCCCCGGGCAGCGGACCTGCGACTGCTCAAAGGGCCGCGCTCCCGCCAGATGGGAGTAACACTTCAGCCTCACATTTTTGGAATACAACAAGGTTACTGTTTACATTGCAATGTTATTATGAAAATTAGTGCGTGGAATGCTGAATCAGGAAATGTACTTGAGTACACTGGTTTCGACGATCGAAAAAACGCTATTTTTGAAAATACAATTATAGATATTGAAATAAGGGTTATAAAGCTCAACGAATACACTTTTGAAAAACATAAAAAAAACGTCAGTATTTTTTATATATACTCGTATATACATAAACAACCGGCGAACGGAATGCCTTAAAAAGTTGGTATGACGCTGGCGGCGTTGATAGCTCAATTAAGCTCAATTAGGCTCAAGTGAAAAACTACTGAAATTAATAATTACTTATAAACAACAAAATGGCGGACAATTTAAGAAAAAAAAAATAATTACAATATTTTCAATGATTTTTGTCAAAAAAAATATTAAAAATCATTTTTTTTTATATAATTGTAGTTTAAGCTAAAGCTATTACTGTGTAGAGTATGTGGTTAAAATTTCATGAAGATCGGTTAAGTGGTTCCGGAGAAATCAGCGCCGCCGACCGAAAAAATATAGTTTCTAGAAAAATGCGTTTAAAGTTTTATTAACGAAAAAGTCTTACCTACACTCAATCACCGAAGCCTGCACCTACCAAAGTTCTTGCAGCTCAAAAAACATAATTCTCTCTGGCCATATTTTGTGAACGAAACTTCCCCGTTAAAATCTTTGCACTTTAAATATTTCCATTGAAAAAACTTGGAAAAAACTTATAATGCTGTAACCACCCAAGTTGATCAATGTGCACAACGAAAGTCGTATCATTTGATTGTTTCAATTATTGAGCAGCGTAAAGGTTGTGAAATAATACAGTTAGACTACTTCGATCACCCTCAACCCTTAACACAATACTGCTAGATATATACTTTCGAAAAATGTAAAAAAAAAACGATCGATTTTTGAAAGTTGTATACCTTAATAATTGCAAGAATAAAACATATATAATTTCGAAATTGTTTGTAATCGGTTTGACTAGTATTGACAAACTTGAGAATTAACAAAATAATTAATACGAATTAAAACGTTTATAAGAAAACAGTTTTATTTTAATTTAAGGGACTGACATGTTCCGCCTTTCTATGGCATTATCAAATGTGCTTTAAAAATAATCTTTAAAAAAAATTATGTTTTAACTGCCTTCAATTTTGTCTTTATTTCGACAGCGACCGGCTTCGCCCAGTTTTTTTTTTTTTTTTCAAATATTGTAATTAAAAAATTCTTAAAAAGTTTCAACGTGGCACGATCAAATATTGAATGTCGGCCACGTGAGGAGTCAGAGAAATCGACGCGCGTGCATGACACGATGTATAAACGTCGAGGAAGCGAGAGAAGTATGTTAGGAAGAAAAGTGTACCATCGAAGTATGCCTATTGGTGGCGATGAGGTTCGCAACCCATCACACCGCGTTTTCCGCGGGGGCGAAAATATAAAAATGGAGTACGGCATCGGTTAAAGCGTGGCAGTCTATTCTTTCTACCTACCCCTCCGGGGAGATGGCGTGATGGTTAGTTAGTTTAAAAGTTATAAGATAACCTTTCTACACCAGTATTATTTCGAGTTTGATGAAAGTATTCTTAATGTACCACAGAATTCTTGACAGAGTAAATATTTTTTTATTACCTAAAATAACGCCAGATTACAAAGAAATGCTATCCCGAAGTATAATAATGCAAGGAATATTAAATTTATATTTATGTAATGTTGGTTGCGATAGACTAAAACGCAACTTTATAGTTCTTTTATATAAAATGGTTTTTAAAATAAATAATTTACATAAATTACATTTTAAGTATTTAAATAATTTTAATTCGTTGTGGCGCTATATTTTCATCAACTATCAACTGATAGAAATTTCTCGAGCAGGTGGTATGCGGAAGATACATATTTTGCGGTTAGGAAACGCGTTATACTGAACGCAACTCAAATCGCACAATCGTATAAAATTATTTCGTTTTTATTAAACCTTAGCATTACGTCATTTCGTATTCTAGTTAATCACACTATACCGTTAATGTATATGGTGCCATTCGAGCAAAGGAACTCCAAAGCAAATAATAACCCCGTTTCGTGGGAAAAGGCAGGCGGCGCGCGCACAAATATTTACCCGCCCAAACACTCGAGCGAGTCCAATCCCTAACATGCCGCTGCTAACGGAGGAGTTATCTCGGTGATAAATCCCAAGTTTGGCATTCCGGCACTTATCCCTGTTTGTTCTATGCAAACGTTAATCGGATGATAACGCTGCATTGTTTCTATACACACATCAAACACTTCAAACTTGTGTAACGTACGGAGAGAAAAAGTTAAAAGATAAAGTCTTTGTATTTATAACACATTTTTTATCGTAATCAAATGTCTTGTACTGGCAGCTGCAATCTCCAGTGCTCTAAAATCCGTAATATATAAATAAAAAACATGACCATTAAGAGTAAGATTAACTTTTTTAAGCATGCGTAAAACCAAGCTAACGATGGAAAATATTTTGTATTTTTTATTTTCCGAAACACCCAATAATAAGATAATCAAATGATTTCACTGAAATCTTTTGATGGAAGTTCATTTTAAATAATAATTATTCACTGTTTAATTAAAAACACTGTTTTAATATCAAAAATTGAGTTTACTTTTTATAAAATCGTCGCGACAGCTGTTTCGGTAACCGATGTTACAATCGTCAGGTGTTACGGTAAACTGAGTTTATTGTAACACCTGTCGATGGTAACATCGGTTGCCGAAACAGCTGTCGCGATGATTTTATAAAAAATAAACTCAATTTTTGATGTTAAAACAGTGTTTTTAATTTAACAGTGAATAATGTTAAAATATCAAAGCGTTTCCGTCAAAACAATGGATTACCAAATAATAACTATATAAAACGATGTTTTTTTTAACTAATTAGGTTCTGACCACCAGACTGGTCCAGTCTGTCGATGCCAGCGAGCCTGGCGTAACCGGTCATTGTCGAAAAGACAAGGGTGGAAGTAGTCAAAAAAACATCATTTTATTTATTTATTATTATCTAATCAAATATATTATCAAATTTTGGTTTCTATTAAAATTGCTACTAGACATTTTAATCGATATAGGTATATAAATAAACAACAACAAACCATCACGCCGTTTCCCCGCAAGGGTAGGTAGAGAATGGATCGCCACACTACTCTATCCTGACATACCTCTCTAGCTTCCTCCACATTCATACAGCGAGTCACACACGCAGGTCGATTCTTTCGGCTTCTGACATGACCAACTTCTAAAATTTGATTCAAATATATATAATCGATATGTATAAAATATTATTAAGTTTATTTTAAAACTAAATAAACTTAATCATATTTTATGGAATGGCACCATCATCTATCTCTGATATTTGCGTTACTTATATCATTAATTCCAGGTAATTTCTCAACAATACGCTGATTAGTTGAGCCAAAGCGCAGACATTGTATAAATTTGGATGACCGGGTTTTTGTGGTTGTTGATCCATCCGTCTAGTTTATGTTCTTTGCACGCCCTAATATTTTTATGTGATATATAAATCACTGAACCATAATATTATACCTGTTTCTAGTATTGGTGTCTAACAATGTATTTATAACCAGTTACCAATATTAGCCAACGTTTATATGAATGGTTCAACATTCGGTAGACTTTCGGATCTGATGTCTGACATGATTCAGGAATTTTAAGTGTTGGAAAACAGCTAAAACCATTCATTATGATTTCCCCGTTGCCACTCCAAACATTCTTGGCCTCCGCTGCACCGGTTTAATTGACGTGAACTATGTCTGACCGAGTGAACTAGATCATCTTTAAATTGATCGCTTATATCTATATGGAAGTAACTCAATTTCAAGCACTGAATAATATAAGTTATTTTAACCAATAATCGCAGAATGAACTAATGAAATGAAGTTAATCACAAATGCAGTAAATAACACAATGAAAAAAAAAACATGAAATCCTTAATCAAAAAATAATACACAAGCAATAAGGTAAACCCTTAATCAAAAAATAATACACAAGCAATAAGGTAAATAATCATATCATTATAATCTGTCAATTTTAAAACTTTTGATTTTAATATTTAAAAAAATAATTTATTTAACTATTATTTTGATACATTATTTAACTATTTTATTTGTATTATCGGTTTCGGTACACCATAAGAATGGTAAAAAATGGTGCATATATGTTTACGATATAAATGGAACTAGAAATAAAGAAAGATCGAGGAAAACGTGCCTCGATCGAATAAATCAAATATTGAATGTCGGCCACGTGAAGAGTCGGAGTAATCGACGTGCTTGCATGATACGATGTATGTATGTTGATGAATCGATAGAAGCATGTCTGGAAAGAACAGAGTGTCAGTCCATTCTTTTTGCCTTACTTTTCGGAGACGCCGTGATGGTTAGTTAGATCATCGGTTTTGTTAGCAGAGCGATCAAAATTTTGAAACCGACCATATTAAATTTAATCAATACAAATGAAAATGTAGAACTTTATCAAAAACCTTAAATCCTCCTTTGCCTTCTTTCAGACGAGCACTCTGAGACACACATTTAGCCCCCGCATAAAATATTTACCAAATTACACTTCCAACAATTTTTCCTACAGACGGAAAAGGAATAGCCATTAGAGATGAACCTCTCTAAGCCAGAAGATGTCCATATGTCCAATGTCCAATTTCAAGTCTGTTTCATAGAAGTTTAATTTTATTTTAGGAGAAACATGTCATTCCCATCAAATATTTGATTGGATTTGGCATTTCAGTAATACTCTTCTAAGATGCAACATGTCAATAAAAAAAACTACATTTAAATATGAACTACATAAATGATCATTTAATGACAAAATAATCTTGGTGTTTTTTGCATTTGCAATTTTTTTTTTGTTTGCTAACGAAATACTCCGATAAAATGTTGAATTTTTATGTTTTCATATATTTTAATTTTACTCCGAAAAGGTGAAACTTAATGTATAATTTATTGAATCTGCATTGATTTGATAAATGTTAGAATTTTTTCCAATCTTGTTTAGTAGGTATACGGATTCAATTATTTTATTCTACTATTTTATTCGTCAATCAAGTTGCTTTTGTTTTCCATGAATCGACCGTTTTGATTTGTTTAATAAACCTGTACGCGGTTGGTGTGGGATGGACATCTATTTGGCGTCATATTTCGTGGTAATAATGTTGTGTCAGTATCCCAGACTCCATATACCGCGCCACGCCGTGTTCGTGATTGATTGTTCGTGATATAGTGTCCCTTGTCGGTTTATTGGTCGGTTGACCGCGGTATTTTGTTTACCCTTCGACTCCCTATACAAATTAGAAGACAATTCAGTTGCGCGAACGATGTTCATTGTTATAATTAACATTACTGTGTTTGGTTATTTAACAAATTCATTGAATTTCTTAAAAATCGCCAAGTTTCTTTGAATCAAAAAACTTATAAAAATAAAAAGTTCATGGAATTAAACAAAACACTGGAAACATTGTAATTTTCATTGAAATACCATGTAAAATATTAGTTTAGTATAAAGCACTTTATTAGTGCTGTGGAATTATAAAAATAATTAAAAACACATTTATGCTCTGTTTTTACACCACATTATTTCATTAAGAAATAGAGGAAGACCGAGGAAAACGTGGCACGATCAAATAAATCAAATATTGAATGTCGGCCATGTGAGGAGTCAGAGAAATTGACGCGCGTGCATGACACGATGTATGAATGTTGAAGAAGCGATAGAAATATGCCAGGAGAGAAAAGTGTGGCAGTCCATTCTTTCTACCTACCCCTTCGGGGAGACGGCGTTATGGTTAGTTAGTTAGTTAGTTTATTTAATTAACACGAATGAAAATGTCAGATTTCTAGAAGTTTTATTATATTTTATGGGAATAACATGTATCGCCCTTCAAAGGCATTATCAAATGTGACGAAACTTCCAACTCGCCTTAGTAGGGCGTAACATGTCATTCCCATAAAATATAGGTAATAAAACTTCTAGAAAACTGACGTTTTCATTCGTATTAATTATTTAATATGTAGTTTTACATCATTGTTCAAAAAACAATAAATAAACCACATAATTTGTTTTATCAAACCAACCGGTGGAGTTTCGTCAAGGTTACAAAAACAAATAGTATTTATATGTTTTATAAAATGTCAAAAAAGTTTAAAAAAAATAACAAAGAAAACTTCAAAAAGACTGTGAATAAGGTGCTTTGACAACGTGATAATTACGGGAATTATTAGAAACTTCCAAAAGGCAAAAAAAATCACTAAAAATAATCATCTTAGGACGAAAGTGGAAACTCATTAACACATAGATGTCTTTGTGTACACACGGGTTCAAAGGGTTAAGAAGAAAACGCATGCGGTTGGATCTATTTTAGTTATATAATGAACACCTAAGATGGGGCTGGTATGGAATAATAAACACCAAGTCAAGTGTGAAAAAAACGCTTCGAGTACACGGTAAATATCTTAGTCAGCCTGTCAGGGCAGTTCCTATCAGAAGTTTAATGAAATCGCACAGAAAAATGAGATCTCCTTTTACTTAATGTAAGCAAGTAATTGTTAACAATAGATTTAGATTAATAGATCTAAATATTTATATAAATTTAAATAACTTTTTGAAAACATTGTATTTTTACAACACTTTTTTGCACCTTTCACAAACATGTTTCTGGACACAGACTTCCCTTATTCAGTGTATGAATTATTGCATTGTAACAGTCGCATGAAAGTGAGTCATTACTTATATACTAAATGACGAGTAATAAAGTGGAGAGGGGGGGGGGGGGGTTAAATTTACACCAGGGTAAATTGATGTTGAGTTAGAAATATGAGAAAGGGGAAACAAATCAATTATGGGACTAGAAGTTAAGTTTACTTGGTGGTTTATATTAAAATATCTTTGTTGTTTATAATAGTAGTTTTAATTTCTAAAATGTTTAGATTATTGAAAGTTATAGTTCTACTATTTATGTGTAAAATTTCAACGCCGTTGTCTTTGTTGAACGAGTGTTTATGTTTTCAAAAAGTTATTCAAATGTGAATCCACAACACAAAGTGATAAATGGTGAATATAGAAGAAATTTACAAAAATATTTGACTATATTTTTGAATCCGATAAACTTATATGTAAAAAAAAAAATTATGTGACAATTAGAAATAATTAAATCATTTCCTGAACCCGAAGAATCATTTGCAGCAGCTTAGGGAGCTGACTGGTATCTCATTATCTGCAACCTGGATACTGACGGGTGACAGAAGCGCATGGCGTGCCATGGTCAATGGTTTAAAGGATGGACACGGCCTTTATTCATGAGGAATACGACCGAAAAGAGGAAGTTAAACTTACTCTTCAACTTGCTGTAGATTTAAGGGGTCTGTTATATTATTTGTGAGTATTTTCAAAAAATGGTATGTAACACCGGGCGCCTGACATTATAATACCCACCCTGATTTCATCTGTTACTTATGCGGTTGTGAATTCGATACAAGAACAAGTACCTCTCGCCCCCCTCGGAAGAGTACCGCTCCAGCTTTGAGATGTAGTTCTCGCGTGGGCGTGCATAATTATGTTAATTTAACAAGGACGTGTAGGATGTAAGTTTGATTGGTTTTTTAGCAAATACAAGGCAATAAAAAATGACAGTAACAGAAAAATAATTAAAGTTAGTTAAATAGAAGTGCCTACCTGACTAGCAAGCGTACTGGCAAGATTATAAACAATAACGGCGCCCAGACGTCAATCTGGAATTGCTCGAAAATTTTGTATATAGTCAAATTGTTTGTGGGAGTAAACGTACAAAATGAACAATAGCGATTTTTTTATTGCAATTCAATGTCTACTTATAATTAGAATTTTTGAAGACAGCATTATGTGTATAATTAGTCAATATATAATAGCAATATTATATGAAAAATTACATGCTGATAAAATAGGATGTGACTATGGTAAGGCAGTGTTTAAATTAATTATTTCGTTCGACATTATGAAGACAAGATACTCTCCAAAATCAAGAGTCAACCTTCTGAACGTACTTTCGCTAATATGAATGACGTCGATCTCCGAGGAGACCGCGTTTGGCAGATTAATTGTTCTTCCGACCGGTGTCACCAGAGGTAGGTTGGTTCTGGCGGCCGATAGGTAAGACAATCTATGCTGTCACCACTGGAGATATCGATCAGAAATGTTCACTTTGAGGATTCAATTCCGCTTATTCTTGATAGAAGGATATAAATAAACTTCTCCAACGTTAACGTTCATTTTGCCAAATAAAATTAGTGTATAAATTATATGATATTACAAATAGGTGCTTATTTAATATACATGGTATATATTTACATCAGATATGTGTTTATCTAAATTTTAGTTTTAGCTTTGCGATGCGCGAACTTGCTTGAAGCATATATTCTAGCTATTCGAGTACTAATATCCCTTCAATTATCTTTTTTATAACATAAACTCTAAAAAAAATAAGATAATGGGTAGATATACGAGTATGTGCGGCGTATTAAAAAGTAACAAACGTAATAATAATCTGAATGGTGTGTATAGAATATTAAAAAAAAAATCATCGGCGAGATGTCTATTGTAAAAAAACCCAGGGACCGTTATAAATGTCATAATTTGTATCACAGATGCGCCGCGAAGCTGCCACTTGTAGAGATGGCACTATGTAAATCCCAATAAACTTATATTTATAAAGCAGATTTTATGGTAGGCCATTTCGCGGGCTGACTTATGTTCGGCCTCACGCTGGGAAGAGATTATAATCTGTCGGGAGAGTAACCGACATTTCGTTTGATCGTCTAGAGAACATTGTAAACGATAATAGTGGACGCGTATTGCTGTGATTTTAACGCTGGGTAATATAAGTGATTCGTTAAACACTTCACCGGACCAAAGAGGTTTCACACTTCGCTGTAAGCTGTTTTTGAAATAACTTAGTTTAGCAGGCAGATCAGGAGGTTAAATAATTAAAAAAAAACAGACTAAAAATATAACTAACTAACTAACTAACTAACTAACCATCACGCCGTCTCCCCGAAGGGGTAGGCAGAAAGAATGGACTGCCACACTTTTGTTTCCTGACATATTTCTCTCGCTTCCCCAACATTCATGCATCGTGTCATGCACGCGCGTCGATTTCTCTGACTCCTCACATGGCCGTCATTCAATATTTGATTTATTTGATCGTGCCACGTTTTCCTCGGTCTTCCTTTATTTCTGGTTCCATTTACATCACTAACATATTTTTTTTTTACCATTCTTTCTTCATCCATTCTTTCCATATGTCCAAACCATGTTAATGATCCTTTCATTATTTTGTTCATGACACCATCATTCGCACCGCATTCACTTCTTATATTTTCATTCGATACTCTATCATACACAGAGTATTCACACATTCGTCTAAGACATCTCATTTCTACTGCATTTATTCTACTTTCATCCTTCTTTTGCCAGTTCCATGCTTCTATAAAATATACACACTCTAAATATAATATTAAATAAAGAAAATATAAGAACCATGGAAAGAGCCATGCTAGGAATAATCCTAAGAGACAGAGTCAGAAACGTTACGGTGAGAGAAAAAAACAAAGGTCACTGATATCATCCACCAGGTGGCGACTCTAAAATGGCAATGGGCAGGTCACGTAGCCAGAAGCTCAGATGAAAAGTGGACAAGAAGACTGCTGACATGGAGACCGTGGACGGCAAAGAGAATGATTTCATATTCCTCTGTAAATACCATATACTTAATCAGTAACAAAAACATATTCCATTTAAAAGCAAATAACAAAAAAAAAATCGGCCTGGTACATAAAACGAACCAAATATAAAAATGAAGATAGACTTTTCCTTCCACCAATAAATTTCAGTAAAAACAAACTAACCAACTAACCATCACGCCGTCTCCCCGAAGGGGTAGGCAGAAAGAATGGACTGCCACACTTTTCTTTCCTGATAACTTTTCTTTCCTGAAGATTCCTCAACATTCATACATCGTGTCATGCACGCGCGTCGATTTCTCTGACTCTTCACATGCCCGACATTCAATATTTGATTTATTTGATCGTGTCACGTTTTCCTCGTTCTTCCTCTATTTCTGGTTCCATTTACATCATTAACATATATTTTTTTACCATTCTTTCTTCATTCATTCTTTCCATATGTCCACACCATCTTAATGATCCTTTCATTATTATGTTCATGACACTATCATTCGCACCGCATTCACTTCTTATATTTTCATTCGACACTCTATCATACACAGAGTATCCACACATTCGTCTAAGAGATCTCATTTCTACTGTATTTATTCTACTTTCATCCTTCTTTTGCCAGTTCTATGCTTCGCTTCCATACATAAGGGTCGGTAGAAGAACACCATTGTGCAGTAAAAACAAGATATTTCTAAATAATTTTCCAATGCTATCCTGCTGTATCGTGCTCTGGTTAAGGCGTAGATAAAGGCAATAAATTATCCAGTATTAACTAAATGCACCCAGAAACAGCAAATGAAGACGTTTATAATCTAGAGGATTCTCAATGACACCTGGTGGATATGGTTGAATCTGACTTCTTTATGTACTAAGCGTATAATTGCACAGGCTACTAGGGTGCAAACACTAAATATAATACCGACTATAGCTTGATGCTTCTACTGCAATACCTGTATACTATGATAAAGGTTTATTCACAATATTTTCCGAATTGTACCGCGTCGTGTCAGTTTGCATAAAAAAACAGATATTCATCTTCAATAAGTTTGCATACATGTTTTCATAATCGATGATTTGTTTTTGTTTCATTCACTCTCGTTCATTCATAGCTCATCTTTTACCCCTCTCATACGTTTTCTAAGTCAATAATATAAGTGTATACCTTGTTTCATTATATTTTTTTTAATTCAAGACAAATAGTAAGAGTATTGGAGATTATTATGCAATCTCCAATGCGAGGAGAAAATAGCTTATTAATATAAAGAAGAAATTTAGGTGTTCTTCTACCGACCTTTATGTATGGAAGCGAAGCATGAAACTGGCAAAAGAAGGATGAAAGTATTATAGAATAAATGCAGTCTTCTGGGGCACTGAAAATTCGCGTATTACCCAAGAAGAGACTTTACACCTGCTCAAAGTTATTGCATGGTGTGGTGTTTACGCTGGAGGTGTCATCGGGCCTTATTTTTTCGAAAACGAATTTTTCAACTTAATGGAAAAAATAAAGATATCAAATAAAAACAATCCAAAAGCAGAACTAAAATATTTCATTCATAAAAAAAAGTACAGCCAAAGAACATCATATGACAACTTTTGCGTCACCCTAAGAAGTGAATGCGGTGCGAATGATGGTGTTTTGAACAAAATAATGAAAGGATCATTAAGATAGTTTGGACATATGGAAAGAATAAATGAAGAAAGAATGGTAAAAAGGTTATATGTTAACGATGTAAATGGAACCAGAAATAGAGGAAGACCGAGAAAAACGTGGCACGATCAAATACATAAAATATTGAATGTCGGCCATGTGAGGAGTCAGAGAAATCGAAGCGCGTGCATGACACGATGTATGAATGTTGAGGAATCGAGAGAAATATGTCAGGAAAGAAGAGTGTGGCAGTCCATTCTTACTGCCCCTTCGGGGAGACGGCGTGATGGTTTGTTAGTTAGTTAGTTAAGAAATTTAGTTGTGTGCAAGTTGAACCCAAGTTTCCTATATCTGAAATAGAGGGTTTCGTCCCCTATTAATATTACAATTGTGTTAAATGACAATAAAACATGTATGAAAACGCGATTTCTCAATCGTTTTTTTTTTTTAATTTATACCTACATAAAAATATTTGTTACAAATTTGTTTCGCCTTGCGAGGGCTTTCTCAAACCAAAAAAAGGAGAAAAAAAATTGTTTATACAAATTTGTGAAAAATTTGTTTATTTTTGAATATAAATACAAAATCACGGTAAAACTGATTAAGCAATCGTGTTTACATCACATATTAGGTCTTTACATATGAAATTGGCGTTTTGCCGTACTGGCAACTTTGATCTCAAATATTTTCTCTTTGGTTAGGAATTCCAAATTCAAATTTATACAGCTATTTACTCAAGTATTTGTGTTTCGAAAATTATAATTCATTTGTTCCTCAATTGTTTTTTTTTTCTTTGCGTCACTCAGTTTAAAAAATGGAAAACTTGAAATATCGCTTTATTTACGAGTACGAGTTCCACCGTGGCACCAGTGATGCAGAAACGGCTCGAAGAATTAATGATGTGTATGGCGGCGGTGCCGCAAAAGAAAACACAGTGCGTTTTTGGTTCCAACGTTTTCGTTCTGGAAATTTCGACCTGCAGAACAAGCCCCGTGGACGGCCGGAGACCAAAGTTGATAATGAAGAATTGAAGGCTATTGTGGAAGCGGATCCATCGCAAATCACGTCCGAGTTAGCTGCAGGCTGCGGTGTTAGTGATAAAACTGTTTTAATCCACTTGAAGCAAATTGGGAAGGTGAAAAAGCTTGAAAGGTGGGTACCTCACGAATTGAGTGAAGCAAATCGACAAACGCGCGTTGACTGCTGCGTTGCATTACTCAACCGGCACAATAATGAAGGGATTTTGAATCGAACCTGTGATGAAAAGTGGATCCTGTATCAAGGTATATAGAATAATATGGTAAGATATTGCGCACGTAGCATGCTATCCCTTTCTAATAATTTGCTGTCAAGTGACGTCATGTGGTGAACTCGAAATCGAAACGAAACTATAAACAAACCTAAATAACTATAAACAAGCTAAATCAAATGGAGTTGATTTGCCATATCCAGTTAAAAATCTTTTTATCGATGTAAAATGTTTTTCAAAATAAGAACAATGAACTTAAAGCTCATTGAAGATGCTAACTCTAAAAAAAGAAAAATAAAAAAAACAATAACTTAAATAAAGAAAACGATTTGTCATAATTTATTTAATACAATTACAAAAACTTCTTTTAATTAGACGTAATAAATAAACAAAGAAAAATTCCATACCCAATGTATAAATATATACTCAACTCATACTACACAACCTAATGCTTGGGTCTCCACGTGACGTAGCTGCGCAGTAGATGTCAAAAATAAAACGCGGAATATCTTACCATATTTATTCTATATACCTTGATCTTGTATGATAATCGGAAGCGCTCATCGCAATGGCTGAACCCTGCCGAACCAGCCAAACCATGCCCCAAGCGAAATTTGACTCCAAAAAAGTTACTTTTGAGCGTTTGGTGGACTAGTGCTGGTGTCGTTCACTACAGCTTTCTTAAATCTGGCCAGATGATTACGACAGATGTCTATTGTCAACAACTGCAAACCATGATGGAAAAGCTAGCTGCTAAACAACCGAGGCTGGTTAATCACTCTAGGCAAACTGCTGCTTCATGATAACGCTGATAGACCACACACTGCACAACAGACGGCTACCAAATTAGAAGAGCTTCAATTGGAATGTCTAAGACATCCACCGTACTCTCCGGACCTTGTCCCAACAAATTACTATTTTTTTCGAAATTTGGATAACTTCTTGCAAGGGAAAAAATTTAACTCCGATGGGGCAGTCCAAACCGACTTCAAAGATTTTATTTATTCCCGTCCGAATGTTTTTTTTAGTAAAGGGATCGATGAACTACCTATGAGATGGCAAAAGTGCATAGATAGCAATGGTACATATTTTGATTAAATAAATATATTATATTTAAAAAAAATCTAATTTATGTTCCTCCCATACAAAACGCCAATTTCATATGTAAGGACCTAATATTTTGTAATGGAGCTAAATAAATATATAAAGTTCATATGCGTAAATAAAACTTGAAGATTTATTTTACAATAATAGAGTTTTTTTTGATAAATCGGACGCATGTCGGAATAATCAATATAGGTTTCGATTCTGTGTGAAAGAGTCTGTAATCCACCCACCTCAGTCTGTACCTGATTCCAGATCGTATCTCCGGGCACGCTTCAGGAAGTATTAATCTGACACTGGATCTGTCTGCTCTCCTCTTTCTGCCCGAGATGGCGCGGAATATCACTCGGAATATCGCGCGGAGATGTGAGAAATGGTGTGCGCGAAGTCGGGCCTCTATCTCATCACAATGTAGCAATATTAAAGCCAAACATAAAAAGGTTTTAAAAGTTTTAAATTTTGAATGTTAGATTGGATTAAATTTTAGTTTATAATAATAATAATAATAATAATAATAATATGCTAACTTTTAAAGCGCCGTTATTGTGATGTAATCACCTCAAGGGCGCATTAAGACTTGTTTTAAATCTAAAAATCTAAATGTGTTCTATCCATCTCTAATGCGTTCCTGGTATTATGTTGAATGTGTATAATAGTTTTATCGTTTTTATAAAAATTTTTGACAGGTGTAAAAATACATTTTTCATTTGTTCCAATGACAATTTGAATAATTTCTTCGATATCATTTTTAAGTTCTTGTTAAGTGCCTAATTACAGCTAATTTAAAAAACGGTGGATACGTGTAACATAAATTAAATAAACACAAAAGTCCGGATCGTCCATGTCAACATGTGCAACATCGAAAAAAACATTATGTGTTATTACATTATGTGCTAAATTAAAAAAAACGGTGGATTCGTGGAACATAAATTAAATAGACAATATGTGCACCATTTAAAAAGAACATTTTGTGTTAAATTATTTTTATTTTGTTATTTTATTTTATATCTTTGTATTTTATATTATTTGTTTTAGATTTATTTTGTGGGTGTTGGACGATAGAAGTGTGCGCGGGAGATGCCTATTGGTGGCGATGAGGTTCGCAACCCGAAAAGAGAAGGATGGAGTGCCGCATCAGTAAAAGTGTGACAGTCCATTCTTTCTGCCTACCCTTTCGGGGAGACGGCGTGATGGTTATTTAGTTAGTTAGTTAGTTAAATCTAAATGTGAACGCTGCATCTGATTTTCGCGATAGGTTTAAAAGTATAGTAGAACAAAGTATGTGAAAGACTTTAGAAAAAGTATAAAAACAAAATATCCACGATGCTAAACTTGCTCGAATTGTTACGAGGACTGACACTATGGTATAAGAACAAAAAAATCCCATAAGAACCACACTATGGTATAAGAACAAAAAAATCTCATAAGAACCACAGAAATGAGGATTCTACGATCGGTTGCGGAAACGACACTCCGAGGCAGAATGAGAAATTCCGGAATTAGGAAGATCTGCGATGTCGATGATGCTGTGCGATTGGGAAAACTGAGAAGATGTTCCTGGAGAGATCATGTGGAGAGAGCGTGTTCTAAAAGAGTGATAAGGAAACCGGCACATATAGTACATAAGTATCAACAGACAATCAACCCCCAGGAAGAACACCCAAAATATTATGAGAATGTTGGACTTCTACTTCTCAGGAACAGTACACAGTCCTTAATAAAGCGGAAGATAAGAAAATAAATTTGCTTGATAGGATTATTTTTTCTATGAGTTTGGCGTTATATAAATCAAAGAAAAATAAATATTTGACAATATGAAAATATAATTCTAATACTTTTTGTTATTTTATAATGATATATTGAGTACAAGACTTAAGAAATGCGCAGTTAGTGAAAGAAATGTGTAATAATTTTGGTTATTTATTGTTTCTGGAGCAATGATGTAAAACTCCAGATTAAATAATTATTATAAATGAAAACGTCTGTCTTCTAGGAGTTTTATTAAGTTTTTTTTATGGAATGACATGTTTCCCCCTTCTGAGGCATTATCAAATGTTATATATTATACTATGCCATGATAATGCATTAGAAGGGAGAAACATGTCATTCCATAAATAAAACTTAATGAAACTTCTAGAAGACAGACGTTTTCATTTATATGAATCAATATGTGGCATAAAAAAATTGGATGTGGAATAAAATTACAAGTATATGGAATAAAAACTACATGGATAATGAATATTATCATATTTTACTCGTATTTCTATAATAATACTGTCAAAAATACGTTTTATATTTTAAATAGTCACAGACATATAATAAATCAAAATTTTACGTAATTATTGATATATTATATTTGTATAGAATCTTGTTTACCACTCCCTGAATTGTATATTTATAAAGAAGTAAGTTAATAACAGTGCCACCAGTCAGTCGATGCCAGCGAACCTGGCGAAACCAGTCAATGTCGAAATGAAGACAAAAATTGAAGTTATTCTTTAAAAAAATATGGTGGTATTTAATTTTTATGCAATAATCCAAACTTTAGATGTCTTTGATTCAAGCAAAAAATAATAACGGAGTATCTCATCTTTAAATAAAGACGAAATACTGTAGGCACGACAGCTGAGTTCTAACCGTGACAATGGTGGATTATTGAACTCGCGAGATGCGAATCTCTTTCTTCGCAAATCGAGAGGAGATCTGGACCGAAATGCCAGCAATGTTTTATTATATGCAAATTGAAATGGAACAGGTCCAAAGCGGCGCGCTGGTTCAATGTTTCGTTAAGGAATAATTTATGTGGTAATACAATGCAATACGAACATTATTCTGTTTAAATCAATTATAGATTTAACTCCACACACGCAAATAGACAATTAATTGCGTGAAATGACATTTTTATTGCAATTCAAACACAACGGTTGAGATATCGCTACTTAAGTCGTAAAAAGACTTAGATTGCCAATGATGACGTCAACAACGGTTTATGCATCGAAATTTTGAATTATTATTACATAGTTAAGAATCGTTATCTTCTTTTTCTTCATGTATCCTGCAGGGTCCCCCCGACGTTGATGACCATTTGGTAGAAAGTCGGCGGCGCGAAACAGCTCCCCCACAGTTCTAAAGTCGGTCCATTCTCGGATGTTAGGAAGCCAGGAGAGCTGTCTTCTGCCGACCTCTTGATCTTCCCCTTTATGACGAACTAAAGCACGGTGTACTTATTGCCTCTCATTACATGGCCAAAATATGATATTTTAGGGAGCTTAACAGTGGTTTGTACTGGCTCTACGTAATACATCAGTGTGTTTTTTAATCATATGGTCCAATATATTCTTAGCATTCTACTCATTCTCGTCGTCAAAAAAGTTTTTCATTATATTAAAAGCTGTTCGTGCCACTTTTTTCTGCATTTCATCTAAGTGTCAGGGTCCAATTTCTCATTAATGATGCTTCCCAAGTACCTGAACTATTTCACCTTCTCGATACCAACACCCTTCAGTGTAAGATTATAATACTCATTTGGAAAGTGGAAGATATCAGCAACAAATCTTACATATAGTTTCGATGACATTTTCATTATTTTTTAAAATGTTTTTTATTATTCACGGCCACACCAGAGTTCCAGTGAAGGAGTCAAAGTAAATACCTGGCGAAACCAACCTGGCCACACTATACGCTTCTCGTTACAGTGCTAGATCACAAGCTAACTGTGTCTTGACTCCTACTCTGGCACTTCGATGTGACCGTGTCCTTAACGTTGTAGAATTCTATAGTGCCCATTTTTTATAAACATAAATTTTCCTTCAGAAGTGAAAAAAAGCAGCGTTTTAATTCATACGTTTATCTGTTTCAATTCATTCCTTGAAGTTGAATTAAAAATATTAGAATATATTGCATAACAAATAAACTCCAGTCTGCATTCAATGCAGCAGCAAGACTGATAAGGGGTTTGCCAAGGAGATGTCACATTACACAACATCGTAGCAGCTTCACTGGCTGAAATGTTCAGAAAGGATACAATTTAAGCTCTGCTGGACGGTCTATAAGGCGTTGCATGGAATGGCACCATCTTATATATCTGAACTCTTTATCAACGAGGACCTGAAGGCTAGACAGTCAACATTACGATCAGCTAAGTCTTCTGCGATCGGTAGATTGACTGTGCCAAAACGCTGTCCAAGCACAAACTTAAGTGCATAGATAATCAGTCAGAGTTTAGATCGAGACTCAAAACGCACCTTTTAAAATTATCATATCCTGATAGGAAAGGCTGATCGACTACGTCAGGTGCAGCCCTCATACTAAATATGTTTATTATTATTATTATTTTTTTATCAAGTTCATAAAACGGAGCATTTTCTACAGCGCCCTTGAGATGAGTAATTCATGAAAATGGCGCTCTATAAATTATCCAATTTATTACAATATTTTTATTATTATTATTATAGCCAACATAAGTGTGACTATGACGAGAGGATGGACTAAGATTCCTAAGATCGTGTATCACAAACTTGAAAATCACATTTTCTTTATAACTTTATTGACTTATGAGAGAGTGCACCAAGGTAGGAAGGATTACCGGTTCGAGCCCCGTCATGGAATAATTATCCATGTTTTTTTACGAGATAACGACCATAATTGGAATTATCTAATGATTATATTAATTTGATAAGAATGATTTGAGTGAGTGAGAATTATGATTGTTTTTAGTGTCGATTTTTCATTGAATTTGAGTGTTTTTTTTAAATAAATATGACAGTTGAACGAGATTTTAAGAAGAGAAAAAAATGTTTCCATGATAAATGTGTGTTGATTATACACCAACGCATCGTGCGTACTAATTTTTAGCACAGGGAAGAAAAGGTTCAGAATTAAAGTCCGCATAATGAATTATGTTTTTATTTTTATTGACGTTTTGCATCATGACCTTGAGATATTTATATTTAATTAATTAACTAACCATCACTCCGTCTCTCTGGAGGGGTAGACAGATAGAATGAACCACAGTGGCGGTACTCCCATAGAAGCACAAAACCCTGGCTTGCGTAAGTTATTTTGAATCAAAACCCACAAATCTAAGTAATCATGCCCTTGCATAAATCAGCAACCTACCAAATCACATTCCAACAATGTTCCCATCAGATGTAAGAGAAAAAGCCACAAGAGCTGAACCTCTGTAAGCCAGAAGAGGTTTTGATTCAACATTTCTTACGCAAGCAGGGCTCCTGGGCTTCTATGGGAGTACCGACACTGATGGACCACCACATTATTCGTTCCCGACAGACTTTTCTCGCTTCCTCTACACATCGTATCTCATACTCGTACAAAAATAAAGGATACGATAAATTCTTAACAAGTTTGTTTTATTTCATACGGTTTGTACTTTTTGCAAATTCCTGTATGCTATAATATATATTTGTACGGAAATTTATTGGTTCAATCCAAAGGTGGGAGTAAGCGTGTAGAGCGAACTAATGATATCAATCAGGAATGAAATAAATTATGCCCATTAAGTTAAACAAGTAGCTGGTTATTTTAATGCTTCAGGTAGGAAGCAAAGTAATAAAGGTGAATGAAAATAGGTGAGTATTGAAGATTTTATAACGATAATAATGCACAAAACGAAAGCAATATTTATACTTAAAACTATTTGGTTAAAGTATGCTAAAATACAGTACGTAAAATACATGATTTACAATCATGTTCTGAACGATGGATAATAACAAGGAAAAACCATTCTCCACTGGAAAATAACGAATGAATTTTCGGTACAACTAAAACATGGTAGAAAATTTCAATAGTTCATTTATAATGAGATAATATGAGAACGCATAAAAATATGTTTTATTAAAAGTTATAGTGATAATTATGTAAAAAAAAAATAGCGCGGTTTGCTTTACTAGGGGTAGTGTCTCTAAAATTTCGAATATGAGATACTGAACGTGAATTTGAGATAACAGTGAGATGAAAACACTCATAAATATCACAAACAAATGTGTTATGTTTGATGATGAGAAATTAAAACGTAATTAAACAATTTGAATAAATATGTAATAATTGCACTTAGTATTACAACACTTTATTTCATTCATCACAGACAAGTTTCGGTTATAACATAACTTTTTTTGGTTAAAATTTTCTACATTGATAAAATGTTATTTAAGGTTATGTTATAAACGAAACATGTCTGTGATAATGGAAATAAAGTGTTTTTATACTAAATGCAGTTATATTTATTCAAATATGAATCCACAACACAAAGTGAATGCGAATATAGAAGAAATATATAAATAAGATTATTATTATGTATGGAAGCGAAGCATGGAACTGGCTGAAGAAAGATGAGGGCAGAATAATTGTGGTAGAGATGAGGTCCCTAAGATGTATGTGTGGTAGAACGATGTACCAAAGAATCTCAAATGCTGATATTAAAAAGAAAAGTAGAGCGAAAGAAGGCATTATTAACAAAATTATGAACGGATCGCGGCGTTGGTTCGGACATACGGAGCGCATGGGTGAAGAAAGAATGGTTAAAAAAGTATACGTTAATGATGTAAATGGAGTACGGAGTCGAGGCAGACCGAGGAAAACACGGCATGACCAAATTAATCAAATTTTGAAGATTGGTCATGTCAGAAGCCGGAAGAATCGACGTGCGTGTATGACTCGCTGTATAAATGTGGAGGACATACCTCTCGTATGTCAGGATAGAGTAGTGTGGCGGTCCATTCTCTCTGCCTTCGTGATGGTTTGTTGTTGTTGTTGTTGTTGTTGTTGTATTACGAATTAAAACACTGTTTTCACTTTTGACATTACATTTCGAAAACATCATCATCGGAAGAACAATGTTAACTGAACGCTAGTCTTTCTTGATAAATCATCTCTCTTACTTCATTTTGACTTATTGTTAATATGATATATTGAGTACACTTAAATTTCAACCACACAAAGGCTTGTAAGACTTCGAACCACAACGCAGAATTGACCCCTAAGAGGAGGAGACGAAAGGAGAGACCATCAGAAGACGGTGACAGTTCCACTGCCAAGGTTTTCCCCTGCTTTTGATGCCCAAGAGTGCGTAGGTCCAGGATTGGACTCTATAGCCCAATGAAGATATATCCTCGAAGGTTACGAGTTTCAACCACTGTTTCCTACTGAAATGATGATCTCTGTTCCATGAGCAATTAAGGTCCATTACAATTTATTACACCGGTTATCGACACCGATCGAGAAAAGATGCAATCAATTATGAAAACAAAACAAAATATGTATTACGAAGTTAATACAAATAAAATCAAAAGCTATAATTACCTAATGTATTCAGAAAAAGTTTGAGATCTCGAAAGTAATCATGTTTTTAACATGATTGGTTCTGCAACATTTTTACTTGCTTTTTTAACATATAATATAACATATCGCAATAGTAAACTGACCGATTATGGTTTAGGTCATAATTGAGTTAACATTATACAGAGGCTTGTGTTAACGCTATCCATCGTTTCGCGTTAAAATTAAGTCAAAATTCCGTCAATTGACCTTCATTACAGTGTATCGGTCTTTTTCATTCGTACGTGTTTATCGACTGTTTTTGTTAAAACACCCATGTCAGATTGAGCTAAACTTGCTTTTTTGAGTTAAGCCAGTTTTCTATTAAGCGTACCATGTGTGAATTGATACAATTTGATGTATTTAAAATTAGGAATCATAAAATTCTTAAATGGAATATTCTCAATAAAAAAATGGTTCCATTCATAATATGGAAATATGCAATGAAATGTTGTAAAATATAAGTAGCATCACACTTTCCAATCTCCTATGCAAGCTTTCTTACAATGTTTATATGAGTAAGTATGGAATTAAGTAGTTAATTTTGATAGCATCAAGTGATGTCTAAATCCAGAGTCCCGGCTAGTAATAGAGCCGCCCTGCCATGCCGGTGTGGGTGCCGGTGCCGCCATAGCGGGGGAAATTGCTATGTCTGCCAATAATGGACCAAGAATCGTTCAGCCTGCACGAGAGGAGCGGACTCGGGCCGTCTTATTTGCATGTGATGCGAGGGCCCGCCTTGTGGGGCATTAGGGTAATAACATGAACCCGGCGAGCCCGGGGACAGGAGCAAAGGGCGATATAGATTGACAAAAAAAAATTAAATCCATTGTGAGGAGCTGGAGAAAACGATATCTTATAAGAATGTGTTAAAAATCTGTGTACGATAGAGTGTTGAATAAAAATGTGTCGAATAAAAATGAATAAAATAGCGAAAATAACATTATCAAATCAAATCAAATCAGTTAACTAACTCAAAAGACATTACAAACAGGATGTTAAAGGTATCTATTGAGTTCAGGAACTCATTAGAGATGGTTCGACAATAGGAAGACAAGATACTTTCTAAAGTCAAGAGTATTTGTCTCACTGATGTGATATCTCCAAAGCTGTTCACCTGTGCTTTGGAAGTAATATTTAAAACTCTAGACTGGTTTGAACATGGCCTCAACATAAATAGCGAGTGCATTGCCCACCTACGTTTTGCAGATGACATTGTCATTCTGGCGGAATCTGTGGGGAAGCTCGAAGGCATGCTAGATGAACTGAACACTGCATCCAGACGAGTGGGTCTCGGTTTTGACAAAACGAAAGTCATATTATCCCGAAATCAGTAACCGTCGATAGGTCGGCTCTCGAAGTGGTACAAGAATACACATATCTTGGCCAAATCATACAATTAGATAGAAACAATTCAGACCGAAGAGTTCAGTTGGGCTGGGCAGCCTTTGGAAAATTACGTCATGTTCTCACTTCTAAAATACCACAATGCCTCAAGACTAAAGTCTTCAACCAGTGGGTCTTGCCAGTCATGAAGTATGGAGCCGAGACGTGGACACTGACAAAAGGTCTAGTATACATATTCAAGGTCGCCCAACGCGCCATGGAAAGAGCCATGCTTGGAATAATCTTGAGGGACAGATTTAGAAACGAATTTATTCGACAACAAACCAAGGTGACTGAGGTGGCTCTGAAGATGGGCGGGGTGAAGTGGCGATGGGCTGGCCATATCTGTCGGAGAACCGAAGGCCGATGGGGGAGACGGGTTCTGGAGTGGAGACCGCGTACAGGCTTCAGTAGAGTTGGACGTCTCTCTGCCCGCTGGATCGACGATCTGAAGAGGATTGTTGGACATGGGTGGATGACAGACGGCTGATGATGATGAAGGTCATGTTAAATGTCGGAAGAATCAACGTGCGTATAAGACTCGTTGTATGAATGTAGAGAAATCTCGAGAGGCGTGTCAGGATAGAGTATTATGGCGGTCCATTCTCTCAGCCTACCTCTGCGGTGAAAAGGTGTGATGGTTTGTTGTTGTTGCTTAGTATATTGATTACATATTTTTCCGTTTCGATGAATCGTTCACCCGGAATAGCATCGGAGCATTGGACCACCGGGTAGAGCCCCCGGGAGCTGCATGCGGCCCAAGGGGCAAACATACGAAAACTCTATATTATAATAAAAGAATCGTTGGAAAAATTACAGTGTTTTCGGAGATTCTCCGCTAAATTGCCGGCATCGCTCACCTATCCTGTGTGGTCCGCAAAATTGTCTGAATCAAAATTTACGAATCCAGGAATATTCGAAATTATTATGAACAAACTACATATTAGCGTTATGCTCATATATTACCCACAGATACGTGATAACTCGTAAATTTCATACGTACGCGAGGCTGTAGGTATATAAAAATGTTGTTGGAATTTGATGCATTTTATAAAGTCATTTATTTAGATATAATGTAAATAATTATACACACCACTTTATTATTTTCAACAGCTTCGCCGGTCTTTGCAACACTAGTGTCTTTTGTAACCCTGACGAAGTTCCGGAGGGAGCGAAACCGGTTGGTTATTGAAAAGAATAAAGTGGTGTAAATATAAATTAACAAGTGTATTATTATAACTAACTAACTAACCATCACGCCGTCTCTCTGAAGGGGTAGGCAGAAAGAATGGACTACCACACTTTTCTTTCCTGACATATTTCTCTTACTTCCTAAACATTCATATATCGTGTCATTTTTTTTCTCTGATTCCTCATGTGGCCGACATTCAATATTGAATTTATTTGATCGTACCACGTTTTCCTCGGTCTTCCTCTATTTCTAGTTCCATTTACATCGTTTACATATACTTTTTTTTACCATTCTTTCTTCATTCATTCTTTCCGTGTGTCCAAACCATCTTAATGATCCTTTCATTATTTTGTTCATAAAAACATCATTCGCACCACATTTACTTCTTACATTTTCATTCGACACTCTTATCATACACAAAGTAGATATTCTCACATTCGTCTAAGAGATCTCATTTCTGCTGCAGTTATTCTACTTTTATCCTTCTTTTGCCAGTTCCATGCTTCGCTTCATCATAAGGGTCGGTACAAGAAAACCATTGTGCACTTCCAATTTAGATTTTTGGATTATATGTTAAGTATTTATTATTAAAAATGCTTCACCACAAATGAAGTGCTTCATACGAAAGTCATTTCTTTAAACTCGGCATATTGAAGAATGCAAGTGATGGTGGAATATTTGAAAAATATCGAGTAAAGCCTTTGAAAAATATCGAGTAAAGTAAACAAAAAAGAGAAAAATATTGCGTTTTATAATCAAATCAAATCAAATCAGTTTATTTACTCAAACAAGACATTATAAACAGTATAAAGGTTTAAGGGATCAATTGAGTACAGGTAAAATATTATAAAAATACAACATAATACCAGGAACGCACTAGTGATGGTTCGACATTAGGAAGACAAAATACTTTCCAAAGTCAAGAGTATTTGTCATCTGAACGTACTTTCACTAACATGAAAGACGTCGATCTCCGAGGAGACTGCGTTCAGCAGACTAATTGCTCTTCCCACCGGCGTCACCAGAGGCAGATTGGTTCTGGCGGCCGGTAGGTAAAACAATCTGTGCTGTCGCTGTCTGAGATATCTATCGGAGACAAAAAGACCAACATCCTCCAGTACGGCCGAGTTCTCAAAGTATCCCCTAATTAATCCGAAGAAATGGGTAATTAGATGTCCATCTCTTCGAAGCTGTAGAGAATTGGTTCCGAGCATTCCTAGAAGAAATGCCGTATAATACTATAATTCATCCAAAATATCTTAAATATTCTCTTATATATAATCTAGCTTCGTTATATATCTTAGTTCTACTCCACTCTCGCATTTTTGGCACATTTTACTTGTATGATATTATACAATACAATAAGACAATTCGTTTACCTTTACAAAGTTTATAACAATTCGAAAAGAATAATAACATAACTATAGTCAACACGTGACGAGAGCGTGTTTTTAAATTAAAAATAAATGAACATTGAAACAAAAAATAATCGAATACGTTGTACGGCTGACAACGCTGGGATGTGCGTGTCAGGAATGTTCCAATGTGAATTTGATTTTATCATTCTAAACATTACTGCCAACTTCAGAATAACTAAGCAATTTATTTATTCCAAAGCTATTTGCATTTCTAACGATCGTGAATCACTTTAAGAAGAGATACACTTCGATTAATTTATAGTCATTTTTAAAATTCAAAACAAACATAAAAAAGCAATTTAATTTGTTTTATAAGTAACATCCTTACAGGGGTACTAAAACACGGTTAAAATGTTGTTAATGGAATTGTATTAAACGTTATATAAATTTTTAACATAATTAGATATAGAATCTAATACTCTAATAATCTCTTTTTACTTCTAATAATAAGTGAAATTACTCTTTATACCATTTTTTAAGGCGAAAACACAGGATTTTCACAGTTTATTTGGAAAGATAATTTACGTTTCTACCATATATACCTGTATACACCACACCATCTTCAGATGACATATATTTTTTTAGCTTTGACCCTGCTGAGAACACCTGAAGTTGGAGAATAACGTATTGTAAATTGATACAAATGAAAACGTCAGTTATCTAGAAGTTTTATTTTGTTTTATGTGAATGGCATGACTCGCATTTTAAAGGCATTATCAAATCTTTATTCAATTGCATTATCCAAAAAAAAAGTACATTTGATAGTGCCACAGAAAGGCGAAACATGCCATTCTCATAAAATGAATAAAACTTCTAGTAATTAATACAAATGAAAACGTCTGTTTTCTAGAAGCTGTATTATACTTCATATGAATGCCATGTTTCGCCTGCCTAAGGCATTATCAAATGTGTTATTTCTTCCTATTCATAAATATATATTCATTCGTATTAATTTTTTTAATATGGAGTTATAACAACATTGTTGAAGAAACAATAAACTAATGTAAATTATTATTATAGCATTACAAATATTTTATTAAAGGTTATACTGAGGATTGAAAAAAAAACGAATTTAGCAATTTTTATAAACAAAATGCTTCTATAAAAAGAAAACATATTTCCCGAGTTAAATAAGATCTCCAATTTTAAAATGTGTTATGTTATATGACATAATAAGTTTTTTTTATATATAATATCTAACCATCATCGACTCCTGGAAGGGGTAGCAGAAATAATGAACCGTCAAACCATTTCTTCCTGACATACTTCTCTAACTCCTTCAACATTTATTCATTGCGTCAAGTGCGCTAGTCATTCACATTGTTAACGTTCTTTACTATTCATTCCTTATTCATTCTTTTCTTGCATCCATAAGCTTTCATTTCTGAAGCAAATTTTTTATGTGAAGCTAATTCGAAATCAAATAGAATTTCTAACAGTCTCGTGTTTAAATTATCTTTTTCATTTTTATATAGGTACTTTGTATAATATATATAACGCTTACATTAAAAAAGTAAAATTACATTGACATGTTTCAGACAACCAGTCCTTCTTCAGTGATACATAGTATAAAGATACATATTTAAAATATTATAAAATAAGATGTCTCTTTAATAATAATTTTTTGAATTTGCTAACCACCGCATTGAGAAAGATCATTCATTTAATAAGTATCGTAATAGCGTTGAAATTCTGCATGTTAATAATATAAATATAAGTTTGAGTAATCCTGAAATTTTAGAAATTAAAAAAATATTTAAAATAAAGAAAATATTATAAATAATCAAATAAATTTAACGTCAAGTGCAATCTTTGATTTATTTCCTTTGTTGCAAGTTATTACCTGAACCCCAATAAGAACTTAAAATTATTATTTTAAATTCAATCATAATATTTGTTACAACAAAAGTACAAACGTTCCAAAATAAATCTTTATAACATCTGTCAGATCATGTTAACAATTTTATAATATTTTGAATATGTATCTTTATAAAATTATGTATCACTGAAGAAGGACTGGTTGTCCGAAACATGTCTACGTAATTTGAATTTTTTTAATGTAAGTTTTGTATATACAATGTATATAAAAAAGTAAAAAAGAAAAGAGAAATAAAGCATTTACAACACAAAGTATGGCGAATATAGAATAAAGTCTTGTGTTTCTTCAAAATTCCTTTAATATCGAGTTAAACACGCACGAATTTAAGTGTCTTTCTGAGTCAACTTTTTTAGATATAATACTCAATTCACATTTCATTTAAAACATGATATATAAACATTCATTAAATAAGTTCAACGTGTAGTAAAATAAGTGAACGCAATTTTGCTAACGGACTATACTTGTAGATAGAGAACGTATTTTTCACGAGATGGTATCGTTAATTTTTATGAGAAAACTCGTCTAAACTGATTGTCCCTGTACTGTGAAATTGTAGAATACGTAAACCGCGGAATACCTACATATATTAAAATGTTTAGGAATGTTTCATTTTATTTTGTAAGCGACAATCTAAAACGTAACAGATGTTCTCGGAATTCGTTTGAATAAATCAACTTGTTCTGCGAGCAAGTACAGAAGATGCCCAAATTATTAGATATCAAAATAACTTATCTGAACATGATTGCAAAGTGGTATGATGTATATTTCATTTCATTAGTTTCAATTATTTTAATTAAAAAACATAACAGAAAACACACTGCGAAGCATGGATGATAAAGTATTTTAACTACATTCTGAAACTACTTGTATAGACGATTAGCAAGACCAGGTTCACTTAATCACTTCATGTTGCACTTATTTATGATTGCAGACATATATCGTGTATATTTTATTTCATTAGTTTCAATAATTTGAACTCAAAAACATAACAGAAAACACACTGCGAAGCATGGATGATAAAGTATTTTAACTACATTCTGAAACTACTTGTATAGTCGATTAGCAAGACCAGGTTCACTTAATCACTTCATGTTGCACTTATTTATGATTGCAGACATATATCGTGTATATTTTATTTCATTAGTTTTAATAATTTGAACTCAAAAACATAACAGAAAACACATGAATGATAAAGTAATTTCTTTATTTCGACAGCGACCGGTTTCGCCAGGCTCGCTTGCATCGACAGACTGGTGCATGTCTGTCGATGTCAGCGAGCCTGGCATAACCGGTTGCTGTCGAAATAAAGAAAAAAAGTGGAAGAAGTTATAAAACATCGTTTTATAAATTATTATTTAAAATGAACTTCCATCAATAGATTTCAGTAAAAACATTTGATGTCTATTTTCTCGAAGTTTTATTATGTTTCATGTGAATGACATGTTTCACTTATCTAAGACAATTTGATAAATCAAATATGCATTTTTTTATGTTTGACAGGCGAAACATATCATTCACAAAATATAATAAAACTTCTAGAAAACAGACGTTTTTATTCGTATTAATTATTCCGTCTATTATTATGAGCAACCATGTTGCCATGTAGCTAGTGGCATATTGTGTATGTACATGAGCATTCATTCAGACCAGTCCCTAATCAGAGAAGTATGGCGAGGCCCGAGGGCGAAACGTAAGGGTCTGTCATAGTTAATTTCAATTACAACAGTGTTAAACAATAAATCCACATAAAGCTGTCCTCGTAGGCCTGCCGGTATGACATTCATTTGATATCAAATCATGACTTTTTGTGAACTAATTTGTTTCATTTTGTAGTTATGCTCTGAGAACTCAAATAAAATAAAGAATAACTCGGATGTGCCATTTTAAACGCCTTTTTTTAAAAAAATTGGGAAATATTAAAAAATACAATATTAAAAAGAAGGATGAAAGTAGAATAAATGCAGTAGAAATGAGATCTCTTAGACGAATGTGTGGATACTCTGTGTATGATAGAGTGTCGATTGAAAATATGAAAAGTGAATACGGTGCGAATGATGATGTTATGAATAAAATAATGAAAAGATCATTAATATGGTTTGGACATATGGAAAGAATGAATGAAGAAAGAATGGTAAAAAACTATATGTTAACGATGTAAATGGAACCAGAAATAGAGGAAGAAAGGAGAAAACGTGGCACGATCAAATAAATCAAATATTGAATGTCGGCCAGGTGAGGAGTCAGAGAAATCGATGCACGTGCATGACACGATGTATGAATGTTGAGGGATCGAAAGAAATATGTTAGGAAAGAAAATTGTGGCAGTCCACTCTTTCAGCCTACTCCTTCGGGGTGACGGCGTGATAGTTAGTTAGTTAGTTTAAAAAATAAAATTAAAAATAAAATTTTATGTAATAATTTATAATACTGAAATTGAAAAAAAAAAAAAAAACTAACTTATTTTTTGTCCTAAAAACAAAAAAATACGTATTATACGCGTGAACAGTAAATCCTATAAAATACGAAAGAAGTTTTTTTTCATATAAACCCTCTATTTATTTTAATATTATTTTACATAGTTTTTAATTTAATTCAAAATTATTCAGCTTTTCTTAATGGTCGTAGTGGGGAGTCAAGAATTGTTTGTTTACTCGTGTAGTTAATATTTATTTTGTTTGCACTTCGTAAATGTAAAAAAAAACATAATTATAGTTATGGTTAGGACATTCGGTGTGTTTAACTTTACATAATATTCTTAGCATAGAGGAAACGATATCATTTCATGTAGGCCGTGACTAGGACGGCGGCCGACTGGGTGTTCTTGCATCTAGAAATTATCCTGCCACGGGTATCTAAAGTAAACCAAAGACAAGCTTAATGATAAATGGCACGTGCGAGTTGCGGCGGACAGGTGATATGAATTTATTATGTCTAATCAAGTCGTACAAGATTTACATCCAAGGAATTATATTGGAGAACAAATATTTACCTTACAAACAAATATTATAGCGAAGTTAATATAAACATTATACTTTCGTACGAAGCACTAATTTTGTGTTGTGGGATTATAAAAAATAAAATTAAAACGCTTTTACTTGTTTTTACACACCATACTCTATTTTTGTGAAACCAACCGGTTTCGCTCCCGCCGGAGCTTCTTCAGAGTTACAAAACCAAATGTTTGTTTAGCAACCCTGAATAAAGTTCTGTAAAAACAAGTAAAAGTTTTCTCTGTGTTTTTATATAATTTGTACATACAACGCTAAATTTAAAAAAAATTATAATGTCATATCAGACATGTTTCGGACAACCGGTCCTTCTTCAGTGATACATATTTAAAATATTATAAAATTGTTTACAAATATGATCAGTTTTGACAGATACTTCTTGACACTGAAGAAGGACCGGTTGTCCGAAATATGTCTGATATGTATTTTTTTTCAAAGTGAGTGTTGTATATACAAAGTATATAAAAATAAAAAGACATGTAAAAGTGTTTTAAATCTATGTTTAATAAAACCATAACTTTTAACACATTATCATTAACATATTTTGAATCATGTAAATATTAATGATGTAAATGGAACCAGAAATAGAGGAAGACCGAGGAAAACGTGGCACGATCAAATAAATGAAATATTGAATGTCGGCCATGTGAGGAGTCAGAGAAATCGACGCGCGTGCATGACACGATGTATGAATGTTGAGGAATCGAGAGAAATATGTCAGGAAAGAAAAGTGTGGCAGTCCATTCTTTCTGCCTACCCCTTCGGGGAGACGGCGTGATGGTCAGTTAGTTAGTTAGTTTTTAAATGAAATATTTACATCGAGCGCGTGTTTTATATAAAAAGTGTTGTAATACAAAGTATACTCGTATTTAATTTTTATTCAAATATGAATCCACAACACAAAGTGAAGGCGAACATAAAAGAAACGATTGTTGTCGTTTTTTTATCTAAGTTCTCGTTTTATTTTATTTCTATCTAAGTTATTGAAGAGTTGGACTTGGGACTTGGATCTTCTGGCTTACAGGGGTTCAGCTAATGTGGGTATTCCTCTTACGTCTGATGGGAACATTGTTGGAAGGTGATTTGGTGGGTTGATGGTTTATGCGGGGCATGATTTGTGTGGCCCGGAGTGTTCCTCTGAAGGAGGATCGATTTTGGGCGCTTGTGGTGGCTGGAGGTGTTCAAGTCGTAATTTGAGAGGTCTTTTATTGTGGGGTTAGGATATGACGGGAGTCCTTTGTTCCACGTTCGGCAAGTTTCCGAATTAATTCATTTATCATCGGGATTCCCGATTCTAGGTGCAGTTGTGTGATCCTGGTTCAAGAAGGCGCACCAAGCGATAAACGGATAGCCTTATTTTGCAGGATTTGGAGTTTTCGTATGTGACTTGAAACTGCCTAGCCCCAGATTGGGGCTGCGTGAGTGAAGATTGGTCTTATGACCGTTTTGATTATCAGGAGTTTATTGTCGGTGCTTTTGTATTATATCAGAAATATGAAAGACATTGTATAGTTGTTATGTTTAAGGGTAACGGTATGGTAGATATGTGAGAATTTTTAATGGTTATTAAACCACGCGAGGTGAACGTACCTATAATAATTATTTTTTCTGTAGCAAGTTTAACTTCGATTTTAGGTTTCACAATCAATTGGTTTTATTGCCTTTGTTTGTCATCGCGGCTTGTTTGTGTGGCATGATAGATGATCCCGAATTAGGAAAAGCGGTAAATAACTTTCGATATATCATTTCTAAAATGTGATACTTAAAGTTTAACTACGCCTACTAATAATGTATGAAATACGATGCTGCCCGACGCTTGCGTGCACTTCACACCTGTACATTTTTAGAGATTGTGAAATATATTTTGCAATCTATACACATCAAGTATACTCAAACAAGAAATTTTCATTTCATTATAGAGACTCAACGCAATTATTTTGAAAGTTAGAGAAGTTTAAAAAGTTTATTATAGATAATGAAAACAAAAAAAAATTATACAAAATATCTTTATTATTATGTATTTAGTGTGCTTCCACTTGTGTTTATGTTCGACCGGTTTCGGAAGCTTGTTGCCATCTTCTGGTTGGTGATGAGCTGGAGGAAGATGGCAACAAGCTGCCGAAACCGGTCGAACATAAACCCATAAAAATAAAGATAGAGTCAATACTTTCTTAACCATTATTTTTCCATCCATGTGCTCCATATGTCCGAACCAACGCAGCGATCCTTTCATAATCAACGACCTTCGTGGCCGAGTGGTAAGTGCATTGACTGCCACCCCGAAGATTCCGGGTTCGATTCCCGGCGAGGGCAGTGTGATTGTCACACTGTCTTTGGTCTGGTGTAGAATTCACGTGACAATAAAATGGCGATGGATTAGCTACCTATCACATGTCACGAGAATCACTATTATAGCTATAATACCCTTTAAATCGATTTGGCTCATGCTGTCATGATGTAAAAGAGCGATTCAACAAAATAATAATCATAATAATAATAATAATTTTGTTCGTAATCTTTCTTCCGCTTCCATCGTCCATGACACTTCATGATATAACTAATAATTAGTTATATCTGGAATCCTGAATAAATTACCTTCCTGTCATTCTTTTTAATAATATAGAATCTTCATGAAATCTGATAAACCTATTAGACTAGAGTTTTCGTATTCTATGGAAGACGTGTTTCAATAAGCAATAAATACTTTGAACCGGATTGTAACATAAATCAGACTTAAGTACAGAGGGTAAACAATCTCGCGAGGGCAAGAGGCAAGACTCCAAGACTGAGACTAAACACCAACTATAAATATATCAATCGGGATGCTGTTTGTATGGAGATGGGATTAATCTTGGCCGCATGCAAATTCACGGGCGATGGTTATCTCCCCGAGCGAGCATTACGAGTTTCAGGCAGCTTGTAGCGGACATTGCCACTGTAGAAAAATTTAAGTAAACAAATTACAGAAAACAACTATAGTTACTAAAACGCAAACAATAAGAAAACCATTGTTCGCGTTTAAGCAACTTTGCGTTAGAATAATTTGATTGTGTTAAAATGTTCACGAAACGCAAAAAAATCGCTCTCTATGAAGGTAAAGTTCGTTATATAATATTAAGATCCATGTTTGTTACACATTTAGATATGTAAAAAAATGATTTTTTTTTGTAAAAAATCTTTTATAATGTATATTTAGCGAAAATCCACTGATGTTTGTGTCTTCGACCAGCTTGTTGCCTAAACTGGCCGAAGACACAAATATAAGTGGATTTTTACTAAACAAATTAAAAATAATTTTTTGATTTCATTTTTATTATTTCCAATTCTATCATTAAAATTCAAAAAAAATTTTTTACTAACGTACTGCTAGTTCTTAAGCGAAACCGATTGTAGTAAACTTTTCTTCTATCATAATGACTATTATATACATTAAAAAAAAAATTAAATAAAACGATATTTTATTATAATTACTTCCACATTTTTCTTTATTTAGAGAGCGATCGGTTTCGCCAGGCTCGCTGGCATCGACAGACTAGTCAGCTAGCCTGACGAAACTGGTCGCAGTCGAAATAAAGACAAATGTGTAAGAAGTTATAAAAAACATAGTTTTATTTAATTATTATTTAAAATGAACTTCCATAAAGAGATTTCAGTTAAATCATTTGATTTTTTTTTTAATATTCGTTATTTATAATGAACTTTATTTCTTTGTAGTAATATATTTTTTTGATGAAATATAGATTTTTATCTTTTTTTAGCAGTAAAAAAATTAAAATGATATTTGTTCTTATTGTAGTTAGATCAAAATAGTTATATCTAATTTAAACCACGAGTGTAATTTAACGCCTCCCTATACAACCTGTAAATATAGTGGCAGTAAACTGTCTAAATAATCAATTATTCTGTTTCTAATTTCAACTGCTTGAAGAATCTTCCACCTACACACCTGGTTTGAAGCAAGCGATGTATTTTTTGTTGCACTTGGTGATTTATATAGAAGATTGGATATCATCTCTCAGTGTGTCCGGTAAAGGTGGTTCTCACCAAGTGAAGGATTCTCGCCGTGTGGGATCATAACTCCCGCCAGCCATGCAAATGTAGTGCGGCAAGTATAAAAATGCTTTAGTATGTAAAACACCACGTCAATTAGCGGCCAAACTGATATATTATTCAATGATTTTCTAATAACTTCTGACTAATAATTCAGAGACTGACTCATTCCGGATACTTAAAATATTATAAGTATCTATGAGTTACTTATGTAGGCACTATTTATTACTCGACTTTGTTCATTGAAACAAAACAAGTATTTGTATGTTTGAAGTTTGTGCCACAAGAGTTAAAAGAATTAACTTTTATAAGTAAAACTATATAACTAAAATTTAACGAATTTGACATATGGAGTGACTAGATAATTTGATAGTGGCAAGGCGAAACATGTCATTCCTATTAAATATAACTATAATTCTAGAAAAAACAACGTCATTGTTTCGTATTAATTGTATCAAGTATAAAGTTTTACATCATTGAAGAAACAATAAAAAAAAAGTTATGACGTTTAATTTCCGTTGAATCCAAACGTTTGAAGGCGTTTAAAATGTATTTAAAAATTCTTTAATTTTTTCTTACTAAATAACAATATGACGTGATTGTTTGTTATTAATTAATATTACTTAGAATTTTCACTGTTAATGAAAATCATATTGAAAATCTTTATTTGTATTCAGATTTATCCCACATGTCATGTTCTTTAGTTTCTACCGATAATTTAACCGACAGATAAATAACACAATAATAGCGAATATATTTGTATTTATTTTGTAAGTTTATCTGAATTTACATATTAAATGTTTTAATTTTGAAACACTGTTATTATATGTATCACAATTTATTTAAACATTTTTAAGAGATTGTCGCGAAAGCCATTTCGCCAACCAATTTTGGCATCATCAGATGTTACAGACAACTGAAATTAAATACTTTAAAAAATCATACTTTCTATTATTACTTTGATACAATTATATTGCTATTGTATATGGACTTCTACGACGAAACTTCAGTAAAAATATGAGGTTTTGAAATGATATTGAATAAATAATAGAATAAAAAATAATAGAATCGAATAATATAGACCTAAAACTGAAAATACTCCTTATCAAGACCTATGTATGGAGTATCTTGATGTACGGCTGCGAGCGTGGTGCCTATCCGAAAGAGATAAACGGAGACTAGAGGCTTTTGAGATGTGGTCCTATAAACGACTATTAGCAATTTCCTGGAGAGACCACATTACAAATGAGGAGGTTCTCCAAAGAATCGAAGGAGGAAGGCACCTGCTCAGGACCTTGTCCGAAAGGCGTGCAAGATGGATCGACCATGTAATACGACAAGAAGGGCTCTTGCATGCCATAATGGAGGGTATGACCGAGGGGACAGACTCTAGAGGACGCCCACGCCGAGAGTACCTGGAGGACCTGTTGGTGGACGTGCGCTGCTCATCATATGCAGATTTCAAAAGAGCCGCACAAGACAGGGAAGAATGGAAGAAAATAATAGAGGAAATAGCTGCAAATCAATCCCAGGATTGAAACCAGAGAGAGAGAGAATTAATGAAATTATTTTACATGTGTCATGTAACTGATTTAAATATGGTTTAGGTACTTTGGTATTAGCAGCGTGTCGGGAAAAACAAATAGCACATTCCCTGGAATACTTATGCTTCGCAAGGTGAGTCATTAATTAGAAGCCGTGGTTAATGGAGGTGTTGGCCGTGTTGAAAGAACGAATCAATAAGTTGACTGGGAATCTTATTTCCATCGAACGTTCTACACGTTGCACGCAATTTCTTATCGCATTGAGAAATGCTTTTCCTGGCACACAATAACATCCGGCAGGATATTATGCTTACGGACTGCCGCACCTGGGCGCGGAGTGTAAACTACCGGCTAGCGGAATCCGGATGAAAGATATGAGTTATGCGAATAATCGAGTGAAACAAATGAGTAACATTGTTTTGAAAATCGAAAAGGCCGATATTCATCAGTTGAAATGTAGGTACTCGGCTCAATTTGAAATCTGTGATAAAAAGCATATATTGTAAGCTTTATATTTTGATACTGCTACAATATAACACGGTATGCTAATACTCTTCCATTATGGCTGTAGCTAAGAGCCAATAAGTCTTAAGTGAATCGGTGTCTGAAATAAGTTATAAACTGTTAAATTAAAAAACATTGTTTTATGTATCACAATTGTATTTTATTTTACGCGACAGCTGTTTCGTCAACATAGGTTGACGAAACAGCTGTCGCGTAAAATAAAATACAATTGTGATACATAAAACAATGTTTTTTTAATTTAACAGTTTATAATGTTAAGGTATCATAGTATTTCGGTCTAAACAATGGACTATGAAAAAGTTACTTACATTCTGTATTATCATCGACACAGTATCCATTATATTGTATTATATAAGAATAATTAATCTAGTTCACAGTAAATAGTATAGTATGAAGCACCCGTTTGGACAGACAAGTGCTCTGGAAGAAATCACAGCAAAATGAAAATCGGACATTTCAATCATAACTCATTTCGCCCAAACATTTACTTAAGACTTAGAAAGAGAAATTAGAGAAAGAAATTCCAAAAACTCTGCTTTCTGAAAACTTTCTGTTAATGTAAAAATTTTACAAAAATATACTCAATCTTCTTTCAATGTTATTGGACATTTTAATAAGGAACATATTTAAACACAGAATAAAATTTCAATGAAGACTCAACAACCGAAAGTATCCCCTTTCGTAGTTTTGTTTTCGCAAACGAATACCATATTAGCTACTATTATTCACTATCACTTGGTACAACAAGTGAAATCCATAATGAAATGATTGATTCGGTAATCACTAACATGGCTCAATTGTTAGAAATGATACGGAGATGCTGTGAATTGACGTTCGAATGGACACATATTGAAAAACCTTTCCTGATTAGGAAATCTGATACTATTGTAGTAAATCAGAAGTGGAATTTTTATGTTTCAAAACAATTATGAAATCTTAAATGATGTACTAGTAACATACATCCATCTCCATATTGTAGGTCATTATCGATCTGACACAAAACCAATTCTTTACAGCTTCGAAGAGATGGGCATCTAATAACCCATTTCTTTAAATTAATCAGGGGATATTTCGAGAACTCGGCCGTGCTAGAGGATGTTGGTATTTTTGTCCCTGATAGATTTCTCCGACAACGACAGCACAGATTGTTTTACCAACCGGCCACCAGAACCAATCTGCCTCTGGTGACACCGGTGGGAAGAGCAATTAGTCTGCTTTACGCGGTCTCCTCGGAGATCGACGTTTTTTATATTAATGAAGGTACGTTCAGGGGACAAATACTCTTGGCTTTTGAAAATATCTTGTCTTCCTAATGTCGAACCATCTCTATTGCGTTGCGTTAATAGATGCCTTAAACATTTTCCTGTTTGTAATGTCTTTTGAGTTAATAAACTGATTTGATTTGATTTGATAAATGTAACTGTTTATATATAAGAGGTTATTGCTATAGACCTAAAATGATTTGATACGATCATACAAAATTTCTTGTGAACTTATTGTTAATAGTTTTGAATCTCGAATTCTTTCGCTTCTGATTTCCATATTAAAGGGGTTTCAATCTGATGATGTCGAGAGTGACATATTTGACAAATAAATTGACACAGCTTCCCCGTGGCGACCATCAGGTAAATATCCCATTGTTCGGGATCACCTGATCCGCCCACAAATGAGAGCATTTGGGATATAAGCGGAGAGTAATTGTCCCGCGCGATAATAACAGGTTCGTAGTGGTATTCACTTGAAATAGACTGCCTCAATATCTACGCGGGTATGCGAGGATCCCGAGAATTGAGGAAGTAATAAAATGTGAAATGTCACGATTTTGGATTATTGGCAATCCTCAGCTGAATGTTTGCAATTTCACGGTGTGACAATATTGTATTTACGAGATTGCGAACGATGTGTGTATTTCCGGTACACCAAAAACGGGTTAAAATTTTTCAATTCATCAATCGTTTCGATGAAGATTATTTATAAAAAAATATGGATTTAACCTTTTTATTTTCCTAGAGTCGATAAATCGGCTTTCAGTTAATCGCCAAAAACGCCCCGAGACGATAAATTGACTCTTCAAAACATTCCGTTTTTGATCAATCTTTTTTCAATTCAATTTTAAATTCTCTATTCAGTATTAGAACTTATTAAAGGAAGTGAAACATGGAGCTTTAAAAATAATGAGAAAAATATGCAAAAAGAAACAAACAAAAATCTGAACGAAGGAATATCAAAAAACAATATAGTACAAAAATAGTGTTTAAAAATGGTATATTATATTTGATTGAAATCCGATTTTTGCATGTTAGAAAACTTTGAGATTTAATAATGGAATTCGAAAGTCGTACAGTAGGTGAGTATATAAAGGAATTTTAGAGGTGGAGTAAAATTGTTATGGCCATTATTAAGACATAAAGATGGCATAAAATGATACAATTCTATTGCTCCATTACTGATTCTGAATTTGAGATAAATTAGTAATATTATTACAAAGCGTAGAATGCACGTAAACAAAGTGTTTCTAGATTATTACGAAAGAACAATAGAAGCCTGTATATATCTGTAAAGCGAGTACACAAGAAAACCGAAAAATAGAGCAAGATATAGACAGGTTGGTGCTGGAAATAAGTAAATGGGAAAAAAAATCCTATCAATACAAAAATCACAAACTCTAATGGTAGATGCACATAATGGAATTTTCAAATCATTATGTGTGAAAGTGAATAACGAACGTAAAAATAAGCATTGCAGATGAATGTATCGTTAAGAAAATTAAGAAAGGATCATTGAGATGGTTTGGACATAAGGAACCGAATGATTGAGGGAAGAATATTATGTTTAATTATAGTGGCGATGAGGTTCGCAACCCATCACACCGCGTCTCCCGCGTAGCGAAAAGAGAAGGATGGAGTGCCGCATCAGTAAAAGTGTGACAGTCCATTCTTTCTGCCTACCCTTTCGGGGAGACGGCGTGATGGTTAGTTAGTTAGTTAGTTAGTTATAAACAAATAAATCAATGAATTAATTGCAGCCATAATTGAAGGATAGAACAATATGGAAGTAACCTTAATTAACCACATTTATAAATAATAGCTGCCTTCTTGAATATAGACGGTTTTATGTAGTGACGTCATATTTGAAATCAAATTACTTTTAATAATTAAAAAACACAAAGATAATTTGTACAATTATTTAAAATAAGTGGCTTTACGAAGCTACTTATTTATTAGCAATCATTCTGTGTCGTTAATTCACATTTATATAACTTTTAAAAAACATATTATTTTCAAAACAATTGTTTGTAATTTTTAATACCATGTTTCGAAATGTGAAGTGATTAAAAATATCTGAAATCGAACGATAAATTTATGTTGACAGCATATACAGTATGCAAAAAAAATGAATATAGCTTCAGAAAATGGAACGATGATAATCAAATGCCATATAAGAGTGGTGAATAATACTATTTTGAAACACACTCACGACGCATTATTTATTATACAACAAATGAAGTATTTAATATAATCAACATCTTGAACTGTCCGCAGATCAGACCCTCAGGGAACACTTTAAATAATGTTTTGAACGTAATGCTTGCATTTCTGAATATTCCTGAATCCCGCTTGTTACTTGTTTCACGAGTATCACAAATTTCGCATCTAATAGTCGCAGTTAACAGTTCGAAGAATCAATGTATGGGCAGTACGGAGTTCTGGATGATCCTACTAAAGATATTTATCGAGTTGCTCCATCCATGTAACTTAATACTATGCTATGAAGTGGTTCATAGGTTCCGAGTAAACTGGTATGCAAAAATAATTAAACATGCATATATGGATTACAGGGTAGAGTTAATTTAAATATACCTATATACAAAATGCAAAACAGCTTAATTATTATAAATAATATACAAAGAAAACAAACGTTTTCTTTCGTATTCTTATACAAAGTCTCTATAGATACTAAAATATTATATATTTTGATTTGTGTTTGCAAAATTTACAACAAATTTAAATTAATATAAAAAATTATTTCTATTTTTCTTTTTTATACACTTTGTATATATAATACAACACTGATATTAAAAAATAAAATTTAATAGACATGTTTCGGACAAAAAGTCCTTCTTCAGTAAAGATACATATTTATAAAAATATTATAAAATTGTTGTTGTTTACATGATCTGACAGATGTGATAAAAATTTATTTTGGAAAGTTTATGCTTTTGTTATAACAAATATTATTATTCAATTTAAATTTTAAAATAATAATTGTATAATTGGGGTTCAGGTAATTACTTACAACAAAGGAAATAAATCAAAGATTGGACTTGACGTGAAATTTATTTGATTATTTATAATATTTTCTTTATTTTTAATAGTTTTTTTAATTTCTTAAATTTCTAGATTGCTCATAGTTATATTTCTATTATTGATAATAGAAGAAATAATATAAAACTGTTAATTGAGATCTCACAAAATATTTCTCATTCGATGTAATTTGTTTACCACTAATTCATTATATTTTGTCGTGAGAGCTGTTTTGCTCACTGATGTTAGTATTGTCAGGTCTTAGACAATAAACAGTAAGATTTTTTTTCAAAGTCCTTGTCTTTATAGATTCGCGTCAAGTATTATATAAAATTTATTTATTGTTTCTTGAACACTGGCACTGGTGTAAAACTCTATATTAAACCATTGGGTACGAATGAATACGTCAATTATCTTGGAGTTTTATTATATTTAATGGGAATGACTTGTATAACCTTGCTAAGGTATTACCATATGTAACTGAAACATGTCATTCCCATTTAAAATATAATAAAACTCATAGAAAACAGACGTTTTCATTCGTATTCAATTTATTATATTAAATATTGAAATTTAGTATTCATCTATTAAGTTTATCGTTACGGGTGTGAATTCAACTTTCTACAAGCTATTACGCGCATTCGATACACAAGTATTAGTTTCTCCGTGTGGCTTGTTGAACTCTTGAGTTCAAAATAGGTTCACGTCTAACTATTTAAGCTGCAGGTTATGCACAAACACGATCTGGCGCATTATCAACCGCGTGGCCAACCGATATATTTACCTAATTGACTACAGTGCGTTATTTACCACGCTTATAACCTAGCTTTGTGGAGAACCAATAAGTTTTAGAAATGCGCACGTCGTGCTTCACTAGATATACAAACATACGAATACAAGTGACTTACTCTAGGGATGTTAAGATCACTCGTTATTGTACGAGTATTAAATCGTAAATTGGAATAAAATTATTTTTCTTCTAATTTTTTTTAAGAATTAAAATAAAGTTTTTCCTCTTTAAAGTTATATTTGTTAGCGTACTATATATCGTTCTCCGATGATGATGAAGGTGTAAAACCTTTGAAACATGTCAAAAAAATATACTCAAAAGTGAAAAAAAAAATCATAAAAAACGCCATTATGGAATTCCACAGTGATCAATGCTTTAAGCGTATTAAAAAATATTCTACTTCTTATCAATGGCAACTTTAGTCTTATATAGCTTATCGTTAGAATGACATGTTTTGCGTTGTTAATGAAATTCTCCATATCTTTTATTATTCTCAGAAAATATAATAAAAGTATTAGAAAACCGAAATAATAAAAAGGTCGTTAAGATGGTTTGGACACATGGAAAGAATGAGTGAAGGCAGAAAGGTAAATAAGGTATATGTAAACGACGTGAACGGAGCTAGAAAAAGACGAAGGCCGAGGAAAACGTGGCAAGATCAAATCAATCAAATATTGAATATCGGTCACGTGAGGAGTCGGAGAAATCGATGTGCGTGCATGACAATATGTATGAATGTAGAGGAATCGAGAGAAGTATGTCAGGACAGAACAGTGTGGCGGTCCATTCTTTCTGCCTACCCCTCCAGAGAGACGGCGTGATGGTTAGTTAGTTAGAAAAACGAGTTTTTTTTTCTTCAAATTATTTAATAATGTGAAGATTTACATTATTGCTGAAGATACTGTATATCTAAATGGGATATTATGCAATATCTTTATACATAATATTTTTATACATAATATGAATTAAAAGATAAATGGTTGGAACCCTTAAAACCACACTAATATTATGTTATTTCTTCGTCATATTAATAATACCATTTTAACTTTGGTTATAGGAAGAAGATCACTGAAATTCATGAGTATAAAAAAGTTTATGATATATGCACGTTGTCACATTTGGAATAACATGAGACTATTGTTGATTGAAAAAGTCCATGAAACCCAATACTAACGAAAACAAATGTTTTTTATGATATTATAATAGAGAACCCAACATGCTATTCATCGCTATGGCAATATTAAGTTAATATACATAAATCGATCATAATAATTTAATTCCTATTTTCAAATCACGCAGATAAAATACATATCTTAGAATTATAATACAAACTAATTTGAATCAATCCTGTTTTTTTTTTAAATTTGATTTTACACCGAAAGAGTGTGAACTCAAAATAGTTACAGAAGTGTTTAAAAAAACTCGTTAATATGTAATGTATGTGCAGTCGTTTGAGTTCTTGTCTGACCGGTATTAATTCATATGCTTTCATTAAAAATTTATGATATTATTCAAAAACAATTTAGCTTTTAGTCTGACAGTAGGCGTAGTTATGAAATTTGAACTCATCAAAAAGAACACACGATAAAGACCGCCGAGCGGAATAAATAATAGAAGTCTTCAGCAATAGAAAAAAAAGTTTTCATACAATTTCAGCCAATAGATTAAAATAAGCATCTCATATCATTATTTTATACGTACGTATCAACGAAACGTATTTCAATATATAGTCATTATCATCTAACATGTTCATTATTTTTTTAAATTTAAGGTTCTACAGTGGAATTCCATAATTCTAAAATTTACGTATATATATATTTTTTTACTATTTATATTTATTGTTTCTTAAACAATGATGTAAAACTCCATATTAAATAATTAATACGAATGAAAACGTCAGTTTTCTAGAAGTTTTTTGAAAGACATGTTTCGCCATTCTAAGGCATTATCAAGTGTGATGATGCCTTACATTTGACAATGCCTTAGAAGGTCGAAACATATCATTCCCATAAACTATAATAAAACTTCTAGAAAACTGACGTTTTCATTCGTATTAATTACTTTTTATAGTTTATTTGCCTCTATATATTTCAAATGTTTTACTTCACCGGATTACCTATATTTTTTTCGTTCTCCAAAATGATGAATCTAAAATATAATACGTGAAGACAACACTGTCTTGATTTATAAAAATTGAGTATTGGCTTAAAATGTCAAAATCCGCAAAATGAAGCACGAAATTCGCATTCCGCTGGAAAAGATTTTCTAAGCGTCACTATACGATACACATGCATTGGTACAAAAGTATCGTTCGGTGTACCTATTTAAAATGCTTAAGCCAAACTGATACCGAGCTAAAATGGGAGTTACAGGCACGCCTGCCTGCCAGTTTATCCGCAGCTTTAGCTCTGGGGTACCTACATACCTGCTTAAGCTGAAAGCATCTCGTGTAAACCAGACATTACATTCTTATAATCCACAGTATATTTAAAGTGCCAACGAGTCAAAATAAATACATCTTAATTTGAAAAAAAAACTTGGTAGTTAATTACTAAAGGACTTGAAATTATTTTGTTCATTTTATTATAATAATAATAATTATTATTTTTAAACTCTAATCTATTTTAGAGTTACACTATGTCACAATATACATATTAAAATTAAATAAAACGAGTAACAAAATCCTTTCAAATATGTATTTAGTTTTATTTCACTTTATATTGGTCAGTCTATTGGACAGACCTAAATCTGAGAATACTCCTCATCAAGACCTATGTATGGAGTATCTTGGTGTACGGCTGCGAGACATGGTGTCTATCCGAAAGAGATAAACGGAGACTAGAGGCTTTTGAGATGTGGTCCTATAGAATACTATTAGGAATTTCCTGGAGAGACCACATCACGAATGAGGAAGTTCTTCAAGGAATCGAAGGAAGAAGGCACCTGCTCAGGACCTTGTCCGAAAGGCGTGCAAGATGGATCGGCCATGTAATACGTCAAGAAGGTTTCTTGCATGCCATAATGGAGGGTATGACCGAGGGGACAAACTCTAGGGGACGCCCATGCCGAGAGTACTTGGAGGACCTGTTGGTGGACGTGCGCAGATTTCAAAAGAGCCGCACAAGGCAGGAGAGAATGGAAGAGAAGAATAGAATAAATTGCTGCAAACCAATCCCAGGATTGAAACTTTCTAACTAACTATTGGACAGAATGGACAGATCTTAAAAAACAACGATTTATTTAATTATCAGATAATAAAATGATAATACATTTAGGACAATCAAATATAGTGAAGTATTTACTTCATTTATAAAAGATTTATAACATATTTGGCCATTTTCCAAATAATATTAACTCTTGGTAAATTTTTGCGGTGGGGAGTAGAACCCGGGTATTTATAGAAAATTATTATACTAAGCCGTACCTACGCATATCCAACATAAATATTATGGTTATAGTTAATGATAACAATTTATTTTTTTAGAATTCTGATAGCGTTCACCAGATTTGTTTATTTTAATCTGCTGTGTAGCGATTCACTTCATGTATAGTAAATGAAAATACGTCATGAAAAGTGGGATTCCTAAGAATATAAAACGGGCCTTTAGTGACGTAAGAAAATATAATTGTGTATTTTATTGACATTTTCAAATCAGCGTCTGCAAAATCTTAAGACCATATAAATATTTTTCTCAATACTTGTTGACAAGATATGAAAACACCCAATTTAGAAGAAAAAACCTAGATCTAATATTCGCAGTGTAAAAAATAAAATTGCTATGAAAAAAAAAATAAACAAATTCATTACTAACTAACTTACTTACTATCACGCCGTTTTCCCAAAGGAGGTAGGCAAAAAGGTCGGAAGAAAGTTTTTTCCCCGAAAATCTTGTCTCAACTCCTCAACATTCATACAAATACACTTGCTTATTGTTTTTTGTATAATGATGTACAATAAAACTTGCGAAAACGTCTGTTTTCTACAAGTTTTTTTTAGTATTTCATGGAAATAATAATTAAATAAAACGATGTTTTTTAACTACTTCCACTTTTGTCTTTATTTAGACAGCGACCGGTTTTGCCAGGCTCGCTGGCATCGACAGACTGGTGAAATGATAAGTTCACTTTGCAAATACATAATCAAATTGTATCATATTTGAGCAGCTTTAAGAAGGCAAAATACGTCATTCCCATAAAATACATTTAAACTTGATCATGTTTGAAATAAAAATAAATGTATTATTTAACATTAACAAGTTTTAATTTATTGTGTCTTCAACAATGTTATATATAACTCCCTATTAAATAATGAATATGAATGAAAACATCTATTTTCTAGAAGTTTTATTATATTTTATGGGAATGACATGTTTCGCGTTGTATGAGAAAATATAGGAAGTTATAATAATAATAATAATAATAATAATATGCTAACTTTTAAAGCGCCGTTTTTGTGATGTAATCACCTCAAGGGCGCATTAAGACGTGTTTTAAATCTTAAAAATCTAAATGTGACCGCTTAAAAAACGATCGGTTTGAAAGTATAGTAGAACAAAGTATAAATGTTTAAATTGGGTATGAAATATGAAAAAGATGGGTTTTCAATTTAGATCTGAAATCTGTCGGATCATTTATGCATCTAAGGTGTGAAGGGAGATTGTTCCAAGCTGATGGACCGGCTACCGCGAACGCTCGATCCCCGAAATTTGTACTGGGGCAACGCTTCGGCTCAACTAATCTTCCTATTGCTGAGGAGTTCGCCGAGCGAAGTGTGGATTTCCGTGAATTTAGGCTGTCCGTTATACAGAGTTCAGATATATAACTTGGTGCCATTCCATGTAGCGCTTTGAAGACTGTCCAGCAGAGTTTATACTGGATTCTTTCTGGACTTTTAAGCCAGTGAAGTTCTTTGAGATGTTGTGTTATATGAGACTTTTTTGGAATGCCTTTAATGAGCCTTGCTGCTGCATTGAACGCAGATTGAAGTTTGTTTATTTGTTGTTTTGGAATGTTTGCATAAATTCCATTACAATAATCAAGTCGTGACACAACGAAGGAATTTACAAGAGTTTTGAAAGTGTCGTGGGGAATACTCCTTTTGACGGATTTTAATCGTCTTAGGTGGAAGAAACTAGCGCTGACCGTGTTATTAATTTGGGATTTTAGAGACAGATTTGCGTCAAGATAAACACCAAGAAGCTTTGTGGAGTTTTTGGGAACGATATCATTGTCAACTGTTGAAATTGAGGAATGATCGATAAGATGTTGACGCTTTGCGGAAGAAGTCCAGAGAAATTCCGTTTTGGATGGATTTAGTTTAAGTTTGTTTGATGCCATCCATCTGGATATGGCATCAATGCAGTTGACAGTTGTTGACGTAAGATGTTTGGTGTCATCAGGGTTGCAGAAAAAATAAAGTTGCTGATCATCAGCATAGCAATGTGAGAGGAGGCCAAAGGATTCGATTATTTTGGCAACGTCATTTGTAAACATGATAAATAAAAGGGGTCCTAAAACAGAGCCTTGTGGCACACCAGATTATTATAATGTTATAAAGAACGTCTCGAAGTATTATAGATGTATACTATACATATAATAATCTAAAAAATAAAACTTTATTTATCTTTTCTTATTTTTGAAATTCGTTATTTTAAAACGCGTATGCGCTTATGTTCACATTCAATATTGAAAGTAAAATATTAAGAAGTAATTATTTTCTCCGCGGGGTAAAACAGGATGCGGTCCAGAGAAGGTGAGAGATCGGCGTCTGATGAGGATGATGCGTCGCCTTTCGATACGGCGCCTCATTAGGCCGTCCGATCTCCTTCCCGCATTAGTGAGTGATGACAGTCTGAACATCCAGCGGTGAGAAGTATAATATTTCTCCCGGGAGCAAAGAGCCGCACGCCTGACATTAATTTCGACTGGCACGGCCCGTGAAGCTAATGGGAGAGGGGTTTGTAAACAAACAAAAATCTTTAATTTCAATTTATTGACACATATATGACGTTGCGAATAAATGAGAGAAAAATGGTTAAAAATTATATACAAGAAGTGTGAATGGAAAAGGAAGACGAGGACGGCCGAGGAAAACATGGCAATACCAAATGAAACAATTTCTAAAAGGCGGCCACATTCGAAGTCGAAAAAATCGACGAGCGTCCGTGTAACGATGTATGAATGTAGAGAAACTCGAGAGGTATGCCGGGACAGAACAGTGAGCAAAGCACGCAACGTCACATACTAACTAACTAACCATCCTTCTGTTTCTATGGATTGATCAAAAATCATACATTGAAACTTATTAATTACTCGTACATGATTTTTACTCTCATAAATATTTACTTTCACTAATTGGTCGTAATAAAGTTCTATATAAAAACAATGTCAATCTTGTGTTATAGAGTCTCCATAAAATATTTTTTTTTAAAAACATTATAATTCAAATTAATTAATGCGATCGATTTCTAGAAGTTTCATTATATTTTAAGGGATGATGATGATGATGAAGATGATGATTTATATAGCGCCATTTTTGTGAAAGATTCACTTCAAGGGCGCTCGCTCGGGCTTCAAGGGAAGGATCTGTTTCACCTTGCAAGAAAATTATCAAATGATATTTGATAACGCATTAGCAAGGTGAAATGCATCACTTTTATTAAATATAATGAATCTTCTAGAGAAAGCTTATTTTTCATCAAAATTATATCAATATGATTAAATTTTATCATTATTGTGTAAGAATAAAAAAATATATAATTTAATTATTTGAAATGAAAAATTAAATACGCTTCAATGAAAATATTTTTTTCCTGAAAACGCAAAATAGTTTTTCTTTATTACTTTTATTATTGTTTACACTTTAAAATTGTCCTATCTCATTGATAAAAATAATTTTCATTGAAGCCTATTTAATTTTTTATTTCAAATAATTAAATAACATTTTTTTTTATTCTTACACAATAATGTACTAACATATTGATAGAATTTTGATGAAAAATAAGCTTTTTCTAGAAGATTCATTATATTTAATAGGAGTGGTGCATTTCACCTTGCTAATGCGAATTGTAATTCTAAGTAATACGTCTAATAAGTACTATTGTGATTTAAGATCTAGTAAAGCTGTGTAAATTTATGGGTTGAGAACAGATACTTTGGATCGTAGAAGATGGAAGAAATAACCACAGAAAGTGTGTAATTACTCTAACGTTGGTATAGTGTTATAGAGAAAACGTGACAAAACAAACAATTTGTCATCCGTTTATTCTTTTCAATTACAAAATAATCGGATTAGCGTTTATCAAAACGGGAGCAAGGATAAATGATTGCATTCCCAGAAGCGGGATATCAAAAGCAATAGTTTATCTCCATTCAAAATAAATAATGGCTGCCGGCGTTGCTTTCTGCCAGAAATAATGGCGATTTTTATGATTCGCCATAATATTTACAAGAAGCTCCGAGGAAACTTCAAAGCTTGTTGCCCGTGGCAATGCGTAATTTTGATAAGTTTTCCTTTGGATTATGTTTGTCTAAATAGTAGAGCGGTGTATTTAGGATTAAACATAAACACGACTGGTGCTGTTGCCCTCAATTTTGATTGACTTTAATACATCTAAAAGTTTGATGTGGTGGAAACGTAGAAATTCTAGATTATTAGTTAATAATTTAAAAATAGTACAACGAATTGTAAATCTTCTTAAACTTCTTGTGTTTTTGAATGATTAAGAGTTAAAACAATAAATGTATACATAAGTATATGACCAATCTCGCCGTGTGCTTTGTGTTGACGCATATTTAATTGTTTTAGTTTGCATTAAAATGGTATTTCATTTCGCTTTTCAGCATTTAACATTTCAATTAGTATAATTTTAAAATATAAGAAATAAAATAAAAATTTGTAAGACCTGACGATGCTAACATCGGTTTAGCGAAACAGCTGTCGCCAATAAATATAATCAATTGTGATATTCATAACAAAGTTTTTCATTTAAACAGTTTAAAAACTTTGTATTTAACCACGGTATGGTTATTATAATTGTTGTCAACAAGTTTCGCTTGGACCCAATTAATTAAATACTGAAAGGCGGTCACATTCGAAGTCGGAAAAATCGACGAGCGTGCATGTTACGATGTATGAATGTGGAGGAATCTAGAGAGTATGTCAGGATAGAACGGTATGGGGGTCCACCCTCTCTGCCTACCCCTCTGGGGAAGCGGCGTGTTGCTTAGTTAGTTAGTTAAATAAATAAAAATGTTCACTTATTTTCATTCGACACTCTATCATATATAGATTTTCCACACATTCGTCTAAGAGATCTCATTTCTGCTGCATTTATTTTGCATCCATAGATAAGGGTGCACAAACACCATTGTGTACTGCCATTTTAACCATTGCCATTTAAATTCTATACATCACAAAAATACGAGTACATACCCAAGTACTACAAGTACCTGCCCAGCGCAACAGCAAAATGATATAAGTTAAATTATTATGTATTTTTTTAGGACGAAATCGTGAGTAAGAATGGCAACGCGGAAGACGTATCCCTGGTTACCGTAAGAGCGTGTATGACAGAAGCAGCGCCATTGCCTTGTATTTCCTCAGCACCGAGTGACGGACAGTGTTTTGTTCGAACAAGACGGGAATAGGAGGCTAACGGGGCCGTATATGGGCCTTCGGACATGCCGCCTGCCTGGGGTATAAAATATGAGGTTCACATTACCAAATGAGACACGATCTGACTCCAATAAGAAACGGTCATGGCTCGCTCGTAGAAGAAATAACAAAACTTCTCACAAATGAAACACGTATTATATACTATCATATGTTGTGTATATATTCGTTTACTGATACATTCTATAATAAATGCATGATAACCTCTGATGAATAAGAAACAAGAGTTCAATGGAACCTCTCATAACGAGCACCTCTCTTAACGAGTAATTTATATAAGTGTTTTTTTTAGAGGTTTGGTTTTTAAATTAACACCATTGTTTCTACAGGCTGTCAATTTGACAGTTAATAGTTGATTTGTAGCCAGTACGTTTTGCCATTTTATCTAATTGCTCAATAAAAGTATCGAAAATTGGACTTCACGATTGCGCTTCATTCAAGCTAGCCGTGGCGCTCATATGCCCGAAATCATATATAAACAATAATTACACAAAATTATCTATTAAATAAAGCCAGTCATGGGCATCAACATTATTTTAATGTGTTTTTATTAAATTTTGAATTTGTATACCTCTAAAAAACACCCTTATACACATTGTTACATAAAGGGTGTTTTTTTAGAGGTATACAGATTCAAAATGAAAAAAAAAACACATTAAAATAATGTTAATGTCTATGATATTGGGTTTATTTAATAGATAATTGTATGCCATTATCGTTTAAATATGTATTATTTCGGGATTTCGGATACGCATTACCGTATTTTACATTGATTAAAATTGTTTCGCTGAACGAGTGTTTCACATAACGAGTAAGATTCTGGAACGAATTATCCTAGTTATGAGAGGTTTCACTGAATTTATTATTGAATAAAAAATAATTATATATAACTAACTAAATAACTAACCATCACGCCGTTTCTCCGGAAGGGTAGGCCGAGAGGATGAACCGCCAAACTGTTCTATCCTGACATAACTCTCACGCCTCTTCTATTATGCATTCACACACCGTGACACGGACGCTCGTCGATTGTTGCTACTTCGAACATTGCCGCCTTTTAGTATTTTTCCTTGGCCTTCCTCGACTTCTTTTTCCAATCACCCTACTTGTATTTATCTTTTTAACCATTTTTCCCTCATCCATTCGTTCCACATGTCCAAACCATCTTATTGACATTTTTAAATTTTATTTAACACGCATTTACCCGCCTAACATTTCTTTCTAACTACTTCATTAGGTATTCTATGATACATTGTTTTTCCGTACATTCTTCTAAATGATTTCATTTCTACGGCATTTATTCTACTCTCATCCTTATTATGCTGCAAAATCAGTTTGATCATTAGTATGTTTTATTCCATTCTCTTTGACTGAATATTTCTAAAACAGTGGATGAAAGAGTAGAAACAGAGGAATATGACGTAGCTCTATATAGCAACCTTTGATGTTGAGGTATCATTCAACTTGAATGTTAATTTGTGGAAATTGTCTATTTTCTTAGAATTTCGGCTTTAGGCGCACGGCGCTGGCGCCTGGATAGATCGTTGATAAGGCGAATTTTGTTAAATAACAAATACGTGGAATGATGTAGCCGGAGAGATAATTTGACCAAAATTCACGGTACTGGCAAGATAAAGTAGATATTTTAAAATAGCTTCGATACGCCATTTTTGTGGTTAAGTGAATTCTACTACCTAGTTGCCGCGTTAAAACGTGTAAAGGAACTGCATTTTTAAGTTACGTGATTCCCGATGTGATGAGAATATTAATTGTTGCTTATATGTGAACTTGAAATTGTTCTGTTGTTTCAATTCGGCCTTGGTTCTAGCAACTGTTTAGGCGGGAAAACAATATATTATCTATGCAGGGACAATTTTCATAAAAATATATATTTTTTTCATTATATGGTAAGCTCATGTAAAATAATTTTACAATAGACATAGTAATTTTCCTTGGGGGTACAACTACGCGCTGTTTATAATATTATCTACAAGCTCCCAGGCTATCCGTGCGTGTAAAACTCAGAATGCTTAATCATCGCTGGTACCCAAAAGGATCTTAGAAGGACACCCAGGTGGAAGAAGGAAGGCAAGCAGGCAAAGGTTACGATGGGAGGAAGAATTTGGGATGTCTAACCCAGCTGCTGCAAAAAACAGCATTGGAAGGTCGAAGCGGAGGACAGGAGGAGTTGGAGGTGATGATTGATGGAGATCAAAGCTTGATATGGGCTGTAGGGCCATCGAAACGAAAGAACAGTAATTTTTATTATGTTAAAGACAATCGAGACACTTAATATATTTTTTTAATTTCAAGATTCCAGCACAAATATATGATATATTACTATACCCTTAAAACTTAATTCACTCTACAATCGTTATCAGTAATGAGTTTTAACTTTTAACGTAAATCATATTTTCTTCACTCACGCTAAAAGAATCATAATTAACTGCTGTCATACAACAAAATTAGAACAAAATACTAAATAATCCAGAAACGTTTTCGGGCATGCGTCATGTGCATTTCGGATTATTTTCCGAGAAAATCGAAGTATTCTCCTTTGGCTTGCATCAAAATATTTTCGTACTCTTTCTTGATGACATCCGTTTTTTTCCTATGAAGACTACAGGGGAAAAACAAGGAATGTCAGTTAAAATTCAAAATAAATGTAATAATGCCATCTAGCGGCATTTGTACGTTTTTAGCATCTATCCACAGTAAAAATTTCATATTCAAAAATCATCTGTGTCATCGACTATGGCCAGATAATCGATTGCTAATTGCTAAGAAATATATAGACTTTGATTAGCTTTATTCTCAATTTATTCAAATTAACCTTCTACTGACATTCCTTGTTTTTCCCCTGTAGTCTTCATATTATGATATAACAGCTTGCGTAATACATTAGTAATAATAATGGCCAATAATTACTCAGCGGATAAAGTCCTCGCCTGGAAATTGGAAGGTACTGTGTCCCGCTGGTAGCGACAGTTATACATTTGAGCGAATTACGATATATCTGTTTTTCAGTGTTTTGACGAAAAAGATTCATTATGGTTTACACCTGTAGATAGTATGCTAAAAAACGTAATATCGAGGGACCAATAACATATAAATGACTAACCTTTACACCCTTCCCTAGAGAATCCATAGTGTAGGTACTCGCACTCATCGCAGTGAAACCCTTCCACCCCCGGAAGGCAGTTGCAGTGACCGGTCAAGGGGTCGCAGAGGGAAGAGGCTGATCCTTCGCTGTTGCAGGAGCAGTTGACACACCCCGCTGCCACGTTACCGAAGCCCTCCTTTCATACATAAGGACAAGTGATAATTAATGACATATTCTTAAAATAAGATAATAAAATAACTACCGATTAGCATGACCATAAAGCAAGTTTTTAATATAATAATAATAATAATAAAAGGTGTAATGTAAATAGGAGGGTAGCCTTTTATTTGAGTCACAAACATATTATGAAACAATATATTTACAACTTGCAATTACGTCAACGACCTTCAAGGCTGGTGCTTTGACCGACACGTCGACGGTCCCGGGTTCGATTCCCGGCGATGGCAGTATGATTGTTACAGTATGGTGAAGAATTAACGCGACAATAAAATGGCGATACAACTATTTTAATTTGAAAATACAGTAGAGTCTCGGTTATCCGACCTTCGGTTATCCGACCTTCCGAGTTATCCGACCTACCGGGGCAATGCCCCTTTCCTTTACCCGGCTGCACGCATTATATTCGCGCGCCAGGCGACAGTCTTCAGTATTTATGTAGCTCTTTTGCATGTTTTATTACTTTGCCGTAAGTGCATTTTGATGTTTTAGTTCGTTACATTCAGTTATGTTACATGTACATATTTGAAAAGTTTTCGATGTGCGAATAAAATTAACACATTTTCAATGTCGTTTATATCATTTTCCGTGTTATCCGACCTTTTCACTTATCCGATTTTGCCGCGGCCGGTTTAGGTCGGATAATCGAGACTCTACTGTATTTGTTAATTATATAATATACCTTGCAAGTGTTGCAGGCTCTCCCAGTATAACGCTCCTTACACGCGCACTGCCCGTTGTTAGGATTACAAGATGAATGCTCTGACCCCGCAGGATCACATTCACAGGGCTTGCAATCCTTCTCTGAAGCTATTCCAAAGTGGTTGTCCTTGCAGCTGAGGAGAAACGTAAAAACAAAATTAACATCGCTAGCGTTAGAGTTAGCGAAAGGCAGGCGAAAGCGTTGTGAGCTTAATAACAAAATGATTATATAAATCAGTCTTTCACAAAGTGGGTGATAAGGCCTCCTTGTGGGCACTGGAGGCTTTCAGAGGCTTAAAGAAAATTAGGGGGCATTAAGGCAATCTAGAGGGGCGATGGTAGACAAATTCTATCTATAAAAATCTAACGGATTATAATAGAATACCACTTGAGTGCGATTTATCAAATCGAATCAAATCAAATCAGTTTATTTTCTCAAAAGTTATTACAAACATTTATTATAGTTTAAGTCATCTATTGAGAACAGGTAAAATATAATAAATATATAATACCAGGAAAGCATGAGAGATGGTTCGACATTAGGAATACAATATACTACTGGTATACTTGCAATCCCATACAGACGGTTTAATTGGAATCGATTATGCATGTAATAATGTGGATGAAGCTTAATATTTCGTGCACGTAGTCCATTAGAGAGTGGACATTAGAGAGTGGACCGGAATGGGGACGGTGGATGACCTGTTTCGGGCAGCGCAGGACTGGGAGGTTTTCGCCGGAGTGATCGCCAACGTCGGGGGGACCTGACACGGCACAGGGAGAAGAAGAGAAGTCCATCGTTAAGTTAACTAAATAAAATTGTCTGTGATTTCCAATATTTTTTTACATACAAAATATTTCGGTCGAAATGGTAAATAATGTAAAAAGGTAAGTTTAAAAATTAGAGAGGCACTAGTTTTTTTTTAATTTTAAAGTGTGACATTGTCGCAATTAAGTATGAAAAGTATGAAAACCTGTGATATAAATGCTTTGGGAAATGACGGTTACGAAAGAATGCATTGGCCATGAGAATGAATTACGAAATTGGAAAAAATGTAAAGATAAATTGGCATCATCAATTCTATACATTATGTTAAAAAATTGATCAACGTGCGTATACGACAAGCTTTATAAATATGGAGGGAGTGTTATGATTTTTTTAGGTTTTATTTAAAATACTTTTTGAAAAAATATATCGTACGGCTACACATATTTATATTCTTTACCTATTTTAATTTTTAATACATGAAATTCAAAATAAACTTTAACGATTATGTTTCATGTTTCAATGGTAAAAAAAAGTTTTTTTGTAATTGTTAAGCAGTAATGCAGCAAAACTTATTTCGTGCTAATATTGAATTAAAATTCATTATGGTTTTATAGTCTGATTTTATCCACTGACGACATCTCTAGTCGAGCGGATAAAACTTTAGCTATTCAAATATGTTAATAGATGGCGCTAGCAGTAAAGCTGTATAAAATACAAAAAACTGAATACCTATATTTACGAGTGTAAATATTACATAAAAAATACCAAAACAAAACAAAAACGTTACGTTTACGTGCGTATGAAAATAAATACATCGTTATAAAAAATTAATAAAATTCTAGAAGTAATACCTTTCACATTTAAATCCTTGAGTGTTTCCAGGACATGACAGACATTGACCAGTAATATTATCACAAGGGGCTCCGTTGCAAGAACATTCTTCACACTTTGATCCCACTGTTGAAGGACTTCCAAAGTATCCATAATCACATCTGAAACACAAATTAATTTGAGAATAAATTAAATTATCTTAAATATCTTGGAAAATACAGATAAATTGATTTATATGACAATGTATACATGTAAATCTTACATTTCGCAACGATCCCCAGTGTATCCCTCTGGACACTGAGTACAGAAATACTTGTCATCGTTAATTCCATCTAAGGCACAACTCGGACTGAAGTTGTTACTATCTACCAAAAGAGGGCAGGCACATTTTCTGCAGTCATTTATATTACCAACCAAAGGATTCCCATAGTAACCGCTGATGCATCTCTCACATTTCTCTCCCATTGTGTTATGTTCACATGTTGAACATTTTCCTGTAGACAATTCACACGTTTCAGCGTGTCCGTTACAATCACATTTAACACATTCAAATTGCTCAATGTGGGTACTGGTGTTTGTGAATATTCTGACATAGCCGAAAGCACACAGCTCACAAGACAAGCCCGTATAACCTGGAGGACAGGCACATTTTTCTACATAGGAGACGCTCATTTCTGCTTTGCCATCACCTATTAAAATCAACACCTCCTCGAGACTACCTTCCACTTGATCTGTATGAAACTTTGCTCTCAAAAGAATGTGCTTAATATTTGAAAGAATACTCATAAACTGTGTTCTTGTGACGAGATCTCCTTTATATTCCGTTCTGCGTAATCGAGTTACAATATCTCTTACTGTTGGTGGGATGTGATACCAAAAGCTTTCCCGCAACGGTACTATTATTTCCAGTTCATCTCCTATTTGTGGATATGAAATATCGTCAAATGCAATTTTCATTCCGTTATGTCCAGTTATGATTACATTAGGACCAGTAGTGGGTTTACCACTCGTGTCTCCTCTCATCACAACCCATCCTACACGAAATATCAGTCTCGAGCCATACGCTTTTAATTTGTTTCCTAAATATAAATCTGGTGCATTCCAATAATAAGATTCTATTCCTGGGAGTTCATAATTTCCAATTGTGAGCCAGCCAGTGTCTGTGTCCAACGTGGGGATTACTGAATTAGCAACGCTCATATCTGTTACAGTCCAGTCTGACAATGTTTGAAACTAAAACAAAATAAGAACAGTGTTACAATGCATTATATAAGTGCAGTAGATTAGATTAGGTTTTGAATGTGTTCCGTAATAATACATTCATCACAAGAAATACATACCACATGATTTTCAATGTAAGTTGACTGACATATTTCACTAACACCGGAACAGAAACATGGAGTGCAGCCTTCTGGATTATTTGGATCCATGGAATAGAATCCTGTCCTGCATGTATCACAATACGGTCCTTCTACATTTAGCTGAAAAATGAATATAGCATTTTTGACAATATACTTATTGAAATACATGAAAAATAAAGTCAAAATATCAACTAATTTTATAATAGGTGCTTCAAAATTTCTTGTTATATTGTTTATAACATAGGAAATATGAACTAGTTTAGACAAAATCTTAGAGATTAAAAAGGGTACTTTGGTTTATATTTATATGGCATATCCGGATAGTGGTGTATAGGGGATTGAACGCTTGGCTCTTAATCCAGGGGACTTGGGTTCAAGCTTGGACACAACCCAGTTCCTTTTTTTATAATAACGATCATATATCCTATTCACATTTGAGATTGTATGATAAATTCTAAAACCATTTATTAAAATTTATCATATAATTTCTTTGTCATTTTAATATCATTCACAATTGACCAGTTAAAATTACTAGTTAGGAAAAAAAAAGGATTTGTGAAACCGGTCCAATTGAAGATACAAAATAAACTTTTATTCAAGCACATCACTTGCCTTGCAGTAACAAGCACCAGTGCAATCAGTCATAGAAACAGTTCCTGCCCGGTTACAGGGACAAAGGTGGCATTCAGGATAGCCTTTGTATCCGGCCGCACATTGGTCACACTTGTAGCCTGCATACCCTTCCTTACATTGGCATTCTAAGCCGATATCTATATCTTCGTACCGGCAATGACCTAAAACATAATATTAACATTCAAAATAATTACTAAAAATATTTCAGTGACAAACACAATGTTTTTTTTATGGATGTTCATAAAGTGACTTACCAGTAGATCCATAGAAGTCACATTCACATTTATGACAAGGTTTTTTATCATTTGGTAAGACATCCAGTGGTCGGTAATATCCGATATCACATTTCTCACAATTTACACCTGTTGTGTGTTTCTGAAATAAAATAAATAACTATGTAAGAATACTTTCTCTAAATCTTATTCAATCATCTTTATTTGGTTCAACCATGATACCTTGCCACCAGCACCAATCTGATTAATCAGTGTGCTAATGTATTGCTAATATTAGTTTAAGAAATGATGATTACTGTTTAATTAGCTTCTAGAGCGTAATACCATGTCGATGCTTTGTTTCCATATAGTTCTTGATAATATGAAGAAATGGGTTAGAGGCCATTATCAAAATATAATCTGGACACGAAGACAATGAAAATCATAATTGAACCTGAGATATTGGTTAGAGAACCATATAAATGCTTCAAGGAAAACAGTTACAATTATGCGGACATAATTTAACTTGCAAACCGTGATAATAAATGAATATTGAGATAAAAATTACAAAGCCCTTGGGGTATACAATTAGGCGCTATTCAAATTTGATTCATTCATTCATCATTCATTTTTCGGCGCTACATCCCAGTGTTGGACTTGGCCTCCTCCACAACGGTCCTCCACTGACTTCTGTCTCTGCCCATCTCTCTCCATTCCCCAGCTCCTTCCATTTTCTCCCAATCTTGTTCCACGCAATCGGCCCATCTTTTCCTCAGTCTGCCTCTTGGTCTCTTTTCGCGAGGCACCAATCTGGATATAATTTGTGGTGTTCTACCCTCTGGCATTCTTTCCACATGGCCAGCTCACCGTAGGCGTTTGGACTTACAGAATCTCACTACTGTTTCCTGGTTAATTAGTTCTTCAAGTTCAAGGTTTCTTTTAATTCTGTAAGTCCCATCCTTCAGCGTGGGTGCAAATTTTTTCTCAGATTCAAATTTGTTTAAATATTGTATATTATTAAGCTTCTATTTATGGATAAAAATGAATAAATTAACTTTTCTTACTTGACAATTGATACACACACCGCCTCCTTTGTACCGACCATGGGTATCTATACTTGTTCCCAAGTTGTTGACTTCAGGATCATATGCGCACTCTGTAGCATGACCATGACACTGGCATTGGTGGCAAACATTGGCCTCGTTGCTGGTGCCTGGGTGGAAGGGCAGTTGGTTATACAGGGGGCAGCAGTGGTCACAGTTAGGGCCGCATGTGTGGTGGAGACACTCGCATTCTGGATGCTGTAAAAGGAAATAAAATTGTAAATTAAATCTTAAAATCTGATAATTGCGCTTATGTAAACATTTGCTCGGACTTGGACTAAGGTCTTCGGACATACAGGTTAAGCTCTAGTGACTATTCTTAAGCCTAGATGGCGGTGCTCAAAGTTTTTTTTTGTACCAACCCTAATTTTAAAGCATGGAACTGGCAAAAGAAGGATAAGAGTAGAATATAAATGCAGTTGAAATGAGATCTCTTAGAAGAATTTGGTAAAAAATGTGTAAATACGAGTATAAGAAATGAATGCCTTGCGAATGAGCGTTATGAACAAAATAATGAATGAAGCATTAAGATGGTTGGGACACGTGGCAATAATTAATAAAGAAATAATGGTAAGGAAAGTATATGTTAACGAAGTAAACGGAATTAGAAATAGAGGAAGACCGAGGAACACGATCAAATAAATCAAATATAAAAAAAATGTCGGCATCGCGAGCAGTCGGATAAATCGACATGCGTGCATGACGATGTATAAATGTTGAGAAATCGAGAGAAGTATGTCAGGAAAGAATAGTGTAGCGGTTCATTCATTCTACCTATCCCTTCGGAGAGACGGCGTGATGGTAAATTGGATTTTTTAATAGTTAATTATTCCTCTTACGTCTGATGGGAAATTTTTTGGAAATGTGACATTTGATTTGTGTTCGATATTTACGGAGTGTTCCTCTGAAAGAGGATTGATTTTTGGCGCATGTACCAGATGGGTGGAGCGCGATTTGAGAGGTACATATAGCCCACATAATAGTTAAAAATAAACCGAATTAGTTTAAACTGAAAAACGTCCCAGAAACAGTCAATAATGTTATCACCGATGTGACCAAATTGATCGTTATTTTGAAATACTCGTATACATATATAGTATAAGAATAACAAAATGTTAACAGTTTAACCGTCGCGTTGCCATGTGGTAAATTGAGTTTCCACTGCCAATTTAAAGTTGATTTTCTTAAAACCTATGGACCCTAATATTATAAAAAAAATTGTAATCCTCCATTGAAGTGTTCTCAATATTTCGTAATAAAAAAAAAAGCAAAAAATTACTTCCTTCATCCCAAAAAAAAAATATTTTCTAAGACTGCCCTCACCTTCATTCGTGTTAAGGTAGAATTTGTTTTGCTAATATTTACAACTTTATCAAAAGTGACAAATACTTACTCGCTGTTTTGAACATATTATAAATTATATCATTGACCTTTTCAATAGGTACGTAATGATACCGACTGGATGAAAACGCACCACGTAACTTAATAATATCAGAACTGTGAAAATATTAACACTTTACCAAAAGGGACAAATATTAATACGTACTCGTTGTCTTGAACGTACTATACATTTTGCCTAGGTGCCTTTATCTTCGCCCCGCCGCGCCGGCCCGGCGTGCATACAAGTTTCGACCCGACCGGCAGACGATGTTTAGTCGACCGTATGCTATGACGCATTACATATCAGAAATCGCATGGTTCCAGAAAAAAATTAATAATGATATGTTTTTCAAATAATCCATGTATGTTATAGATATCGATCTATTCCTAATGAAATTCCCTACAAGATGACATAAATTAAATTTTGATTCATCTAGTCATATGCTTGATATTTAGATAAAGTTAGCGGTAAACTGAACTTACCACATGGGAGCAAGCGTTTTGTTTTGAACACGGTACGTTAAGGGTTAAAAAGTATTGCTGTTGGCGACAGATGGTCAGATTTTTAACTGAAGTACAGTGACAGGCGCCACAGACATAGCTTATTCATAGTTCCACTGTTAGATTGGCAATCATGCGTCTAGTTTTCCACCAGACTCAAACATGGCGGATACGTTAAGTCACAATTCAGTTCCCTCGCAAACGAGCTATAATATTATTATGATTACATTTCATCGCGATGAAATAAAAAAAATATTGTAACAAAATGTCTAAAAAGCAACGGGGTTTAATAATATTTCGCGTCGATTTATGTTCTGCAAATTGCACTTTAAATTAAACTTTCAACTCGTATGTGAACACATTGACAACTGAAACTATTATCTGCGGGATATTTAGTTATAAAAATATTTTTTTGTTTAGAACATTTGTGTTATTCTGGGGATTTAACAACCAAATTTTCTTTATAAGTACATTACTTGGCTTTTGTATAAACCGTTGTAAGTTAAGACTTTCTTTTTACAATAATTGAAACAAAAGTGCAGTGGAGATTTTATCAAAACGAACAGGAAAATTTCGAAATTGAATCTGGTATTATACATATTTTTTATTGTTTACCGGTACATAAGTAATATGGATTAATTAAGACTTAATTTTGTAGAAATCGTTCTAACGTTATAGGGTGGTACATTTTTCATAAAAGAGCAATTGAAAAAAAAACTTTAAATAATAATTCTTCCATGCCTTTTTAATCTTCGATGCTAATTTCTTCTTATTAAAAAAATGTATTTTATTTATATATTTTACAGTTTTAATATTAAACATCAACATAGTATTAACAAAAAATGAATTAAAATAAGAAGAAATGAACCACTTAGTAACAGTAACGTAGACATAGTTTGGTAACTTAATAACAGCTCTGAAATATATTTTTTATTTCTTCTTCTTCTTCAAGTGCCCTGTCGGGTCCCCCCAACGTTGGCGATCACCTCGGCGAACCTGTCCCTGTCCTGCGCTGCTCGGAACAGCTCCTCAACACTTCGGATGCCGGTCCACTCCCTCACGTTTCGCAGCCAGGACATTTTCTCCTTCCGGGCCCTCGGCGTCCCTCAATTTTTCCCTCCAATATCAGTTGGAGAGGGTGGTACTTTTCCCCACGCAGTATATGACCCAGATATGAGATCTTTCGAACCTTGATAGTTGATAACAATTCCCTATCAACTCTAGCTCGCCTCAGGACTTCGGTATTGGTAACCATGTCTGTCCAGGGAACTCTGAGCATTCGGCGATGGAGCCACATTTCAAATGCTTCCAGTCTGTTCATTGAGTTAACTTTCAGGGTCCAAGTTTCACACCCGTACAATAAAACAGACCACACATAGCATTTGATCATTCTTTGGCGGAGTTTCAAGTTTACGTTATCATTGCAGAAGAGTGATTTCATTTTATTAAACGTAGCTCTTGCTGCCTCGATTCTGCATTTTATCTCTACATCTGGGTCAAGAGATTGTGTTAGTATGCTGCCGAGGTATTTAAAATTTTCCACCCTTTCAACGTTACGGCCGTTCAAATGCAATACTGATCCACTGTAGTCAAGCCGTCCGAATGTCATCCATTTGGTTTTGCTGATATTTATTGTTAGCCCCAATCTTTCACCGGACTCGTCAACAAGATTAAGGAGGTTCTGAAGATCGCTGACACTTTCAGCTAATAAAACAGTGTCGTCGGCATATCTTGTATTGTTTATCACAACGCCATTAATTTTCAGTCCTTTCTCGGTGTTGATGAGGTCTCGTTTAAAAACATAGTCGGAGTAGAGATTCAATAACAATGGTGAAAGGATACAACCCTGTCTCACACCTCGCTGGATGGTAATTGCGTTAGACTTCTCGTATCCGTGTCTTATTTCGGCTGTTTGGAACCAGTACAGGTTTTTAATAAAATTAATCGAATTGAGTTTTATTAAATTGATAATTAATTCCCCTGTTTATAATTCAGTTTTATGTTGAAAATAATTTGATAGAATTATAAACTAAAGAGGCTTTTGTTCAAATATGATTTTATGTTAAATTATAAAAAAAAAACAATTGTTTTCTTGGCAAGTTCATTCAAGTGTGTAAATAGTACTGTTCTTACCCCGTGTTGTACATTGTGCCTGCAGGTCTGAGCGTGGCCAGAACAGGCGCAGCGTCCTCCTATGGTGATGTCCCTGATGGTGTAGAATCTCCTGTCGTGTCTTCCAGCACCGTGGATACCCAGCAATCTCAGGCGCACATATCGCGCCCTGCTCCATTCTCCTTCAACGTCCGATACCAGCGAGATGTGTATCTGTCATCGAAGTAAACAAAATGTAAAACAATGTTCTTATTTTAAAAATTTCAACATGTTCGAAAATGTACATAGAAAATGCCTAAATCTACAATCAAAGACTTTTCAAAATACATCCCGAATACTGTCACAAGTGCCCAAATCGATCTTTCTCCGCGTACACCAACAACCCATACCATATCACTTTTTTCAAAAACTGTCCCAATTAACAATAAAGCAATAGCCACAAAATAACTGAATCTCATTATGCCAGAAGATTTAATTTGAAAACTTGTATTGGTGTCCAGTGAGGATTCCAAGCATGAAAATCTGAACATATAAATATTTTTCATTGAAATTTCTTAGAATAAATAGTTCTTCTTCTTTCTATTTTAATAGCTCTGGCGATTTATGACACAGAAATTATGATGTCTAATTTCATGAGTTGATGATGTCCAGCTGTCCATCCATTTCTTAGTTGATCTTCCAGGTGGACGTTGTCCGGAGAGGATTTCGTTAGCTGTTGTAGGTATATGCGAGTCTGTCACTCTGGCTACATCGTCCCTTCTTCTGGGTCTACTCCATCGAACGATTGTTGGTAGAAATCCATTGAAAATAAAGGAAAAAAATATTTATGGGATGTTTTTAGTTTAATTTCAATTGTTGCCATCTTCTGGTCGACCGGATCAGTCCATTGTGATCCGTAAGATAGTGGCGAGCTGTCGAAATTGGTGAAAACTAGAAGATCAAATACAATATAATTAACTACGAGTAGGTATATATCGTTTTGAAAATTTTTGTAAATTTTTATATTATCTATCATATTTTTATGATAACTTCAGTAGGATGTTAATATTTCGAGCCACACAAAACTATTATTAAACGCTTAATTACATTATCTTGGTTACCCTTTTAAACTTTTTACTATTACAAGATAAAAAAAAACTAGACGATTTTTGTCATGGATGAATGGGCATATGTTTCGAAATTGGATCTAGTGAATGACCACTCTGTATCCTGTTAAGAATCGTTATTACTCTTTGTCTATTTATTTTTCTCGGAGGTCCACATGTTTGTCCACAGATGTAAGCACACAAACGTTATGGAATAATTCTGAGTAAATGATGTGTGGAATGGATCGTGAGTGGTATCCTCGGCGCGTGACGGCTCATGTAACCTCATACCCAAATACCGGCTTGGCTTTCAAGTCAGCTGAACTTTTAGCCCGTAATATGGCATGTTCTATTGTGAACACAATCTGGATTAATGTACCGAAACATTAAATAATTAATTTAAATATGATCATATATTTGGACTGTTAACATGTCAACTAAATATTATGAAATTATAAAATACTTCCATTTCAAAAAGACTTCCATATCCCGGCAAATACAACCAGTAAAAACAGGAATACCGGCTTTTTATTATACATAAACTGACAAATTCAATACAATGTTCGTACAACTTTTTATAAGAAATCTATCCACATGTAAATGACCACCATACTATCTAATATCCTGTTTACATGTGTCAAAATGAGTCGTCTATGCTCTATACTTATTGATGGTTCTGACTTTTATTTTGTAAAACTTCATCTTATTCTTTTTCAGCCTTCTTCTGCTGGATATAGGCCTCTTCCATTTTCCTCCACTCGTCCCTGTCTTGTCCCTTCCGCATCCAGGTCGTTCCAGCTTTTCGGACAATATCGTCAGTCCATCTTTTAGATGGCCAAACTAGGTGGTAAACGCGATTGTTCAATTGGTTTTACAGAGTGTTAATAAATAAAAATCTCTGTAAAACTAGTTAAACAATCACGTCATATTATAATCTATACTTGTATTGTATGATTTGTGAATTTATACAATTGAGACGATATTTTTCTAATAAAATTAATATTGCCTGCTTATATTCTATTTCAGGAAGAAAAGAACATCTATAATACATACGAAGGGAATACAGAGCGGTGGAAAACGTTACGAACAAAATTGTGAAAAGACCACTGAGGTATGAAAATAATAATTGAAGAAAGGTTACGTTGTTTCGTAGGAGGCGAAATTGATAAATATCACGATTTTTTAAAATGGTTTCTTGAACAATTCTTGAATAATTAATACGAATGAAAACGTCTGTTTTCTAGAAATTTTATTATATTTTATGTGAATGACATGTTTTGCCTGTCTAAGGCATTATGAAATGTCTCGTATTTTAATAATATATTAATATAAATGAAATATTCGAAACTGTCTGTTTTCTAGAAGTTTTATTGTATTTTATGTGAATGGGGTATTTCACCTGTCTAAGACATTATCAAATTTGATACAAACATTTGATAATGCCTTAGATAGGCGAAACATATCATTCACACAAATTACAAAAAAATACTTCTGGAAAACAGATGCTTTCAATCGTATTAATTATTTATTATTATTATTATTCAACTTTATTATTATTCAACATTATATAAATAAAATAGAACATAAATGAAGCAGGTGTTAACAAAGAACTATTACCAGGAAAAAAAGATTGGAATGAAGATGTACTCGGTTTTAAAATTAAGTTTAAACCATTTCGTACAAAAAATGTCTAAAAGAACCCTGAAAAACTTGAAAATTCTTCGTAAAAGTGAAACTTGTTTAATCATCAGACGAGGTTTAATTTGAACGTAATCGTTAAATTTCTTTGACTCTGTATCCAAAGAGGATGTAACATTTCACGATGATGGTATTCTCAAAGATAATCCAATTTTTGTAATTATTATTACAAGACTAACTTGGAGTAATCGCCCCGTAATGACCTGGGCGGAGTCTTATGGGTTTATGAACGAATTAACGACTGCTGAAGGTACGGGCAAAACAGACTTGAGCAACTCCTCAGCTTAATTGGATAATGAAGGGAGGCGATGAGAAGCACGCTTACTTGTTTCCATGATTTGAAATGGCAGTAATCATTTTATAGGTACGGCCAAGTTTGGATAGAGTGTTGATGTAAATAAGTGACGGTTGTTGGGAGGTTAAATTAAGATTCAATGACGAAGACGAAGAATATTTGAGATGGAGATCTAAAAAAATACATAAAAAAGGTCTGAGGAAAACAATAAAATTGTTTTGAGAGAAGGTGCTGCGCAGAATTCTGGGACCTATGAATGACGGTGAAGGCTGGAGAGTGCGGCATAATGACGAGTTGTACCATATTTACAAAGCTCTCAGTCTCTTCACCCAGGTCAGACTGAATAGACTGAGATGGGCCGGTCACGTGCAGACGATACCTTCATCGCGAAACCCAAAAAGATTGCTGGAGTGGCACCCAGGTGGTAAAAGACCAATTGGACGACCAAGGCTGCGATGGGAGGATGAAGTTGGGAGAGATGTGGCGAAATTGTTACGAGTGTCAGATTGAAGGGTCGAAGCGGAGGACAGGAGGAGTTGGAGGCGGAGAATGCTGCTCGATATGGGCTGTAGGGCCATCGAAGAAGAAGAAGAAGCTGGAAAGCACGGAAAAGATTCTAGAGAAATACTTACATATGTTTCTTGACAAATTGAATATACTATTCATCACATATCGTAGATTGCAACTAATTACGTTTTAAAAACAACAGAAACGGCTTCTAGTATTCTGATTCAAAAGTCACCACATATTCACTCTATTAGTATCCTTCCTCTGAGACTTGGAGTTTATTGTTTGGGCGAGAGAGCGTGCCGTATTTGGTACCCGATTAATCAAGACATAATGTTTTCGAACAATAAATTATGTAATGCATTTTATGATGCATTAATGTGAGCGTTAGGTACCTATTAAATTTAATCTTTGGCTCAGACACCCACGTAACGTAGCAATAATAATTTTCTACGGACATTAATTTTAACGTAATACGTTCGGTGCGCGCGAGATTCTATTTTGTATTGATCGACTAATTATTATAATTTTGGGTCAACCTATTTTGTACCAATATGTCTATCAATATGTCATATATGACACACAATATTTTAATTAGAAAACACTTTAACTTATTCAACGCTAAGGCATTATTAAGGAAATTGAAAATAAATTTGTTTTCCACTAATTATTAAAAATTTAAAAAAAAAACACGACGTGTTTCGGAGGATACCTCCATCTTCAGGTGTAAAAATATAATAAAAACTAACCAAAAAAGACTAATGAGAAAAAGAAAAATAACGATGTTAGTCTTTCTTTGTTTAGTTTTTATTATATTCTTACACCTGAAGATGGAGGTATCCTCCGAAACATGTCGTGTTTTTTAATATTTTTTATTAAATAGTGGATCAAACAAAGTTATTTTCAATTTCCGAAGTAGAAAACACTTTATTTTCATTATGAAATTTTACCCAAAAGAGGCAAATTCTTTTTTTTGTTACTTTTCTGATTTACAGGTATTTCTATAACTTTCATTTATACTCGTATTCGCGTGGCTCAACTTTTGATTTTTTGTATATTCGATACATCGATAGCTAACGAAAACGGTGAATTTTTATATCGCAAGATTTGTAAAGGAATTATATGTAATAAAATTTTTTATATTGCATGATTTGTGTAGAACACCCATTTCTATTTTGGTTAAATTTATTGAGATTTTGTTCCAAAAGCGATTTAGAAAAAAAAATGTATACATATTATTTTCAAATGTAAAAATATACCTCTCCATTTTCAGGTGGTTGTGCTTTGGAATAGAACGCCGTACATGTGGCTTCAGGGCCGGTCAGAGGTTTTGGTTTGCCCATCACAGCCGGGATGTTGTGTACGTCCTGACACTCTGAGGGGGTCTTAGCAAAGTACTGCCAGGGCGAGAATTCCTCCATGGACTCGGCAGCCCTCTCAAGGACCCACGTTGCTGGCCTGGAGGAAGGTCCGGCCCTCACGATGACGTGAGCCACTTCATATATCTGAAAAATATTTTATAATTAAAACATGGTCTTTCATTCAGAGTAATCAATTTCATTCAAAAACGTAGAAAAAACTCATTGTAGTAAATTTTGTTTCAATCATTAATTATGTAATTGTTGACCGGTTTCGATACAAATTACATCAGATCGATAATTAAAGTAATGGAGTTAATTTAAAATTAGTATTGCAAGGAGCGGACAAACATTCTATTTCTTTAATTCTGTTAAAATTTAAAGCACTGTTATAATATCACAATTTATTTTTATTCATTGAGAGTGTCGCGACAGCTGTTTCGCCAACCGATGTTGGCATCATCAGGTGTTACAATAAACGTGAGTTTAACCTGATGGTGCTAACATTAGTTGGCGAAACAGCTGTCGCGACACTCTCCGTGAATAAAAAGAGATTGTGTTATTATAACAGTGTTTTAAATTTTAACAGCAATAATGTTGAAGTATCATAGTGTTTTGGCCAAAACAATGGACTATTTATTTATTTAAAGTAAACATGCTTCTTTCAAACTCATGTTTCTCCATCAATAAACAAGTAATATTCTTCTTATCAACATTATTAACTTATTTCCAAGTGAATAATAATAAACTAAACTAATTCTTTTGAATACATAATAAATAAAATATCATGGTCACCATTCTATACGCTTTCCTTACGACAAGCGTCGACTCCTCGAAAGTTTTATTGTAATGGTGGGAACATAATTGTCCTTACATTTGAATTTATTCTTTTTCACACACATTCACATAAATCTATGTATTACGTATGAACACATAAATAAAGGAGTCCACAATATGTTTCGATTAAATTTCGGCTATCTAACACACAATACCTAAGTATTCAATTTATTGGTCCACCGATCTCCCACAATGTAGACAGAAACGGAAAATGGTTTGTCATCAAAATACTGTCCATTTTCGATTACAATTTTCATGCGACCGGGTTCGTTCGTGTGTATCTGTTTGAATTATGCAGTATACATATGTTCATTATAATAAACTCATACTAGTCATAATAATATAATACATATATTGGACTTGGACTTGGATTCATACAGCAAGTCATACGTACGTCGATTTTTCCGACTTCTAAAACGGCCAAACATTAAAATTTGATTAATTTGGTAATGCCGTGGTTTTCTCGGTATTCCTCGACTACTTACTTCAAACACATAAAAAAAATCATATTAATTCTCTCTTCACCTACGTATTCCATTTGTCAACCAACGTATTGATCCTTTGATAATTTCGTTCATAAATACTTTCTGATGATCTACGAGTATATTCCTGGCAGATTAGCATTTGAAATTCTATATTTTTATAGTTTTAGGCACATGCTTCTAAAGGATGTTATCTCTATCGCTTTTATTTTCCGATTTGGTCTTATCGTTCCTATATACGCTTCGCTTTCATATATTCTTCTTCTTCTTCTTCGATAGCCCTACAGGCCTACAGCCCTTATCGAGCCTTAGCCTCCAGTATTCTTCGCCTCCAACTCCTCCTGTCCTTCGCTTCGACCCTTCAATCTGACACTAGTAACAACTTCGCCCCATCTCTCCCAACTTCATCCTCCCATCGCAGCCTTGGTCGTCCAATTGGTCTTCTACCACCTGGGCCACTCCAGCAATCTTTTTGGGGTTCGCGATGACGGCATCCTCCACACGTGACCGGGTCATCTCAGTCTATTCAGTTTGACCTGTGTGGAGAGACTGGGAGCTTTGTAAATATGGTACAGCTCGTCATTATGCCACACTCTCCAGCCTTCACCGTTATTCACAGGTCCCAGAATTCTGCGCAGCACCCTTCTCTCAAAAGTATCCAGTCGCTCTGCGGATTTCGCTATCATTGTCCACGCCTCACATCCATAGGTCACTACTGTTCGGATGATTGTTTTATACAGGATTATTTTGGTTTTCCTGTTTACGTTCCTTGATTTGAGCAATGGTAGTAAAAATAATAATGTTTTGTTGCCAATTGTGATTCTTCTTTCGATTTCCTTGTGATCTTCGTTTTCTTTTGTAATAGACGAGCCCAGGTTAGTGAAGTCCTCCACCTTCTTAAAATTGTATCGCTTTCATTTATTATTTATTTATTTCCCATGGCCATGCAATTCTTGAAGCGTTTTAGCCTCCTTGATGATTTTTCTCCAAGCTCCTCGATCCTGAACCTTTTAGTCCCAGCAGTCCAATTCGCCCAACCTTATCAGATCACCCAGAACATTGTCCATTCGAACATTATCATTTAGAAAACATTCATTAGTCTATCGCTTTTATACATAAAAATTAAAACCATTAACCCATTTTGAACGGCAATTATATCAAGTAAGAACTTAAATTTCCACGGTTAACATATATAGGAATATTTTTCGGGGTGAAACCGTGTTCCCTCCACCAACGTTTCGGAGGCCCTTGCGGCCTCCATCATCAGGGTGTTAAATTTTTGTTGTATCTCAATAGAGACGAAGAAACAAACTGGAAACTGAACATGGAACAATGACAGGTCATAAGTCCTGTAAACACCTTGATCATCCATGTTCAGTTTCCAGTTTGTTTCTTCGTCTCTATTGAGATACAATAAAAATTTAACACCCTGATGATGGAGGCCGCAAGGGCCTCCGAAACGTTGGTGGAGGGAACACGGTTTCACCCCGAAAAATATTCCTATGGCAATTATATCGTTACATTTTAAATAAAGAACATTGATTTATTTTGCGTTGATGGGATACCGATCCAACTAGAAAAGCGCACCGCGTTTCTCGATAACTCAAATAGTTTAGTATGCTTTTGAGCACCGAATGAAATGTTTGGTCCATTAATTGTTGGAGAGTAGAACGCTGCATTAATTTGGCGTGAGGCCGGCATGATACTTGCAGGCGCTAATTCGCTCTCTCTATACTCGCATACCATATTTTATTTTAACGAGTTCCCAAAGCACGGTTAGTGTAAACCGCGGACACAAAACTCGAAACCGCGGTGCATTCATCTATAGAGATATAAATTTGTGCATTCGATATTTCGCGTAAATATTATATCATAGAATGTTTCACTGAGGTTTTTGTACATCCGCCTACTTGATTGTATTGCATCACACATACATAGAATATTACGTGCGTTTGTATAATATATAAATAAACGACATTTACATATCTAGAGCACACTGGCTGCATTATTGAACACGTATTTAAAAATATCACTCTTGGACAAATGCCTTTATCCATTCGCTTCCTGAAATAAGGGTTGGGGTAGGCGACGGAATAAATGGTGCACTTAAAGTTGTAATCGCAAACAAGAGCCTATCCAAAAAACTAAGATTGCAGTGCACAATATTGTTCTTGTGCCGACCCGTATGTATGGAACTGAAGCATGGAACTGGCAAAAGAAGAATAAAAGTAGAATACATGCAGTAGAAATGAGATCTCTAAGACGTATGTGTGATAAAACTGTATATGATAGAGTGTCAAATGCAAATATAAAAAGTGAATGCGGTGCGAATGAAAGTGTTATGAGCAAAATAATCAAAAGATTGTTAAGACGGTTTGGACCCATGGAAATAATGAGTAAAGACAGAATGGTGAAGAAGGTATATGTAAAGTAATATTAATAAAGTAATAAATATAAGTAATATTTTTATTTTTATTTATTTTATTTATACGATTTAATATGGGAGTATATATATATATATATATATATATATATATATATATATATCTATATATATAAAACAAAGTCAAAAATCGTGTTAGTTACACCATTTATGACTCGACAACGGCTGGACCAATTTTGAAGATCTTATATTTGCTGGATTTGTCTCCGTTCCGGATAACAGAATAATCATTAAAACATTTGAAAAAATCACTTAAATGATTTAAAATTAATTATATTTGTCGTAAATTTGACTATATTTGACTTCTGAGACAAAGTACAAAAAACATCATGGCTTCCATTTAGTTTCGAAAACGCCCGTAGGTGGTGTATTGTTGATGCCAGATGTCAATACTCAATGTGAAAGATTTGAGGTTATTTTTTAATCGTCACCGGGATTTTTGGTTTTCTTTATTAATTTTAGATTAACAATGCCCAAAGTTATAAAAATCAGTATCAGAGAGACTATTCTAAAAGTTAAACCCCTTTTGTGAAGGAGAGCAGAGAATATTTTCGCCATTAATACCATTCGAAAAAGATGACAGATGAGTGTTCCGTGGAGATTAAATAACCGATTTATGATTAGTGAATAATAATAAAAATACGTATTGTATATTTTGTATTGATTTTATAGGTGTATCTGTGTACATTCGGTCCAGAGAATTGTTACCATAGGAAATTCAGCCGCGAGTACTTAATAAACGAAATATTTGGCTAGATGAAGACGAGGAATTTCTTTTTTCAATTGATAGGGACACTGAATCATCAAACTCTTCAAATGATGAATATGATGATGCTAATGATGAAAACGGAGTTCATTGATGGATCACACTTATTCAAAATTATGTTGTCTGCTATTTAATTGTTTTAACGTGTTTTGATGAATGTCGGAAGTCAAAGGTGTTAGTTTTTGAAAGGGAAGAGCAAATGACAGTTTGTAATATAAGTGTAAATGAAGAGAACTTGGAACAGGTGAGGGAATTTGTGTATTTAGGTAGCATGTTCAGTGATGTTGAAAAAAGGGTTGGTGCGGGTAACAAAGTGAATGGAGCTTTAAAAGTAGTTATTGGAAACAAGAATTTATCAATGAAAGCGAAAATGGCCGTTCACAATGGAGTTCTGGTCCCAACTCCTATGTATGGAAGCGAAGCATGGAACTGACAGAAGAAAGATGAGAGCAGAATAAATGCGGTAGAGATGAGGTCCCTAAGACGTATGTGTGGTAGAACGATGTATGACAGAATCTCAAATGCTGATATTAGGAAGGAATGTAGAGCGAAAGAAGGTATTATGAACAAAATTATGAATGGTTCGTTGTGTTGGTTCGGACATGTGGAGCGCATGGGTGAAGAAAGAATGGTTAAAAAGTATACGTTAACGATGTAAATGGAGTAAGGAGTCGAGGTAGACCGAGAAAAACATGGCATGTCCAAATTAATCAAATATTAAAGGTTGGTCATGTCAGAAGCCGGAAGAATCGACGTGCGTGTATGACTCGATGTATGAATGTGGAGGAAGCTAGAGAGGTGTGCCAGGATAGAGTCGTGTGGCGGTCCATTCTCTCTGCCTACCCCTGCGGAGAAACGGCGTGATGGTTTGTTGTTGTTGTTGTGTTGTTGTATGAAATTCATTTATTTATAATAATAAAATAATAAGAATGATAATAATCATAATAATAATTCAAACAGTAATTAGAAGGAACAATCATACATAATATAGAGTCAAAAACGATGAATCATAATATATTAAAGACGATAAACATTATAAGGAAGCAGATTACATTAGTAAGAAAGGGACAAAAATGGAAGGTAGTATTAATATTTTTTTGGTAGATTGTATAAAGGAAAAGTTTTTAATGTACTACATATATACTAAGGGGGAATAAGCTGGAATTTGGTTATTTATAACATTCAATTCACGTGCCTTTGCTTTAAAAATTTCTAAATTTTCTAATTTATCAATTTTTTTTTAAATTGTTTGTTATATCCAAAAAAAATGTGTTTTTGGAATTGAAATGATGGTCAAAATTCACACAATGATTCTGTTTTTGTATTAAATGTTGTGTTCATATAACCTCTTCAAAATGATCGACCCGTCTTTCCAATATACACGGCATCACAATCCTCACAATTAATCTGGTAGATTCCACTTTGGTTGAATATATTGTCGCGAAAAAATAAAAACACAATTGTGATACATAAAACAAAGTTTTTAATTAACAATTTATAATTCATTTTAAGTAGGTATTAATGCAGGCTTCCACGTGAATTATATTCCATTGTAATTCATATTTTTAATTTTGACTTTTGCACATTTCATGAACTTAATTCATTTTAAGTATTAATTGTAATTCAATAAAAAGGTGAATTAAATTTAGCTTATAAGTTAACACAACATTTATTGATTCTGAGGCGGTACGAAGTTCGTCGGGTCAGCTAGTATATATATATATATATATATATATATATATATATATATATATATATATATATATATATATATATATATATATATATATATATATATATATATATATATATATATATATATATATATATATATATATATATATATATATATATATATATATATATATATATATATATATATATATATATATATATATATATATATATATATATATATATATATATATATATACATCTTTCAAAAAAATTTCAGACGTGGTGGTCGTAAAAGAGGGGAGGAATGGGGAATGTTGTAAACATCAAGCGATCGCTTAACCTAACCAATGACAGGTCATAAGTCCTGTAAGCGCCTCGACCACCATATCCTGTTTTATACACACAACCGATGTAAAAATTATTTTTCTAAATAAACAATTGAATTCCATAGCATTAAAGCCATAACCTTCTATAGTAATCAACACATAGTTACGTAAAGGTAAAAATAGTGGAATATAAGACTGAAAAAATGTCGGGCATTGCAGTTTTTTTTTTTACTTTTTTCAGATTTTAATCGATTTTGTGATTTATTCACGCAATAAGTATTATTAATATAGTGGAACCTCGGTGTTACCAACCTCTATATAACGATTTTTTTAATTCTCTTGAACTTGTCACAGCAAGCAACGAACCTCAATGTAACAAATCACTCGAAATACTGATATTTTTCTAAACCCCTTGAGATGAGAAAAAAACTAACGTAAGTCTTCAAAGTCGTGACATCCACGCACGTCGATTTCTCCGACTCCTTGCGTGGCCGACATTCATTTCTAGTTCCGTTATACCATATACTTTTTTATCGTTCTTTCTTCATTCATTCTTTTCATGTGTCCAAACCATCTTCATGGTCCTTTCATTATTTTGTAAATAACACTTTTATGCGCACCGCATTCACTTCCTTATATTTTCAATTAATACAAAATTAAATGTTAAAATTTATATCATTGTTATAATATCACAATTTTTATTATTAACTTTTTGAGAATGTCACAACGGCTGTTTCGCCAACCGATGTTGGAATCATCAGGTGTTACAAACAACGGTTGATCCTTCTAACTTTTTACTCTCCCCATAGATATACCCTAAATGTTCCGGTTGAGGATTTCCATGGTTTCTTCAGCTGTAAGGCGAATGTTATGTTATGTTATATAGATAGCCCATGGACCCCAGAGTTTGACTGAGTCAGCTCTGTAGGTAACCCAAAAATATAGAAAATTAATTTTAAAACAACAAGAAATATCCTTGAGATAATTATAAGCAAGGATGACAACGATGTATTTTGAAATCAATAAAGGAAAAAAGTTGTTTGTAATACCTGATGATGCCAACACCTGTTTTCGGAACAGCTGTCGCGACATTCTCAAAAAATTAAATTCATAAAAATTGTTTTTAAGATAATCAAATGATTTAACTAAAATCTCTTGATTGTAGTTATTTTTTTATTTTAATTTTTAAATTTTTTTTATAATTATTTTTTTATGTATACAACAGGTCATTTGAACCCTATTACTGTATAAATTTTTTTTTTTAGCTATTATATTGATTCTCGTGACATGTGATAGGTAGCCAATATATCGCAATTTTATTGTCACGTGAATTCTACACCAGACCAAACGACAGTGTGACAATCACACTGCCATCGCCGGGAATCGCACCCGGGACCTTCGGTATGGAAGTCAGAGCTTTTACCAGTCTGCCACGAAGGTCGTCAATTTATTCAAGTTCATTTTAAATAGGAAGTTTTTAAATACGGAAGTTCATATTGAATACTTGTATACCGTACAAAAATACGTGACTGCAAAATAACTGAGTTGATTTTTTAAGTATTCTAATTGATATCAAAACATATACAGAAATTTTTAATGTTTATTTTACAATTGTTGCGGTTTTATCGAATATGCATAAGAATGCACCGTAAGTAGAAATCCACCAACAAAGTAATCTGATATTTTAATAACAGTGGCAATATTGCACTAGGGCGGTGTGATCAGATAGATTGATAACAAAATGTACATACTTGATTTTCCAGTATTTGATTTTTGAAATGATTAATGAAGCAAATTTAATTAACCTCTATGATACACATCAAAAATACGAATAAAAATATCTGTTTTCTAGAAGTTTTATTATATTTTATGTGAATTACATGTTTCGCCTTCATTATCAAACGTGATTCAAAATATTAGAAATTTTTCTTAGGAAGGCGAAATACGTCATTAAAATAGACGTTTTATTTATATTCATTTTTTAAAATAGAGTTTCATATAATTTCTTAAGACATCTTTGATTTACTTACTTTTCTTAGACTGATATATTTCCCAAATTAATAATAGATTTCATTATCTAATTTAAATATAAGATTAACGATTTTTTTTCTCAAATCTTAACAAAGATGCAGACGTCATCAAAAACTGGCAGAAAAATCATTCGCCACTGTGATTTTCTGGGAAGTGTTAATGAAGTAGTTTCCTGTTACCTTCTCCATGTATTTTCTGTAGGGGTTATCATCCCATAGCTGTTGGATCTCGGTTTTGTGGCGCCGAAGATATGTCATGGTAAAGTCAGTGATCACATTGCCCGGGACGCCTAGGAGTCGGATTTACACAAAATCTTGCTGTTGTCATTCAATGTAGCGTTTTACGGCATTTAAGAAGCATATATCTTCTACCAGGAATAATGGTTATTTTTAGAAAGAAAAAAAATCAACGGATTTTTATGCTTATTTTTTTAGATTCACAAAGATACCAAAAAAATGGCTCTTTGCTATTATGAAATATAAAACAATACGATTATACAAAATTCTGCTGTCTGCCGAGCCGCCGCGTAACTACATATAGTAGCAGCCAATGCTGCACATACCTATATAGCAGCCAATGCTGCGTGTACCTACATAGCAGTCAATGCTGCACGTACCTACATAGCAGCCGTCAGCGGGTAGCAGGCGGCGGGGTGCAGCTCGCCGGCGGGAAGACCATTCTTCCCGCCGTAGAACAAAAGGGTACGGGTCTGGTAATCGGCGCACGTAACAAATAAGGACACAATAAATTAGATCCCTTTTATCGGATCAGGACCTACCTACCGCGCGGTTCGGTGTTGCCCGAATAATCGGTTATCTGATAATATTTAATTTCCTGATAAGCTTACGACAAATTAAATACAAAAATCGACCATATTGATTTTGAGATGATATTTGCATAATACATGTGGTTTATTGTAACGAATCAAAAATATTTTGTATAAAATTATTTATCGTCTTATTGTAAATCTTAAGAGGTTTGTCAGGATAGATTAGTGTGACAGTTCATTCTATTTACAAACTCCTCTGAATAAAATATGTGATATTTAGTTTTATTGGTAGTGACTTCTAGGGAAACATGTAATCAATCAATTGTTTTAAATCATGGAGCATTTACTTCCGTTCAGGATTCTTTGGTTATCATCTCAAGATTAGTTACGTTAAATAAAATTTAGAAACATACTCGTATGGCTTTATATGCAACAAAACATTAAATTATTTAAACATGAGAATAAAATTTCGATAAACTTTTACCTAGTAGTTAATAAGAAATGTAATTGGAATCTATACTAGTTGAATATTTAATCTCATTATCATTGCGTACGATTATTTATAACTTTCAAAAATTTTCTACAACGATTAGCATTCCTTATAGGTAAATATCACATTATTTTTTCCTAGTTCAGTTCGAGGATCAACTTCCAACTAACTAACTAACTAACTAGCTAACTAACTAACTAACGATCACGCCGTCTCCCCGGAGAGGTAGGCAGAAAGAATGGACCGCCACACTGTTCTGTCCTCACATACTTCTCTCTTATGCACGCACGTCGATTCCTCCGACTCTTCACGTGACCGAAATTTAATATTTGATGGATTTGATCGTGCCAGGTTTTCCTCGGTCTTCCCTTATTTCTAGCTCTTATATATATCTTCTTCACCATTCTCTCTTCACTCATTCTTTCCATGTGTCCAAAACCATCTTAACGACCTTCCATTATTTTTTTCATAACACTTTCATTCTCACCGCATTCCATTCTTATACTTGTATTTGACACTCTATCATATACAGATTTATCGCACATTCGAGGTCTCATTTCTACTGCAGTTATTCTACTTTCATCCTTTTTTAGCCAGTTCCATGCTTCACTTCCATACATAAGGGTCGGCACAAGAACACCACCATTCACCGCCATCTTTGGTTTTTTGGATAGGCTTTTGTTTGCGATGACAATTAAGTGCACCATTTACTCTGTTGCCTGCCCCAACCCTTCTGCATTCTCCCATCCTTTGTAAACATACTTCCTAAATAAAAAAATGAATCCACTTGTTCCAGATTTTAACCATTCACAATAGTGTTCGAAAATCATTACCTTGGACATATTCACATTCATCATCAAATCGTATCGCTTGCATACCTTATACATACCAGAAACCAGGACTTGTAGTTCATGTTCGTTGTCTGCAAGTAGCACAGCGTCATCCGCATACAACAAACAGCTTACCGACGCACCGTTCATTTTTGCACCTGCATCCAACCCTTTCAGCTCTTTCATATACTTGTCTATATATAGATTTAACAACCATGGAGACATTACATACCCATGTTGGACACCTTTATTGATATCAAACCAGGCTGCAAGATCTCCATTTACTCTGACAGTGACTAGCAGTGCTTTGCGTGTATAGCGATCAAGTTCTAACTATAGAAAATTATGAATTATGTTATGTAAGTTACCATTGGCTGGTGTCTGCCTCTTGCTGCTTTACTGCTTGCTTAAGGCTTTCATTACAACGTGATTAAACCCCTAACTAAGTCCCCCTGATTTACCCCTTCAAGTATTTGAAGTAGTTCAAAATTGAGTACTACAAATTACAATAAAATCAACTACCTTATTTCGGGAACGAAATTCTACGATGACCTCACTATAGAATTAAAACTTCTGAATGTTTTTGCAAAATTAAAACATAAATTGAAAATACACATAATTTTTAACTTAAACTCTTTTAAAGACGTATCTTTCTGTTTGAATTCTCTAATTCTATTAGAGATAATTGAGATACGTTTCGCTTCTTGTTTACCATTTATTGCGAGTGTACTATTGATATCTGATTTCAATTTTTAAACTATGTTAATCAAACTGCTATTACTTTGATTACTCCGTAAAGTGCGAGTCCTTCACAAGGCACAAGATTTTATATATTTCGGTGAAGGACAGCGATATATTACGTTTATAGTCATAAAACATTTCCCGCTATGTATAAACTGTATATGTATAATATAAAAAAAACGTTACATAAAAATAGGACACATACACGATTTGAATATCAAAAATTTGAGAATCGAATCAAATGAAATAGTTTTATTTCATCAATATACATTACAAAATTAAGGTTTAAGACATCTATCGAGAACAGGTAAAATAATACATTTCTTGTGTATAGTAAGGATAATGATAAAATTGTTATTGGAAATATTGTTATTGGAGTTATAGGAAACAAGAATTTATCAATGAAAGAGAAAACGGTCGTTCACAATGGATTTCTGGTCCCAACCCCAATATATGATAGCGAAGCAGGGAACTGGCAGAAGAAGGGTGAGAGAAGAATAAATACGGTAGAGATGAGGTCCCTAAGACGTATTTGTGGTAGGCCGATATACGACAGAATCTCAAATGCTGATATAAGAAAGGAATATAGAGCGGAAGAAGTTATTATGAACAAAATTAAGAAAGGATCGTTGCGTTGGCTCAGACATATAGTTAAGAAATGATGTAAATGGAGTACGGAGTCGGGGCAGACCGAGGAAAGCATAGCATGAAAACACCAAATTAATCAAATTTTAAAGGTTGGTCATGTTAAAAGTCGGAAGAATCGACGTGCGTGTGTGACTCGCTGTATGGATGTGGAGGAAGCTAGAGAGGTGTGCCTGGATAGGGTAGTGTGGCGGTCCATTCTCTCTGCCTACCCCTACGGGGAAACGGCGTGATGGTTTGTTGTTGTTGTTGTTGTTGTATATAGTATGTATAATACCAGAAACGCATGAGAGATGGTTCGACATAAGGAAGACACGATAGAGGAGACCGCGTTCAGCAGATTAATTGCTTTTCTCACCGGTGTCACCAGAGGCAGTTTGGTTTTGGCGGCCGGTAGGTAAAACAATCTGTGCTGTCGCTTTCGGAGATATCTACTCGTATCAGGACAAAAAGTCAAACACCCGAAAGCACTCCCGAGTTCTCGAAATAACCCCTGAGTTATTTAAAGAAATGGACCGGTTTCGTCAGGCTCGCCAAGCTCGTGGGCATTGACAGACTAGTCTAGTCTGTCGATGCCCGCGAGCTTGGCGAAACCGGTCGCTGTCTTAATAAAGACAAAAGTGGAAGTAGTTAAAAAAACATATTTTTATTTAATTATTATTTAAAATGAACTTCCATCAAGAGATTTCAGTAAAATCATTTGATTATCTTAAAGAAATGGGTTATGAAGAAGAGCCCTCCTGGGAAACGGCGTGATGGTTAGTTAATTACATAGTACCAACATATTTTTCTTACTAAGATCATAAAGATAATTGATTTAATTCACCAGGCAGCACTGGCGCAACTTTTCACGGCAATATTTCAAGTTTTATTACTGAAAGATAAAGTGTTTAATAATGTACTGCGAGGAGCGGGAGACGCGGGCCGTTCTCGGAATCATTCAAAGCGATTCAGGAAATAGGTTTTTGGTCCGGGATAACAGGAATGATTACAAAAAAATGCCATCAAAGGCGGCCGAGGAGGAAGTCGGGACTGAAGATTTTTTGTTCTGATTTTTAGGAAAAGACGTGTGTCACTCATTGGTAGTAAATGTGTGGTACTTGTGACGATTATATAAATATTTACGATTTTTCTTATACATGTCATCTTCAGATAAAGATACAATACAATTTATAATGAAAAAAATGACTATTTTCTTTAACGTCAAGGAGTTGGTCCAATGGATATAATCTTAAGTTTAATAGTACTAACATTGGATGGTTAATGAGTCCAGTTCGAATTATTATTTTATATTTTATAGTGAAACTAAACTCGGAGATTTGAGAATTATTCGAAAAACCTCGTGCAATACGTTTATTTATTAGGATTTTGTTTATCATATCGAAATATCATGTGGTAAAAGAAACAGGCATCTTAATAATGAAAAAAAAAGGATATAAATTTTCTTTATTATTATATATTTAGTGGGCTTTTTCTGGTGGCATCTTCTGGTTCCTACATCAAATTTAAAAAAAATCGGTGGGGATTACAATTTTTACGGATTGTAAATACGTATTCCATTACTGCTATTAAGTTGTAAGTTTTTTGTTTGCTATATCATTAAAAGCACTCACAAAGGTGACTTATTTTTGAAATGATTCCATATAATGCAAATTTATTGTGTTTTGGGTTAGTTGGTTTACTATATAATTAAAAAGCAATTACAATGGTGGCCTATTCTCGGAATTATTCTACATAATGTATTTTTTTGTGTTTGGATTAGTTAAGTTTAAATATTTCAAATGTCTTGTGGCCCGGTTACTAGTGTGTGCGAATTTCCTCCTGAACCGAAAATTTTTAATTAAAAAAACGTTTTTTTTTATAGTGCATCTGTTGGTTTTTTGATATTACTTGGTAAACGGTATAATTAAAAAGTATTCTTATAAAATTTTAAAACAAAAACTTCTTAATAAAAAGTAACTTATTTTATTTCACTTATTATTCTTATAATTTTTATCACATTTCAGCAGCTGATCGAAACCGGTCGGCAATTGAAGAACTATAAATGGAATAAAAATTACACACTTTTGAAAATAAATGTCAATTAAAATCTTAATTCATTATTTTTCAACGGTTCTATTACACATATTAATAAATAATGATATAAATATATTTAACTCATTACACAAAGTAAAATTCTCCTTAGAATAATATCACGTGATATACGAAGAACTCTGTATCAAGACACTAACCCAATTCCATAAATTCAATTAAAAAAAACGTATTTGATCAACCCAGTGTTAATCTTTTCTGAGTTTTCGATAAGTTTTCTGAGTTTTGATAACGTATTTTGCACCAGGAAGATATATCATAATTGCAGCGGACAGAGGAAAGGTAGTTTTTCCAATTTTCCAACTCAAACAAATGTCGTAGAGAACCTCCCAACTGTCGTTAAAATCGTCGAACTACAATAAAGAGTTCATCCCCGCGGAGACCCAACTTTTTTATTAACGACTTTAATTATTTTTGCAGCAATAAAAGAGATATTAATTGATTTACTTTCGCCGCTGTCAGAAACGTTCGTCTTTTGTTCTTTATTGACTGTTCCATAATTTAGGCGGAGTTTAATGAAGTTGTAATTAACCGAGTTAAATGGAACATTAAAAGCACATTAATAGGACGGCTGTACAATAAATATGGCAACTTTATTTGGCATCTGGCCGCTTGAACCCTAACGATCGTGGTTACTAATGTCGGTTGGGGAATTTACGCGGGAAATAAAACATCCATAGATCTTCTCCGCACCAAGCAATATTTTTTAACAAAATATGTATGCCTAAACATCAAACTCGATTAACTCTAGCAAGTGCAAAAACAACAAAATATTAAAAAGGCCATAATGATAAACTGGTACCTACCCATTTGTACAAAAAAAAAGATAGAGTGTCAAATGCAAATATGAGAAGTGAATGCATTGCGAAAGATAGTATTATGTGAAAATAATGAAAGGTTCAAAGATAAATAAAAATATACTTGTGCCCTTTTGTACAATTTTTTTTTAAATATATAGAGTGTTAAATATATAGAGTGTCAAATATAATAATACGATAAAGATCCTAATTATTATTTTTTAATATATAGAGTGTCAAATATTAAGAGTGTCAAATACATAATTTTTTTAAATATATAGAGATTTAATTTATGGGTGTTGGACGATCGAAGTGTACGCGGGAGATGCCTATTGGTGGCGATGAGGTTCGCAACCCATCACACCGCGTCTCCCGCGCGGCGAAAAGAGAAAGATGGAGTGCCGCATCAGTAAAAGTGTGACAGTCCATTCTTTCTGCCTACCCTTTCGGAGAGACGGCGTGATGGTTAGTTAGTTTTTTTAGAGTGTCAAATGCAAATATGAGAAGTATTGCGAATGAAAGTGATATGTGAAAATAATGAAAGGTTCAAAGATGGTTTGGACACATGGAAAGATAGAAGGAAAAAATAATGGTAAAGAAAGTATGTGTAAACGATGTAAGCGGAACTAAAAATAGAGGATGACCGAACAAATCTTTGCACGATCAAACCAAACGAATATTAAATATCGGCCACGTGAGGAGTCGACTCGACGTGCGTGCATGACACGATGGACGAATGACGAGGAAACGAGAAATGTATGTCAGGAAAGAACATTGTGGCGGTCCATTCTTTCCGCCTATTCCATCGAGAAGACAGCGTGATGGTTAGTTAGTTAGTTATTTTGTATACAGTCGCAATATACCATTTTTATATACATATTATATACTTTTTCGCTTTAAGATTGCTTTGTTACTTATTTATACGTCGCTTCACTCTGTTAATGTTTTTTTTTATGTTTAAACTGCTAAACACTTTTATATCTGATCGGTTTTGATCGGTTAATCAATTAAGAAATAGTCTTCATGTATCTATTAAAAAAATACAAGATTAAAAAAAAAATTCACATGCAGTAGTTGCAATGTTGGTTCATTATCGTATTATTCATATTTCACTTACAAAAACCGTCTCCGTATTCAAACGAAGTGAATCTCTAATGAAAATGAGGTTTTACAAAGTATCAATTTCATCATCACTGGAATTTTCAATTTAAAAGAAGGTTTTATCAAAATGCTGGTGTAGATACGGACAATAGAAAAAATAAATAAATAGGAATTACACTCTAGTTATAAAAGAGATATCGCTATATTATGCGATTGAATTCAACAGTTTTTTTTTTAATCAGAAAGTTTGTTATTCGTCTTTTATATAGTGAAAGTATTATGTAAAAATGGTATTGATATTAATTTTTGTTGATACACAATCATAGTATCCAATGAACAATAGTATCAAAAAACATATATTAAATTAGATTATATACCTCAAGTTCATACCAAGTTCAAATCCCTTAGCTTAAACAACATTCATAGAATACAAATTAAGTATTTTATAATGAGGCAATAGCAAAATACAAAGAAGAACTATACAAATCAGGTGAAATAAGACAAGAGCATGAGACAAAAAAAGAAAACATAAATCAAGTATAAGTAAGTAATCCATGTGAATTGATGAAAATGTTATCCAATATCAAATTTGCTGAAGACAAAGAATCTTAAAACGACTCTCATTGCCATAAACACTCCGTTTCGGAATACGCTGCTCTTTCCTCTGATGGCAGCGACTTTGTACGAGTATCACTAGTTATTCATAGGTGTCGCCATGTGTCTTATATGGCTCGTGTTACTACATAGTAGAGACGCGAACCTAAGGAACAAAGACATTCCTCAACTACTTGCTTAAGGATATACGCGATTATCATATTACCTTAAAATATATGCTGAACAAGGCAACATTGTAAGGAGAGTAATACTTGTAGCATTAGAAAATAATTAAAATAAGTTTCATGAACATAATGAAATTAAGAAAATTGTTAAAAAATCTAAAAGTTTAAATCCACTGATGTTTGTGTCTTCAACCGATTCGGCAGCTCTTCTGCCATCTTAGCCAGAAGATGGCCTGAAAGATCCTCTATTCAAACATGACCAACCTTTAAAATTTGATTAATTTGGTCATGCCATATTTTCCTCGGTCTACCTCGACTCCGTACTCCATCTACATTGTTAACGTCTACTTCCTTAAGCATTCTTTCTCCATCCATGCGCTCTATACGAGTATGTCCGAACCAACGCAGCGATCCTCTCCTAATTTTGTTCATAATACCTTCTTTCGCTCTACATTCCTTTCTTACATCAGCATTTAGTTATTTAATATTCAGTTATTGCGTATCTTACGACGCTTGTTACGATATTAGTAATTTCATTATAATTCTGGCTTTGTATTGTAGATGTATGGAGGAGTAAGGGGGATCCTATTGACTCTTCGAGCGGTGCATGGTCATCACCGTGGTGATGGCCATACTACGCTGGAGGATTGATCTGATCCCAAGTACCTATCCACACCTCCTCGACTTTGGTCTCCCCTGGAAACTATGCGAAATGTTAGAGATTGAGTAATTAACCTCGGTGGATAATATTAATGCATAGGCTAACGTGGAAGGACACCTCGCCAACCCGTCTGGCAAGCGTAGCGTTGTAATGCCAACCACCCCCCGTATATGGAGATGTATGAGGGAGGCCTATGTCCAGCAGTGGACGACAACGGCTGTTAAAGAAGAAGAAGAAGATTGTAGATACACATTTGATTAACTTCTATAATAAAAAATGACTTATTTTCACAACACTTTGAGTGTGTCCATGCAGTTTACATGGTCTCGTCAGAATTCCTCAGTATTACAGATTTTCCTTATTTCTGTATTTCTCACCCTGACGCTGAGAGTTAGAGTTTTCATCTCTGAGAGTCTAATAAACTGAAAAAAAATGTAATTTACATAAATTAAAAAAAAATTGTACAAAACAGATGTTTTCATTTGTATTCACTGTGTATATCTTTAGTTCAGAAAATATTATTCAGCGTCATATTGCAGAACCGCAAATAAGGCAGCCTTGTTAGGCGGCAGTAACTCTGCAAGAAGTAAAGGAGTGCAAGCTAAATACGGAAATAAGTGCATTGTATGGAGTGCGGGTGGGGCGGAGTGGCCGGGGAGAGCGGGCGAGGGGTGGCGGGTAAATAATGGCGGGGAATCTGCGTGTCCTCCGCGATTTCCATACCAAAGCCCCGAGAACACGACCTGCGGGGAGTTCATAAAGCTCAAAAACGTGTCGGGAATTTTATACGCCTTTCTGGGAGCGTCCTCGCAAATAGGGGTGTATCATTAGCGCTCTGAGGGGATCGAGGAAATGTAATGGAATTATATAATATAAACTTTCTTTCATCAATCAATGCACCTCGTCGTTATACTTTCTTTCATCAATCAATTCACTTATGGGAAAACTAATTTTCAGAAAACCACAAAAGGATTTCTTTTTAGGACCAATCAAAGGGTTACTAAGGTGATTTGGACACATGGAAAGAATAATGAAGAAATAATGCAAAAATATCTATTATATCATTTGTTCATCTGTAATAGTCTTCCTCTTCTAATATAGCATGTTCTTATTTAAATGTGTCCAAATGTGACGCCAAAATGTTTAGTGTTCGCTTGCCTCCTCTGTTTAACATTAAAATAATCTCATTTGTGTGAGTCGTGGAAAGAAAAAAAATAAATGGCTTAAGAGGATTTTGACAACTTTTCAGAAAGTTCAAACCCTTTAAAAGTGATCTAAATTGTCTCTATTGTAATTAATGTCCTATATAAACAAAATAAAACCCCTCTTTATGTTTGAAGCGAACTCAATTAAGGAATTTTTTTTATTGCGTGATATGCGAAAAACCCTTGATATAAAACGAAACGTTTTTTTACTGTCTTAAAAAATCTAAATTAAAAATGAAATAATAAAGTAAAATAAACAAATTTTTGTTTTGTTAAGACAGCAAGATACTTAAAGGATCTCTTTAATTACATGTTCTTTTGTAATGCACAGGTTTTAAATTACACAGAGTTAAAAATTATAAACGTTCTTAATTAAATTGTGAACATTATTAAATGTTCTAATAAGTATATAAAGGATATTGTATTTTATTTAACCTGCGTATTTTATATATCCGAAATAAAATCGTGTGTATATATTATCCTTACCCCAGGACGTGAAATAAATAAAAAAAACACGTTAAAAAATGGTACACGAATTGAATTTAAAATTTACAATGTATGGCTGACTCACGGAAGCAGAAATGATGTGAATTGATGGGATTGCAAAATAAAATATTCAAGGGTTTTTCGGCGCAAACTGATCGGGTAATGATGAAGAAAACAGAGGGGTGCATTTGTTTGTGTGTTACGAACACTTGAATCTGTGAGAGTAATGAAATATCCGCTTCAAGGTTAGATACATTGAGGTTTTGAAACCACGGCTTGTTTCATCTCTCTGAGAGTAATATTTTCATTATATTATATATTTAAGCATTTTTTATATATTTTTTTATGTAAACAACAGGTAATTTTAACCCAATTACTGTACAGATTTTTTTAGCTATTATATTGATTCTCATGACATGTGATATGTAGTTGTCATTGTCACTTGATTTCTACACCCAGAAGTAGTCATTGTCACTTGATTTCAAGACAATGAAACAATCAGACTGCCATCGTCGTGAATCAAACCGGGGACCTTCGGTGTGACCGTCACAGATCTTGCCACTCTACTGCGAAGGTTTTCAATTAAAAAGTATCAGGTGCGTATAAAAATTCCTAATGTTTTACAGCATAGGTTTTTTATCTTTTCTGGGACACCGCCCCCTTTACAAAAAAATAAACATTCAACGCTCCCTTCCCATAAAAGTTATTCCAAATATTTTGAAACATATAGTTGAATTTTAAAATATTATTAATTCTTTTATGTATTTGAAAACGACATATGGTAGAATACCGAACGAAGAAAAGGATGCAATGATTAGCGTGTTTCTTTTTGTTTTTTTTAGACTTTATATTTTTATCTGCCCACGCTCTCTATTTTTTCTAGGTCTTCTACTGCCCCCCTGAAAGTCTCAAAACTCCCACAAGGGGGTGTTATAAAAACAAATTTTTATCTTTTTATTTTTTATTTTATCATCTTATCTCGTATTACAGGATATATTTTAGTCATCAATTTAAATCTTAAGATAACTTTATTGAAATATGTGTTTGAAATAACAATTTTAAAATCAACGTTTAGATAACAATGATACAGAATACCTTTTGATATTTTTTTTTCGGTATTTATTCGTGTCATGAATACAAATAGATTCTGACTACCTGGAATGTCAATATATAAAAACAATATATCGAGTTTTATTTTCATTATTACTACATATTTTCCGTTTCGTTTTTACCACTCGTCCAAATTAAATATTTGTTCATGTAATTATTTATTTTAATCCTCGTCATATATAGGAGATGAACATAATATTTTCAATATTCATGAATCTCAATTGCCCTTTCAACATTGACAAATCTAATTTTATTTTTCGTACATTAATATCTCCGGCGATATTTAAAAATAGATAAGCTAATGACATTGCAATGTTGCCAAATGAAATGTGTTATCTATGTAAAATAATGTATGTGTAAGCTGCAGTATGTTCAGAAGTAATTTACTTTGGACGTGGCAGTAATTCTAGAATATGTACGATTGTGACGAGGCACGTCTTGGAAGTTCGGTCCAGAATAAGATCTCAGAGTGCTGAAAAATAAACAAAAAACAGTTGTGGCGAAGTTGTTACAAATCCTGTTCGCGTAAAACCACTTGAAAACTCGGCTCCAATTACATTTAATGTTCTATGATTTATGGTGAGCTTACGTTACTTCTTTGGAAAGTGCAGTGGCGTGGATGACTATTTTCACTGCACTCGCGTACGGAATTATAAATTGCAACTCTAATATGAAGTTAAAATCAACCCTTTCAAAAGATACAATTAATTCTTAACCCGTAATGGGTAAAATCCAGTATTTGTCTACAAGTATTTGCATACATTAAAAAAATGTGGTATAAAAACTGGTCAAAGTTAAAAGGATATAAAAATTGGAGAGTTTTCTCCAGGCGTTGTCTAGTAATGTGTGATAATTGGGTTGATAGCCTTTCACATTACATTAATATTTCATTTTCTGCTTAATGCTTACATCTAATCTCAATAGATGGCGCTAGTGTAGATTGAACTAAAATATGTGAAATATTTATCAACACGGTAGCATATATACAATATTCAGAAATTATTGTCAGACGTGGTGTTCGTAATAAGGGAGGAATGGGGAATGTTGTATTATATAAAGCGAACGCTTAACCCAACCAATGACAGGTCATAAGTTCTGTAAACGCCTCGTCCACCGTATTCTGTTTCCAAATAATTTACATCTTCGTCTCTATTGAGATACAATTAATTCTTAAAAAGTTAAATTGAAAATTATATTATACTAAAGCATCGAATGGAGCAAATATGAATGACTTATTCTTACTTATCATAATTATTATGATATTCAAGTCAAATATTATTCAGGAATAAAAACTCATTGTTTTTATTTTCTTTTTAGAAAAAGTACTTACACCAAGATTTAAATCAATGTTATTAGAATTTATTATACAATCTCCAATAAGAGTAGGAAATCGTACATTATTATGAAGAAGGAATCTGGTTGTGTTCTGGCTTGAACCCAAGTCCCCTGGATCGAGAGCCAAGCATTCTATCCCTATTCTAGACTACCCGGCTCTTGCCTTTCACCTTCTCAGTGTTTTCTTCAAACACTGATGAAAAAAAATCATTTTACAGGGGTTACAAAAATGAACATACTCGTACATATATACAGCACTGATTTATGAATGATATTGATAGAGGCAATGTTTCAAATATTATGAATTTCAATAAAGTACAATCCATATTCGGATGTTAGTTTTCAGTTTAGTACGCCTCTGAAAATATACTCAAAAGTAGAGTGTACGATCAAAGATTTAGTAAAATTGACCACTTTATAAAAAATGAACAGTTTGTGTGATCGTCTCTCTACTAATGGGTTAGATTTGATGAAAATTTTTCAGGAGTGTTCTGATTACTATCATTACAATTTTGTATGCTTCAGACGACTGAAACTATTCATAAGTTAAGGTTTTAGTTCTTCTGGCTGAAACCATTTTAAACTTTAGAAAACTTATAAGGGTAACGTAATAATACCAAGCTTTTATTGAATTTAAATAGTATGTTATTATTATATTCACTTTTACAATACGTTGTCGATTTAGTGAGCACAAAAAATAACTTTTTTATATTAAGTAATATCGAAGTAATATTTTACATTAAGTAATATCTGTCTGGTTTTAAAGATTTTTAATTCGATTGAGAGAATATACTCGTATATAAAAAAATATAGAGAGAGACAAGGATTAAATACGAAACAAAATATCTTAAAGAAATTTTATTATCAACAACAAGGAACCATCACGCCGTTTCAGGGAAGGGATAGGCAGAGAGAATGGACGGCCACACAACTCGATCTTGATACACCTCTAGATTCCTAGATTCTATATCTAGATACCTCCACATTCATACAGCGAGTCATACCTTCCGTCTTTAAAGTTTTCATCGGTTTCCCACGAATCCGTACTCCATTCACATCGTTAACGTATACATTCCTAACCATTCTTTCATCATCCGTGCGATCCATATGTCCAAACCAGCGCGGTTATCCTTTCATAACTTTGTTCATAATACTTTCTTCCGCTCTACATTCCTTCGTATATCAGAAATTCGGTCGTGCATTGTTTTAACACACATACGTCTAAAGGATATAATATTGGATCTTGGATATTGTGTTTTCGGGAGTACCAGCCCGAAGGCTATTGCTCCCCCACATGTTGGAAATTTCTTTCTTGGAAATGAAGTTGCATGGTGAGGGGAGGGTTACTTGGAGGATGTCGTGAGTTGTGTCCGACATTTGGACCTGACTACCCGGGTAGGGAGAAGTGTGGAGGGGTTGGGGATGACCTTGGAAAGGGGCCGAGGTCTTGGGTGGAGACCGAGGGACGGTGACAGGGAGTGGCCATGGGTAGGGACCGGTTGGTCCTGGATATGGAACCAAGTGGGACAAGAGTGACCTTGGGCGTGGGCCGGTGGCCATGGGTGGGGACCGATATGGCAATGGGGTTGAGATACAGGATGGTGGAAGGGAATGGTTTAGGCATGAAGCGTTGGAGTAATCAGCGGGTCGGCAGCGATGGCGGCGGCGGGGCAGGAGGAGGCGGCAGTACAGGGAGAGGCTGCGGTGCAGGAGTAGGCGGTGTCGACGGCGGCAGGAGAACCAAAGGATGAAGGCGTTCGAGGAACGCCAGTAGACTTGGAGATGGCAGTGGGTCAGGAAGATGATAGCAACGGCAAAATGAAGAGGTAAAAGCCTATTCAGGCAGAGGTTATCATTTTAATTAGCTGGCTGATGGGAAGGCGTGCAGAGCGATGTACAATTTGAGTATGAGAGTGTGCTCCAATAAAAAAACAATAAACCACACATGATAATGCATATACTAGTATATGGAGCTGTTTTTAATCTTAAAAGTTTGCTTAAATGCAGAAATTAAGTTTTTTTTGGGAGAAGCTTCAAATGACAGCCGCCGGTGGGCGACATTTTGAAACAACATTAAGGATATCATCTTTATCGCATTTATTAAAAAAAAAAAAAACTAGATCAAAAATCATGATACAAAATTTACTTTCAAAACGACTTAATAAATTTAAAGATTTTAGAATGTCAATATAGAGGACGGTTATAAAAATTGTCTTTGATATTAACTAGGCACAAGATGACATGTATTTTGAAGTAGTTTCAGTTATTGGTAAGACATTTTACAGGAGTAATTTTGAATTTAAGAGCAGAACGGTATTGTGTTCTATTCACGACGGTGCACACATCGTAGGCAATATTGGATCTAGAATCTGTCACATGGAAATATCACTCATATTAAAGCTTCAAGCTATGCCTTTGTGAACAGGAGTTTGAGCTTAAAGCACGTCGGGAACTTTATACTCTATATAAATAACGTACAGAATATTCAGTAAGTAAGTACAGCAAACTTGTAACGTGTGCAAAATAACTACGTTCGATTCACGTGACGTTAAAAATGATTGGAAAATTTTGACTGCCATTAATTTAGAAAAACACTTGGTTATTTCATTCCGATAGAAAATTTCATTAAATTTAATACAGATACTAAAAGGCATGATCAAATTCAGGAAATTTTAAAGGTCGGCCATGTTAGAAGTCGGAAGAATCGACGTGATTGTATGACTCGCTGTACGAATGTGGAGGAAACTGGATAGGTGTGTCAGGATATAGTAGTGTGGCGTTATATTCTTTCTCTCTATGGTGTAACAGTTTGTTGTTGTTTTATTTTCATTTAAGCAGAAAATAATTTTCCAAAAATCTTAGTAATTGTACCTATATCTTACGTTTTTTTGATATTATCAAGTTTAAGTCCATCTATGTATGGAAGCGAAGCATGGGACTGGCAAAAGAAGGATGAAAATAGAATAAATGCAGAAGAAATAAGATCTCTAAGACGAATGTGTCGATACTCTGTGTATACTCTGAGTGTCGAATGAAAATATAAGAAGTGAATGCGGTGCAAATGATGGTGTCATGAACAAATTAATGAAAGGATCATTGAGATGGTTTGGACATATGGAAAGAATGAATGAAGAAAGAATGATAAAAAACATTATATGTTAACGATGTAAATGGAACCCGAAATAGAGGAAGACCGAGGAAAACGTGGCACGATCAAATAAATAAAATATTTAATGTCGGCCATGTGAGGAGTCAGAGAAATCGACGCGCGTGCATGACACGATGTATGAATGTTGAGGAAGCGAGAGAAATATGTCAGGAAAGAAAAGTGTGGCAGTCCATTCTTTCTGCCTACCCCTTCGGGGAATCGGCGTGATGGTTAGTTAGTTAGTTAGTTAAGTAAATCATTTATTCCACACGCGTTAAATTTTCCCAATTAAATTTTTTAAATTGTTCTTCTTTTGTTTTCTATACTTCTGTCAAAAAATAACAACCAGAACAAAATTCAAAGAATTTAAAATATTCTCGTACGCTTTCTAGATGACATCCGGATTTTTGCCTATCAATATTATGATAAACATAAATTCAATAGGCAATATGTGCACCATCTAAAAAGAACATTTTGTGTTAAATTATTATTTTATTATTTTGTTATTTTATTTTATATCATTGTATTTTATATTATTTGTTTTAGATTTATCTTGTGGGTGTTGGATGATCGAAGTGTGCGCGGGAGATGCCTATTGGTGGCGATGAGGTTCGCAACCCATCACACCGCGTCTCTCGCGGGGCGAAAAGAGAAGGATGGAGTGCCGCATCAATAAAAGTGTGATAGTCCATTCTTTCTGCCTACCCTTTCGGGGAGACGGCGTGATGGTTAGTTAGTTAGTTATATTATGATAAAATACAACAACATTTTGAATGTATACAATTTCTTGTAGACAAATACTGGATTTCACCCATTGCGGATAAATTATTTTTATTTTATAAGGATTAATTGTATCTCAATAGAGACGAAGATGTAAATTATTTTCTGGGAACAGAAGGTGGAAGAAGGGAAGAAAAGAACATTCGAGACTCGTCCTCGTGGAAGACCTCCTAAAAGATGGAAAAACAGCTGGGAATCTACCTCACAGGAGGAGCAACACTCTGGAGAATAGACCACATAGGTCTACAACAATGAAGAAGAAGTAGAAGATTATTAAACAAAAGTCTTCTTCTTCTTCACTTTTGATAGATTCAGGAGGCTGTTATTTCAGGCGGGTCCTCTTGGGACGCTGAACTCCAGCTTTCTCTCCACCGTTTCGGGGGTCTTCCTGGTCGGCGTTGTCCGTTTGGCGTTTCATGGTGAACTATGGTTAGTATCCTATTTGTGTTCATTCTTTCTATATGTTGATGCCGGTATCGCCGTCTTTGACGTCCCCATCTGGGCACATCTTAAACAAAAGTGTAACGAGGAATTGAGTTTTGAAAAATTGCATTTAAACCTTTAGAGCTGCGTATTCGTAATGACATATTAAAACTTGTATTTATATAGTGGAGTAGTAACAACAGTTCGAGCGGTTCTTTGCGTACTCGCAGTACGAGTGCATTCCACCACAGTGGGAAATTAAATCGGATTGTCCGACGGAATAATTCCACACACGCTCGTAGCCGGCTGGAATACTGGTCTTGGTGTGCTTGGGTGCAGGATCGCGGATCGTGCGATGGACAGGTTTGGTTAGGGAAACAATGCGTCATCCCGTACTATTTATACCCACTACACACAAATACTCGCAAGTTGTAGTATTCGATGTATATAAACAATACGCGATAAGTTTAAGTCACTTTTATTAGAAGCTTTATTTTTTTAGAAGCTTTTTTATATTTTATGGGAATGATATATTTCGACTTGGAGTACAAGTACAGAAATAAGTGGTACCTCCTCCTCTGTTGTACAGGATTATCTTCTCAGATAAGTGAAGTTCTCAATGAGATTGACACTATATCAAGCCACATCAATTATCTTCAGTACCTTAATCTGCTCCATTATCTCGAGTATATAAACAGCAATATGTTTGATTCTCACTATATTTGATAATGCCTTAGCAAGGCGAAACACGTCTTTCCCATAAAATATGATAACATTTCTAGAAAACCAACGATTACATTATTATTATTAAATTTGACATACAATTATCACGAATAGGAGAAAATACAATAACAATTTTGTATTTCATAATTTTTCATATCCCAAGAAATGCAATAAACAGGAAGTCACAATCTTATTGTTTAAAATATTATATATAAATAAAATCTCATCGTACGAAGTTTTTTTTAATTAAATAAATGTGAAGTTTCTCGTTTAAGGCATGTACTCAAAGAATTCGAATTGATCGTGCAGCGAGAGCTATTCCTGAAACCAGAAATAAGTGGTACCTCCTACAGAACAGTCCTATATGGAAGCTGGCAGTGGTGGGATGTGAACATATTTTAAAACACAATGTAAATAATAAGTTTTAAGATGGTTTTCGACTAGTTGCTCGAATACGTGGCATCGTGGTTAATATTTGTGCAGTTGGCTTTCATAAACGTTAGATGAAAAAATAGTGATTAAATCTACTTTGACGAGTAGAAAACCTCCTTAACACGGTTAGAATCTAGATCTTTTGAAATTAATAAGGAGTCAAACTGGGCTCGAACTAGAAGGTCTCGTTTTATATAACCTGATCAACGAAAATAAAATATTGCTTATAAAAAATTAAAAGATCATATCTTTAATTTTATTCCACTTGTTTTAGAGTTTCTAGCCATCTTCTGGTCTATATGCATACTATAAATGAATTGTTTTTATTATTATTTTAATTATTTACAATTAACAACAACAAAAAATTCTATTAAAGCCGTTTATATCATATCACAGTTTTTCAACTTACTACTTGGAACCAAATGATTTTTTAAACTCAAATTTCAAACATTTACCCATATAAAAATATTTTACAAACGTATTTTTATTCACGAAGATGGGTATTTAAAGAAATACATATTACAATGGCGACATTATTGGCAGAGTGGCAACAGCTATGACTACCACACCGAAGGTCCGGGTTCGATTCCCGGCGATGTCAGCTTAAAAAAAATCTCACGCTGTCTTTAGTCTGGTAGAATTCACGTGACAATAAAAATGGTAAATATACTAGCTACCTATTACATGTCATGAGAATTAATTGATAAAAAATGTATACAGTGGTTTAAATAAATTATTGTATACAAAATTGTGGCAAGCATTGGGAACTACCACATAAAAGGCCCAAGAGGCATCTCAAGAACCAGCAAATATACAAGGCTAACTGCAAACCAGTCTTCAAGATTGAAACTAAAAAAAAAAAAAAATACACATTATTATTTTTTCTGTTATCTTAGTGATGTTATTTTATTTTACTATTAATAAATTTCGCCACCCACCACTGAGAGTGTGGATGGTGGAACTGTAGGCACGTGCTGCAGCGAAGTTTCTTCTATATTTGGAGCTGTCGGGAATCTTGGAACACAGGCCAAGGGACAGCATCTACTGTCAACTAAATTTTAAAATTAAAATGCACTCTTCGCCGATCACGCATTACAAATATCATTACTGAACATTATACAAGTTCATTACTGAACAAGGATACTTCAATTGAAGGTCATTGCGACATACTCGTAACAGTAACCAACTAACTAACCATCACACCGTCTTCCCAAAGGGCTAGGCAGAAAGAATGGACTGCAAAACTTCTCTTTCCTGACATATTTCTCTCGCTTCCTCAACATTCATACATCGTGTCATGCACGCGCGTTGATTTCTCTGACTCCTCACATGGCCGACATTCAATATTTGATTTATTTGATCGTGCCACGTTTTCCTCGGTCTTCCTCTATTTCTGGTTTCATTTACATCATTAACATATAATTTTTTTACCATTATTTCTTCATTCATTTATTCCATATGTCCAAACCATCTTAATGATCCTTTCATTATTTTGTTCATGACACCATCATTCGCACCGCATTCACTTCTTATATTTTCATTCGGCACTCTATCATACACAGAGTATCTACACATTCGTCTAAAATATCTCATTTCTACTGCATTTATTCTACTTTTATCCTTCTTTTGCCAGATTCATGCTTCGCTTCCATACATAAGGGTCGGTAGAAGAACAGTAACAGTAATTTTGGTATACAATTTTTTTGTTTCATCGCATTTCAAATGAAAAATATTATTAAATGTTTAAACAAGCATTGTTATTATACGTATCACAATTCACTTTTATGAGATTGTCACGACAGCTGTTTCGCCAACGTATGTTGGTATCATTAGGTGTTACGAGTTGATTTTTGTTATTTAATTACTTTATTTTTGGCACATATATGACGTGGTATTTCAAATAATTGATAACGCGTGGTAAACAATTAGATACCGTAATCTAAATACTATTTGTATTCTTTATACAATCCACAATTCGTCATTAGACGGGTTATATAAATATCTTTTATCACTATGATCCCCGGCCGAATACACAACTTACCCCTGTGCCCGGCCCATTTTTTGTGAAATTTCATGTTTTGTGAAGGGTTTCTTAAAGTGTTATAATTATGAAAATACTGGGTGAAATCAATTGAATCTTCTTGTATTTATTTAACACACTTTAATTTATCATTATTGTATGGAATTTATGCCAACGTTGGTCTAAATAGAGAACCACATTGCATTGTTTGAACATATACCGGGTGACACTCATTTTTTGTGCTTTGAACACACCTTGCAGGTTCGACAGGGTTTCTCTTTTTTGTAGGCGTTATAGCTTTTAAAATATGCTTGGACATATCCCCTGACAACTGGCTTGGTAGATCCTGCAAGTTTCGCACTCGGAGTGGACCCGGTGACTGCATAATATGGTCTTTAGAAGGCGAAAAAATATTATTACAAAGTAAAAAAAAGCCGCTATTAATATTTATCAGAAAAGGTAAAATACCTGGCTTTGGAATCGTTTGAGTAGTTGTAATTTAAATAACTACGAAAAAGTTTTAATGGAAGTCAATAGTCGTCAATAAAATGCACATTTTTAGATGACTGGTAAACCACCTGAAAACACGGGACCGGGATACAACGCTTGGTTATACAATCACGTGTTTACACGGCTCCGGGATACAACGTGTTAAACATAAATAACTATCTAACCATTACGCTCTTCGAAAGCGTTGACAAAAAGGACGGATCGAGACATTGTTATATGAAATGCTCTTGTGGAATTGAATATGAGGAGTTTACTAATATTTAATAATTTCAGGCTATGTTGTGAAATCTGTGTCTTAATTTTTTGTCATCTGTTTTTCATTTAAAATATTTATTTGTGCTTTAGAAATTATTTTTATTTTTTAAGAAAGTTTACTGGGAGTTACTTTATCTGTTTTCTAGTAGTTTTATTATGTTTTATGCGAATGACACGATTCACCCGTCTAAGACATTATCAAGTGTCTTCACAAAAAATTACAGTTTTCATTCGTATTAATTATTTAATATGGAGTTTTACATTATTGTTCAAGAAACAACAAATGGGATTAAAATTCTTACTGACCATATTTTCCTCTTTCTTTTGGTTAAAAAATTAAATATTTAATATTGACGATATTCAGTTTCCATTGGGACCCCTGTGGATGAGAGGGTATCCAAAAAAGCATGGAAATTCGATGACTCACTGCATTAACTTGGCGCTGCCTTAAGTCTTTGTAAGAAAGCACCGTAATGAGATAAATAAGTGGAATCTTTCTCCTATTATATTACTTAAATAATTTAATAAACTTATGATATTTATTACACTTAATAAATACAAAATGTTTTATAATATTCAGAGAAATAAAATAAAAATACTACTGTATATATATTAAAATATTTGGAAAATAAATCTTCAATAAGATGCAGATACTTCTCTCCTTAGTACAAGAAAAATTCTTTATAAGGAGAATAAGAGAATCGAAAATATCTTTTGAAAACATAATATTAATAAATTTTGTTAAATTTTAATACTGAATAAATAATAAACAAGATATAGTTGTTTTTACAAAGAATGAAGCTGAAGTGTTTAATCCTAAACACATTTTTACTATTTACGAAGAACTCTAAAGGCTCCATTAAATAAAAAAATATTGTGATACAAACTTCCACATTGTCAAATGAATAAGAATGAAAGCTTCTGTTCTCTAGAAGGTTTATTATATAATATTTTATTGGACTAAAATGTCATGACATGTCCCTTGCAGGAAAAAACATATCAATCCCATAAAATATAATAAAACTTCTAGGAAACACGGATTTTCATTTATATTAATTAGAATTATATATAATTATATATTTTAAAAGAGATCTCCATTGAGAGATTTCATTAATACATTAGATTTTTACTGTTAAAATTTATAACACTGTTATAATATCACAATTATTTTTTATTCACTGAAAATGTCGCGACAGCTTTTTCGCCAATGCAGAAGTTTTTTGTAACACCCGACGATGCCAACATCGGTTGGGGAAACAGTTGCCGCGACATTCTCAGTGAATAAAAATAAATTGTGATATTATAACAGCGTTATAAATTTTGACAGTAATAATTTTGAAGTATCAGTGTTTCGGCCAAAATGATAGATTATTTGATTTTTTACATAATATAAAATTAATGTATTATAAATTTATATTTTAAAAAAATAAATAAATAATTAAGGTGTCCACTGAACTGGTGAAACGTTTTTTTGTTCTCTGATAGGAATAAATCACGAATAGTCAATCGTATTGATAAAAACAGTAATAACATTAACTTGAATTCTCTTACCGTTTTCTCAGTTCGCAATAAAATTATTTACATACTTTAAAAGTCGATATGTGCATTTCAACATAAAGTTTTATGATCTGCAAATCTTAAAGCAAGTAAAGGCTTACTACCAATCTCCTGCATGCGTCAAACCTGTTTATGTGCAGGCACTTATTATATTTATAATAATAATGGCTCGATCCTTTCTCACGGTTATGTGGTTTTGGTCGTAGCTCGCGATACCCTCGTATTGTTTTGCGCGCACGAGACATTGCACGTCAGCGCGCTCGTCAAGCAGAACCACGTACCCACTAATCAATGATTTTTTAATTATTAATATTTCAATATCTAAAATCAGCATGTAAAGCTGTATACGCAATGCAGTACTTTTATTGAATTATAATATATTTCATATAATAATTTAATCTGTAAACTTTTAAAGCTTTTTTTTTGATTAGTAACTAATCGATATTAATTAACTAACCATCACGCCGTCTCCCCGAAGGGTAGGTTGAAATAATGGACTGCCACACTTTTCTTTCCTGATAATATTTGTCGATTTTTCTGACTACTCGGGTGGCCGACATTCAAGGTTACACAGATTTACGCACATTCGTCTAAGAGATCTCATTTCTACTACATTTATTCTTCTTTTGCCAGTTCCATGCTTCGCTTCCGTACATAAGTGTCGATACAAGAACACCATTGTGCACTGCCATTTTAGCTTTTTTGGAAAGGCTTTTGTTTGTAATATTAATAATTTGTAGAATCATTAAATAAATATTTTAATCCGATAAATCCTTTACGGGGATATATACATGTATAATAGAAAATTTAAGTTAAGAAATATATTCAACTCAAATATTTTTTTACGTTTATCTGGATTAAATATATATTTTTAAAACATTACAATGATCTATGAAATTATTTAAATTTAAAAAATCTGAAAAGCACTTACTACTATTTATATTATTTTTACTAACTATATGTAATTGACTTACTAACTACTATATAATATTTGTTCATATTTTGTATTAAACGTTTTTTAAATTATAATTAGTTCAATCGATATTTTTAATGAGGCGCTACCATTCTGGTATTAATTAGTATGACGTGTATTGTTCACAATTATAATAATATTTATATTTAAGTAAATGTATAATATTTTATGAAACAAAATTGTGATTGAAATATAATGACGACCTTCGTGGCCAAGTGGTAAGTGCATTGACTGCCACCCCAATAGTTCCAGGTTCCATCCCATGATTGTCACACTGTCTTTGGTCTGGTGTAGAATTCACGTGACAATAAAATGGCGATAGATTAGCTACCTATCACATGTCATGAGAATCACTACTATAGCTATAATACCCTTTACATCGATTTGGCTCATGCTGTCATGATGTAAAGAGCGATTCAACAAAAACAAAAAAAATGAGAGTCAATACAATATTCAGAGGACATATCGCAAGATGCCAGCAGTGGTGGTTACCTCGTTCTGCCGCCCCACGATATTCCACTCATGCCTGCTCGTACAAAAAGCCCTCCCTAATATCGAATGCAGTTTCGCCAAATATAGCTTTATAGGGCCGTTAGTGAGTTCCGTGGACCTGATTGCAGCCAAGTTATATAATATGGGAGTAATGCGAGTACACGGTAATGTTTGCTTCGTAAATCTTCTTTCTCTTTACTAGCAGTGGCGTCTATATTATCATGAATATTGCAAAAGCATGTTTTTGAAAAAAATGTGATAGATTCATTAAACATGTTCTTGTTCAAGTACAATATCTAGAAAACTTTGCAAATAGCGATTAACGTGTGATAGCTATTTATAAATTGTAGTATATTTATATAGATAACCAAACCGCAGAGCTAAAAAGAAGAATTGGACTAAGATGGGCAGCTTTCGGAATCATGAGTTACATCCTTAAAAACCGAAAAAAAACGATCAATCTGAAACGAAAAGTCTACGAAGCCTGCGTTCTGCCTATTCTGGTAGTTATGCTCTTGAAACTGTTACATTGTCCAAACAAAGTGTCGAGAAACTACGAGTGACCCAAAGAGCCACGGAAAGAGCCATGCTAGAAGAGACAGAGTCAGAAACGATACGGTGAGAGAAAGAACAAGGGTCACTGACATCATCCATCGGGTGGCGACTCTAAAATACCAATGGGCGGGTCATGTAGCTAGACGCTCAGATGAAAAGTGGCCAAGAAGACTGCTGACTTGGAGACCGTGGACGGCAAAGAGAAGTGCAGGGCGACCGCAACTACGGTAGAAGGATGACCTGAATATCATTTATGTTAATGCTAAGCCTAAAAGTCCTCCCATAGCGGAAAAGTCTAGGAACGTCGTCTGCGATGGTGCAGCCATGTGAGTAGGAAGAACAATGAATACATTGTTCACCAGGCCCTGCAACTGGAAGATGAAAGGGTCGGCCTTCTGCAACGTGGATGTCTACAGTCAGGTACGACCTGAGGGCGCTACGACTGGAGAACCAGAAGACTCAGGATCGCGAAGCTTTGCAGATTCATATAAAGAGAACTGACTCCACCAATTTTTACGGCATTTATTCTACTTTAATTTTTTTTGTACCAGGTTCAAGCTTTACTTCCATACATAATTTGCTGTGAAATGAAAAATATTATTTAGATATCGTGGGAATCAGAAGTTAGTATTCATTGTTATGTTTTTTTTTTCATTTCACTATATTTTACGAATTCTTAAATACGAGTAGCAAAAATAGTTGAAGGGTTTAGTTAACACAGATGATAGTGAGATAATTTCTCATAATTGGTTGTCAATATTGTGTAAATTTGATAACACAAAATGAAAGTGATGATACGATAAATATATTTATAACTTTGAGCATTGTTTTATAATATTATTTGATTTGATAAGAATCGACAATATATTTGTAAATGATGCGTTTGTTTTTGTGTATAAGCTGTAAAATATGAATAATTTTTATACATGTACAATATATTTTTTGCAAAACAATTAACTCTAATAGTGTACGCGCGTTAATCAAAATATAATAAGAATGTTGGTGTTGAACTTTGTGTAATGCGTCCAAGATAAAATGTCGATACGTCCTGTTATCGACGAGTTCTGATAAGATAATATTATTATTTTATATTATATGTATACTCGTATAATTAAAGGGATTACGTGTTTAGAGGATGTGATATTTCCCAAGGAGAATTTTTGTAAAATATTCACCTGTTGTTAGATATTCAATACTCAATATTGAACACTAATCTATCTATTATCTACATACTTAGTAACAATATTTTTGCACGCGTAGTAATTAATATTTAAATCTTATTTGTTTCATATACAAACACCGGTATAAGTATTTTGAGGAAGAATAAATAATATGGCCGAGCCATAGAGGGCTCCCTCCGCTTACCCGAAGCTGTTATAGGCGCAGCTTTATTCGTGCACTCCCTAGGCCCGTCCCCCGTCCATGCGGGACTTACGTTAAAAAAATATAATAATTTATGTATATTTGCAACCAAGGGGGACCCAGACCACATTTAAGCTACGCTACTCTCCCTCGATGTCCCATCGTACACACATAGCAATACAACAGCAAAAAATACACAATTGATAGATAAATAACATATGTTAGAGAAAGAATACAAAAATAAATAATCTCGGCCTGTTGGCTAAAGTGTAGTATTTGAGGAAGGATGGTATATTTTAAGGCGTTGCATGGAATGGCACCGGCTTATACCATAAATCTGAAATCTGCACAATAACCTGAATGCCAAACTGTCTAAATTGCGATCGGCAAAGTCTTCTGCGATCGGTAGATTGACTGTGTCAAAACGCTGTCCTCACACAAACTTTGCCGGCCCTTAAGCCTTAAATAATCTTCCAGCAGACCTCAAGTGCATTGAGATTCTGCCAGAGTTTAGATCGAGACTCAATACGCACCCTTTAAAATTATTCTTTCCTGATGTAAATGTTGATCGACTGCGTCAGGTGCGTTTTACTTGTTTATAAAACGGAGCATTTTCTGCGGCGCCCTTGAGATGATCAATTCATTAAAATGGCGCTCTATAAATTATCCAATTTATTATTTTACTACTAGAAATAGAGGAAGACTGAGGAAAACGTGGCACGATCAAATAAATCAAATATTGAATGTCGGCCACATGAGGAGTCAGAGAAATCGTCGCGCGTGCATGACACGATGTATGAATGTTGAGGAAGTGACAGAAATATGTCAGGAAAGAAAAGTGTGGCAGTCCATTCTTTCTTCCTACCTCTTTGGAGAGACGGCGTGTTGGTTAGTTAGTTAATTTAAAGTTCTTATTGGGGTTCAGGTATTTTCACTTACAACAAAGGAAATACATCAATTTTTGAACTTGATATTAAAGTTATTTGATTAATTATAATATATTCTTTATTTTTATTTGCTTTTGCGTGATGGTTAGTTAGTTAGTTTTTTATTATTATTATATTATACGAGTATAGTAATACTAGCTTGTGTAAAACTTGTGTAAATGTTGATTCGCTTTATAAGTCTAAAATCTTTTAAAGATACGAAATAGTATACATATAGCGAGAGTGGATACTGACAGACACGCATATACGATGACCATGACGACCTCGACGACTATCGACAACTTTGTGACTGAGTGGTAAGTGCTTTGACTCCCACAGCGAAGGACCCGGATTCGATTCCCGGCGATGGCAGTATTATTGTCACACTGTCTTTGGCTGGTGCAGAATTCGCGTGATAATAAAATTACCTACCCATAGATTTCGCGTGATAGCTATACCCTTTAAATCGATTGTAACGATGAAAAGAGCGATTCAACAAAATAATAATGATAAAATACAGCTGCAACGAAATCTCTTCCGGACACCGTCCACCAGGAAGAGCATCTAAGAGATCGAGGGACATTTGGACCTCATCATCTCAATACGCAAGATTTCAGTACCACAGATCGTCAGATCTATAATATTCAAAAAGAAAGAAGTAGAATAAAAAATATTTTACCTGAACTTCCGCCTTGTTTTATTTCTTGCGAATACATATATTATTTTTTGTTGAGTGACAATTCCGTTAAAAATTCTACAAATGACTCCACCTCAATCTTGCTCCACGGTGTCCCCCTTGTGACCACGACCAGCTATTGCTACCTTGGTATTATGATAGCAGGCTCGGGAGGTACGCAGGAAGATATAGCCAGCAGACTCAACAAGGCAAGGGGAGGTTTCGCTATGCTTCACCCTGTAGGGCATTCCAGTATCATTTCGAGAAAACTCAAGCTCCAAATATTCAGCAGTAGCGTTAAAAGCGTACTGCTGTACGGATATGAGACTTGGAAATCTACCGTGAACGTAATTGGAAAACTCCAGGTGTTTATAAATAGGTGCCTTCGCTCAACATTTAAGATCTATTGGCCCCAAACAGTGTCAAATGCCGTTCTCTGGACCATGGCAGGCGAAAAGCAAATAAGAAAATAAGTCAGTAGACGCAAATGGCAGTGGATTGGTCACACTCTGAGACGGAACCCAGCCTGCATCGCTCAGGGCGCACTAGACTGGTCCCCAGTAGGGGAAAGAGGAAGCGAGACAGACGAGGTTAAAGCAGCAGGCCTCACTTGGGATGATGTTAGGCATCAGGCATACGATAGAGTCGGGTGGAGAAGGTTCCTTGAGGCCCTATGCACCACGGAGGTGTGACAGGACAAAAAGAAAAATAAGATTATTCATATATGTATAATTAGAATGGCACATTTGCGTAACGTGCACATTCTATTTTTCAATTCGAGTAGATATCGCGTTTATTAAAATCCGTTATATTTGAACGCAAAATTCGTGAATACATTATTAGCAAAATTGTAATAACAACGACTTTATCATTACTATGTTATTTGAATAACAAAATATATTATAATTTTCCTTGAACCCTTAAAAAGGTCATTTTAAGACCTAAGCCTTTTCAGGGCTCTTTGATATTCTGGAGGCCCACGTGACCGCTTAGTCCGCTTGCGCCTAATTAGTCCCTACAATTGGATAGGACTTAACGATGACTAATGTAATGATTGGAAATAGAACAATCCCTTTAGGTATTGGTTTATATATTGGTTTAAAATTGATTCGTGGTCGAAAACTAAAACATTTCAATGACTTGTCTTTTATTGTTCCTGACATTAATCCGCTTAAATGGCTACATAAATTAATACATCTGACACTGTGTATAAACAATATATAACAGGCGATGCTTCAGAATGATTATTTCTTTAATGTGTTAAATTGATCAAATTTAATAGTCCATTGTTTTGGCCGAAACACTATGATACTTCAATATTATTAACTGTTAAATTTACAAAACTGTTATTATATCTCAATGTTTATTATACACTTTATGAGAATGTCGCGACAGCTTTTTCGCCAACCGATCTTGTCATCATCAGGTGTTATAAAGAACTGAAAAAAGTAACACCTGATGATGCCAACATCGGTTCGCGAAACAGCTGTCGCGACATTTTCAAAAAGTGTATATTAAAAAATTGTGATATTATTTATAACAGTGTTGTAAATTTTACGGTTTATTGGTAAAAATTATTTTTAATTTATAAACGATTTATAAACGTCAATCAAATATTAAATGTCGGTCACGTGAGGAGTCGGAGAAATCGACGTGCGTGCATGGCAAGATGTATGAAATGGTGTAGAGGAAGCCAGAGATGTGTGTCAGGACAGAACAGTGTGGCTGTCCATTATTTCTGCCTACCCCTCCGGGGAGACGGCGTGATAGCTAGTTTAAAAGATTTGAATTAATCTGTTGTTTTTTATGATTTTTAAATAAAATATTATAAAATCAATATTTCATTTATAAATTTGTCTGCTTTACATCCTAATTTCTAAATATAAAAAAATAAGCTATGTTAAATACCAAAATTTAATAAATTTTATATTATTATTTATTAACAACTTTAATACCAATACTTAAATTCAGTAAACTTTACATAATTATTTTAAGATTATTTTTGGATAGAATCATCCGCTAGATCATGGTTATCAACCCTGATCTGTATGTATGTTATATAAAGGAGTAAGTTTGTAACAGTGGGACCAGTCTGTCGATGTCAGTGAGCCTGGCGAAACCGGTCGCTGTAAAAATAAACACGAAAGTGGAAGTAATATAGATAAAAAACATTGTTTCATTTAATTATTGTTTAAAAATAATTATTGGGAGATTTCAGTAATTTTGATTATAAAATATATTAATATGTTGAAATTTTTTTAACTTCGTGACGAAATACTGAAACGTTAAGACGTAGTGATTGAAAAATGAAAGGTTAAAAAATTCGATAAAAATGTTCGGTATGCGGCCACATGTTTTCATCTTACCATTTAAGGAGAATTCTCGGGACTTGTCACAAATTTCTTAGTCGGGAATTTCTCACAACGCGGCTTTCCAAATAACTAGCTACTTCGTTACAATGTTCGCATATGGAGTTAACTGTATCACGTTGGACTTATTCTGTCATTAATTTATTTACGAGCTTTGACCTTGAAATGGATTCGTACTTATGGGAACAACTAGGTACCTTTTATTTTTTGTTTCTTGAACAATTTGTTTTAAGTGCCTAATTACTGCTTATTTAAAAAAACGGTGGATACGTGGAACATAAATTAAATAGACAATATGTGCACCATCTAAAAATAGCAATGTGTGTTAGATAATTTTTATTTTGTTATTTTATTTTATATCAATGTATTTTGTATTTTTTGTTTTATATTTTTATGTGGATGTTGGACGATCGAAGTGTGCGCGCGAGATGCCTATTGGTGGCGATGAGGTTCGCAATCCATCACACCGCGTCTCCCGCGGGGCGAAAATAGAAGGATGGAGTGCCGCTTCGGTTAAAGTGTGACAGTCTATTCTTTCTGCCTACTTTTTCGGGAAGACGGCGTGATGGTTAGTTAGTTTTTTTTTTCTTGAAAAATGATGTAAAACTCCTTATTAAATAATTAATATATATGAAAACGTTTGTCTCCAAGTAGTTTTATTATATTTTATATGGAATGAGATGTTTCGCCCTTCTAAGGCATTTAATGACATTCCATATTAAATTTAATAAAACTCCTAGAAGACAGATGTTAAAATTTATATTAATTTACTCCGTTCTTATTAAATGTTTCTTGGTCAAGAATGTAAAACTCCATATGAAATAATTAATAGGAATGAAAATGACTGTTTTCTAGAAGTGTTATTATATATTATGAGAATGACATGTTTTGCATTCTTGGAGGTTCGTGTTTAATACAATGGGTTTTAATTTTTATTATCTCTTACATATTCATATATAATGTTTGTAAATTCAGTAATAATTTAAACAAAATTACCATTTTTTCAAACATTATATATGAATATATAAGAGATAATAAAAATTAAGATAATAAATAATAAGAATACCTGTAATACCAATAGTTAAATTCAGAAAATTTTTACATAAATATTTGAAGATTATTTTTGTATAGAATCATGTTTACCACCCCTGATCTGTATGTATATAAAGGACTAAGTTTACAATAGTGTTACTAGTCTGTCGATGCCAGCGAGCCTGGCGAAACCGGTCGCTGTCTAAATAAAGACAAAAGTGGAAGTAGTTAAAAAACATCGTTTTATTTAATTATTATATAAAAAAAGTTTGTTTAATAGGGTTACTAATTAATTATATGCAAAGTCAGACGAGTATTGTTTTTATTATATGTATATAGTTAGCAGTATACACAAATATTGAACCACATTTGTAACCAGGTGTTGGAAAACACATTATTTTATTATGTTCTTATTTTTATAATGATATCAACATTTTTCGACAGTGATTCATAAATGTGTATCTGAAAGTGAATCAAAAGATGTTGGTTTTTATCACAACGTGTTCGTGAGATCGGTTCTGTCAACATAATAAAAATCTAACAATAGCCGTGTTACTTATGATAACATTTTATATACATGCACCTTTGCTAAAGACCGTTTACTTGAGAAATACTAATATAACAGTCATTTTAATTTTAAAAAATAAACGAAATTCGTTCTAGAGATATTATATTTCAACATTATTATAGCATTTTTTAAAATTAATTTTCATAAAGATAGCCGATTTGTTATTGAGTTTGAGTTTGTTAAATAAAAACTTTAGGCGTTTATGCTGTCGATTTATGCCTTTTCGTTTCAACGAACAATTAAAACAATATTTTTTTCTCACTCTGAGTTTATTTGACTCGATATGTTTCGAAGGTTTAATGCTTTATCGGGAGAACGATATAAACGTAAGTTGATGATGAAATATGTCGAGAAAATAAACTACAAAGTGGAAAAAAGCATGTTTTAATTCGTAAAAACAATTAAGCATCGTGGAATTCCGTAGTTATTAACTTATGTAGTGCCTTAGTATTTGTAGTAAATGTTGTAAGAATCACGTGAATCGCTTTTTCCTAACTAATGACATTTGATAATGACGATTTTTTATGAATTATAACACCCTTTATCCACTTTTGAGTTTATTTTTCTAGACGTGTTTCGAAGGCTTACACCTTCATCATCTGTAGAACGATATAAACAGTTTACATCGTTCTCCCGATGATGAAGGTGTAAACCTTCGAAACATGACGAGAAAAATAAACTGAAAAGTGGAAAAACAATGTTTTAATTCATAAAATATCATAATGGAATTCTATAGTATTACCGCCTTAAGTTTATCGAATATTTGATAATGCCTTAACAAGGCGAAACATGATATTTCCATAAAATATAATGGAACTTCTAGAAAACAAAAGATTTCGTCAGTATTTATTATTAAATATGAAGTTTTATATCAGTGTTGAAACAATAAAAATTAAAAATTTATCGTATACATATGGCGTCGAAGCAAGGGCAGACACAGTAAGGACCAAACAAGTTTTCAGAACTTCCGAAATTAAGACACTGTGGAAGATAGCAGGCAAGACACTGAAAGATCGCGTGAGGAACACCAGAATAAGAGAGATATGTGAGGTTGAGGATATTATAAGATGAAGCAGACAGCGAAAAAAGGGACTGGTATAGTCATGTTCAAAGAATGGACACCACCAGACTCCCCTATATTACATTGCATAATCAACTTCTTGGGACTCGTCCTCGTGGAAGACCTCCTAAAAGATAGAAGTACAGCTGGGAGTCTACCTCACAGGATGAGTAACACTCTGGAGGACAGACTACATAGGTCTACAATAAGGAAGAAGAAGAAGAAGAAGAAGTGTGCATTTTCATATAAGTACATATAAATGGAGTACAAAATATTCAAATTATCTTATTTTAAGCTTGATTAACGGATTAAGATCTGTTACTGAAGTGTTTTAGAATAAATATTATATGAACTTCTTAATATTATATGGTACATATAATACGAGTATGATATCTTTTTTTAATTATTTGTGATTACGATAAAAAATACAATGTATTGTTTAATTTTTAAACACATACCCTACAATTGATATAAGCTAGAATGAATATTTTCAATACTTATAATCATTATGCGACCGAACGATTAGATCAGTTTTAAATAAAAACCTCATATTTGGGAATTGCTATCAGAATTAGAGATTATTAATTTTAGTAAGTGTGTTGACTTGACACTTATCTTAAAAGTAATGAATTATTTTTCCGACAATAATTTTCATTGGCCGGTATTCGAATGGGTGTATCCTTAAAACTGTGAAGAATATTATGAATGTGAATGAGTTATGTCATATTAAAAGTACGTGGGTGGGGCACCAAATAGGTATATTTATTTATATAAGCATATAGAACGTCACGTTTCTTAAGTGTACATTAAACACACTGCCTTTATTTGAATTAATGTACATTACTATATTGAAACATATGTTAGTAACTAACTAACTAACAAACCATTGCATCAGAAGGATGGACCGTCGCATTTGTCTATCCTGACATAACCCTTGCACCTCTTTTACGTTCACACACCGTGACACGCACGCTCGACGATTTTTCCGACTTCGAACATGGCCACCTTTCACTAGTTAATTAATTTGGTCATGCCGTGTCTTCCTTGGCAAATCTCGACTTCTATTTCCATTCTCACTACTTGTATTTATACATTATCAACCATTATTTCCACATCCATTCGTTCTGTATATACTAGTACATTAACAATAGTATAAAAACACTGTTTTTTAGAATTAATCTTAGGGATTGGTTTGCAGCAAAATCTATAAACGATTTGCTGATTTTGGGATAAAACCATGACATTCTCAAAAGAACCTATAGGATGCAGGTTATTCATAAATAACAGAATGCTGGGACAGGTTACGAAGATTAGATATCTGGGAGTGGATCTGTTTTGTCAAAATAACATTGTCGGTGTTACAATAGGACAAGTCAACAAAGCCTCAGCGATATCAGGTTGTCTTAAGGAGATAATATGGAAGAATATTACCTCTGTCAGAATATACAAAACATGCGTCAGGCCTATACAGACATATAGCATTGAGACCAGAGTGGATGCGGACGCTGAGGATGATAACAGGAAAGACTCTTCGAGATAGGGTGAGGAACACGGCTATCCGCGAAATCTGCAAGGTGGAAGATATCGTAAGATGGGCAAACAACGCAGAAGATACTGGAATGCGCACGTGCAGAGGATGGATCATTCCAGAATCCCACACGTTGTGGCACATCAGATTCTTGTTGGCTACCGTCTCCCCGGAAGACCGCCAAAGATCTGGAGAATTAACTGGGAGTCAACCACCCAAGACAGGTCAGCCTGACTACAGGAACAGACAAATGGTCTAAAAGAAGAAGAAAAAGAAGCTGATACTGGGATGGCTTTTAATGTGTTAGTATTCCGTTGCTTGCCACTTTTTATCTATCTTCATTAAACTGAAAACAACAAACACTTTTCGGATTTTTTCTATAACATTTGGGTGCAACGTCTAATATATAATATGTCACACCTGAAGATAAAAATATTAGAAGAAGTAAACAACCAAAATTATATATTTATTTAGATAACAAAATAAGATCTTACCTAAGATTGACCATTTAAATAAATAAAAGTTATTATGTATAGTTTCCAAGAGTAAAACAAATTATGTGTATAATTTTTGGCATGCATTATCTATTTAATCAGAATCGTATCAGAATAGTGGAACAATCTACTGTGTTAATGTATCCCTTATACATTCTTTGATCGCCCTTTTTGATTCTCAATAACTTTGTTAATAGCCTTTTGCCGTGGACATGGATTTATGACGCAATTTTCTGAGGGCTTTTATGGGCGTGCTCTCGTATTTATTTATATTCTCTAACCCGATCGAGCTTTATTAAAGATTCCTGATTTTCATGGAATGACTTTAACTAAGGTTAACAGGGGGAATCTTGCTTATATATTAGCTAGCAATCAACTGTTACCACTTACTACACATTTGTTTAAGTATTTCTGACTTTTTTATGTATAGCTTCCAATCACTAGTTAATTATTTATTTGGCATTATTTGTAGGTTGTCGTTTCCAGACATTTCATTACGTAAGTGTTTCTATACTCTTCGAAAACCCATTGTTTAATTGAAATATTTAAATATAAATAGTTTTCGTTAAAACATTTTGAGCAATTATGTAAAACTCGACATCAAATAAGTGTTTTTGAAAATAATTTTTACAAATATTCTTATTACGATATTAAAAATTAGTTGAAGATTTATAGTATTAAGGCATGCATTATTTAATATTAATGGAAACTTCTGTTTTATATACTATATTTTATGTGAGTGAAATATTGCACTTTGCTGAGATTTTTTTGTTGAACGGTTTTACTAGAATAAAACTAATAAATAAATTAAATGAAAAAAATAATCTGTATATTAACCACCTCAATAAGCACCTAAAATCGCGTCTACTGTCTAGAAAGACAAAAACCACAATATATAAAACGCTGATTAGACCAGTCCTAACATACGAGGTATGTTCAAAAAGTATCGCGAATTTTGAATTTCCGCCAGTTACGTATATTCGATTTTTGATTTTTTTGTGGCGTTATGTTGGTACTCATGTCTCTCACTTATGCCGATAAGTTCGGCCAATTTGAATGTTCAGTTAATTTTTGAGAGCCACTTTGCTTGCACGTGTTTTGGCTCGTCTTCGATTTTTGCCCACTCCAAAAAAATGGATCAAAGAATCTGTATCAAATTTTGAGTGAAAAACAAAATTAAGTCCCCGGACGCATTCCGAATGTTGACTGTGGCATATGGTGAAGCTATCTTGGACCAAAGCAACGTTTATCGGTGGTACAAAATGTTCTCAGAGGACCGAGAAGATGTGAACGAAAAAGAGCCTGCCGGACGCCCGAGCACGTCAACAATAGACGAAAACATTGATGAAGTGAATAACATAGTATTGGCCAATCGTCGAATCACCGCTAGAGAAGTTGCTGAGACTTAAACATATCGCTTGGCTCGTGCCATTCGATTTTTACTAATGATTTGGGCATGAGATCGGTCGCCGCGAAATTCGCACCAAAATTGCTCAATTTCGCATCTGCTTGTGCGCGAATTTTTGGCCAAAACAACACACCAATAATGCCGCAGCCACCGTATTCCCCAGATCTGACCCCCTGTGACTTTTTATTGTTCCCGAAACTGAAGAGGCCCATGAAAGGACGACGCTAGGCTACGATTGAGGAGATAAAGACGGCATCGAAGGAGGAGCTGAACAAGATCACAAAAAACGATTTTTTGGGGTGCTTCGAGGATTGAAAAAAGCGTTGGCACAAATGTATAATATCTGGTTGGGATTATTTTGAAGGGAACAAAATAGAAATTCATGAATATACAAATAATTTTTGAAAAAACACAAAATTCGCGATACTTTTTGAACGGACCTCGTATGCCTCGGAGACTTGGACGCTCACTAAACGGGATGAAAAACAAATAAACTGCTTCGAAAGGAAGATCCTCGGCAGAATCTTTGGACCCATTAAGGATGGTCAGACGTGGAGAAGGAGATACAAAACAGAGCTCAACGATCTATACCAGGACGTCAGCGTGGTCAAGTATATAAAGATTAAATGCGCTGGCTAGGGCACTTGCACCGCATGGGAAATATGGAGCCCCTGAAAAGAGTGTTGTATGACAATCCAGCAGGGCGAAGAAGCATCGGTAGGCCGAGACTGCGATGGCTGGATGGTGCCGTGGCAGATTGTCGGGTCCTAGAGCAGCAAGACTGGGAGGTGGCGGCCAGAGACAGGACGGGATGGAGACGTTTCTTGGAGGAGGCCAAGACCCACTAAGGGTTGTAGCGCCGAAGAAGAAAAAGTATATTAATCACATATTTGACGCCAAGTTTCGCGTGTACCCAAGCTCCATTGGATTAATATAATAACAGTTTTTATATTTCCCTGTTGAAGCTTGAGTACAAGCAAACTAGTTAGCGTCAAACACAACTACAATTCCATGCTTATATTAATTAATTTAAAATATCTAACCACAAAGTAAGTACTTCTTATGAAAAAAACACTTTTTAAACATATCCATTTAACAACGTTTAATTTTGGTATATCTCTAAAAAAAAAAACAATTGAGCATATACTTTTTGTACATTAATGTGAGACCCTATCTAGGACTCATAACTGAACCTTTTCAGGTAGTTATGTTGGTTATATGAGAAAAGATTTCGTAATATATTTTAATTTGCCATTTTATTAATGTCATTTGCAATAAAATTCCAATCTTCAGTACTTTTTAGACGCTTACTTAAAAATTACACCAATTTTGTTTTTATTAACTGAGAATTCGTTTATCCGTGATCTATTAGCACTCCCGTGGATCGGGAGTCTGTATAATTTACTACGCCTCACTCACAAAATACCCCAACTCCGTGTTTTGAATATCAGATTTGATCGTATTTTATAAATGACGCTAATTACCAATTACACGGCGACTGCGGTAGGCGGTGTGAGTAGAATCATAATGTGATCATTGCGTCAACCATTCGTTGTCATATACCAAATTTCATATTAATTTTAGCATATTTTAGTAACTTCAATCAAAACGGTTGTAATGAAATAAGCCACAGCTTATAAACGTAGCACCATTAAATTTAATCAAAACCCACCATTATGTTACCCATTATATAAAATAAGGTGCTTAACAATACAAAACATCCATTAGATGTAAACCAATCATCGATAAACGTATTTTTTTTCCAAAATCTGTCACCACTCTGTTGTCAATTCGTATTTTAATGAATATCATAAAATAATCAAATGATTTTACTGAAATCCCTTGATGGAAGTTCATTTTAAATATTAATTAAATAAAACGATGTTTTTTGACGACTTCCACTTTTGTCTTTATTTCGACAGCGACCGGTTTCTCCAGGCTCGCTGGCGTCAGTCTAACCAGTCTGTCGATGCCAGCGAGCCTGGCGAAACCGGTCGCTATCGAAATAAAAAAAAAAGTGGAAGTAGTTAAAATATTATAAAACTTTGTGTTACTACAATACTGTAATTAAATTAACGCGCTGCGATAAATATGCATTAGTAATATTTGATTAATATTTTTACAACGCTGTATTTTCATGACAATTTTTGCACTTCCACAAATATGTTTCGAGATGCAGTAAAAATTTCTACACCGAGGGAAGGGATATGTAGCCCAAAACATGTTTGTGAAAAGCGCAAAAATGTGTTGTGAAAATAAAATGTTTTAAATAATACATTCAAAATTTAATCATTAACTGTGCTGGTGCACGAGAGCGGCAAAGCGTGGAGTTGGACGCCCACAGTTGCGTTGGCGCGACGATATCCGAAAGAGTGCCGGATGTGCCTTGATGCAGATTTCTCGGGATACAGATGCAGTAAAAATTTATACACCGAGGGAAGGGATATGTGGCCCGAAACACAAGTTGTGAAAATAAAATGTTTTAAATAATATTTTTAAAATTGAATCATTAACTGTGCTGGTGCACGAGAGCGGCAAAGCGTGGAGTTGGGCGCCCACAGTTGCGTTGACGCGACGATATCCGAAAGAGTGCGAGATGTGCCTTGATGCGGATTGCTCAGGATAGAATGAATTGGAAATACGAGAGGAGGCCTACGTCCAGGAGTGGACGACCACAACAGGCTGAATGTAATAATAATGTAATAGCTCCCTCAAAATGCTTGGTTTTGTCATTAGGAACGCCAAGATCTTTCGTAATATTCAGGTGCTGAAGCTGCAGTATAACTCTCTGGTGAGAAGTCGGTTGGAGTTTAGTTCCATTATCTGGGCGCCGCATGAGGTTCGATATTCCCTGATGGTGGAGAGGGTGCAGAAAAAATGTCTGCGATACCTTTATCTTAGGGAGTATGGATATTACCCGTGGCTCTTTCCAACTGATTTCTTGCTAGGGATGCTAGGCTACCAGTCACTCGAGAGGAGACGAGACATTCACTTGGGTGTCCATTTCTTTCGACTGATAGGCGGTTGTATACACAACTCAGAAATCCTGAGTGATGTAGGTCTGTTCGTCCCTGATAATTATCTTCGACAAAGGGGCCATAGATTGTTTTATCTCCCACGATGCAGAACCAACCTGCCAATGGTTATGCCGGTAGGTAGAGCATTATCTTTGCTTAATCGTATCACCTCGGAGTTTGACATATTTTGTGATAGTTTGGCTCATCTGAGGGAAGTACTATCTTTATTATAATTGTATGGTATATTTATTTTATTAATTTGTCATGCATCTTATGTTTCTCGCTCTTTTTATTAATCTATTATGTATTACTTATTATTGTGTATCTTTAACTTGTATCTTTAGTGTATTGGAAAAAAAAATCTGTAATGCTTTAGATATGCTTAAAATAAATAAATGAAATGAAATGAAGAAGGAAGAATCAACAATACAAAGTGATGGGTAATAAAAAAGGAATCAGTTATTTTAATCTTAATAATATATTATTTGGAACACGAATGATAAGTATATTAGTACAGTAATATATTTTGCAGTAAAACATACGATACGAATTTCAATTAAGAATTTATGTTAGTTTTTTTTATCAATAAAAGATAATCGATTTTGGTGAAATCAGTGATTACACATCATTTAATGTTGAATTATTCCAGAAATATTTTTTTAACACTCTCGTGTCGAGAACATTCTTTAACGATCATTCACCAATCTCTCGGTTGCAGGCATCTGCAGGGTCCAATGAGAGTGTTGTGTTTTGAACGATGATACAATCAGTGGAGCCGGTGGGCACGTGCAGAGGCGCTCGTAAAAATTTCGTATTGTTCCTTATCAATACTCCTCGGTTACGTACATTGCAATTAGACGATAAAACAAAGCTAATCAATCGCAAAATAGTACAGTGCACACGATATCAAATTTGCATTATTTTATTCGATCGAAGACTTGCTAAATTTTATCTACCTCATATTATTCCTGTAAACACTCATCCACTTGATCTTATGTGCATTGACCTGCACTTATCTCGGTACGATCATGATGAAAGTCAACGATATGCACGCGTAGTTGGAACACAGAGTTCAAAAAGGCCTACGAGCTGCAGCCCCTTTGAAGACGTTCCTAAAGTCCAAGCTTCTCTCCAGATGAACACTAAACTGCTTATTTATAACACCATCATCAAGCCAGTGCTGACATATAGTTCTGAGTTGAGGACAATGAATTTAAAAGAACAACAAAGAATCTAATGGGTTGAGAATAGAATACTGAGAGTGATCCTGGGACCCAGACCCGGTGTTGCAGTGGGAACTTGGAGGGATAGGACCAACCAAGAGATCCATACGATGACCCAGCATCCCCTAATAATGAGCATTGTGAGAACCGGTTGCCTAGCATGGATTTGGCACGTATGCCGAGCCGGAGAGACCAGATCAATAAAGACCCTGTACGCGTCTAGACCGACTAGAGTAAGACCTCTAGGAAGGCCTAAACAGCGCATAATGGATAATGTTCTAGCTGATATGGCTAGGTTGGGCGAATCGGACTGCTCTAAGCAAAAGGCGCAGAATCGAGGAGCTTGGAGGATAATCATCAAGGAGGTTAAAACTCTTCAAGAGTTGTATGGCCATAGGAAATAAGTGTGATCGAAAAACGGGTTAGGAAGGAATACCGAGTTTTAAGAGTCAACTGTGTAAGAAGTAGGAGAAATCGTTATGATTCCAGGTAATAATTTAGAAGCGTTCTATCATATCATTTCGGTCAAACGTCATAATACTCGTAGTTCGTTTTTAAGTGAGAAAGAACGTTCAGACATTGAATACGATTACTATCTGTGGTTTTAACATAACGGTTTATCAAACATTTCTTGAGCTCTTGGATATGTCATAAGATACACTTTGAACGACATTTTGGAGATCTTTACATACTTTATCTTTATAGTAGTTTTTAAATTTTAAGAAACAAATCACAAATGGATTTAAAAGGCATTTGATAATACCAATGTAAGGCGACACGTGTCATTCCCACATAATAATAAAAAATCTAAACAACAGTCGTTTTTATTTGCATTAATGATGTAAAATGGAGTTTTACATTATTATTTGACTTTTAATTTTTTACATACTTTATTTACAACACTAACATAAATTTAAAAAAAATAAATATCAGACAGATTTCGGACAACCCGTTCCTTCCTCAGTGATATTATAAAGATATTTAAAATATTATAAAATTGTTTAACAAATATGATCAGTTTTGACAGATGTAATAAATATTTAATTTGGAATAAAACAACAAATGAAACATCTACAACACAAAGTATGGCGAACATAGAAGAAATTTAACATTATTGTTTACGAAATAATTAGTAAATCAATAGAGCATAAAAGTATACATACATCCGAAATATTACATAAGAAATATTCTGAAGGCTTTCTGCATTAAAGAGGTGTGACTTGACAAAAACAACAACAACTAGAAGGGATATGCTACGTGTTTATGTTTACGAGACTTTGAGGATTTGACGACAACATATTTTTTGCTTGATCCGTTAAACAATGTGTTGGGCCGCCACTGGCTTAATATTGGAGGCTCTTAGTTTTATCGGATGGGCCTTAAGCGCCACTATTATTTAGTAACCAACTTCTTTAAGGAGGTTCTCATAAACATCAGATAAGCGTCCATATTTGTGTAAGGATATCAGATGGCTATAAATAATGCCTCGGAACTAGGAATTCGATCGAGTTTATCGATTGTGTTCTCCCTTGTACACACATAATGCGAGCAATGTTTTTTACGGCCCGTAGATAAGGAGATTATACAGACTCAGTCTCGCTAATTTATGTTGATGAGTACAAAAGTAAATATTCTGGCAGCAGGCAGCAGTCTCGGATGCTACACTAAAGACTGTTATTACAATTAGGCACATAAAATCACATATATGAAGACAGAACATTATTTATGAACCAGGAATTCTCGCACATTGAGAGCCGATTAAATACTTTATATTTCGAATGAAAACGTCAGTTTTCTAGAAGTTTTATTATATTTTATGGGAATGATATGTTTCGGCCTTCTAAAGCATTGTGAAATATTGTTCTAAGGCATTATCAAAACATTTGATATTTCCTTAGAAGGGCGAAACATGTCATTCCCATAAAATTTAATAAAACTTCTAGAAAACTAACGTCTTCATTCGTATTAATAATTTAATATGGAGTTTTAAATCATTGTTCAAGAAACAATAAATACTTTATATTTCATTTGTCTTTTTCTTTTATATAAGTACTTTGTTTGAAACACTTATTTAAAAAAAAAAAATTATCAGATAATATGTTTGGGACAACCCGGTCCTACCTCAGTGATATTTAAAATATTATAAAATTGTTTATAAATATGAACAGTTTTGACAGATGTTATCACCTTATGTTAACATCTGTCAAAACTGATCATATTTGTAAACAATTTTATAACATGTTTAATATCTTTATAATATCACTGAGGAAGGACCGGGTTTTCCGAAACATGCCTGTTATTTAGTTTTAAGTTTTTTAAAAGTCAGTGTTGTAAAAAAAATATTTAAAAGAAAAAGAAAAATAAAACATCCGCAACGCAAAGTATGGCAAACACAGAAGAAACTTTATGTTTCATTAAAATTATATCATGTATTCTTCTTATTATGATAATTCTTATCAATTTGATCAAATAAAATCAGTTAAAATATATTAAAAACAAATATTGCACATTTTCAATAGGTTAAAAATTAAATATCAAAAAATTAATTTATTCTGTTTGATTCATAAACAAACTTTGAGTTAATTTTTCGTTTTTGGTTTTATATTTGGTAAAATATATACTATTTGAGAAAGAAAAACATTATCTAACCATCGATCACTTCATTTCCCCGGAGGGATAGGTTGAGAGGATGGACTACCACATTGCTCTGTCCTGATGTACTTCTCAAGCTTTCTCAACATTTATACATCGTAACATACACGGTAGTCGATTTTGCGACTTCGAATGAGGCCATTTTTAAGTAATTTATTAATTTGGTAATGAAATGTTTTCTTTGGCTTCTTTTTCCATTCACACTGCTCTTTTTCTCTCATCCATTCGTTCCATATGTCTAAACCATCAAAGTGATCCTATTTGAGTTCAGAGGATAAAACTTTATGCTGTAAAATCATAGATTATTCACGATTACGTTGTTTGTATTTAAATATTATATATACTTATTTCATTCTCAAATTCTTCTTCTTCTTCTTCTTTTAATAGATCCTACGATCTGTGAGACAGAAATCATATCTCGTCGGATGATGAGATCCAGCTGTCCCTCCATCTCTTAGGCGGTCTTCCAGGTGGGCGGTGTCCGGAGGGGATTTCATAAGCGGCTGTGTATGCGAGTCTGTCACCATCCATTCGGGCTACATGGTCCCTCCAGTATCTTCTTCTGGATCTACACCACTGAACGACATCCTCTATTTCGCAGGTCTTTCTTATGTTGCGGACACGATCTCGGAGGGTTTTTCCAGTAATTGATCTTAGGACCTTCATCTCCGATGTTCTTAGTAGTCCCTTGGTTCGCACAGTGTCAGCCCGCGTCTCTACAGCGTACGTCATGATATAGATTCTGATCTTGCTGTCGATACGCATGTGCTTGTTCTTCCAGACCAGATTCTTCAGGCATCCTGACACGGCAGAGGCTTTACTGACTTGTTCACGTACTTTGGTATAAAGGTCACTTTGGCTGCAGATCTCCACTCCCAAATACCTGAAACTCATCACTTGCTCCACAGGTATATCATCAACAGTCAGCTTACATCTTGTAGGTTGCCTAGATACTATTGTTAATGCCTCAAATTACTATTGTTAATGCCTTTATAAAAACCGTTTTTTTGGTCTTTGACAATTCATATTTCTGTTTTAGAACATTCTATAATGTCTCGTTTTGAAGTAAAAGATATAAGCATGATTAGCAGTCATAATCAATCAGTAATTTTTTTCTTCGCTGATAAACTAACTCACAAGTACAAACACAAGAATATTTTGTTAGTAATCCATACAAAAAAATAAAGAATTAGTTATAATCAATATAATTTTCTTTTTGTTATTGATAGTCACGATGACATAATTTTTTTTATTATTTTTAGCATATTCATTACTAAATTGTCGTTTTTCTTTTGACGTAAAAACACGCTATGTTACTCTTCACATATATACATGTCAATATACTCATATGTATGGAGATTAATACAATGTAATTATTGATCTGAGCAAGTATTTCGGACACCTAATCAGATAACATTGTAACAAATTAATCGAACTGTTGACATATGTTTACAAAAAATGAGATTTACACATATTTCACATATGTTTATTATATTATTATACATAAGTATGATTTCAAATACAAAATCTTTAAAGAATGAAACGAACAATTTCGAATTCCTAAAAGTTGTAAATTAAGATACAATTTATCCTTAACTAACTAACTAACTAACTAACCATCACGCCATTTCTCCGGAGGGGTAGGCAGAGAGGATGGATCGCCAGAATGGCCTGTCCTGGCATACCTCTCGGGATTCCTCTACATTTGTACATCGTACCATGCACGCACGTTGATTATTCCGACTTCGAATGTGGCCGCCTTTTGGTAATTGATTAATTTGGTCATGCCATGTTTTCCTCGGTCGTCCTCGGCTTCTTTTCCCACTCACGCTGCTTGTATATAACCTTTTAACCATTCTACTCTCATCCATTCGTTCCATATGTCCAAACCATCTCAGGGATCCTTTTTTAATTTTATTCATGATGCAGTCATCTGCCTTACATTTCTTTCTTATTTCATCGTTCGGTATTCTATCATACGTTTTCCCGCACATTCTTCTTAGTGATCTTATTTCTACGGCATTTATGCTTCTTTCATCCTTCTTTTGCCAGCTCCAAGCTTCACTTCCATACATGAGGGTTGGCACTAGAACTCCATTGTGTACTGCCATATTTGCTTCTGTGGATATATTTCTATTTGCAGTAAAAAATTTATTAATCCGTAATGGGTAAAATCCAGTATTTGTCTACAAGTATTTGTATAAATTAAAATAAAACAAATTGTATTAAAACTGGTCCAAGTTAAAAGCATAAAAATTAGAGATTGGATCTCCATGCGTTGTCTAGCAATGTATGATAGTTGCGAAGCCTTTCACATTGTATTAAACAAAGCTTTTCTGCTTAATGCTTACATATATTCTTAATAGATGGCGCCAGTGTAAATTGACCTAAAAAAATGTGAATTGTGTCTTAACATAGTAGCATATAAACATCTTTCAAAAATTTAATAGACGTGGTGGTCGTAAGAAGGGAGGAATGGGGAATATTGTTAACAAAAAGCGATCGCTTAACTTAACCAATGACAGGTCATAAGTCCTGTACACGCTTCGGCCACCCTATTCTGTTTCCAAAAAATAACAATTTACATCTTCGTCTCTATTGAGATACAATTAATCTTTAAACTGATTTGATTTGATCATTGTTCACAAAACAATAAACTTGAAACATTTATACAGAAAGGAAGAAGAAAATCTATAAACAATTTTATGGTTCTTCCATACAGTTGCTTAATTTATCCCGACCGGTTATTAAAGCGAAACGCTAAAAAATAATTAAATAAAATGATGTGTTTTTATAAACTACTTTCACTAATTGTCTTTATTTCGTCAGCGATCGGTTTCGCCAGGCTAGCTGGCATCGACAGACTGATGGGAGTAAACAAGATTCTATAAAAAATAGTATTAAAATAAATAAAAAAATTCACTAAATTGAAATATTCACATTAATTTTGTTTTTATGTACAAATGAAACGCTTATATTATGTGGATTTCGTCATAAGTTTAATTACCAGAAGTTGGTAAATAAACTAATGTAAATCCGATATCGATTGTTTCAAGTTGTCAATAAGTTTTATTGAAAATACAATATAGTATAGTATAGGGGAATATAAAATAGGGAAAAATGTGGCTGCGGCTGTCAGGAGATAGAGACGAGTGGAAGGGAAGGGAAGAGGCCTATATCCAGCAGTGGACCGATAAAGGCTGACGAAGAAGAATATAGTTAATATTTGCTGTGCTTAAGTAAGTTTGCTGATAGTAGGGTATTTTATTTTGTTTCAACATACTGATGCTGACAGCACAGTTTTTCAATAAGAAAAATATCATTGTGAGTCAAAACAAATATATCGAATACATCGTTATCAATGTGCGATTTGTGATCTCGCAGCATATTGATTATTTTTCTCTGATAATAATACATGGATATTTATCCAATTTTCTGATAATAATACATGGATATTTATATTTATAAATAAAAACTCTTTAAATTGATATCACTTGTAATGCAAAAGATAGCATATTCGTTAACAACTTACTTTCAAAACGAAAAAAAAAAATACCCGAGTGACTGATATAAAATGGGATTTATAATTATATGAATCGTTTCTATTAAAATAGCATTTCTAATGACAATAAGAATTTGTTATATTTAGTCGTATCCATCAGGTTAAAGTTGCCTTCAATAAAAAGTCTAAAATATTCGAGTCCAACAACATAGACCTGAACCTCCGAAAACCACTTTTAAAAACATTGGTGTGGAGTATTTTACTGTACGGCTGCGAGACTTGGTGCCTGTCTCGCAGCTGTCTCTCCAAAAAACATTTGAGATGGGGACCTACTGGCAGAGAACGAACTCGCCAAGAGTACCCAGACCAAATTTACCGAGATATGGGCTGCACCTCTTATGCGGAGTTGAAGAGAGTTGCCGAGGACCGAGCGTAGTTGAAGAGGAGATGCGTCGCCTTGCTGCAGACCAGTCGTTAGAATAAGACCGGAGAAGAAGATATTTAATATATATCCTGTATTAATTATAATAAAATGTGTCTTGTCAAACGACTTTTATTTAGATACATCCTCATTGTTGATGTTTTGCATAATAAAATACAATAGATTTACCCTATATGAATATGAACAGTGGCGTTAAAATGTTACAATATCATTATTTTGCTGAATCGCTCTTTACATCATTATATTGCGAGCCAAATGGATGTGAATGATATCTAAATATTGATGCTCATGACATCAACATACGTTTCATTATTATAGGAAAGTCGTCAAAACAAGAAGTTTAAATTGTGACGCCACTTTTTCGGTTGATTTATATAACCATTTTTTTGTAACAATTAAATGAACACATATAAAATGGCTGAAGTCTGCGTTCTACCAGTTGGTACTTATGGTCTTGAAACTGTCATATTATAATATTGTCAAAAAAAAGTGCTGAGAAACAACCAGCAACCCAAAGAGCCATGGAAAGAGCCATGTTAAGAATAAGCCTAAGAGACAGAGTCAGAAATGATACGGTGAGAAAAAAACAAAGATCACTGACATCATCCACCGGGTGGCGACTCTAAAATGGCAATGTGCAGGTCACGTAGCCAGAAGCTTAGATGAAAAGTGGACAAGAAGATTGCTGACTTGGAGATCGTGGACGGCAAAGAGAAGTGCAGGGCGACCGCAACTACGGTGGAAGGATGATCTGAACAGACACGTCGGAATAACCTGGATGCAGTCTGCACAGGATAGAGTGACATAGGAACGAATGGAGGAGGCCTTTGTCCAGGGGTGGACGGGAATAGGCTGAGGAAAAAGAAGAAGAACACTCTCACATATCGAAATAGCATATCCTCTAGTACATTTACACGAAAAGCAAGAATGTGATCCAGTAGAAACCAACGAGTTACGAATTTCTTTTTATAAATTTGCATATGACAAAAAATCCCAAAGCTTTGATTACTTTGATCACTTTGGAATATTTGTGATATAGTCTCTAGGAATATTTGTGATATATCCCCTAGGAATAATTGTGATATACCTAGTGCTGTTATACGGGGTGGAGTCATGGACCCTTAAAGTCAATGTTATGAACCAATTGGAGGCCTTTGAGATGTGGATACACCGAAGAATGTTACGCATCTCCTGGACTGACATGGTCACAACGGCAACATGGCAGCACAAACGTTCTCCATAGAGCCAGAGTTGACAGAGAGTTGCTGAGCAACATCAAAGTCTGTAAGGTGTCCTACTTGGGCCATGTTCTGAGAGGCGAAAAGTACACACTATTACAACTGATCTTGGAGGGTAAGATTGAGGGTCGACGAGGTGTTGAGAGAAGGCGGGTTTCCTGGCTGAGGAACATCTGAGAGTGGACGGGGCTAAGGACTGTGGGGGAGTTGTTCCGAGCTGCCCAGGACGGGGAGGCCTACTCAAGGGTGATATTCAACGTTGGGGAGACCTGACAGGACACGATAAGAAGAAGAAGTCTCTACAAAGAAAAACTTTTTTAATAAATTTTTCCTTGTTCGGTACTAAAGCTACGCCAATGTTTCTGCATTGTCTCTGAGCGCAGTTTCTCAAACTGACCACATTTGCATTTGCATCAATCCAGAATCCCTTTGACTCTTCCTCTGGCAAGTTTCTCTAGCATATATAAGTACTGGAATCCACAACATCCTTTGATGCAATTTATACTGAACACTCCAGAATGTATTCGCTATGCGTTCGTTCATACCAATGTTATAAAATATGATTTATTTTGTCCAATTTTTTTTAATTCAATATTTTTCTAGGTAAATGTCTTACTTCATAAGCGAGTATCTTCTTCCCTTTCCCCCGTATTCTCTTATAAATAATTATTTATTTATAGCAAACTTAGTAATTAAATATGTGGTTAAAGACCATTAATTCTAGTTTTTACCGGTTTCGGTAGTTCATTACTATCTTCTACCCACCAGAAGATGGCAGCGAGCTGCCGAACAAGTGAAATAATACTAAATAAATACTTTTATTTATTGTTTCTTGAAATCTGATGCAAGACTCCTTATTAAATATAAATATTTTCTAGATATTTTATTTCATCTAGCTGTGATATTATGAACTGCTTGACATTTCAAATAACTAATCGCCCAACTATCAAAATATTGTAATAACAAAATGTCAAATATTAGAAAATTTCTTACTTAGGTCAATCATGTTATTTCCGTTTAATAAATAGAACCTCTAGAATTTTTTTAAATTTTTTTTTAAAATTACAAATACATTTTCATATCGTATTTTAGTTTCATAATTATCCATTAACTTTTAAAAATAAAATTTAATTTCAATAATTTATTGTTAGATCCCTTACGTACTAGAAGACCGCTAACTTGGAGACCGTGGACGGCAAAAATAAGTGCAGGGCGACCACAACTACGGTGGAAGGGTGATCTGAACAAACAAGTCGGAATAACCTCGATGCAGTCTGCACAAGACAGAGTGACATGGAAGCGAATGGAGGAGGCTTTTGTCCAGGTGTGGACGGGAATAGGCTGAGGAAGAAGAAGAAGAACTTACGTACGTACTAAGGCAAAGAATTTTTATAATAGTCAATATAAATAATATTAGCTTTTACAACTAGTATGGTTAAAACAAGTTTATTGAATTATTATAGTATGGTTCATTAAAAATTAGGCCGTAATTGGCTCATCGTGAGAATTAGGTTACAGGTCCAAAGAATCGTAGGGAACCAAGGATCATTCGAGGGCATAAATTTTACTGTTTCTCTCCACCCACAACCCAAAGAATGTAGATACAAGTAGTTTATAATAATAAGTCGTAAATTATCAGGTATCCCCATTAGATTCACATTGGACCATAGCGCTTCAGATCATGACTTTGTTATCGATAATGAACGTAATCACTCTCAGCGGCGGATCGACATTTTTTCCCGATTAGCTTTCCTGTATGCCCTTCTATCAGAAATGACTTTGTAAGTAAAGTCATGCATAACTTTCAAATGTTTCTTGAATTGTCTTCCCTGAGATGTGAGATAGTACACCACATCAAGGAATAGCCAGGGTCTTCTTGATCGAATGGATATAGTTCTTATGGTAAAATCCAAGAAGTATCTAATTCCTTTGAATTGTGTATCATTTATATTATTAATTTAAATGTATCCATATTTACTTAATTGCATATTGAATCAACATACTTTTCCAGTTTTTCCTCTTGTGATTTGATATTTATACCCATTGCTGACTCTAAAAAGCAATACATTTACCTAAATTATGTCATTTCTATACATTTGATACATATTTGGTTGACAGATGACCTGTTTCTTTTACGGCCGTTTATTAAACACATTTTGATTTAAAAAAAAACGTAATTTTCAAATAACAAAATAATTACTACAATGCCCGGTGAGAATTAATATCACGGTCTATCATTTATTATCCGTAATAATAAAATATAGATTATTAAATTTAGCTTTCAAGAAAATTTGCTATAATCACGTTTTTTTTATGGATAAAGGTATATACAGTAGCGAGCACAGAAATCTTTTCACACAGAAAATATCGTTTTTTTGTAATTATAATATATAAATTTTTTTGTGATTCCTTGATGGCTTTTCACTCCAAATTATTAAGCAACACTGTTTAAAAATGATCTGCAAGAAAAGTGCCTTCTTAGGGATCAAACATTTTCGCAACCCATCACACAGCGTCTCTCGCGGCGGCGAAGAGAGTAGGATGAAGTGCTGCAAGTGTGGCAGTTCACTTTTTCTGCTTATCCTTTCGGGGAGACGGCGTGATGGTTAGTTAGTTAGTTAGTTAAAATAATCATGTGTACAATTTAAAGATTTTTAATATTTCGTCTCGTTTTATTTTTACTTTCGATTCAATTGTAGCGAATTCGTGAATACCCTTATGATAAGAAAAAAACAAAGAGACATTTGTCACAAATCTATTCACATGATTCTGTGAATATTTCCTTTGATATTATTTTTTCCGCCCATTACATCAATTTGGCTCGCGCTGTAACGATGTTAAGAGCTTCTCTAAATAACCAACTAACTAACCATCACGCCGTTTCCCCGGAGGGGTAGGCAGAGAGGACGGATCGCCACATTGTTCTATCCTGACATAACTCTCGCGCCTCTTCTACATTCACATCGTGGGATGCACGCTCGTCGATTGTCCCTACTTCGAACATTCGAACAAGAGCTTTTCAATAAAAATAAATAATAATACAGAATTTTATATTTTTATTTTTATTTGACATAAACGCCACAAGGGCTTTTACAAAATAACATGATTAAATATAGAGTAGTAGCGACTAATGAATTGAAATGGGAACAAACATACATAAACACATTTTACGGAGACGGTTGGTCGATAAAACAAAACTTCCTGATTACCTGCCATTTTCTTAATATTAAAAAATTGGCGGAGATTTTTACAGGTAATTGTTATAGTAACAATTAATATTATGTAAGATATTAAAATTACCAAAAATAATATTGTTTTGTTGCGCTGCCACTGATGTCTAGAGGGACCTTGGCGCTCACAATACCCGCCGGTGGTCGCGGTCCAGACCAGGGGATGCGAGCTTCTACATATAATGCTTCCAATCAGATAAAATCCTCGGCGAAATCTTAGATTACTGGCTGACTGGCTTTCATAAAGTATGTTATTATCTCGGTACATGATATCGTGAGAAATTGTAAAGGAAGGAAGATTTTATTAATAATGTGGAGATTATATCACTGCCTGTGTCCACAGTAACGACGTTATAATTATAATGTGAAGAGAATATTTGTGTGTATTATAATAATTTAGAAAATTAAATGAAATTCACTCTTTGTCATACGAGTATCCAATTATTAAAATAAGAAAAGATTTTTATTTGGAAACAATACTACCTACTTTAAACATTTTTTTCACATCTAATTTTTACTATTTGGACGTCATCCACTATTTTTTTTTTAAATAAAAAGAATTACAAATTGCATTGTGAATAAAGTATGATGAACAAAACAATGAAAGGTCATTTAGATAGTTTGAACAAATGTAAAGAATAAATAAATGAAGAAAGAATGATTAACGAAGTATATATAAACTACATACACGGAAAAATAAAAGAAGGAAGACCGAGGAAAACGTAGCACGAATATATATCAAATATTTAATGTTGGCTACGTGATGAATCGAAGAAATCGGCTTACATGCATGATACGACGTAAGAATGTGATTGAATCAGGAGAAGTATGTCAGGAAAGAACAGTGTGGCGGTCTATTCATTCTGCTTACCCTTTTAGGCGTAGACGGTAGACGTTGTATTTTAAAAAAAATACATTTCGTATTAATACAACACTCTATTTTACTTTTCGCAGATACCTTTTGGTTGTGACACAATGTTTTTCGATACACAAATTTTGAACTTTCACTCGTAGTTTTTCGGCACTTTGTTTGGACAATGTAACAGTTTCAAGACCATAAGTACCAACTTGCAGAACGCAGGCTTTATAGACTTTTCGTTTCAGGTTGATCGGTATTTTCCGATTTTTAAGGATGTAACTAATGTTTCCGAAAGCTGCCCAGCTTAGTCCTATTCTTCTTTTTAGCTCTGCGGTTTGGTTATCTCGGTCCAATCGAATATTGTGTCCCAAGTGTGTATATTCTTGGACATTCTTAATTCTGTTGCCGTCCACGTTGATTTCAAGCCTTTCCGTGCCCATCACCTTGGTCTTTGCCAGGTTCACATTCAATTCTACAGATTTGGATACTTTCTTTCAAATATGAATCCACAAAATAAAATAAAAAAGTTTATTTTTCTTATTTAATTGTATCTCAATAGAGACGAAGACGCAAACTGGAAACTGAATATGGATGATCAAGGTGTTAACAGGATTTATGACCTGTCATTGGTTGGGTTAAGCGCACGCTTTATGTAATTACAACATTCCCCATTCCACCTTTGTTATTACAATAATAACGATCATTACAATAATGCATGACAATAATAACGATCATAATAACAAAGGTGGAATGGGGAATGTTGTAATTACATAAAGTGTGCGCTTAACCCAACCAATGACAGGTCATAAGTCCTGTAAACACCTTGATCATCCATATTCAGTTTCCAGTTTGCGTCTTCGTCTCTATTGAGATACAATTAAATTTGATTCAACCACCCTTTGGTGAAAATCCAGGATTTCGTATACAAGTATAAGTATACATTCACAAATATTTATTTTTTCTTTATTGGGTGTTAGCGAAATCACTTGTTGTCTCAAAATTACTCATATTTTAAAGTAAAATTAAGATTTTATTACGTGCATTGTGTATTTATTTCAATGATTCATACGTAAGTTATATTATTACATGGTAAAAATCATAAAGTAAAATAGATAAGCATAAAGGAGTACTTATTGCAACAGTATATATACCGAAGAGAGTCAATACTACCAAAATGATATCTTTTCTCTTGAAGTTATAAAATATGACTCACGCAAGTGACTATAGGAATTAAGCGTTCTTAACGAGCGGGATATTTCAAGCTCGTTAGGTGCGTCCAAGCACCTTACAGCTTGCGAGAATCGTACGCGCTCCACCGCTTAACTTTTCGGGTTTGTATGTATGCGTGTAAACTGAATGCGTTCCCTTAACGATGCGTGTGAGAGTATTCAATAGTTTACTCACACTGATTTGCGATGGTGTATTTGTATGGAGCGGGGTCTATTTGGGAGTCGGAGTTTCTCCGCGCCACTGAAAGGTGTATTGTACCGCTGTCTCTATATGGGGAGACTACTGACTGACGGTTGACTCTATATGGGAAGGTTGACCAACGCATGCAGTAATGATTTCGGTTTTAAAATATATATAAGACCCTGTTACACCGTCAGGTGAAAGAACAATATAAAACAATATTTGTGAATAAGTGAATTGTAAAACAAAGCTAGAATGGCAGTGCACAATGGTGTTCTTCTACCGACCCTTGTATATGAAAGCGAAGCATGAAACTGGCAAAAGAATGATGAAAGTAGAATAAATGCAGTAGAAATGAGATCTCTTAGACGAATGTGTAGATACGAGTGTCGAATGAAAATATAAGAAGTGAATGTGGTGCGAATGATGGTGTTATGAACAAAATAATGAAAGGATTATTAAGATGGTTTGAACATATGGTAAGAATGAATGAAGAAAGAATGGTAAAAAAATTATATGTTAATGATGTAAATGGAACTAGAAATAGAGGGAGACCGAGGAAAACGTGGCACGATCAAATAAATCAAATATTGAATGTCGGCCATGTGAAGAGTCAGAGAAATCGACGCGCGTGCATGACACGATGTATGAATGTTGAGGAAGCGAGAGAAATATGTCAGGAAAGAAAAGTGTGGCAGTCCATTCATTCTGCCTACTCCTTCGAGGGGACGGCGTGATGGTTAGTTAGTTAGTTAGTTTTAGTTAGTATTCACCAACACTTAGTGTTATGGATTCACATTTGAATATTGTCTGACTTGTTCACTATAACTCAAAATTCATACTTAATAACAATTACCCCTACCCCTACATTTCATTCATATCGCTCCACCCTTTTTATTTAGTATATATGTAATGATTTTGTCTAATTTTATTATTTAAATTTCTACACTATGGACTAGCGTGTATGGACGGTAACATATTTACGTAAAGTGCAACGAAGTGTTGTGAAAATACAATATTTAAAAAAAAAAGATTAAAATATTGTAAAATTAATCAGATATTAGAAACACACATGACTTTTAACAAAATTCTTACAATAAAATTTATATAATAATAATGAAAACTGTCAGGATGTCAAATATGGCGTTTTTCTAATGAAATAGAAATTAACAATTAGTAACAGTGGTGTGAAAGAGGAGAACCAGGATGTTCACAGAGGATGCCCAAACAATATTTTAACGTTAAATGAAGTGTTGGTGCAGGTAAGAGAGTAAATGGAGCATTTAATTAGTTATGTAAATCAATAATTCATCAAGGAAATCGATATCTACAGTTCAAAATGTTCCTCACCGTTATACAGGGTGTCAAGCCGGAAACAGATGATAGGGCAAGTCATGCTTGTTATGAGAAAAATGTAAAAAACGTCTTAGTTTTGTATTTTTGAAATTATAGGCATTTAAAAAAATCGAGAAAATCAACACTCTGTGATAGTCTTTTAACTTCCGTTACTACAAATCTTTACTTTTCATCAATTTTATTTTTATTATGTAATTCTAAATAATTCTTCTGTAAATTGTTTTCTAAAATTTAAAGCTAACTGCTCCAGTTAGGAAGAAAATGTTACTTTTTGCCCAACCAAGTATTCAAAATTAATACTACGCCCAATTTTAACTGAGAATATTGAAAATAAAATGTTCTATGCTATTTAGGCAAGTAACTTTAAAAGTTGGTGCATTTAATAAGGATTCCAAAATGGTATAACACTTGCTTGATTATTTCTTAAATTAGGTGTAGACAATTTTTTTGTAATGAAATCCAATTTTGAACCTTTTTTTCCTGAGAGACTAAAAGTCATTTTTCGAAGTGTGAGTTAGACAGATAGTGACACCACTTTTACTTACGTGTGAGACGGATAGACACACACCTGTCGTATACAAGTAAAAAAAATGGTTACAGCATGACGGATGTCCGCCGAATTCCTCATAATGAAAGATGTTGAGCATCTTATAATTTTAAATAAATATTTTTTATATACTTTGCAGCCGAAATCGACAGTGTAATACGGAATAGTGTCTTGATCGATTCCATGGTCGCGATCCACGGGAATTATATCGTTTTTGTACATTGTATAGTCGGCCATATTTTATGTCTCGTCTGAGACTGTGGAGCCATGAAAATTGCAGAGCACTATCTTCAATCCTCACTGCTCGAAGAAAGCTACGTTTAGAACAATATTGTAAAATAACTTCCCAATATTATGTTGGAAATACAAATATGTAACACCAGCTTTACTCACTTTGACTGATTTATATACGAGTATAATTTCTACTTGATTTATATACGAGTATAATTTATATGAAAATTTCCTCTAGTAGTGCCTAACGATATCAAAAGAGCCGCTCAGATGTAAACTGACCATCGATAACACACCTATTGAGCATGTCATGCGATGCTTGCCTAGGTGTAGAGTTCTATGACAGTAACAGTGACCTATAATATGATGAAGTGCGAGCACAAACCATCAAAGCGACACCTTTTGGAGAAACAAATACATGCTAACCGAAAAGAAAGTCAAGATATACAAGGCATGCGTCCGTCCCATCATGACTTATGGAATAGAAGTCAGAGCCGATACAAATAGGACTAAAAACCTTCTTAGAGTAGCAAAAATGCGAACCCTACGCTCCATCGCAGGCAAAACCCTCAGAGATCGAATCAAGAATGAAACGATAAGGTCTGCCTGTGGTGTTGAGGATATAGTAAGACGGGGAAGAACCAGAAGGTGCTTTTGGAGAGACCACGCGGACTGCATGGAGAATACAATAATCAAAAAATTATTAAATATGAAAACCCAAGCAGCAAGGGATTACCAGGAAGGCCGCCTAAAAGATAGATAAATTGCTGGACATCATCACCCCAGGACAGTTCACCGTCATAAACAGGTCATTTGACCTAAACTAAAAGGAAGAAGAATAAGAAGACGGATTTAATCAGACGATACACAAATAAAACAATATATAATTTCGGAATTTTTAAAACATGCAATGAAATTAATACTGCAGAAATCCATTGCTTAGGTAATCAATGCATATGGAAACATTCACATCGGTTTCATGACTAAAAACTATGTGTAAATTAAGATAAAAGAGATTCATTCTTTTGTATAGTCGAACTTTACTCACATAAATCAGATGCATATTAAGTATAATTACTCAAAGATGAATCCAATTTTCTCTTATCTAGATTTATTTAACATCAAAGGATCAAAAGGAGCAGATCATTCCATATTTAAATTAATCCGCTGTGATACAGTCAATTATAGAGATGTAATTGGATCCAATTAATGTTATAATTTATCAGCTAGAGAAGGGCGGTGTGTTCCTCTGACTAATTTAAATTCTGTACTATGAATAATATTCTAATATACTATTATTTATAGTACAGTTTACAAATAAATGATTTATAGTAAATGATATACTGTTGTGAATGATATATAATTTTAGTTGAAAGCAAAGATAGCTTTAAATGTTGTTATTTAAACTGTTAAATTAAAAAATCTTTGTTTTATATATCACAATTGTATTTATATTTTTCGCGACAGCAGTTTCGTCAAACATCATAATATATGTTGTGCAAACATCATAATAAATGTACTACGTATAGAATGAATTTTTAAATTATTTTTGTTTTGAATATTTATATGTAAATACAATTGTAATTTTTATAATAACATAATTTATTTACTTAAATAAAGAAGTACAATCGTGATCTTGTACCAACCCTTATGTAAGGAAGTGAAGCGTGGAACTAGAAACAAAGATTAAAGTAGAATAAATGCAGTAGAAATGAGGTATATTAGACACACTTTCTTTAGGACCTTTGATTTTATAAGTTCTGTCAAATAAACTACACGTTCACGCGCAAATTTTTTAACTTGGGCATAATACTCTTGTTGTGTGTAATGTTCTTCATATAAAATAAAAGCTAATTCAAAAAGGTTCAAAATATCACCTATGATTGTTTTGATATATGACAAGTTTTGTACCATACGAGGCTTTTTTTATTTATAGTGGGAAATCCAATGCATGAAATACATGCCCACTTAGAGAAAAGTGTAAATTTAAATTTGTTTTTTGTTTGGGGGGGGGGGGGCGTTGGACAATTTTACTGTGGTAAAGGGGGCGATTCTTTCAATACGGTTAAGAAACACTGTATTAGACGAATACATGGTAAATCTCCAAATCTGGTTTCAAATGCAATTATAAGAAGTGAATGCGGTGTTATGAACAAAATAATGTAAGTGTATCATTAAGATGATTTTGCCACATAGAAAGAATGAATTAATAAGGAATGATAATTAAAGTGTATGTTCACGATGTAAACGATACAAAAATACAGCACAATAGCTGGTAAACAATGGGTGAGGAACGAGAGTGAAAGGAAGGAATGGGAACGTTTGAAGATGCCTATATCCAGCAGTGCAGTGATCAAGGCTGAGGAAGAAGAAGAAAAATAAGATATCCGTAATAAAGTTTATATGTAGAAGATCACCTACGAATCGGATTGCTGGACTGCAAGGCGCCAAGAAGAACAGAGGCTACGCGTAACAGAAATTAAAATGCTGAGGTGGGCCACCGGGGTTACGATGCTGGATAAAGCTAAAAACGAGCACATCAGAGGTAGCCATCGTCCACAAGGCCCTGCAACTGGAAGATGGAAGGAGGGGACCGGGTCGGCCTCCTGCAATGTGGATGTCCATAGTTAGGAACGACCTGAAGGCGCTTGGACTGGACAGCCTGTTGACCCAGGATCGCGAGACTTGACGGAGCCGTATTAGGAGAACTGACCCCAAATAACGGGAAATGGCCAGGCGAAAGAAGAAGAAGATGAGTAGATATCACAAACATTTTAATATGATTTTCTCAGAAGTAAGAACGATCTAGTGAGGGGATTATCCCGTTTATACGAACGATGTAATATCATATCGTTAATGAAAAACTGTTCGCTCTATACATTTTAGCGGTAATAATAATATAATGTTCCCCGTGCTAGATATTATTATTTTATCAGTAGAATCGGCACAGATAGTCGCTTTTTATCAGCTCTACCCGCGTGACGTGAGGCGTTCATACTTCGGTTATCGCTGGGCTGCCAAAAACGAGCCATATCAAAACAAGACTTCTCCGAACAAGTACTGGCATTATCATTTAAGGACTGAGCAGTGCTTAGGTGAAAACAGATTTCAAATGTGAATCATTAGTGAACACTTTATTATTATGTCAAAGTAATAATAAAGTAATGATTTCAAAGGATTAATGTAGTCTGTATTGAAATTGTGTGTTTTTAAAGCGTAGTGTTGTGATATTGTATTAAAAAAAAAACGTTTAAAAAGCTATGTCTAAAAGATCATATTTGCGATCCTGGCTGAACCCGGTGGATGACATACCCACGACCGAGTACATCCCCAATAACAATGAAAGAAGGGATAGACTCAGTATGGCGAATATCCACGAAAAACCACCGGAGATTCCAGAGAGGAAGACCCAGTCTTTTGGGGCGGGTGGCAAAATACCCATGTCTCCCACTAAGACTTTTTCCATTTCGGTTATAGACGAGACTCAAGAGACCGTGGTCTTTCGTGACAAAGAACCGGATGCTCCGAAATTTAAACGGAACAGAACAAGTCAGAGCAGTGCCACAGTGAATCCGAATAGAAAGAGGAAAGCACCGATATCTCCGGCACCACAAGCTGTTGGAATAGACAATAATGCGTTTGTTCCAAGCAGACCACCAAGCAGACCACCGTCTATGCACGGTGGAGAGAGTGTTACCAACTTATCGTGAGTATTAATATAGCATTATTTTAATTATTAAATAATATAAAACTGGTAGATTTCACATGATATTAAAAATTGCGTTAGACTAGCTACCTACCATATGTCATGAGATTCAATAGTAAAAAAAAAAAATTCAGTAGTTAGGTTCAAATAAATTATTGTATAAAAAGTGAGAAAAGCAACAAGAAACCATCACATGGTCCAAGTACCACCCCAAGAACCAACAAAAAGTTACAAATTGCTAGAAAAGAAATTCCTAGGATTGAAACTTTTAAAACATTGTTTGACTTGCACCTGCACATACCTAATTTTTACATCTGATGAAGCATTGTCGGTTCTTGGACGTTTAGGGATTTTGGTTTAAAGCGATCTGTTGGGTTATTTGTAAGGTCAATTTGTTAGGTAATTGATATTGATAATGTGACTATTGACATTACCATCAGTGTCATAGTAGATGGTGAGGTAGCGAATGATGATGTCTGGGGCCAGTTAACCGAGCCCACCTAGTTAAAGCAAGAACTGAAGAAGATCAGAGAAGCTAGGATTCATTTTCTTATTTCACCATAATGATTAATTTTTCCTAAAAATCATTATGGTGAAGTAAAACGGTGAATCCTTGCAACTATCTGGAATGTCACTGCTTCTAGTTTTGGGTACAAACAATCTTCAGTCTCAACATATTGAAATCAACTTCGGGGAAATCTGATTATTTATCTGCTTGCTTCAGTGTCTCCCTCTGAAGAGGGTCGGTTTTAGACACTTGTGGCATTTGAAAGTGTTCGAGTCGTAATCTGAGAGATGTTATATTGTAGAGAGTCTTCCGTAAAAACGTTCCACAAGCTTTTAAATGTGTTTATTTTTAATCTGGATGCATAATACATAATGTTTAAAAAAAATTAAGAAGAAGTGCTCTTCAGTTTTTGCAATCATCCTTATTTGAATATACTTTTCGTTTAGAAGCAAAATGATTAACGTTAAAACGATTATTACATTGATGTTATCATTAGAACTTTAAAAATAGTCAGCTTTAAAAAAATAAAAATTCAGTTAGTTAAAAAAGTTAAAAAACATCGTTTTATTTAATTATTATTCAGTATTTAGTGTTGCAATTTCTAATAAATATTTATTAAATTATTTTAATGTTTCTGAATCATATTATAATAAGTATCGAACATTGTTTGAAAACGTTTATTCTCTAGATGTTCTATTATGTCTAATTATAATTTGTTTTAAAAACATTTAATCATGATTCTATATAATGAAATATTATAAAACACAAAACGAACGATTTTACCAATATAATTACTACCTTATGGACACGGGATTGCCATTATTTTTATAGTTAATCGATTTAAATAAATAAGTTGTATTAATTTGTTTAATTATCTTATTTTCTAGGGTAATAAGGGAGCAATATTGCTGTTTCAACCGTTGGACAAAAAGAGAAAAATACCTCTTCATTACTGTGTTAGCGATGGGATTCATTATCATTGGACTTCTATTCACTGTCGGCAACTTAGCGGATGCACAACATGGCACGCAAAAACCCATGTTAGTCTCATTTGATCACTAAACAAGAGGTAAATAAATATAAACTGTAACATGTAAAACTCCATATTAAATAATTAATACAAGTGAAAAGGTTTATTTTAAGTTGTATTATAATTAATACGAATGTCATGTTTCGCCTATCTAATGTACAATATTATTTAACCTCAGACAGGCGAAACATGCCATTCAAATACATTTTAATAAAACTAAAACAGACATTTTTAAACGTATTCATTATTTTATAGTCTTATAAATTATCTTTAATTGTTTTAATCTAACTACTTGAAAATACTCTTCTCCGGGTCCTGAAGATATCCCTTATTCCATTATTAAATTAGGTAGCCTAAAGTTAAATGAAATGCTATATAATATTTGAAATAAAATTCCCACAACTCATATATCAGTATGTTTTTTGGAATCTTGGGTTTATCTGTGTAACTTGACTTCTTCGATCGACATTTAGGAGATCATTGCAGTCTCCATCTTCAGGGTAGTTATAACATAATAATCATCCCAATTGAATTTTTCAATTTATAAATATTTGGCATTAATACTCGTAATATACTAACCACCCTGAAATCTCATTAACACAAGCGTCTTTTAAATGTTATCGCTAATTTTCGTTTTTGATATTGTGCATATAACAAAGCTTTTCTTTTTCTTTTCAGATGATTTGTATCAGCGGCTCTTCGGTTAACCCCCAGAATCATGACTGCATTTTAGATTTATTTAATAATATGCTACATATTCAACAAAATGCAAAGCACCTTTCCAACAATGTTCCCATCAGAGGTAAGAGGAATAGCTTTTTGAGCTGAACCTCTGTAAGACAGAAGATCCTAGTCCAAGGATTTTAGAACATACATATATTGAAAATAGCATTTCAACTAAATATACTGTAGTACCTACATGCTTGTCAACTAATAAAGATTATTTACATATTTTTGTATCTATTTTAAATATTTGAATGCTCACCACCTATACACATGTAACTATTGCATAGATTATATGATATATTGTATTAACAAGACAACAATCGGTTAATCTCATATTAATAGTTGATTAGAAATTTGTTTTAATAACTGATTTAATACAATTTAAAAATATTGAAGGAATTAGGTGTTCTTATATGTTGAATATGTTTAACATATGTATAGAGAATTAATCTTAGAACTAAAGAACTTCAAGTAATTGAGTAAAATATGTTTAATAGTCTAACAATACCCAAAAGCGATATAGGATGATTTTATTTTTAATTAAGAATACTATAAATGGGAAAAACTCTAAAACTAAAAGAGTGAATTTCCATCAATGAGCATTTAAATTTAAGTAATTAGAATAATTAATTTAAGTTGTACAAACTTTTAATGGGAGTGATAATTAATTATTTGCCAGTATTTTAAATCAACTTAGTAAGTATTTAACTATAAGAATTTTTGACTGATACTCTAAGTAAAGTAATATATTAAAATTAGGTTTAAGTTTATATTTAAATAAATTATTTCCAATTTTAAATTTTTTTATTTCATCATTACAATTTTGTACCAAAACATAAAAAAATCGCAATCTTGATAGTAAGAATGGCTAAACTTATCAATTATCCAAATACATTAATAAATAAATGAGCACATAAATTTAAGATAAGCTGAAAGCTCTAAATTTTAAATTATTACGAAAATAAAAGTGCTTCCACAACAATTTTTGGATTACAATTTGTCTACTTAAAATCAAGTAAAAAAAATTACACTAGGGAAGTACGCGTATAATTCGAAATATGTGAAAAGTGTAAAAAGGGTTTTGAAAATAAAACAATGTTTTTCAAAATTTATCAAAATTGAATCTACAATACAAAATGATGACGAATTAAGAAAAATTTGAATGCATTGCTGTGGAATATACAATATGTTTTTTAACGTATTATTTTCCATTTAAAAATATTATGTATTTATCCATGGATCAAATGCAGTAAAGCAAATAAACTAAAAATAAAATTAAGCATTCTAGTTTAATAACTGTTAATGCAAAAACTTTGTTTTATATCACAATTTTATTTATTTTAGGACAGCTGTTTCATCAACCAATGTTGACCTCATCAGGTGTTACAAAAATATATCAAATGTCAAATTATTTCATAATTTTTTGAATCTTTACTGAACTCAATTTCAGCAAGAATTTCAAAATTATATCAAAGAAATTATTTAAATTGACATAGGAACAAATACACAAATACAATTGTGATATAAAACAAAGTTTTTGCATCAACAGTTATAAAATGTTCAAATAAATTAACACTTGTAACACTTGTGTTTCGGCCAAAACAATCGACTATTCTAGTTTAACATTATTATAACTTCAAATTCTTTATTGCTTCTTGAACAATGATGTAAAACTCCATATTGAATATTTCAAATTAATAAAAACGAAGGTTTTAAAAGTAATATTTTATTTGATGTGGATGATATGTATTGCTCTGATAAGGCATAATCAAATTATTTTTTTTATCAAAGGCGAGAAATATCATTCCTGAAAAACATCATAAAACTTCAAGAAAACGTTTTCATTCATATTAACTAACATAAGATAACTTTTTTCTATTCACAAATCGGTTTGCGATACTGATGATTTATTCATCAGGAAAAATTTAAAAGAAAGTTTTACTCCTACAAGGCAGTTACAAAGCGAGAATAGAGCGTCTGTGCATAGTGAATGAGGGTGCCATGTATGTTTTTGTTTGCTTATCTGGCTAGTACTTATTTTGAATAATGTTATTCGTATGAGGCATTTAAATTGTTGTGTGACATAATAAAATATAAATTAACACTTGTAAATTTGCATTTAAACCACTTTATTTTTTACAGCAATCAACGGGTTTCGCTCCCGTCGCAGCTTTGTCAAACTTACAAAAGGTTTACAGTGTATTTTGTAACCCCGACGAAGCTCCAGCGGGAGCGAAACCGGTTGGTTATTGTGAATAATAAAGTAGTTTTAATACACACTTACAAGTGTTCAATTAAAATTGATTTCATGTATTTTATTTACTTTTCATGCTTATATTGATTGCATTTATATATTATTTATGATAAATACATAAAGCATTTCTCGTATAATTGTAATCAGGCTATGGAACTGGTTTAAATTATTAACTGTTTAGGTGAATGTATGTTGAATGTAATAGTGCGTAAATAAGGAGGAGTGAGTATGTCCAAGCTTACTTCATTAATACAAAAATATATTTTTTTATTTATTTGTTACTAACTTACTTATTATTACTTACTTATTAAATTAAATTTATGTCTTCTCTAGTAATCTGATATCGATGGTTCAGTAATGTTGACCTAATTAATATGCGTAAAACGTTTGATTTATAGAAGTATTATTAAAAAATATTGTAAATGACATATTTCGTCTGGCTAAGGCATTATCATACGACAATTCCTTAGACAGACCTAATATATCATTGACATAAATTGTAATAAACAAACGTTTCTAGAAAACAGACGTTTTCATTTGTATGAATTATTAAACATGGACCCTTTCATTATTTTTTGTTCATAACACTTTTATTAGATGGTTTGAACACATGGAAAAATGAGTGAAGACAGAATTGTGAAGAAGGTATATGAAAACGACGCGAACAGAGCTAGAAATAGAGGAATGCCGAGGAAAACGTGGCATAATCAAATCAATCAAATTTCAGTCACGTGAGGTGTTGGAGAAATCGACGTGCGTGCATGACAAGATGTATGAATGTAGAGGAAGCGAGAGGAGTATGTCAGAATAGAACAATGAGATTCATTCGGTTCATTCTCTCTGCCTACGCCTCCGAAGAGACAGCGTGATGGTTAGTTAGTTAGTTAGTTTATTAAATATAATTTTTACATCTTGTTCAAGAAACAATAAATAAAAACTTTAGATATAAATAATAAATTGAGTAAAAATATTTTTACATTTAAACACTTTATATCCACATTTTAATTGAAAACAGTTCATTTGTTTGCTAAAGCGTAGTTACGAATTCATTGCATGGTATAGGTAACAATAATCAATTGTCTATTCATACAAAAGCTTGAAAAAAGGTAAATAAAACTGTGAGATTATAGAGCAATAATTCATTAATGACCAAACGAATCGCAATTTCTTTGTAGACACTTCATCCTACTTTTATGTATTATCTCTCTGATAAGGAATGAAATACCAACATATACGAGTATTAGTGGTTGCAAAATTCAAGATGGCACAACAATTCGATAAAGACTTTTTTTTTGTTTTCTTTATAAATTATATCTGATATGACGGATTACCATATTGGGCACTTATCGCACCTGTAAAATTAATTGATTATTTTCGTATGTTCCATAAACATGCAAATAATAGTAGCCGAATGATAAGAAATATTTTCTATTGTAAAATTTTGGCAACACTCTAACTATGTAATTATTTACAAAGTGTGAAGGTGAATGAAATATTTGATAAATAAATGGTATATATCATACATAAATAGCAATAATCATTCCGATTCCCGAAAGAATAGTAAGAGATAATGAACCACCACACTACTCCATTGTCACACATCTCTCTACGTTCCTCTACATTCATACAGCGGAATACGCACATACTCTATTGACACCGGTAACGTATACTTTTTTAAAACCCTCCCTTGACTATGATGGGTATCTTCTACACGTTGCTTCTATAAACCATCAATATCTCTATAAATATAATAAATACAAGGTTAAGATTTTAGGTATTCCTCCATAATATTTACGCATTGATTTAAAAAATAATATTAATAATAATCAGAATTTATCGGGTACATCATTCTTTATTTATCCATACTTTCGATATGTCCAAAATAATTATGTTCACAATATTCCGGTCCGCTCTACCTTCCTTCCTAACATCAGCATTTGAAATTGTGTCATATATCGTTTTGAAATTATGTCATATACCACAAATGACTCCACCCCAATCTTGTTCCACGGACCAGCTTTTGCTACCTCTGTAGTATGATAGCAGGCTCGGGAGGTACGGAGAAAGATGTAGCCAGCAGACTCAACAATGCAAGGGGAGCTTTAACCATGCTTCGCCCTGTATGGCGTTCCAGTAACATTTCGAGAAAGCTCAAGCTCCAAATATTCAGCAGTAGCGTTAAAAGCGTACTGCTGTACGGATGTGAGACTTGGAAATTTACCGCGGACATAATTGGAAAACTTCAGGTGGTTATGAATAGGTGCCTAAGCTCAGTATTTAAGATCTATTGGCCCCAAATAGTGTCAAATGGCAGGCGAAAAGCCAATTAGAGAGAACAAGTCGCTAGACGCAAATGGCAGTGGATCGGTCACACTCTGAGAAGGAACCCAGGCTGCATCGCTCAGAGCGCACTAGACTGGTCCCCTATGGAGGGAAAGAGGAAGCGAGGCAGACCTAGAGCCACCTGGAGAAGAGCCCTGCAGAACGAGGCTAAAGCAGCAGGCCTCACTTGGGATGATGTTAGGCATCGGGCATGCGATAGAGTCAAGTGGAGAAGGTTCCTTGAGGCCCTATGCTCCACGGAGATGGGACAGGACAAAAAATAAGAAGAAGATCGTTTTACGACCCATACATCTTAGGGATGTCAACTCTTCTGCCAATTGCGTGCTTTGCTTTCATATACAAGGGTAGGATCAACAAATTATTTTGTTTTTTAACACTCCGATTATAATAATAAGGTATTTGTGAATAATTTTGTCTGTATTAAGTAACGCATTTTTTATGAACTAGAACACTGTTTTTTGTTTCGGTTTATGAGTTTATTTTTCTCAACATGTTTCAAAGGCTTTAAATCTTCATCATCGGGAGAACGATATAAACTGTTATTTATATCGTTCTCCCGATAATGAAGGTGTAAAACCTTTGAAACATGTCGAGAAAAATAAACTCAAAAGTGGAATAAACAGTGTCTTAATTCCTAAAATTCCACAGTGTTGACGCCTTAAATTTATCAAACCCTTTTATTATTAATGATTGGTAAACTATAAACATTTGTTGATGAATATTTTGTGAAGACTATGTTTGGAGATTTATAATTTCGAATCTAGTAAAAAGTACACATCTAAGAAGAAATCATGTATCTTGATAAATATTTTATATAAGGCACAACTTTGGTATACAACGTGCATTTTTACTCAGTATTTATTTGAATACCTTCTATTGCGTTCAGAACCTCCAATAATAATTTTTCGAAGATTATGGCTGGTAACAAAGTTATCCAATATATATTTAAATGAACGAGAAAAGAAAAAGACTAAAATAATCGAGTACAAAGTGGCCTAACGCATCTCAAGGGGCGGGGAAGGAATATAGTAGGTACCCGGTACCCACCTCGGATACAGGGTAATCATAAGCGATCATTATTCCGAATCCAAATAATTTATTCATTACTTTGACGGAATTTGGAACTCTCAACGAAACTTTAGAGGGAGTCTCCTCTGTATTTTTATTTTTCGAGATGTTTATTACATCGGGAGGATCTTAAGGACGTTATCGTCTAATGAGACAATTATTTATGTTTTTTTTAGATGCGGTGCGTTTTTTTATGATTTAATATTCTATAAAAGGTGAATTTAAATACATTATGCAGGCATTAGAGTATTTATGACTAAACGATTCAACAGGTTTTTATTTATTGGGTAGTTCAACTTGGAACCAGATTTTTGGAGTAATCTCCATGGTCGTATAATGAATAGGTAAGAATTTTTCGCGTTCATAAATGCACTAAAGAGATTTCTTAAACATACATTAAGAGCGTATATAAAAGTTAATATCATTTTGGGGATATAGTGTATTCTAAAACAGTTTTGTGTAATTAATGCATATTTTTTCTCACTTTCCAGAGATAATCAGACTGCTGAACTATAGAGGAGAATCAGTCTTGGGTGGGTGGCATATGACAATCTGAAGAAGTTCTTTAATAGTAACGTTCCCCAATGTCTAAAACGTAAAATATATGATGAATGCGTACTTCCAGTACTGGACATATGGAGCAGAAACGGTAACCCTCACCAAGTCGACCATAAGGAGACTCCGTATAGCACAGAAGAAACACGAAAGAGCCATGTTGCACGTAAGGCGGAGTAACAGATGTCGTCGAAAGGGTAGCTATGCTTAAATGGTCATTTGCGAAAAATGTTGGTAGACGACAGATGGACCAGAAGGGTGGTGAAGTGGAGACACCGCGAAGATAAAAGAAACAGAGGGAGATCCCTCACACGATGGTCCGGTGACATTACAAGAATTGCTGGCGATTGGATGCAAAAGGCACAAGACAGGAGTACGTGGAGAAATATGGGGAAGGCCTATGTCGAGCAGTGGACGACAATGTCTGTCTCAGAAAGTAAGTAAGTTTGAGTAACAAAACTATACTTTGATTATTTTATCTCTAGAAAGGTCTAGACAGGATGAAATGGATAATGTTGGTAAAATGTTGGGTAAAACGGGCTGAGCAAAAGGCATAGGATCGAGGAGCTTAGAATAAAATCATCAATGAGGCTAAAACTCTTCAAGGGTTGTGTGGACAGAGGAAATAAGTAAAATATTATTTCATCATGTCGAAATGTACCAAAAACTATTATTTCAACGAATTTTTTTTCCTCTATATTCAACTTCACCTCGTGTTGTGGATTCATATTTGCATAAATATAACTACACTTCGTATTTTTACAACACTTCAATAAAGTGTTGTAAACATACGATGTATAGTTATATTTGTTTAAAAATAAAGTATTAATAAAATAAACAAAATATTGTACAATGTAAAAGTTTTGTTGTGTAAAGCCAACATAATAACGCTATTATAAAATTACGTTAGACAGGATTCGCTTTTCATTGCCCTAATAAAGTTATAGCTCTTTAAAAAAATTAAATATTCCTCTCAATAGATTTTTTTTATAATCAAAATCCTTCGGTTACTTGAGTTTTGGAGAATTTTAAAATTTCGATTTAAGGATCTTAATGCATATTTTTTCTAAAAACTTATTTTTATTGTTTTTAACTTTTTAAAAACTTTTTTTTAAACTTATTTTTAACGAACTAATAATCATGCCGTCTCGCCGAAAGTGTTGGCAGAAATAATGGATCGCCTCACTCTTCATTCCTCAGTTCTTTATCATTCATACATCGTACGCATGCACGTTGATTTCTCCGACCCCTTACGTGCGCGACATTTCATATTTGATTGATTTGGTCATGCCACGTTTTGCTGTGTCTTTCTACATATTATATCTAGTTCCGTTTACTTCGTTTACGTATCTATTTTTTCTTTAGCAATTTTTCTTCATTCATTTTTTTCATGTTTCCAACCATATTGTAATCCTTTCATTGTTTTGTTAATTACACTCTTCTGCGCACTGCATTAACTTTTTACTATAGTTACTATACATTATCGAAACTGAAAAATGAATTAGTTTTAAACCCCTATTGTTTTATTTTTTTATGTCAAAAAGGGTCAAGAGTAGGAATTTGTTGGCTTCGAGTTCGATTGCTAAGGAAGGTGAGCAAATCGGGACATAAGTTTAAACATTTTCAAAGCATATTCAAATCATCGAAAAAAAACGTATGTGTAAATGATAAACAATGTAGAGTACACCCGTTGCTCCTTTGTCAATCCTTTAAATGGACGCAATAAAGTGTTTGGTTTTAAATAAAGTAAAAAAGTCTCCCACTTACCGACAGAGATGTGTACAAAGGACTCGGCGGTTCTGACCAGCAGTAAAAGGAATAAAACCCGAAGGAAGCATTTTAAAAACAAATTGTTGAATGCGCCGGAGCCTCAATGGGTAGCTTTGTGAGGTCCCCACACGTGTTATATTTGGCTTTATTTCGAAAAGTAATAATTCTAATACTAAATCTGTATAGTAATAATATATTTGTCGAGATAAAGACAATAATTTTGAAATAAAGACAATAATGTCGAAATAAATACAATAATGTCGAAATAAGTACAATAATGTCGAAATAAAGACAATAATGTCGAAATAAAGACAAAAGTGGAAATACTTAAAAAAACAACATCGTTTTATTGAATTATTAAAATAATAAACGTTTATACCACCTTCAACGTTTCTTAAAACAAAAACATTTATTTAAGAATAATATTGACATTTAATGATATAACATATATCGCGAGATTTCAAGCAACGTGCACGTAAGACACGTTCAATGAATGTTAAGGAAGCGAGAAAAGTATGTCAGGAAAGAATAGTGATGGTCGATTCTTTCTGCCTATCCTTTCTGGTTAGTTAGCAAGTTAGTTAGTTATAACTATATTGCAAGATTATTCTTCTGAAAATCGATCATAGATTAGAGTCTATTCTGTCTTATTTAGAAGAAAAAATAAGCTGCCTTTAGTCTAGTAGATAGCAGTGACAATAACAGTGGCGATACACTAGCTATCTATTACATTTTCTAGGATTGAAACTTTAAAAAATCTCACTTTATACAATGACGTAAGCTAGATAATGCATATTGATATTATACTTGTACAAATAACTGACTGATTACCTTAAAAATAAATAAAAATCCAGTATTATAAATTATTTTATTTTAATATTCTGACTTTGTTCAATTGCAATAAGTAAAAATTGACAATTCTCAGAAGAAATAACACTGCTTAGATACGAAGATTTGGCATCTGAATAATCGTATATTTAACACGTTGGCAGAAGTTTGATCTTACCTCTAATATATAAACACAGAAAAATTACATTGCTATAAAATTTTCTTTCCTTTATTGTTTACTATAATCTATACATGATTAGCGCAATATCTCTAATCGGTCACCACACAAGAAGGGGGAGCATTTGAGAAGCATTTAATTAATACACAAAACATGTGGTATATTGACTAATAGGATTAGGAAATTTGAAATGATAATGTTATACCAAAGAAAGTGAATCTCACAATGTTATTTGTCATAGAAAATATTGTTTTTATAATTTGTTCGTAAAAGACAAATACGCAAAACGACCAATCACAGCTTTATGCGCTCATTGTGTACTGTCGCGCAAACATCGCTCTGAAATAAGTACAGTAAGTAGCCATATCTTATAAACGTCATTTTACTTTTCTATTTAACAAAGAAGATACGATCAACATTGAAACTGGTTGTAGTCTGTAATAGTTTTTTATAACTTAATTCGTCTAAAGGCTTATTAGATTCATGACAAGGTCAGCAATTCAGATAACAGAAAGGTCATTAAACACATAAAAATGCCTTGTTTTTTTCTCATAGACAACACGTGACATATACGAGTATAGTACAATATAAAATATCATCTAATGTTAAGTGAATTGAATGAACGACTTGAAAATTAGGGATAGTTTTATTTTTATCAGTTTTTTTTAAAAACCTTAGTGCATTTAAAATACAAACATCTGTCGATTCAGAGTTTATGATAAAATGTTTACTATTTCATAAAAAAATATTTATTTAATTTATATAAAATACTCGCAACAGCTGCTTCGCTAATCAATGGTGGCATCATCAATAACAACAACAACAAACCATCACGCCATTTCTCCGAAGGTGTAGGTAGAGAGAATGAACTCTCTAGTTCCTCCTTATTTATATATTTTTTCTTATGGGCACCCTATTCGTTGGTACGGATAGAGAGGACTTGTTTATAAAGAACTTACACTTCTGATAGAAAGGCGTGTGCATTGCTTGTTTGTGTGACTCTGTTGTTTGATAATTAGTTGGTGTAATTAGTGCGTTTTTACCTATTTATAAGTAATACTAATAATATGTTTTGTGATGTGATTATATAATACGAGTACATCAAAGTAGGTTTAAAATAAAAATAGTTTGATAAATGACAATTCAATTTTTTTATATAAAACTGTTTGTAAATTTTATGCATGCAAAAGTAAAATATTTTTTGTGACACGAATTTTTTTTTTGCCTGTTTAATTTTTCTTGAAATATGATCTCATACTTAAAATTAAATACTTAATAATGATAACTTGTTATACTAGTTCCGACCGGTTTCAGCAACTTGCTACTATCTTCTAAAGAGTGATTGGAAGGCGGAAACTGGATAGATTATTTATTGTTTTTGGAACCACGAAGAACTTGATATTAAATTATAAATACGAATGTAAGCGTCTGTTTTATAAATGTTTTGTTTTAATTTGTGTGAAAAACATGTTTCGCCTATTTAAGGCATTATTAAATGTGATACATTTAAAACATTTGATAATGCTTTAGACAGGCGAAACATGTCGTCATCCATATAAATTATAATAAAACTTCTAGAAAACAGACGATTTAATTCGTAGTATAATATATATATGATTTTATTTATTTATTTATGAATACAGAACTGAGCCATTTACAAAACTCTTAAAAAATCTCTCAAAAATCTTTCAAAAGAAATTCACCCGGGAAAATTTGTTCATTTATTTTTAGAAATAAAAATCTGTTTTCACGCAATTTAATTAGAATAAAATGTTTACTATAATTCAAAATGAAAAAAAAAAACATTAAAATAATGTTAATGTCTATAATATTGGCTTAGTTAATATATATTTTTATGCCATTATTGTTTAAATATGATTTCGGGCATATGAGCGCCACGGCTAGCTCGAATGAAGCGCAATCGTGAAGTCCAATTTTCGATAATTGTCGTCTTTTTGGATGCGTGTTATCCACTAGAGTGTACGTGGTGCGAAAACGATCCATGGTCTTCCGAATAACTTGCTCGGATGGACGATTATGTCGACCGTAAAATGGACGTAGTGCACGATAAGTTTGGCGAACCGAACTGGCGAACGAACCCATGATTTTCAAAATAAATTTGCACAATTTGCAAGCGCTGTTCTGACGTCAGTCTATTCATGATAAAATGGCAAAACGTACTGATTACAAATCAACTATTAAATTTTAGATTAACAGTCTGTAAAAACAATGTTGAAAGTTTAAAAACCAAACCTCTTTAAAAAAACACCCTATACATGAGTATATAATGTATTTTTTTGACTTTAAGAAAATGGTGTTATTCTTAATTAAAATAGAAAAATTGTGTTGGTATGTGCTATCAGTTTTAGTAAATTGATGGTATTGAAGTTTATGCATTATGCTTGGATCGACATAACATCTAGTGTAATATAGCTTACATTAGTCATGTATTTTTCTTTCATTCAGTTAGTTATGTCGTACTTAATAAAGTACCAAGAAAAATACAGTATCCTGGTCTCCGGGAATGAGATTGGTCACGAATAACCATTTGATACTAATAAGAAGGCATTCGGATTCCATTTAAGGGCTAGCGTCTTGTCAGCTGTTCCCCGATCGACCCACTAGTTCATTGTAAGGGTCGTTGAACCTCTCGAATTTGGGTACAAATGAGATGGTCAACGGTGAGACAATTTATCTAAAATATTGAATACGATGTGATATTAAAATAATAAGATCTCATCTAAGACACGTATTTAAGTAATATCGATGTTTTCCATTTTAACGAGTGTAACTAACTAACTAACCATCACGTCGTCTCCCCGAAAGGGTAGGCAGAAAGAATGGACTGTCCCACTTTAACAAATGCGGCGTGTAATTGAATAAAAATGATCGGTGCAACTTTTCGGCATCGATGAAACCGTTAACGTATTTTATTCCATTATTATGACTATTTTAACCTTTTAAAATATATATTATTAGTAATAGTTTAACTTCGATTTTGTTTTTATTAGTCTGAACTGTTAATTATTCTATTAATTTATATTTTTGGTAGCGTGTAATTGGCAAAATTTTATTGATCAATGTGTTTTTATACACGTTTTATAATCGCTTTTTGTTAAATAAATAAATAAATAAATGATGATAGTGTATTAGGATTGTACAAAATATTCTTAAACGAAAAAAACTTCCGAATGTGACTTTTATTTTGTTATGCCTCTTTAGGTCACCCTCTGCAAGTTTTGTAGCTTGTGTAACTTGCCTCAATTGGATCTTTTTACTTGCGGAGAGTGTTGCACAAGAAATAAAGATGCATTTTTTATAAGTGAAAGCTTAGCTTTACAATATTTTATAGAAAAAACGACATGTTTAGTGATAAACTCTTCTTTGACAATTTTGTTAACAAAGGCCCAATTTTTTTTTTTAAATCTTCCGTTTACAATAGAGGTTTGTTTTTTTAACAACTATAACGAATGTTTATAATATTTCCTTACGATTAATAAAGAGGGCCTTCGTGTCAGAGCGGCAAGAGCTATGCTATTCCTGGCGATGGCAGTGATTGTCACACTGCTTTGGTCTGGTGTAGAATTTACGTAACAATAAAATGGCGATAGATTATCTACCTATCACATGTCACGAGAATAGCTAAAAAAAAATATAATATATATATATATATATGTATATATATATATATATATATATATATATATATATATATATATATATATATATATATATATATATATATATATATATATCTATATATGTATATATATATATATATATATATATATATAGCATATATATATATATATATATATATATATATATATATATATATATATATATATATATATATATATATATATATATATATATATATATATATATATATATATATATATATATATATATATATATATATATATATATATATATATATATATATATATATATATATATATATATATATATACGAGTATACAGTAATAGGTTGTTACAAAAAAATTGTGGAAAATAACAGAAAACCATTACATTTAAAAAGGCCAAAGTGGCATTCCAAAACCAGTAAAGATGTTAATTCAAACTTATCTCTAGGATTGTAACAAAAAAATTGAATTTATGTAATTTTTTTAATTATACAAAAACTTAACTTGATTATCCGACCAGAGTAATAAGTGTGAAAATGATTATTATTAAAATGCATACATCAATTGTATGCTTTTGCATATACAGGTGACAGACTTGCATATACAGCCGCTTATGAAATCCCCTTCGGACACCGCCCTGGAAGACCGCCTAAGATATGGAAGACTGCTGGACCTTATCATCCGACGAGACATGATTTCTGTGTCACAGATCGTCAGATCTATTCAAAGAAGAAGAAGAAGATACATCAATTAGTTTTTGTCTGGTAGACATAAAGCTGGGTCCTTAGATACAGGGTAGTCGGATGCTCTTAGACACATTTTTCGTAGTGTTTTGCATATCATAAGTGATTTAATCTGTTTTTGAACATTGTACGAAATGAACAGTTTGAATATTCTACCAGGCAGCGACTATTAAAAGGTCCAATTTATGGGTTTAACCTTCCAATGGTCACACCTTAAATACGTGTCGTATTATATATCAATGATTGTTCTTCCAGTTCAGGTCAAAGTTTAACTGTGAAGCTTTTGTTTAGAGTTATTTTTTTACTACAATTTTGAATTAATGTTGGTTATAATTAGAAATTCACCTTATGATCAGTTATGGTCACCTGAAGATGACAGCGAGCTGGTAAAATTGGCCTAAACTGGGAAAACAGGTGGAATACAACTAAATAAATATAATATTACGAAGATTTTTTGTTTGTTTTCGCTTTTTAAAAAAATGTAATTATTTATCTAATTAAAAACTAACTAACTAAACATCACACGGTCTTTCCGGAGGGGGGTAGGCAGGGAGAATGAACTGCCACACTTTTATTTTCTGACATACTCTCGCTCTCTCAACATTCACACATCGTGTCATGCACGCATGTCGATTTCACTGACTCCTCAAGTGACCGACATTCAAAATTTGATTTATTTGATCGTGCCACGTTTTCCTCGGTCTTCCTCTATTTCTAGATTCGTTCCCGTCATTCATATATACTTTCTTCAAAATTCTGTCTTCATTCATTCTTTTCATGCGTCCAAACTATAATATATTAACGACCATTTAATTATTTTGTTCGTAACACTTTCATTCGCACAGCATCCACTTCTTATATTTGCAAATTTACACTCATATACAGATTTTCAACACATTCGTCTTAGAGATCTCATTCCTACTGCATTTATTTTACTTTCATCCTCCTTTTGCCAGTTCTATGCTTCGCTTTCAAACAGAACGTTCGGTAAAAGAACACTATTTCGCACTGCCATTTTAGCTTTTTGGATAGTATTTTATATTATTGTATTAAATACTATAATATAAAACATAAATACTATGGTATTTAAACATTCATCGATCCAAATCGTCTTTACGATTTTCATTCACTTCATTTCATTTCATTCAAACAATTCACACATTATAACATAAATACCAAAAAAAACAACAGCTTTTGGTATTGATACACCCCTATTTCGCTTTTACATATCGTTCTGATTAACACTGTATTATTTGGATCTCAACAAATTGATTAAGGTCCAAAACTGGTTAATTCTTTTGAAATCTAAGGTACCTACTTATGGATAACATTGAACCATAAAAACGCAACCAATAGCTTGTTTGATTCCCACGGATCGATTTCGAGAAGTGAATAATTTTTATGTTATCGGAATATGTTCAGAGTTTTATTACCGCGAGACGTAACACGGCCAAGTGCAGATGGAAATGCGTTCAAATATGTCCCTCGACAACGAGTCTCGCTGTGGTCGTATATTAATTTATTGGCTTGTACGTAAGCGCTCCGGTGGTCACATTCATCGGGATACTTAAAATCCCAATCACGAGTCGTGTTAGTTAATCTTCGATCAATTGAAAGCGGCGCCGTGGAAGACTAACCATCATGTTGTTTTTCTGGAGTAGTAGAAAGGAGAATACACCGATAAATATCTCAATCCACCCATTTTTTACTTCCTTGGACTTGGACTTGGATATTTTGGCTTACAGAGGTTCAGATCTAATGGCTATTTCTCTTACGTCTGTAGGACAGATTGTTGGAATGTGATTTGGTAGTTGTTTTATGAAAGGGGCTAAATGTATGGCCCCGAGTGTCCCTCCGAAAGAGGGCGAGGGGGGACTTAGGGTGTATGATAAAGTTTAACATTATTGTCAAGGAATTGGAGACCAGTTAGGGTTGGGATTGTATTTATAAAAAAGTCTGTTCCCGAGGGGAAGATAAGAAGAGCAGTGCCTGGATGGAGTTGTGGTAGGAGATAGCATCCTGCCTGAGACCATTTTGTTTAGCGGAGTACGTAGTGGGCTATCGGGGAGGATTTTTTTTTATCCGCATTGATTGCGGGAGGGGTAAAGGACTGAATGATGGTGGATAACTTGGTGGTAAAGGGTCAATATTGATAAGGAAGATGGTAATAATTTAGGTCGTGGTCTGGAAATGAAAGAAAACTTATTGTTACTAGAAAAATTATACACGAGGTGTCTCAAAAGAAAGATGATGTTGCGTTTCAGAGCGTTATGTAGAGATGTTAGACTTCTTAGTGCCTGAATTGCAAAACTTACCTGTCTATTACTAAATAATATGGTTCCAGCAGAACGGAGTAACGTCACACACGTCCAATGTGTCTCTGCCAAGTTTTCGTGATATTTTCACTGACAAATTGATGTCCAGGAGAGGTGACAGAAATTGGCCTCCACGCAGTCCTGATTTAACCCCTTTGAACCTTTTCCTAAGGGGTTATCTCAAATCTAAAGCTTACGCCAATTAACCAACTTCCCTGGCGCATTTGCAAAAAATATTTGTCACGAAATGGCAGCCATCGCGGAGTCTACCTGCCGAGCCGTCATAAGAAATTTTACTGTTCGACTAAATGAGTGCCGCGAACGCGAGGGATTACATTTGGACGATATAATTTTTAAGAAATAAATTCCCAAATTGTTGTTTGTTTTGTGTTGTTTATGTTTTCTATAAATGGCTTAAGTTTTTAAAAATAGATCCACTAAATATAAATTTCCTTTTGATATACCCTGTACAACTTCGTATGAAACATTCGAAAAGTTAACATTTATAATATAAATGATATTTATAATTAGCTATGTCGTAGACGTAGAAACAGATATATCGCACCGCGAGTGTCAAACTGAAACAAGTGCAAATGTACAGTTCGGAGATATCGGAGTTTAAAGACTTCATATTGCTTGGAAAAACTGTTTTTTTTTAATAAACCAATGATTTTCAGTTTAAAGTAATATAATTATAAACCGAAAATCATTGGTTTATTTAAAAAAAAAACAGTTTTTCCAAGCAATATGAAGTCTTTAAACTCCCAAATCTCCAAACTGTATATTTGCACTTGTTTCGGTTTTACACTCACGGTGCGATATGCTTAATGTAGATATCTGAAGTTATCTATATATTTGAGTTTTACTCAAAGTTACTCTCCAATGGAATAAATGATCAACATCACTTTTATAGTTATGGTACTCATGGTAATAGTATACCTGTAAACGCTGATCAGTAGAATCACTGAGAAGAATATGTAGGAAAACGATACATGATACAATACCGAACGACGAAATAAGGAAGAAATGTAAGGCAGATGATTGCATCATTTATGTAATTTAAAAAAGGATCTCTGAGATGGTTTGGACATTTGAAACGAATGGAGGAGAGAAGAATGGTACTTTTTGTATACAAGCAGTGTAAGTAGAAAGAGAAGCCGTGGAAGACCAAGAAAAACATGGCATGACCAAATTAATCAAATAATAAAAGGCGGCCACATTCAAAGTCGGAAAAATGAACGAGCGTGCATTGCGATCTTTGTGGCCGAGTGGTAAGTGCATTAACTGCCAACCCGAAGGTTTCGGGTTTGAGGGCAGCGTGATTGTCACACTGTCTTTAGTCTGGTGTAGAATTCACGTGACAATAAAATGGCGATAGATTAGCTTCATATTACGTGTCACGAGAATCACTATGATAGCTAAAATACCCTTTACGTCGATTTGGCTCATGCTGTCATGATGTAAAATAATAATAAAAATAATAAAGTATAAATGTAGAGGAATCTAGAGAGATTTGTCAGGACAGAACAGTATGGCGATTCATCTCTCTGCCTAACCCTTCAGGGAAATGGCGCCACGGTAAGTTAGTTAATTTATTTTGAGTTACTTCATTATAGCATTGAACCCAGGATATTCATACATTAACGTGTATAAAAATACATTATACGAGTATATTCAATTGCTTTTATTTATATTTGAACAATATACCAACTACGAGTACACACGCATTTGATATATACAGCCAGAAATACTTCACGTTGATTGTAATTTTAATTATACACCTACATTAGGTTGTCTCTTATTTTTCAAAGTTTTAATTTTTTCGATGCATAGGCTATTGTTTTATTCATTTGGGCCTAAAACATCCGAAAACAATTTTTTTCCTTATTCGGAACAGCGTAACCCGTGCCGACTTGCGCGTAAATATGTCCCATACAAATTGCGTCACAGGAGCGGCGCGTTGTCGTTGTTATTATCATTTAGTCTCGGCTTGTCGGTAGTAGCACGGATTGTTTTGTATTTCGAAGATGTCAGTGGAACTAAGAAGCAATTAAAAATGTATTTTCTTGGTTGGTGAAGTAAATCACCAAATAACAGGTGTAAACTACCATCTTATCGTCAAGTTCTCGCAGTTCTATTTTCCAACATACGTGAAGTTAATTTGACTGTTCATGAAAGCGCAAATCTTGTCATTCTGGAGTGCAATATATTCTGAAAAAAGGCTAAAATACCTACCAGAGCTGTTCTTAATTATGTTCAGAAGTTAGTGGATCTTTGTCAGGTCTGACGAGAACTGCAAAATATAGCAAGAAGATTCAGGATTTACATAGGCGCCGCGAAGAGAACTTTCAACTTGAATTAGATATTTTATTCGACATCGCACATGCCGAAGCTCTTAAATGTGCTGTGATACGACAGAATCTTATACAGGATGCTTGAACGGAACTTGTGTGCAAAAACCAGAAAGATGTTTGTTTATTTATTTTATTAATACTCTTTGCATGCCGCCATCATATACGAGTATACGAACTGATGCTCATAAGTGCGTTTGAATCTCAAAATCGATTGTACAAGATGATTATAACGAGCTCATTGAGCTTGTTATTGTTTTTCTGAGTAGAAGCAATGAAAATAAAATAAAAATCAGACCTGCTGGCCCAATGCATCAAGCACGATTGATGGCAAGAGCTATTTACTCCTTAAAAATACGTTTGCTGAAGTCCCAGTTTAAAATGTGCGCTAAGGACAAACAAGCATTACAAGATGTTTGTTTATTTATTGTGGCAGTATATGTGAAGCCCTGGCTTGAATGTATTTTAGTGATAAAAGCTTCGAATCAAGACTTTTGGTTTTTTAAAGACCTTAAAAGATTACGAAGAAGTTGACAATTTCCAAAACGGCTTTAAACAAGTTCAGTCAACATTTGTGGTACTAGTCAGAGGAAATAACCGTCTTTTTAATTTTTGGTGACTACGTTGATAAGCATACCAAAGGAAACATTGTAGAAAACTTACAAAAAGAAAGTTTTGGTAATTCGAGAAAGAGATATGTTCCATCGAAGGAACAGATGTCTGGCTCTCTATATGGTACGTAAGTAGTGTTCAATCTGGTATTTAATTTAGAACTTATTTGTTTTATTTATAGGTACTACAAGTATTTGTTATCTTGTTTTATGGAAATTTTTGAGTGATTTTGTTTCTGTCAAGAGTAAAGATTTATTTTCACGACTGAAACGTGATAGTAGTTTCCTTCAAGAAATTGTATCTTCATAGAAATACATCACAAAAACGGCGCTTAAAAGTTAGCATATTATTATTATTATTATTATTATTACTAGCTTAAAAGCAGTTGATGACACAGCTGAACAAGCTGTTAATCTTATGACAGATTTTCATGGTTTGACTACCGCAGATGAAGAACATAAGCAGTTCATATAATATTATGTGCAAGGACATAGAAAAATTTACCCAGACTGTAAAAAAAGAGACTTTGAAGAGGAAATATCCAAGTAAATCAATATAAATTTGGATCTTTTTTGATAATTACAAGAATAACATTATATAAATATATGTTTTCATCAATATTTATCTAACATAATGGTTTTAAATGATCATCTACAACTACATTTAAGAGACACTTAAAGCAGCTTTTTTTAAAAACTTTGAGGGCAAGTCGGCACGGGTTAGAATTAACGTAGGAAATTGAAATTCTGTATTTGGGTAACTAGTAGACTATTAAACATAATTAGGGGGTATGCGTTTCAATTATCCAAAAAAAAAAAATTTGCCAATATAAGGGACACCCTAACCTACATATTATTATTATTATTTTTATTATTATAATTATTTTGTTGAAAAAACTCTTTACATCTTTACAGCGCGAGCCAAATCGATGTAAAAGGTAAAAAAAAGAATATCAAAGGAAATATACATAGAACCTTATGAATACGAATATGCCAGTTATTTCCTTGCTGCCTTTATCGTAAGGGTATTCACGAATTCTCCATAATTGCATCCAAAGAGGTCTATCTCTTTTGCAATCTCATTTAAAAGACGAATCGTTTTCAATACAGGAGAACTTCGAAGGGCCTCCGTGCGGCAATTTGGGGAATAAAATAATATATAATTTGTGAATTATTAGTGTATATCAATTGTGAATATATAATTTGGGAATAAAATAATATACAATCTGTTATAAAGATCTTCTGCTTAATGCTTAAATATAATCTTCATAGATGGCGCTGGTCTGTAAATTGAACTGACATGTGAATTGTGGTGTTGGATATTAACATATATATAACTTTCAAAAATTTGTCAGACATGGTGGTCATAAGAAAGTGGAATGGGGATGTTGTAATTACATAAAGCGTGCGCTTAAACCCAACCAATGACACTATGACAGGTCATAAGTCCTGTAAACGCCTCGATCACCATATTCAGTTTTCAGTTTGCATCTTCGTCTCTATTGAGATGAAATTAATCCTTGAAAATAATATATGCCCCCTTGCTCGGCTATAACTATGGGGAACGTATAGATTTAATTCTCTCATATACCTACTTGTTTCAAATTATAACATAGATGTGTCTCGAAAGTTTTGAAATACGATTAAGCGCCCTTGAACCGAAGCTGTGTATCTTTACTTCACACATTAAGCCAAGGTTTAGGCCCTAAGTCTCCCTCAGCGGGGTTCTGGCGCGAGGCGCAACAATGTTTTGATAGCACACCCAATTAGATGTTGTCATTTGACGTGCGTAGTACGAACATAAGTAGTAACACAAACAATCTGGTAGTGATCTTAATTGCTTTTTAAAAGCTTCCGTCAACTCCTCCGCCGGGGCTAGGGCAATCGTTAACTGTGCCGTTCCCAGGCTTAAAGCATTCCAGCCATTAGTGACAGAATAGTGACTTGTCACCATTGACACCTAATGTTTTATGTATTTACACTTCTATTACAAAATTTAAAAAATGATAAGAATAATTTACCAACCTAATGTAACAAATCTATTGTATACATATATAGTACACAGTAGAAATGAAATATATTACAATTAGACGAATGGGTTGTAAATCTTTGTATGATTATCAATCACAAATATAAGAAGTAAATCTTTAGACTAGCACATAAAAGCAAAAAAACAATTATTTTCTTAACAAACTTAAATGATACGAAAGACCTAAATCATGCTGTGACCCGGTGTGACTCCAGACTGACTATCCAAAGTCAATTTATGCGTTTTTTTGTGGTTTTGAATATTATGTTCTTTAAAACAGTATCCCGAATGCAATGTAAATGAAAGCGATATGAACAAAATACCGAAAAGTTTTTTACGATTATTAATTATTTTTTCTTAATCGATGATGTAAAACTCTATACTATATAATTAATACGATTTAAAATGTCTGTTTTCTAGAAACTTGATTACATTCTATGAGAATGACATGTTTCGGCTATACATGTCAGTTCCAATAAACTTTAATAAATCTTCTAGAAAACATACGTTTTCAATCGTATTAATTAATTTTTTTTTTTTTAGACACGTGGAAAGAATTCTAAAGAATAAATTAGTTTTGATGCGTACGGAAGGAGAAGTAAAAGAAGACAGAGGAAAACGTGATATGATCAAATCAATAAAATGTTATTATAAATATCGGCCACGTGAAGAGCCGGAGAAAGTAACGTGGGTGCATGACAATATGTATGTTGAAGAAGTAAGAGAAGAAATGAAAGAATACAGTTGTGCCGGTACTTTGTCTCTCTCTACCTTCGGAAGACGGCCTGGTAGTTAGTTAGTATTATATCCATAAGTTTATATATCCATACAGATATTCATACGTTCACTTATACGCTGTTTTAATGTTTTAAAAATGGTAATCCGACGATTTTTGGAATTGGGACAAAAAGCGTATTCTTACCTTTTCAATATAAAAACATTTAAAATAAGTATATTGATGGTTAAGGTACTAGTTTTGTAAAACTCCATTATTAATTTATAACAGTAGACATGATTTTTACTGGATTTACTTAGATTTAATTTATCTAAATTATATAAATAGTGACAAATTTATACGAGTATATTAAATTGCTTTTATTTATATTTGATAGATTGTTAGATTGGAGGGTCGAAGCGGGAGACAGGAGGTGTTCGAGGCGAAGAATACTGGAGGCTAAGGCTCAATATGGGCTGTAGGGCCATCGAAGAAGAAGAAGAGGAAGTGACAAATTTATATAAATGAAATCCAAGTAAAATCACCAAACAATCGTATTTACTATTATAAATTAAATTTAAAAGAAAACTGAAACACATTCTTCTAATTCTAAAACAAATATATCTTCAAATAAAGGACTTGTAGGTGTAGGTATACGAGTTATGTGTAATTTTTCAGTCTGTTTATGGATGTTACTGTTAAACTGTAAATAATTTTGATAATACAAGCTTTTGTTTTTAAAACGGGTTCGTTAGTGAATAAACTGACAACATCAAATGATACACATTTTGCATTATATGTACGTATTTTTTTAAAAATTATTTAGCTATAACTTTTAATGAAATACAATAATTTATTTTGAATCAAAGTTATATTCCGTATTCATTATTTAATATTACGTTTTAATTCAAGAAACAATACATAAACATTTGAATCTAATTAATCCTTTGCAACCACTGCATGGCACAATAATTATGTAGCGCAATACGTTATGGTTCAATGCTCTCTTAATTCTTTAATGTTTGTTATCCTTGACTGTCTCCGGACACACCCGCACCAGACTCCTCACGGTCACGTGGCCATTATTCTTGAATGCAACTTGATTTGTTATGGCTCAACATTTATTTCATATGAATACGAATCTTTAAGTAGTATGGCGCATGTTTTGACTTTGTAAATAATAATTTCTCACTGAAATTTTTTAATATTTACAACAGAATTGGGGTTAATTTATAATAGTAAACACGATAGATTTAATTTATATAAATTGTGCCAAATTTGTTTCGCCTTGCGAGGGCATTCTCAGTTTGAGACAATTTTACATAACGATATTAATATAATATTAAAATCAATGTATTCAAAATTATTCACAGTTTAACAGTAATATTCATAAACAGACTGAAGAATTGTCTATAGAAACATCACACCTATAAGTCCTTTATTTGAAGATATTTTAAATTTAATTTATCTTGCGAGGACATTCTCAAACTGAGTCGGTTTGAGAATGCCCTCGCAGGGGGAAACAAGTTTGTCACAATTTATATAATTTATATTAATTAAATCAAAGTAAAACTACTAAACAATCGTGTTTACTATTGTTAATTAATATTAGAATTTTACAAAATTAATACCTCAACCATCAATCAGATTTGGGATACTCACAAATTTGATAAATCGTTAAATATAAATCCCATTTTAGTACAAATTTATAATATCTAAATTATATCATAGCACTAGCACGACATTTGTGGTTGAGTGGCAAGTGCTTTGACTACTACACCGAAGAACCCGGATTCGATTCCCGGCGATGGCAGTTTGATTGTTACGCTGTCTTTGGTATGTTGAAGAATTCACGTGACAATAAAATGTCTACCCTTAACATCGATGTAATGATGTGAAGAGCGATTCAACAATATTATAATAATTTCACTATGGAATACTTCCATTTTCAATCACATTTTTCTTTCATTTATTTTTAAAAAAATATCCTATTCTTCTTCTTCTTCTTATACCTCTTCTATATGAGGTCGGACAAAATCGTGTCTACTTTTATTTTTGATACAGCAGCTCTAAACAGGATGTTGGGCGACAATTGAACCATTTTTATAAGTTTTCTAACCAGAATTTTCTTCTACTCCCGACACTTCGTTTTACTTTAATTTTACCATGGATAATCAGTCTCAGCACTATATATTTATTGTTTCTCTTAACTGATTAATCAACATGTGTTTATTTAAAAGAAAAAAATAATAATGCTCATTGTTTCGATATGTAGTAGTACTATATACGTATATGTATATTAAAGAGACATATTTAATTAACCAGAATGTCTTCTTCTTTTTTTATTCTTCCTTTCTATAGACTTATGTGATATGTTCTTTAGAAGGTTGTTCCTCCTGTGAGGTAGCTTTAAATGTGTCCTCTGATCTTTTGAGAGAGATTTAAACGGATCATTAACAGACGAAAACATATGTTATGTGCACCTTCAGCAGTGAGGAAATAAATTTTGTTCAATATGTGAATCTGGCAACTAAAAAAATACTGTAGTTTACAACAAATAATTTTAATTCTAAATTATATAAAAACACCATCAACGAAATTTGTTAAACGTATTTTATCTTACGAGGAAATTCTTAAACAAAATCTCATAAATCAGACGGAAGTAAACAGCAAGAAAATTAGAAAGGCGAAAGAGGAGCTGAACAGAAAATATGGGAAAATGATCCCCACACTACCCTTGACAACGTAGCTCTAAATTAATGCTATCGTGATCGATACTTCCTTGTACGCTCACCCCAAAAACCAAAAACTTGGATTTTCCATTTTTTTTACGGAATTTCTAAAGATTGATAAATGATCTTCCCATATGGAATACGTAATTAGACAACTGCAGAGCCGGAGTCAGAATTTAATCTTCAAATAAAATTATTGAAATCAAAAATACATTCAAGAAAATAACAAATCAAAAAGATTTACATAACACACGTTGTGCACTAAAATCATCACTGCAAATGAAAATAAATTGATTGAAGCAAATATGGTAGTGCACAATGCCGGCCCTTGTGTATGGAAGTGAAGCTTGGAGTTGGCAGAAGAAGAATAAATACAGTATAAATGAGATCACTAAGAAGAATGTGAGATTAAAAAACGATGTATGGTAAAATATCCAATGAAGAAGTTAGAACGGAATCCAAGGCACATGAATGCGTCCTAAATAAAATTAATACTTTTTGGAGAATATTTTATCGTATTTCTAGGTTAATTATTGGTATAATAGAGTGATATACTTTATAACTCATTATTCGAATATTACCATTATTTTGTTTTTGTGTTTAAATCTTTATGAACGCTAAAAGGATTTATTTTAATAGGCCCTTAAACAGGAATAAAATGATTATAGGTACACTAATGATATGAATCGGTGATATGTAGTTTAGAGCTATGCAAATGAATTGGTTAAAATAGAAATTTAAAAATCTGTATATTAAAAAAGCCAATGAACCAAAATTATCAGTAAAATTAATTATCACTCAAACACATAAAAATCTAAAGATACTGATCATTCGTAAATAACCTTTTTATATATATTATAATTTTTCTTCACTTTTGCTGGTTCTGAAAATGCTACTTAGGCCTTTAATGTGGTAGTTTCCTGTTGTTTCCATAATAAAGTATACAATTTTATAGATATTGATTCTCATGATAAGTTATAGGTAGCTCATTATATTGCCATTTTTTTATTGACACGTGAATTCTACCAGTCCAAATACAGTGTGATTTTTTTGTCATCGGACCTTCGGTGTGGCAGTCATAGTTGCCACTCTGCCAAGAACGCTGTGTCTATATATTTATCGGTTTACATATTTCGAACAAGATTGCTGCGAAGATTCACGTATTTTATATTAGTGAATGTATGTTCAGAAGACAGATACTCTTGACTTCAGAGAGTATCTTGTCTTCCTAAAGTCAAACGATCTGTAATGCGTTCCTGGTATTTTACCTGTTCTCAAATAGAAGTATTAAACTGTCAGCATGTTTGCAATGTCTTTTGAGAGAAATAAACTAATTTGAATTTAAAAAAATCTTCTTCTCCAGTCTCAATCTAATGATTGGTCTGCAGCAAGGCGACGCATCTCCTCTTCCACTCTAATCGGTCCTCGGCAATTCTCTTCAACTCCGCTTAATTATTTCATTTAAAACATAAATAAATTTCATCATAAACTTATTTATTTCATTTTAAAATGAAAAATGCCATCTCTTAGACGAATGTGTGGTTACTCTGTATATGATAGAGTGTCGAATGAAAATATAAGAAGTGAATGCGGTGCGAATGATGGTGTCATGAACAAAATAATGAAAGGATCATTAAGATGGTTTGGACATATGGAAAGAATGAATGAAGAAAGAATGGTAAAAAAATTATATGTTAATGATGTAAATGGAACCAGAAATAGAGGAAGACCGAGGAAAACGTGGCACGATAAAATAAATCAAATATTGAATGTCGCCCATGTGAGGAGTCAGAGAAATCGACGCGCGCGCATGACACGATGTACGAATGTTGAGGAATCGAGAGAAATATGTCAGGAAAGAAAAGTGAGGCAGTCCATTCTTCCGCCTACCCCTTCGGGGAGATGGCGTGATGGTTAGTTAGTTAGTTAGTTAGTAAACTTATTTATTTAATTTTAAAATAAAAAAATCTAATTTTCGGTTTTAGTTCTTTAACCCACCCTGAACTATCCCTCACTTTAGATTGTCGCTATGAGGGGGTGTGGGGCGCTCTCCATTAGCGGTTCCATTACTCAGGAAGTTTGACAAGCGGTGTCGCGGGCGGCGCCAACGGCGGAGACGAATCTGGCGACACCCCTGAACTGCAGTCTAGGGCAGCCTCAACCTCATAAGAAGCTAAAGGACTTCAGGAAGCATAGATATGCTGCTGTGGCTGATAAACCAGTTAAGGTAACATAATATACAAGAAGCAAGTAACTGGCAAAATAAGGATGAAAGAAGAATAAATGTAGTAGAAATTAAATCTCTTCAATGAATGTGTATTATATCTGTATATGATTGAGTGTCAAATTCAAATTAAAGAAAATAATGTAGTGCAAATGAAAGTGTTATGAACAAAATAACGAAAAGATCATTGAGATGGTTTGAACATCACTTTAAGCTCATGAAAACTATAATTATGCCCGTTATTATGAAGATAATAAATTTGATGTCGATTGTAATGGTGATCATAGAGATGATGATGGCCATGATATTCACGATGAAAATGATGATCTTAATGATTTATGAGGCGCCGATTTGGTGACAGATTCATGCATGGAATATGCTTGTTAACCAATCTTTCTTCATTAATCACTGCAAGTGCTTAACATTAAAACACTGACTTGCAAGGTTAATTAGGTAAACCCAATGCATTATGTTTAATGATATTGAGTTATTACTTATATATACTAAATGTTGAGTGAAAAAGTAGAGGGGAGTAAGTTAAATTTAGTGGCAGGGTAAGTTGTTGTTTACTTGGAATTATGAGACAGGGGAAAAGGAAATAAATCAATATAACAACAATTTACCCTGCCACTTAATTTACCTTTCCCTCCTTCACTTTTTCACTCGTCATTCATAAATGATATATAAGTAATAACTCAATATCATTTAACTGTTACAATTCTTACACTGAATAAGACAAGTTTTTGTCTTGAAACATGTTTGTGAAAAGCGTAAAAAAGTGTTGTGATAATACAATGTTTCCAAAAAGTTATTCAAATGTGAATCCACAACACAAATTGATGGCTAATATAGAAGAAATGCCATTATTTTACCCATAATTAACAGAAGCAGTTCTCAGCAAGAAATTACAATTGTAATTTTAATTGCATTTTGTGAAACGCCACAAACACATCTCGAATATTTTTTATTATTAAGTTGACAATACCTGTTAAAAAAAACTACGATTTTTGTCGTTTTGTTAGTACAGCTTATAATATTTTTGACGTTTTAATTGTATATTTTTGTATGATTTACAATCTAATTCTCATGGATTACAATCAGAAGCCAATGCAGCATGCAAATGAGACGCCCGCGACAGCATCATCGACAGGATAACGTCGTGAAGGTGTAACAGATTAAAATTTGTCTGCCGTCTAGTCTGGTCCGCTATTAATGAAGTGATGATGTGGTCCATACAGTAGGATTAACTTGTCTTGGTAATTCTGAAATTTATCTTACATCAATAACTGATTTGAAAACTGTTTGTATTTTTATTATTATTCATTCATAATGACTTTCGTGGTAGAGTTACAACAGCTATGACCGCCACAGCAAAGTTACCGTGTTCGATTCCCGGCGATGACGGAGTGATTCTCATACTGTCTTTGGTCTGTGTAGAATTCGTGTGAAAATAAAATGGCGATAGATAAGCTACTTATCACATGACACGAGAATCAATAAAATAGTTATGCATACCCTTTACATCGGTGTAGAGAGCTATTAAAAAAAATACATTTGCAAAAATAAATTACATGGACACAATAAATAATTAAATAGTCCATTGTTTTGGCCGAAACACTATGATACTTCAACATTTTTACTGTTAAAATTTAAAACACTGTTATAATATTATTATACATTTTTATTTATTTACTGAGAGTGTCGTGACAGCTGTTTCGCCAACCGATATTGGCATCATCAGGTGTTACAATAAACTATGAAAAGACTTACTATTTATAGGGCAACAAACAACACCCGATGTTGGCGTAAAAGCTGTCGCGATACTCTCGGTGAATAAAAAGAAATTGTGATATTATAATAGTGTTTTAAATTTTAACAGTAATAATAAATAATTATTATGAATATTATCATAGCAGTGTATATATTTTTATTTAAATAAATGCATTGTGATATTATAACTACTTATTCTTTTTCCTAGTCTATGGTGTCCAGGTCGGTCTTAGGTAGAGGCTGGTGGGACCCGGTCTCTTTTGAGACTCCTGTTGATATTATAACTCGTATATCGAAATGGCTGTCGCAAAAATTTCAAATAAATTGTCATTTTATATAAGTGTTCCAAATCAAACAGTTGATGATTGCAATTAATTTAGTGAGTAAGAGTTATTTCACAACGTTATAACGATTATTTGTAATGGATCAATTGTGAAATGTCTAAAAAAATATCAACCACAAAAATAAAAAATAATTAACGATATTTAAAATCTATAAATATTATGAAACGCCTCAAAATTTGCCTGGTTTTTGAAAATTTGGTTTGGTTCATGTGGTGCTCCTGTTAATTTGGAGATATTTCGCGTATAAGTGAATTGTTTAGGTCAATTTAACTGTTGCCGCACTTTATAATAGTTAATTGTGACACGTAATACGTTTGTACTGTTTTGCTGTTAAAATTATATTAGTTTTATCGTTTTTATAAAGAATTTTGACAGGTGTAACAATAAATTTTTCATTTGTTCCAATGACAATTTGAATAATTCCTTCAATATTATTTCAAAGTTCTTGCTGGTTAAGTGCTTAATTACAGCTAATTTAAAAAAACGGTGGATACGTTGAACATAAATTAAATAAACACAAAAGTCCGGATCGTCCATGTCAACATGTGCAACATCGAAAAAAACATTATGTGTTATTACATTATGTGCTAAATTAAAAAACGACGGATTCGTGGAACATAAATTAAATAGACAATATGTGCACCATCTAAAAAGAACATTTTGTGTTAAATTATTTTTATTTTGTTATTTTATTTTATATCATTGTATTTTATATTATTTATTTTAGATTTATTTTGTGGGTGTTGCACGATCAGAGTGTGCGCGGGAGATGCCTATTGGTGGCGATGAGGTTCGCAACCCATCACAACGCGTCTCCCGCGGAGCGAAAAGAGAAGGATGGAGTGCCGCATCAGTAAAAGTGTGACAGTCCATTCTTTCTGCCTACCCTTTCAGGGAGATGGCGTGATGGTTAGTTAGTTAGTTAGTTAGTTAAATATTATACAAATGTTATATCTTATTATGCTAACAAAATCGAATCGAACTCTATGAACGATGCAGGAGAGGAGGGGATGGACCAGACGCGGTGACTTTTCCATCTTAAAATAACTGCAAGTACTCAAATCACAAATGCCCTCGGTCTGCATAACGCACAGATTTTCAAAGAACTTTTAATTTAAGCCAACCTGTAAAAATACAAACTGAACATACCTTGAAAAAATTAACCAAGGATGAAAGTAAATATTGTACAATATTTCAGAAAATAAAACTATGATAAAGTAAAACAAGAGAGGTTATTATAAAATAAACTAATAAACTAACGCTCGGGCGACGATTTCTCCGACTCCTCATGTGGCCGACATTCAATATTTGATTAATTTGATCGTGCCATGTTTTCCTCGGTCTTCCTCTATTTCTAGTTTCGTTGACGTCGTTCATAATATATACTTTCTTCGACATTCCGTCTTCATTCATTCTTTCCATGTATCCAAACCATGTTAATGATCCTATCATAATTTTGTGCATATCATCATCATTCGCACCGTATTCACTTCTTATATTTTCATTCGACACTCTATCATACACAGAGTATTCACACATTCGTCTAAGAGATCTCATTTCTACTGCATTTATCCTCCTTTATCCTACTTTTGCCAGCACCATGCTTCGCTTCCATACATACAATTGTGGCACATAAAAAAAAGTTTATATATTAAAGAATCATAGTGTTTCGGCCAAAACAATGGACTATTTAAAATAAGATATGTTAAATATTTATAGGTTTTTAAAACTATTTTTATAAAGACAATAAACATTAATTTTTAAAAGAAGCACTCGGTGGTTAGACATTTTCAATAAATTAATTTATAAAATAACATAATCCCTTTGTACGTTAACCACTGAATTTATTGGTTAATATGCAAAGCGTTTATTTTATTTGATACGTTTTTTTAGTTTATAATTAATTTTATTATTTATTTAGGAACTTGATAAGTCTACATATGATTTATTCTGCGGCCAACGATTCAGAGATCGTTGCTGTCTCGAGAAACTGGACTGAACCGATTTTTTGCTGGATTGAATTGTGAATTTGGTGATAAAACAAATGCACATTTAAACATTTTTATATACGAGTACAAAAAATGCAAAAAAATATTTTATTTTTGGGTACTGATGGCTATTAAAAAACTATTTAACAAATTGTTTTAACATTTATAATATGCAAAAATGACATTTTTATATTGTGTATGTGAAAAATATTGGTCTTACTGGCTTATATGGCTATCATAAAAGTACACAACAAATATTTAAAACATTTATAATATATAAAAATGTCTATTTGAACATTTTTATATAATGTATGTGAAAAATATGTGTCTTATTGGCTATTGATGGCTATCAAAAAACTATACAACAAATATTTTTCACATTAATAATATAAAAAAAATGTCTTTATGAACCCTTTTTTATAATGTATGTGATAAATATTTATAAGGATTAATTGTATCTTAATAGAGACGAAGATGTAAATTATTTTTGTAAACAGAATAATAGATGGCGCCAGTGTAGATTGACCTAAAAATGTGAAGTGATTTAACATTGTAGAATAGGTATATACAAGTTCCAAGTCTCTATTGAGATACAATTAATCCTTAAAAATGATTTACCCGCAATGGGTAAAATCCAGTATTTGTATACATTTCAAAACAAATTGAAAAATATTTGTCTTATTGGCTTATGATGGCTATCAAAAAACGAATGCAAATAATACATGATATGTAAAAAAAATCTATGTAAATATATTTCTATTGCGTATTTCCAACGAATATAGTCATTCCTAAAATTCGATTTATGATAGTAGTATTTCAGATTTATAGAAACTGTACGTCTTTTAGAAATGGGATATCTGGAAATTCGGTGTTTTAAAAATATCTTTTTCCATATTGCCTCGAATATTTCCTTCTGGTTTTGCGGTCCAGGCCGCGGCGGAGACGAATAATTTCTCTGGATAAACATTGACATAGCTCTTTCATTTAAATGAATTTTCTTGGAAGTCTCGTGGAGTTTTATTTTCAGATCAAGATGGTCCTTTGGCGGAAAAGTGAGAATATTTCTAGATTAACCGCAGATGTTTTTCATTAAATTTTCATAACGTCTAGTCTCGACTTATTTGTATGTTTGCTATTTTTCATTATTAAAAACAGAATTTTGTTTTTCTTCGATATTTTAAAATACGACCTGTGGCAAATATTTTTAATGTAGAAAGATTGTATTTCATATTTTTATAATTGTATCAAATAATATTTTATTGCAATTATAAACAAAACAATACGTTCACACTGATTGTTCGATTCGGCTGAATCGCGAATAATCGATTACATAATGATGAATGCTGTACTCAGGAAATTAAAAAACTTTGTTTAATCCACTTTTTAATAAATAATATTAAAAACACGACATGTTTCGGAGGATACCTCCATCATCAGGTGTAAAAGTATAATAAAATCTAAACAAAGAAAGACTTATAAAAAACGCATTTAAAATTCGATACAATAGTTAAAATTAAAAAATTAACCTGTTCTAAGCAGGTACTACCATTTTTTAAAAAAAATAATTGTTAGTACCTACTTATAACAAATAGCACAGGTTAATATTTAAATTTGAATTATTGTATCAAATTTTAAACGCATTTTTTATTAGTCTTTCCTTGTTTAGATTTTATTATATTTTTTACACCTGAAGATGGAGGTATCCTCCGAAACATGTCGTGTTTTTTAATATTTTACATTATAATAAATAGTGAATTAAACAAAGTTTTTCAATTTCCTAAGTGTAATACTATGGAATCCCACAGTGTTAATAAGTTGAATTAGCGTTCAATACGTTGAATGCTTTTATATACTCGTATATATACATATTTATGGGTATACTATGGTACAGTATCTTTCGAACGAAACAGATGCAACACGGAGCAAAACGCCTGTCTCCCCTACATCACGACTTTATAATCAAATAATTAAATTAATACATTAAGTGACTACACTTTACGGAGATGGATACCGAATGACCAGTGACGCGTTAGTTCATCCCTGTCACGACTGTCTCGCGGACAAGATGTGTATACATACGTTGCGTGTGTACATTTTTTGAACATGATTTGATTTGAAATAACCGTGATTTATTTTATGATTCGATATGATAGGAGTTGTTTTATGATTTAAGTTTAAAATACATAATAAAATGTTTTTTGTTGCGAAGTACAATAATAATTTAAAACACATATTTTTTCTTCTATGTTCGCCATACTTTGTGTTGTAAGTGTTTTATTTGCCTTTTTCTTTTTTATATACGAGTACTTTGTATATACAACACTAACTTTAAAACATAAAAATAAAATCCGACATGTTCAAGACAACCGGTCCTTCTTCAGTGATACATCATATTTAAAATATTATAAAATTGTTCACAAATATGATCTGTTTTGACAGATGTTATGTAACATCTGTCAAAACTGATCATATTTGTGAACAGTTTTTAAATATTTTAAATATGTATCTATAAAATATGTATAACTGAAGAAGGACCGGTTGTCTGAAACATGTCTGATATGTAATTTTATTTTTTAATGTTAGTGTTATATCTATCTTTTGAGTGAATAAATAAACTGATATACAAAGTATATAAAAAAGGAAAAGACAAATAAAACACACATGTTTAACGGGATACTCAAAATATGAGTTAAGTTACATCAAGTGATATAAAAAAATTGCAGTACCTACTCGATGTCATATTTTTATTAAATTTGATTTTGCAGTAAAGAAATTCAATTTCACGAAAATCTTATTAAAATAATGTGATGTATATTCCGAACATATGTACAAATTAGATTCTAATATAAATAAGGGATTCCAGATCTTCTCTCTAGCATAACAGAAGGCTGGTATTTAAAATTAGAATGCAGTTTTAAATACCCCACAGACTATAGACAATTTCTTGAATGGAGGAGGATGGGAGCTATTTCGGGACCTGCCTGGCGTGGGTAGAGAACACAGCATTATACTGACCTACCCGTAACAAGGCGACCTAACCGAGTCGTGTTTAGGTGATGATGGCGATATACGAGTACGAGGTATTATGTATGAGTATGCGGCCCGCAGCGCAAATATCAAACATCCTGATGAACCGATATATCGCACATTGAAATAATTCAGTATTCATTGAATGGAAATATTAAAAAAAAGTATTTTTGAAATTTCGTTGAAGAGCTTTGCGATTACATATGAGATGCATTTTGCTTGTGATTGGATTCATATTGCATCGTTATTTAAACGTGGTAGTATCGTAAAATCATTCACTATGACACAGCTATAATATCATGACGCACGGAATTGGAAGCAAATTGATGAAAATAGAACAAATGGATTGGAAATGGGATCTCTAGATGAAAGTGAAAATCTTTATACGAGTGTCGCCGATTTAAGATAATAATATAGAAAGAGAAAGCTGTTAACAATGTACTGAAAGATCATTAATGAATTCATCGTCTAGATATGGCATTATCAAATGCAATATATGATTTCGTCTTAGCAAGGCGAAAAGTGTCACTCCCATAAAAAAATTATAAACATTCCAAGAAAATGACGATTCCATCAATTTTAAATATGTAGTTGAACTGTTATGGATAAAGGATAATACCGTTAAAAAGAAATTTAGTTATACAGGTAATACGTATCGTTAAATTGAAAACTTTTTAAATAATAGAAACACAATTTTTCATCACTTTTATGAGTTTATGTAAATCGAGGTGTTTGAAAATACGCACACCTTCACCACCAGGAGAATATATAGATCTATAGATTAATAATTAACAATGAACAATTAATAATATAATAAATAATAATAATCTCCCGTAATAATTCTCCCGATAATATACTTCTGGCGGTACATGTCGTGTTTTCGATAAATTTCGATGTCTTACAAGTTTAAGAATGAAGAATGTGTAACTATTGTTTATATATTTTATATATAAATTGAAAATGAACGTAAAACCACGTTTTCGTTATATATTGAATTTCAATATCCTTATATCAACTATATGGTGTATAGAGCAAAAACAAAGGATAATGGATTCGTTCTAATACACGCCAACATAAACAAACGCTAAAACACTTACATCTTTAATACAAAAAACATATACATATTTCAATCAATTGTGAACAGCACGGACATGATAACGTAATTCAATTCCTGAAATATCTCAATAAATCACAATACTGAAATGTCAATACCTGTGCTTTAAGTATGTACATATTTTCGTTGGGTACTTGCCCCAAATAAGACAATGGCGACTTGGAAACAATCAATTTAACACGCAGGATTGAGTGCGCGGATGTTGGCAAACCCACTCGACTTGATCGTGAATGCCTAGACTCTCGAGATCGGATTCATTGAGGGGACCCGGCACAACAATGGACCGATCTTGTGATCATCTTGTAGATATTCGAGATGGTTGTCACCCCCCTTCTGACACGTGACCCTCCCACGTCAAGTCGAGGGGACCCTTAGTAGGGATGGGATAATCGATTATATGTATATGAAATTACAATTGTTTTAATGGTTTATATATTTCTTTAAAGTTTAAATCCAAGATATTAGTTTGCAACAAAGTCAACAAAAATATTTTTGCTGGTTCTTGGAATGCCACTTCGGCCTTTAATGTGGTACTTTATTGTTGCCACATTTTTGTATACACTAGGTTATTTGAACTAAATTATTGAATACAATATTGTACCTATTGATTATCGTTACATGTAATAGGTAGCTAGTCTATCACCATTTTTATTATCACGTGAATTCCACCAGACCAATGACTGCATGATTTTTTCACACTGTCATCGCCGAGAATCGAAACTGGGACCTTCGGCACGATAATCATAGATGTTGCCACTCTGCCACGAGACCGTCAATATGTGGAAAAAACCTACCTATTTACACGTTATCATTATGAAATGAAAAGCATTAAATTTGATTTCAATAATTTTCCTGGAAGACTACCAAAATATGGAGAAATATTGATGGTTGAGGTATTTGTTTTTAAAATTTTTATTATTGATTTATAATAGTTAACACTACTGTTAAACCATTAGACAGTCGTGTTTACTATAATAGATGGAGAAATACGCTGGAAGGATTTCCCAAATCAGGTCAGCTTAACAATAGGAACAGACCAAAGGTCCAAGAGGAGAAAAAAAAATAAGATGAAGAAGTGGTGTTTGTATAAAAGAAGGTTTCCTTGAAAATTAATTTATCATATAAGAGTTACGTATTTTACCTTGCTAGGGTATAAAAATATAATATCATATAACATTTTTTTAAATTTTAGAAAAACTTAAGCCGTTAACACTGGGGAATTATATAATGACGAATTTCTATGAATCAAGACACTGTGTTTTCCACTTTTGAGTTTATTTTTCTCGACATGTTTCAAAAGCTTACACCTTCATCATCGGGAGAACGATATAAACTAACCAAAATTATAAAAAAAAAATACTTTTGCACAATAATTTTTTTCAACTTGTGTGAATGTGCATTTGTTTTGTCTTAAAATATAAACTGTCCCCTTACTTAATCAATAGACTTAGAGCAATAAAACACTCTCAACTCAATACTTCCATCTAAAAATCCTTCCAAAAGTTAACCCATTGATATATCTATTGTTATCTCCCTAGTACTAGCCAAGTTAACTAACACATGTTATATATAATTCTAGGTTCTTGTACTCAGTTTGTAATAATTTTGGTTAGTTTATATCGTTCTCCCGATGATAAAGGTGTAAGCCTTCTAAACATGTCGAGAAGAATAAACTCAAAAGTAGAAAAAACAGTGTTTTAATTCACAAAAATATAATATTCGATATATTATCTAATAAAACTTTTATGAACGGTCTAATTCAGCAATTATTAATATGAAACTGGGCGATACTGGAAAGACCTGGAGATTGGAAAGGGGTGGCAAGGGACAGGAGCTAGTGCAGGACTGTTGTGGAGGAGGCCAAATCCCACAACGGGGTATAGCTCAGAGAAGAAGAAGAATTGCTTGAAGAATTGATCTAAAAATGATTGTTATTAATCCCAGCACTATTCTCGAGTACAAGACAGCACCATTGTTAACTTGCGTTAATATAATACTGTGAGCAGATCAAACGGAACGCATATTACGTGACTGATAATTTGCTGGTTGATTAAGCGAGGAAGTGTTATCGAATCGCATCACAGAAATCTGATAATATAATATGTCGGGCTGAATAATCGTAATTGGTGGGGAGGTGTTTACTGTCAAAGGGAATCCCAGAGCGTCTGTAATGAATTTATTGATCTGCCTCCATTACAATTTCGACTGTTACTGTCAATATTTCACCATAAATCAATATATCTGTAATTATTCATCGTGATATGGATTTAGATGCAGTTAATAATGATTAAGAGCAATCCAAAGTGATCAGGCGTAGTAATAACAATTATATTTATCGTAATAAGTATGAAAGAACTGAAAGGGTTGGATGTAGGAGGCAAAATGAACGGAGTGTCAGTAAGCTGTCTCTTGTATGCGGATGACGCTGTCCTACTTGCAGACAACGAGCATGAACTACAAGTCCTGGTAAATAGTATGTATGAGGTATGCATGCGAAATGATCTGATTATGAATGTTAATAAGTCCAAGGTAATGATTTTTGAAAAAGAAGAAATCATGACGGTCTGCAACATTAGCGCGAATGGTGAAAATTAAGAGCAAGCAGATAAGTTCGTGTATTTGTATGTTTACAAGAGATGGGCGAGTGGAGAGGGATATTGAAAGAAGGGTTGGGGCAGGCAACAAAGTAAATGGTGCAGTTAAAGTTGTCATCGCAAACAAAAACCTATCCAAAAAGCTAGAAAGGCAGTGCATTATGGTGTTCTTCTACCGACCCTTATATATGGAAGCGAAGCTTGGAACTGCCAAAAGAAGGATGAAAGTAGAATAAATGCAGTAGAAATGAGACCTCTTAGGCGAATGTGTGGATACTCTGTGTATGATAGAGTGTCGAATGAAAATATAAGAAGTGAATGCGGTGTGGTGTTATAAACAAAATAATGAAAGGATCATTAAGATGGCTTGGTCCCTTCCTGGTCCAAGAACTGGTTGAACTATAGCGTTAATAAAAAGATCTTCTGCTTAATGGTTAATCCAATCTTCATAGATGGCGCTAGTGCGTAGATTGAAATATAACATGTGAAGTTTGGTGCTACATAGTAGCATATATACAACTTCCAAAAAATTGTCAGACATGGTGGTCGTAAGAAGGGTGGAATGGGAAATGTTGTATTACATAAAGCGTGCGCTTCACCCAACCAATGACAGGTCATAAGTCCTGTAAACACCTCGACTACTATATTCTGTTCCCAATTTGCAACTTCGTCTCTGTTGAGATACAATTAATCCTTAAAATGATAACCCGCAATGGGTGAAATCCAGTATTCGTCTACAAATATTTGTATACATTCTAAATGTTGTGAAATACAAATGATTATAATTTTCTCGAAACTGCTTTCAAAAGAATGGTATTCTAGAAATCTGTCTAAATTTTAATACGCAATCTCTTTGAAAATTGCCTCGAAACGACTTTGAATCACAATAGTTTAGAATATCCAGTTTTCAAACCCAATTTCTACAAAGCAGTTTCCCTAGAGACGGAAATTGAAGAATATGTCCCGGTTGAAAAAAAATATACTAGATTTTCGTTAAATCTGAAGAAAATCTGGAACATTCGAATAAATATCCATACAAATAACCCATCGTAAGTAAATTCACATTTCAAATAAATAACTTTTTAAAATACAATACATAAAATAGATATTTAACTGTATATACACAGATAGGCAGATCTATCATAGTAAATAGAAATAATTTACATCTTCGTCTCTATTGAGATACAATTAATCCTTAAAAAATGATTAACCCGCAATGGGTAAAAATCAAATATATGTCTACAAGTATTTGAATACAAAAAAAAAAAAAAATCTAAATAGAAATACATTGACTGAATCAAATATGACAGTGCACAATGGGGTTCTAGAACCGACTTTTATGTGTGGAAGTAAAGCTTGGAGTAGGCAGAAAAATGATGAATCCAGGATAAATGCAGTTGAAATGAGATCACAAAGAAGAATTTGCGGGAAAACAATATACGGTAGAATACCCAATGAAGAAGTTAGAAAGGAACATATGGCGGATGAATGCGTTCTAAATAAGGTCACCAAAATGTTTTGAACATATGGAACGAATTGATAAGGGGAGAATAGTTCAAATATATATATATACAAGTAATGTGAATGAAAAAAGTACTTGAGGAAGGCCAAGGTAGACATGGCACGACCAAATTAATCAAAGTTCGAAGTCGGAATAATCGATGAGCGTGCTAGTCACGGTGCACTACATACGATTCGACCAATCTAGCTAGACAAAAGTCGGAAATCATTATGTTGAAATATTGCTTTTCTTAAGTATTACTATGCTCTTGAATGTTTTCTTCAACCGATAACGCACTCCAAACAAATATGGGCGCCACAGTTCCATTACTGTTGTTGAGCGAAATCACTGTTTCGGCTTAGGGTAGCCCGTCCCCCGCTCAGCGTTACAGTGAACGTCGACGTGCGCGGATGTCTTACTTTGTTCTGTGTGATTTCAAGTGCTTTTTAGTAATGGATTGTTAAACTAGAGGTAACTATTGATTTATTGTATTATTATAATCCACCAAAATACTTGTGAAGACTTCGGGATACTGTTTTAAAGAACATCATTTTCAAAACCACAAAAAAACCGCATAAATTGACTTTGGATAGTCTTAAAGTCTAGAGTCACGCCGGGTCACGTCATGATTTAGGTCTTAAAATATTTTCGCATCATATAAGTTTGTTGAGAACATAATCGTTTTTTGCTATTATGTGCTAGAATAAAGATTTGTATATTTTTATTTATAGGTGCCCGGATTTCGCGAAAGTCATTATTTGAATTTTGGCGTTCTACCCCGTTCAAATGCAAATGAAACGAAGTTATAATGTTTGTAAAGTCAAGATTTGTTAATTTTGTCCTCAAACAAAATCAAGAGAAGCCTTTAAAGATCTTTCTGAAAAGGGAATGCGAAAAGATTCGTTCGAAATGGCTTCGTAAAAATAGACAATTACATTTATTTTTAAGTGCACACAAGGATTGGTTAAATGATGAAATTGTATTTAATATGTTCTACGAACCGCTCCCGAAACCGAATTCCAGTGTTGGCAGACCGAAAAAGCGTTTTGAAGATAGTTGCACTAAATCGAAACAGCGCAAAGTTCAGCATTTATTGGAATAATATAACGATGCACAGCTATCTTTTGCTGCACAATTAAGTGTGCGAGGCAGTGGTAAACGAGACGCTGTTAATTTAATACAGGAAGTGTCTACAGATTCGCCAAGACGAGCTACCGAGTATAAAAAAGCTTGAAGAAGAATTACCATAAACAAAGAACAACGTCCTTACACCCCGGAGGAAGCGTTGGCTTTATTTGTTGCAAACAATTTCACTGTGCAGATGTACAAAAATATTCAACAAGAGTCGAATGAAAGAGGATTCCGTCTATATCCATGTTACGATCATTTAGTTAAAGTGAAAGAGCAGAGTTACCCTCCCGTCGAAAAACTAAAAAAAACGTCGAATTCAACCACAATCGTAAGAGAACCTGATGAAAACATGTACAGGTTTGGGATATCAAGCTTGCATGCTTATATCCGCACAATAGAATGCCTGCTAAATATTACTTATAGAATGGAAATAGCTGAGTAGCAAGTTAGGGGAGAGAAAAATAAAGAAAATTTTAAAAAGAAGAAGGATATGATAAAAGGTCAATTCAAAGAAGTTGGTCTCATTATAGACAAAATTAAACGAGGTTTTGGTACAAGTAACGATGGCAACACCGTAAGAGCGTTTTTTCACAATTATAAAACAACGGCTCGTATCACCGGTATTGAAGAAAATTTTATTTATCGTCTCAGTACTATTCTTGCAGCAATGGCGTCTGGCTATTAAATTGACTCTGATAAATTTAAACAATATTGTTTGGAAACTCGGGACTTATATCTTACTCTGTACCCATGGTATAACATGCCAGATACATTATATAAGATCCTGGTACATGGAGCAGAAATTATAAGACATTCTATCATATCAATAGGTAAAAAGTCCGAAGAGGCTTCTGAGGCAAAAAACAAAGAAATTAGGAAGGTAAGATTAGGTCACACATTAAAAACATCTCGTGTACGCACAAACTATGACTTAATTAAGTATTTATTAATGTCGTCCGATCCATACATTTCACTGTTGTGGAAACTACCAAAAAAGAATACAATAAAACATTATACAGATTTAAAATCATTGTTAAAGTCAAATTAAATTATATTTAATCAAGAAAATTTTGTTTTATTTACATCCATGTCTCTAAATTGCCATGAAAGATCATTTAAAATCATGTAGCTTTGATTCTGAATTTTGTCTAGCTAGATTGGTCAAATCGTACACTGTGCGGTGTATGGATGAAGAAGAGGCGCGAAAGTTATGTTAGTATATAATAGTATGACTGACCATCCTCTCTACCTATCGCTCCGGGGAAACGGCGTAATGGTTAGTTATCATTTTCGTTTCTGACCAACATCAGTAATATCAGTATCAATGTTAATTATAATAGTTCAATTCTATATACAAATGTTTATTTAATGGTCCCTAAGTATACGAATAAATGTAGAGTTTATATATGACCTAAATAAATAACTCACCATCATGCTGTACCCCCGAAGGGGTAGGCAGAAAGTATAGACCGCCACACTGTTCTTTCTGACATACTTCTCTCGCTTCTTCAACATTCATACATCGTGTCATGCACGCCCGTCGAACTCCTACTCCTCAAGTGGCCGACATTTAATATTTGATTAAATTATTTTTTACATAACTATAATAGTATGTATACTGTAATTCATACAATGCCAATGTTTTATCAAATAATCAATGCCAATTTTTTTATGAATTACAACACTGTTTTTCACTTTAGAGTTTATTTTTCTCGACATGTTTCGAAAGCTATAAACTGAGTTTGTATCATTTTTCCGACGATGAAGGTGTAAAACCTTCGAAACACATCGTGAAAAATAAACGCAGAAGTGAAAAAAAAAAACCTGTGTTTTCATTGATAAATAACATTAAGGAATTCCACAGCCTTAAGTTTATCTAAACAATAATAATAAAAATCAATATATGTTTGTGTATTTATAGTAATACAAATGTATACTACAAATACATTATTAGGATTTACAATTTATAGAGATATTTCCCTATATACCTACGTTCTTGTCACTGTTTCGTTTTAATTTACTATTGAATTGAATTTTCTTATTTACATAGGTATAAACGATGGGACAGATTTCCAATACAGATGTTTCAATGATAACGACTTTATCTCTCGCAGATAAGGTCTTTAATAAAGTTTCAATGGAATCCGGTACCTTTGTGTTGCTAGGGGATCCGACGTCCAATAATCTGTAGGGAATTGGACTTATCTGTTTTGTAATTTTAATCTATCAGAATGCTAAAAATAATGTATTTAATAGAATAAGGATTACGTGTTTTTATTCTGATAGTATTGAATTAGTTATTGTAATAGTATCTTGGTATATCGAGCATTTTTGTGATTTCTTACTTTTTCTACTTCTCTGTATTAATGAAAAGAAAGCCAAATATATCGCAAGAGTGACGCTAAAAAAAACTTAGTTTCTAGCTTTAAAGAGAGAGAGAAGTTTCCAGAAACGCCGAGTGTTATAGTTATAGTAATACCATATTTGAGGGTAGCTTCTTTGCCATTTTTTACATAATATAAGGATTCTAAATATGCAAAAGAAATGTTAATATCAACTGTTCCCTATTGTTTCACTTGGTTTCGTACTTAGGACCAACCGAACCCTACCCAAGGCCACTTTCTGTCACCGTCCCTCGGTCTCTAACCAAGACCTCAAACCGTACTGAAGGCAACCCCAATCCTTTCACGCTCCTCCCTACCCGGATGGTCATGTAGAAATAACGGAACTAGCTCACCATATCCTCAAAGAGACTTTTATTTTATCATTAGTCAATATCCAACCTCAAAACCCATGGACGAACTTTCAGACATGTGGGGAAACAATAGCTCCCGGACTGGTATTTCTGAGAAGACAACACCCAAGAGCTTTGATAAATTCGCATATTGCTTCAATGTTTTAATAAACGTAAGAATTGTTTAATATTGATGAAATTGTAAGTTATGTAAAATGTAAGTTATGTAAAAATTCCAGCCGACAATCACCAGCCCAGGAAACACGTATTAATCCGCTTCCCACAAACAATGTGTTGATTTGAATCTGCGGTCTGTTTTTAATACGACACATTTGATCGATTCATTGACAGCAAAACAAGTAAAAATCTTTGAAAATATAGTCATGGGTATAAATAACGTACATAAACGTACAAATAACTACCCCTGATAGAACGCATTGTGGCTACCACTGCCGGGTCACGTGTTGCCAACGGCCGCAGGTCACATAGCGATACGTGAGAGGGTATTGTACATACAAAACGTGCTGCGTCTAGAATGTATGGGGATCGATTGGAAGTTTGTTTAATTTCATTTAATACAAAATCTTCAGTTACATCGTTCAGAATTTTAGGTTTGTGAGAGAGGTTAGTTTTTCCAAAAATATTTATCTTCCCACGTAGATTCCTAAACAATGTTTTCATTTCCCTGCACATAATGTATGTAAATGAAGCTTGGAGCAGCCAAAAGAGTTCTCAGGGATCCCAATGTGCTCAAAGTTCTATACAACGCATTGGTTCGGAGCAGACTCGAAAGTGGTTCTGTGATATGGAGTCCTCACGAAGCGAGATATTCCGTTATGCTGGAGAGGGTTCAGAAAAAAAATTCTGAGGTATCTCTACATGAGGGAGTATGGTAGCTATCCGTGGCTCTATCCCACGGCATTTATTTTGGGAATGCTCGGAACCAATTCTCTACAGCTTCGAAGAGATGGACATCTAATAACCCATTTCTTTAGATTAATTAGGGGATACTTCGAGAACTCGGCCGTACTGGAGGATGTTGGTCTTTTGTCCCCGATAGATGTCTCCGACAGCGACAGCACAGATTTTTTTTACCTACCGGGCACCAGAACCAATCTGCCTCTGGTGACACCGTTGGGAAGAGCAATTAGTCTGCTGAACGCGGTCTCCTCGGAGATCGACGTCTTTCATGTTAGTGAAAGTACGTTCAGGGGACAAATACTCTTGACTTTAGAAATTATCTTGTCTTCCTAATGTCGAACCATCACTAATGCGTTCCTGGTATTATGTTGTATGTGTATAATATCTTACCTGTACTCAATAGATGCCTTTAAACATTTATGCTGTTTTGTATGTCTTTTGAGTAAATAAACTGATTTGATTTGATTTCATTTGAAAAAGGATGAAAGTAAGATTAATGCCATAGAAATTAGATCACTGAAAATAATGTGCAGGAAAACGATATATGATAGAATATCGAACGACGAAATAAGTAAGAAATGTAAGGTAGATGTTTGCATCATAAGTAAAATTAAAAAAAGATGCCGGAAATGGTTTGGACACATGGAACGAATGAACGAGAGAAGAATGGTGAAAATGTTGTATACAAGCAGTGTGAGTGGAAAAAGAAGCCGTGGAAGACCAAGCAAAGCATAGCATGACCAAATTAATCAAATACAAAATTGGAAGTTGTTTAATTTCATTTAATACAAAATCTTCAGTTTCGGTTCAGAATCTTAGGTATGTGAGAGAGGTTAGTTTTTCAAAAAAAAAAATTCTTCCCATGTACATATATAGATTCCTAAACAATGTTATTCGATTCCCTGCACATAATGTATGGAATGTCAGCCATAATCGAAGTCGGAAAAATCTACGAGCATGCATGTTACGATCTATGAATGTAGTGGAAGCTAGAGAGGTATGTCAGGACAGACCAGTATGGAGGTCCATCCTCTCTGCCTACCCATTCGGAGAAACGGCGTGATGATTAGTTTAGTTTATAATTCATTTACTTTTTTGAATTGCCGAAGAGATTGAAATACGCTTCTGGGTCCGTTCTAAATCCGTACGTCCGTGCGATGGTCGTGCAGATAATATGGGAATGACAAACCTGACACCGCAGTTCGCGTGCTATATGGACGTTGCGGGGCATAACATCCCGGGTTTATTACACATCCGATCGCGCGCGACACCCGCCCTCGCCGTCTCGTCTGCTCTCCCAGAGGTCGTCGGCTTGTATCTCGCCGCCTCTACTCTGTACCCGTAAGGCTGCGGCCACACCGAAGTGTTTCGGTTGATGTCCGTCAGAAAATGACAGAAACTGATTTGACAGCGTTATCAAATTATTTTATTAGAAAATGTGATAAAGCTTTTTTTTACTAAATTTAAAAAAAAAACTGCTAAATTAAAAACACTGTTTTTATGCATCACAAATTTTTTCGTAGTTTATAATGTTGAAATATCATAGTGTTTCGGCCAAAACAATGGTCTATTAATTTTAATTTTAATATACTTATTAACTACTTGAAATAGTGCAAAGGTACATAAAATGTACATAATCTGCTGAACGCGGTCTCCTCGGAGATCGACGTCTTTCATATTAGTGAAATTATTACATTCACTAATATGAAAGACGTCGATCAAATAAATAAAAAAAAATCTTAAAATCTTGAATTGATGGAAATGGGTAAAATTCAGTATTCGTCTACAAGTATTTACATACATTCAAAATGTTGTAAAAAACAAAAACTGGTCCAAATTATAGCATATAGATTGGAGTGACATCTCCAGGCGGTTTCTAGCGATGCGCTAATGGCGGTAGCCTTTAACATTGCGGTAAAAAGATCTTCTGCTTAATGCTTAAAACACAATCTTCATAGATGGCGTTAGTGTGTAAATTGAAAAACTACCATGTAAAAAGTGGTGTTACAGATTAACATATATACAACTTCCAAAAAATTAACAGACATGGTGGTCATAAGAAAAAAGGTGGAATGGGGAATGCTGTATTACATAAAACGTGCGCTTAACCCAACCAATGACATGTCATAAGTCCTGTAAACACCTCGATCAACCATATTATGTTTCCAATTTTCATCTTCTTGAAATAAATAAAAATTCAAACGTTAGCATGTAAAATAAAGAAACATGCGATTTGAAAAAAAATGTAAAATAAAGAAACATGCGATTTGAAAAAAAATAGAGAGTTTATTAATTTTGACAATTGTGATCACAAATCATTTGTGCACTTTACTTCAACTGATTAATTCACAAATTAAAGTAAATATAATAATCAGTAGCATGACATTTTCAAATAAAATAATTTGACAACGCTGTCAAATCAGTCTCTGTCATTTTCGGACAGACAGCAAGCGCGTCACCAACCTAAACACTTCGGTGTGGCGGTAGCCTTAGCAAGCCCCGCATGGACATCTTTGGCAGTGTGTAGGCTCGAGCCCGGTGCAAGTAGGAACACATTAAATGGGCTTGTCCCAGTTTTTTAATCTTAAACGGCTTGTCGAAATAAATTTGAAATACGGAGGCAACGAAATGACTCATTCGAAATGATACGCATAATTGACACACTATCGAAACAGGTAATTAAATTCGTTACAAATATACTAATGAGGCCAAACCGTATTTTTTAATACAAATGATAACGTCTGTTTTCTAGAAGTTTTATTATTTATAGGAATGCCATGTTTCGCCTTTCTGAGGCGTTATGTATCTTGATAATGCGTAAGAAAGGCGAAACATTGGACTTGGATCTTCTAACTTACAGAGGTTCAGCTTTTGTGCTATTCCTCTTACTTCTGAAGGGTACATTGTTGGAAAGCTGATTTGGTGGGCTGTTGGGTAATGCGGGGTTTGATCGGTATGTCCCAGAGTGTTACTCTGAAGGAGTATCAATTTTGGACGCTTGTGGCAGTTGGAGATTTTTGGGTCGTAATTTGAGAGTTATTTTATTGTGGAGTTATGATGTGAAGGGAATCCTTTGTAAAAACGTTCTCAAGTTTCAAAATGAATTCATCTATCATTGGGTTTTCTGATTCTAATGTCATTCCCATGAGGAATAATATAAGGAAACTTCTAGAAAATAGCCGTTTGCATTCGTATTATTTAATATGGAGTTTTACATAAATGTTAAAGAAACTAAGTTTTAATAACTGATATTTTAAACAACATTTTGAATGTATACAAATACTTGTAGACAAATACTGAATTGAACCCATTGCGGGTTAGTCATTTTTAAGGATTAATTTTATCTCAATAGAGACGAAGATGTAAGTTGTTTTTTGGAAACAGAATATCAAGGCGTTTACAGGACTTATGACCTGTCATTGGTTGCGTTAAGCGATCGCTTTATGTAATACAACATTCCCTATTCCGCCCTTCTTACGCCCACCACGTCTGACAAATTTTTGAAAGATGTGTATATGCTAATATGTTGAGGAACACTTCACATATTTTTGTTCAATCTACACTAGCGCCATCTATTAATTTTACCTATTTTAAAGTTTTAAGTTTGAAATATCAGTCATTACAGGACAAGTCAAATAAGAGTAAAACTTGGAAAATAAATTATGTGCATATTAGCAGCATTCATTTTAGTTATCATTTAATGTATTTGAAATATTCGCAAAAGCTCATCTTAGAATTCCACTACGTTTGTCATTTTATTGAGAAGATGATTAGCCTTTATTAAATGAGAGTTTTAAAGTGCTACGTTAAGTATACACAGGGATATATTGAGAGAATATATATAATTGCATTATTTTTGCTTTTATTTCTAGTCATTATTGGTCAAACGTATCGTTTGTATGTATCATTGTACGCATTTTTTTTTTATACGAACATATTATGTTGTTTAAGTAAAATAATTATAAAACTTCTGTTCTCTAAATATTTTTACAATATATTTATAATAGTTAAAAAATATTAAATATATAAACACATAATAAGGAAATCCACGAACGCCACTGAAATAATCGCAAATACACGTGAAATTCTTTGAATCTTCGAAATGAAATAGTTAGTAAGTTATAAAAAGGTGTATTACGCATTCACGTTAATCGTTTTTCCCTCCATCTCACTGTTTCTCAAAATGAAATTTCTCGTTTGCGTATTGGAAAAACGTAACTTGTCGTTTTTTTTCTCAAATTTGACACCATATTTTAAGTATGATTTCACAAGTTTTTTTTTATGTACTAGCCATCTGCTAGAATCTTAAAAATGGTTTTTTACACCATAATTTAGTTCATAAATATGACAAGGACGTATAATTTTAGAGCATAGATGTTTTTATTTACGAAATATAAGAGGAGGTGCGAAAGACGAAATAAAATTATAACGATTTATGAAAACTCTTTTTTCGTTGTCAAATTATTCGAATCTTTTGTTTAAAAAAATACTATCAGTTTAAAAATACAAAAACACCAACCAAAAATGTGAATATTATTAATAATATTGATGATAAATTAATTAGAATGAAAACATCAGTTTTCTAGAAGTTTTGTTATATTTTATGGGAATGAAATGTTTCGCCCTTCTAAGGCATTACCAAATGTTAATAATATCTTAGAAGGGCGAAACATATCATTTCCATAAAATATAATGAAACTTCTAGAAAACTGACGTTTTCATTCGTATTCATTATTTAAATTGGAGTTTTACATCATTGTTCAAGAAATTATAAATAATATTGTTGTTGATTATCGAAATTTCTTGGTAATGTACATCTTTTTTTATAATAAACTTTTCTTTTCGGGAAAAAATCTAAATATTTATTATAAAAATTATTATGACTAAACTTCGTATGCTTAAATGTAAAAACCAAGGAAAGCATGGCATGATCAAATAAATAAATTACTAATGTGGTCACATTTGATGTCGGAAAAATCCACGACCGTGAAAATCGTGAGAATATGAATGTAGAGGAAGCTCGAGAGGTATGTCAGGACAGAATAGTATGGCGGTCCATCCCCTCTGCCTACCCCTCCGGAGAAACGTCGTGAAAGTTAGTCAGTTAGATAGATTTTAAAATAATGCAAGAAAATACTAGCAAGAAATGTAGACTATTCTTTATTTCACATTTTTTATTTTTTTTATATATAGGCCGAACCATAGAGGACTCCCTCCGCTTACCCGAAGCTATTATAGGCGCAGCGGCGCTTTTCGTCAGCTTCACTCGTGTACTCCCTAGGCCCGTCCCCCGTCCATGCGGGACTTACATTAGAAAAATATATATACGAGTATATGTATATTTGCAAACCAGGGGGACCCTAGCCACATTTAATTTTTGATTTGTTGAAAAAAAGTCTTCACGTTGAAGAAGAGATACATAGTATGCGTGTTGTATAGTACATGACCGGTATTAGTTCGAGTGTGTGGGCCAGTCCGATGATGCGGTATCTCCGGTTGTCAGAGACGGTTGATTCTAATTATTATCGGTTGACTGTACACGATACCATCGTGAGTACTGGCGCTATTAAACACATATCACTTAATGAAATTACACCGATACTCGCTTCTCCGGGGAAATGCGGAGCTGTTAATCGGAAAATTAATTCCAACGTAAGACATAGCTGTCTGGACTAGTACAATTAACTAAGAAAATATCATACAACAAATGAGAATACTCGTACGTTCATGCTTAAGCGAGGCAAATTCATTACATTTCGATTTAGAAAACTATATACGAAGACAATCTTATGATTTTACTGAAATATCTTGATGGAAATTAATTTTAAATGATAATTAAATAAAAATATGTTTTTTTTTAACTACTTCCAATTGTTGTCTTTATTTTGAGAGAGTGGCGACACTGTTAGAAACTCACTACTTTATATATAATACTAAGTTATCAAATCAGTTTATTAACTCAAAAAACATTACAAACAGGAAAATGTTTAAGGCATCTTTTAAGTACAGGTAAAATATTCTAAAAATACAACAAAGTACCAGGAACGCATTAGAGATGGTTCAACATTAGGAAGACAAGATACTTTCTAAAGTCAAGAGTATTTGTCCCCTGAACGTACCTTCACAAATATAATAGAGATAATAGAGTAGTTAATACAAATTATTTTTATATACGAAGTTCATTAATAAATTAATTGAAATAAAACACAAGAAATAGAGAGAGACTGAGGAAAACTGGGTATAATCAAATTAATCAAATATATAATGTCGGCCACGCGAGGAGTTGGATAAATCAAATGAAAAACTATATATTGAGGAATTTAAAGAAGTGTGTCTGGAAAGAACAGTGTGGCGGTCCATTATTTCTGCCTATTCCGCCGGGGAGACGGCATGATCATTAGATAGTTATTATTATTTTTGTATACAACATAGAAGGTAAATCACCGCTTACCTGAAGCTGTTATAGAACGCAGCGGCGCCCTTTCGTCAGCTTCGTTCATACAATCCCTAGGCCCGCCCCCCGTCCACGCGGGAAAAAAAAGCAAAAGGCAAAAGGGTCTCCAGGCCACATTTAATCTATTATAGTTTAATTTAAATTCACTTCTGTGTCCCAATACAATAGGTTGTTTGAACCAAATTAGTGTATACAAATTTTCAGCTATTATATTGATTCTCATGACATGTGATGGTAGTTAATCTATTGCCATTTTACTGAATTAACATTATTCACGTGAATACTACACCAGACCAAAAACAGTTTTATCACACTGGCATCGCCGGAAATCGAAGTCGGGACCTTCGGTGTGGCAGTCGTCGCACTTGCCACTCGGCCACGAAGGTTGTGAATGCTATGTCAATATTATTATAAGTATAAATGTGTACTGTCGTTTTTAGCACGATGATCTTGAAATATGCGTGTGCGGCATAAGTCTGCTAAATTTGAATATCCACCCACTTAGTGCCTTCTCGGAGGAAGTGCATGACAATAAGGCGGCAAACTCACAAAACAAATATGGAGCGGAAGAATGGGAAGGATAAAGAGATGAAATGAAAGGCACACATCGGCTGGCTGGAGGGCTAGAGACGGAGAGCACTCGAGGCGGGAATAGGGCAAATTCAAATAATAATAAAAAAAATGGGAACCCACCGCAGTCTGCTGAATTCTAAACGCAAACTAAATATTTACTGAAAGATTAAATAAATTGAATGACGCAAGACTAAATAAAAATACATTCAGTGTATTTTAAAATTCATTCGTTGTAGCAGTGCAATTTTTTCGATTAAAACTAACTAACTAACCATCACACTGTCTTCCCTGAAGGGTAAGCAGAAAGAATGGAACGTTCTGTCCTATCATACTTCTCTCGATTCCTTTACATTAATACATCTCGTCATGCACGCACGTCGATTTCTCCGATTTGATTGATTTGATCGTGCCACGTTTTCCTCGGCCTTCCTCTATTTCTGTGCACGTATGCCGAGCCCAAGAGACCAGAGCAATCAAGACCCTGTATGCGTCTAGACTGACTGGAGTATGACCTCTAGGAAGGCCTAAACAGCGCCTGCAACGCCTGCGGGCAATGTTCTGGCTGATCTGGCTAAGTTGGGCGAATCGGACTACTGGGAGCAAAAGGCACAGGATCGAGGAGCTTGGCGAAAAATCATCAAGGACGCTTAAACTCTTCAAGAGTTGTATGGCCATAGGAAGTAAGTAAGTTCCTCTATTTCTAGTTCCGTTCACGTCGTTTACATATACCTTCTTCATTCATTCTTTCCATCTGTCCAAACCATCTTAACGACCCTTTCATCATTTTGTTCATAACACTTTCATTCGCACCGCATTTACTTCTTATATTTGCATTTGACACTCTATCATATGCAGATTTACATTCGTCTAAAAACTCATTTCTACTGCATTTATTCTACTTTCATCCATCTTTTGCAAGTTCCATGCTTCACTTCCACACATAAGGGTCGGCACAAGAACACCATTATGCACTGACATCTTAGCTTTTTTTATTGTTTCTTTAACAATTACGTAAAACTCCCATTCATTAATTAATACGAAGTTTAATTACAGTTTATGCGAATGACATGTTTCGTCTTTCTAAGGCATTATCAAATGATAATAATGAAAATTGAAAAAATAACTTGTAAATTTTTTATTATGTTAAATTAATTAAAACCCACTAATGTTCATGTCTTCGACCGGTATTGTCAGCTTCTGGACCAGTCCAGTGTATGTATGTTATGGTACATGTTTATAAAATTTGTTTCAATGAATAAAGTATAATGATATTACTATATTAGCTATTAAGTAAACATTTATCGATTAATCATACATTCATGGAACCAATGTAATTAGATTTCTTTACTGAGAAACTTTTATACTGAAAATTCTGTTTTTATCCCAAATTGGGTGGTCCGCAAAATCAGAATTTTAAAATAGGATATCGATTTGACTGTTTATTTTATTTGTATTACACAATAATAGCAATAAACCTTCAGGCCGTTTCTTTCCATGGGTAGGCAGAGAGAATCAACCGCTACACTACTATATTCTGACATATCTCCCTAATTTCCTCCACATTCCTATAGCGAGCCTTACACGCACGTCGATTTTTTTCTGCGTATACCATGATTGTATTTTGTATCATTAACGTGAATATTCTAATTTCTTCTTCTTCCATACCCCCTACAACAAAATTGTTTTTAAATTATTGTATATTCTATATAATACACGAATATTTCTACGAGAATACTGATGGATTCTAGCAGAGATCCTATTAAAAAACCCCACATAAAAAAATATAAATGTTTCTTTCTCACTCTCACACTGACGGCGACACGGCACTTCGCGGAATGAAGAGAAGTTACACGGATCCACCCAAAAAAACATTTAAAAATGTAATTAACTAACCATCACGCCGTCTCTCCGAAGGGGTAGGCAGAAATTATGGACCGCCACACTATTCTGTCCTGACATATTCCTCTCGCTTCTTCTACATTCATAAATCGTGTCATGCAAGAAAATCGATTTCTCCGTCTCCTCGCGTGACCGACATTGAATATTCGATTGATTTGATCATGCCACGTTTTCCTCGGTCTTCCTCTATTCCTAGCTCCGTTCGCGTCGTTTACTTACTACCGAACAAACAAATTACGAGTATAACGCTAATTCCGGATAGACGGACGGACGGACGGATACTAAAATGACGCGTACGGTCTGAAATAAGTAACCATGTTTTTTAAAACAAAGTATTCAAATTGGAATCCACGACACAAAAAAATTGTGAATATACTAGAATAAGTTTGAATAAACTAAAATAAGAGTAAGGGGGATCCTATTGACTCTTCGAGCGGTGCATGGTCATCACCGTGGTTATGGCCATGCTACGCTGGAGGATTGATCTGATCCCAAGAACCTATCCACACCTCCTCGACTTTAGTCTCCCTTGGAAACTATGCGAAATGTTAGAGATCGAGCGTGAATAACCTCGGTGGATAATATTGATGCATAGGCTAACGTGGAAGGACACCTCGCCAACCCGTCTGGCAAGCGTGGCGTTGTTATGCCAACCACCCCCCGTATTACATTTCATACATGGAGAAGTATGGGGGAGGCCTATGTCCTGCAGTGGACGACAACGGCTGTTAAAGAAGAAGTGACGACCCTCGCGGCCGTGTGGTAAGTGCTTTCACTGCCAACCCGAAGGTCCCGGGTTCGATTCCCGGCAATTACAGTGGGATTGTTACACTGTGTTTGGTCTGGTGCGTAATTCACGTGGCAATAAAATGGCGATAGATTAGCTACCTATTATGATAATCAATATAGCTAAACAAATTATGTATAGTCATTTGGTTCAAAAGACCCGTTGTATACAAAAAAATAAAAAAAACTTACTAACTAACCATCACGCTGTCTCCCCGGCAGGATATGCAGAAATAATGTGTCCAAACCATCTTAACGACCCTTTCATTATTTTGTTCATCACACTTCCATTCGCACTGCATTCATTTATTATATTTGCTGTTCTTTACAAAATAATGTATGAAATGTAAAAAAATATTGTATACGAAAAAAAAGATATATAGAAATAAAACTTGTACTGAAATTTATGTTATTTATTTACGTGACGTAGTGGCTATAGAGATACTAGGGTGTATTGAGTGAAACACAGCACAACAGGAGGAGACAACGTGTGTAGCGTGTGTTAACACGTGCCTAAGATTAAAAGGGGTCTTAAATACAAATAAACCGAACACGATTGAACTTACATAACGGCGTACTTCTAAGGGCTAATACGTAGGGTAGTGTCTCCTTAAGTCAGCCACCCCCAATAGTCAGCCATGTTTCACAAATCATGTTGAAATAAGAAACCCGTTGAAAAATACATATTTTGAAAGATACCCAGTGGTTAGCCGTCTAATTAAGCTTTTTTTTTTAAATTCGAGAGACGCCTGGTATTAAAATTCGAAACTAATTCCTTCTTACATTCAGTTGAGGCCGAGCGCTCGATGCGAAAACAGCCATTTTGATTATTTTGATGAGTGTGTTGAGTGTTCGAAAATAAGGTTTTTTAAAGCTGCCTGAAGAATCTGCTATTCACCTAAGGTTTGTCTTACTTCAGAATACTTTTTTTTTTAATATTTAGTGTATAAACTGATATTTAATTAATTTTACACGTTTTTTTGAGGTGGCTGACTTCAGGAGTCATATTTATCAAACTTCTCCTATTGTCAGCCATATGGCCGACAATAGGATTTTTCTAGTAAGAGTCAAAAAAAAAAGTTTTTTGTTGAATTAGAGAGTTTGTGGCATTCTGCATACGAAATAATCAACAAAAGTGTAAAAATATGCTTGGATCCTATGGTCAGCCGCCTTAAAAGTAAAATATTTGTCGGTGGCTGAGAATAGGATTTTTCGACTCCATATGTCAGCCAGGTGGCTTATACAACGTACATTTTTATATTGTAGAGCTCATTTTTACTATCGTGAAGAAAATTAGGAAAAATACAAATATATGTATAATAATATCTAGTATTTTTTATGCAGAATGGAACCAAAGAAGCGTTTGTAACGCCAATATGACGAGAATGCAGAATCAACTGCCTTAAAGGCCATCCGCGAAAACAAACTTGGCATTCGAGAGGCAAGTCGAACATTTGGAGTACCCAGAGGAACCCTGCAAGATCGTCTTCACGGTCGTGTTGCAGAGGGACATCAACGTATGGGGCCTGATACTGTCTTGACAGAAAAATAAAATCTGAAGAAATGTGGTTTCCTTCGTAAGAAAGAAGACGTTTTTAGATACTGTTCAAAACACGATAAAAAATTCAGTAAGGAAACATCCATTCAAAAACGGTCGGCCCGGTAAAAAGTGGTACGCAGGATTTATTAAAAGAAATCCATCCTTGGTTCATCGTGCACCAGAAGGAATCACGAAGGGGCGGGCGACGGTTACAGAAGAATACATTAGAAAGTGGTTTAGAGAACTGGAATACTATTTGAAAAAATCTGGAAATGAGGATGTTTTACCTGACCCTGACAGAATTTTTAACGGAGACGAAACATCATTCAGCATGTGCCCCAAATCTGGCAGAGTTATAGCTCCAAAAGGTTGGAAGAATGTATTAGAGGTACAGTTGGGATGTGAGAAGGAAACTATTACAGTTCTTTTAGTTTTTTCGGCAAGTGGGAAAACATCATATCCATTAGTGGTATTCCCTTACAAACGCCCCTCCCCAAGAAGTAGTTAATAGCATGCCAAAGAAGTGGTGTTTAGGGTTGTCGGATAGTGGATGAATGAGGAGTGACGTTTGTTTTGAATATGTGGTAAATGATTTTAACAACTGGCTCATAGAAATGAACATCCCAAAACCTATAATTATATTTGTAGATGGACATCGGTCACATTTAACGATGGATTGAGTGATTTTTGTTCTGAAAACGGAATTATTTTATATGCACTTCCCCGAAACACCACTCATCGAATGCAGCCCGCCGATGGAAGTGTTTTTAAGCATTTAAAATCAGAATGGAAGAAAACTGACAGATTTTGGCACATGGAATCAGACAACGCATACAAGGTTCTTTCGAAATCAGCGTTTTGTCCTCTTCGAAAAAAAGTTTTGGAAATTCCTAATTTTCCTGAAACTATTAAAAACGGTTTCAGGAAGTGCGGACTATTTCCATTGAATCCAGACGCCGTAGATTATTCAAAATGTCTTCAACATGCTCTAGAAAATTTAGAATTCAATCGCAAACCGATTGAAATCCTTTCTGTGTCTCACTCTGAAACAAAATACAAACACGCCGAAGAGGTTGTGTCCTTAGCAAAACAGTTACAGAAATATTGCCAGAGATAATATAGCAATATTGTTACGTCATCTTTTTTTGGTCATCTTTTCTGTCCTTCTCCACTCCCAGTCCTTCCACTTCCAAACAGAAACTACCTAGTGTCTGTTATGTCCAGCAAAGAAGAAGAGAAAAAGAAAAAAATTAAAGATGTAAAAAGTAGAAAACAAGCAAAAAACACTTGAAAAGAGAAGAATACAACTAAAAGAAGATCACTACCTCAAACGATCGATAAAGAAAATGAAATCCAAAATCAAACAAAAAAAACTAAAACTACCGGTGAAAAGAAACATTTAAGCCCTAAAAACGATAAAGATTCTGAATGCTCTTACTGCAAGAGAAATTTCTCACAAGATAAATTGGTAGAATAATGGATACAGTGCATGATTTGTAATGGTTGGTATCACGTTGAATGTGCTGGAGCTGAAAAAGATGTATACATTTGTGATTTTTGTTCCTTGCATCTTTAAAAAAATGAATTTATAAAATACTTTTTTCCTTTTGTAATAAAATACACTTTTTTGTATAAAAATTAATGTTATAGTAAATAACATAACAACATATAAGTAATATAACAACCATGTACCAAATAGAGCACTTATTGAAAGCAAGTGGCTGGTTACTGGGGCTGTGGTGGCTGGAATTAGGAACTAGGTGGCTGACCATAGGGGAATTGTGTCTTTTTAAATAAAAGTATTTTTATTTTTAATCCGGCGCAAGATATTTTGATAACGAATTTACAATTTCATAGATCATTAATTTAGTTTTGCGTATAAAAAAAACTGTATTATAAAATGTATGATGATATAATTATAAATTGAATTAAGTTTAATCTTTTTCTTAAGTGGCTGAGCACTGGGGCTTTCACCCTATACCTATGTACTACAACGTAAAAACCCCATGTAACGTATTTAATTTATCTGTGTTTTTAGGCTTACGTGATTAAGATCTTAAACTATATGAAAACACTTTATTTTAGTTATTTGACAAATATGAGAAAATAATGTAATTAAAAATTTAAATATATAACTATGAAAGAGAATTCTTATTGTTAGCTACTGCTTCAGAAGAATATGTTTTATTCTTGATACGACTAGATTCCTTCCTATAATACGACTCAATTTATTCCTCGTAATAATAATAATATGTATTTATTTATTCTGGTTTAAACGTATATTCTCTATTTTAACTTATAGAAGTATATCGTGCTTTCAATTTATGTGCTAATGTTTATATTGTTTGATGTTGTTTATGAACATTTATATATTATTTTATGATAGCTTTGATTATTACATCCGTTTTCTAAAAGATAATATATATTTCAAGAGAGTGACATGTTTCGCCTTGGTAGAATTACCAAATGTCAGAATTAAATAATAAAAAAAACATAATAAAAAAAAACTTTTATTTGTTCCCACATTATGAACACATATGACTTCTACTACATGTAGATCCTGTGGTCTGTTTAGACAGAATTACAAATTTGCCCTTGTAGATCCTTTGAAAAATCCTTGCTAGATCCATCCTCTCGATGTGGTCCCTTCAGAATCGTCTCCTCTGCCTGTTCCATCTCACTTTGTCATTAATTTTGCAGGTTCTGTGAATCTCTTCGTTAGGTATCCTATTTCTAAGGATTCATTTCTGCTAGATGTAGGAGGTTTCGTTCCAACACTGTCTGCGCTTGTTTGGATTCCGTAAATTATCATGGACTTGGTGCGTGTTTTGTAGATGCTGACTTTACTTTCCATGATGATATTAAAAAGAAACAGACTTAGTCTGTCATCCTGTCTGATTCCCGAAATAGTGGGTATCTTCCTAGAGAGCTTACCATCCTCGTTAATAATCTTAAGTGTAAAGGTATTGTTTTTATTATGGATAGTGATATAAGTCAATGAAGCACATATAATTGTATTCTATCGTTTTCTCCTTGATCTGTCTTATGATGAATAATGCATCAATTGTAGATCTGTTCTAAATAAACCCTTGCTGTTTTTTTCCCGTTTGCAATTGTTTGTCCAAGTCAACCACATATTAATATTAATAAATTAGAAATTTCGAGAAAAGTGATTTGGAGTGCAGATAATTATAATAATGTTTTTGTGTACATATTTAAGAACTCATAATACTGGAATAATAATTAATGATCACGTGGTTACAAGATCGAAACAAAACTTTGAAATACCTCGCCCTTTCTCGCCTCGGGGCGTACAAAGGGTGCTGTAGTATTTAATAATATTAAATGCAAGCGTAAATTCATTGCGCTTCGCTTGAACGAAATTCCTTCCAAACAATGGTTGCTGTGACCACGAATGCCACATAAATATCACGGACTAACGTAAACTTCTGCCTTTGTATGAATGTGAGCATTATAAATCTATCAAATAGTTTGTATCAGTGAAAAGACAATCCAGAAAAAAATAATTAAGTACTTTCCGGATTTAATTTAAGACAAATTTTAAATTAAGTAAGTATACCCAAACGTTTTTACTTTAATTATTTATATTAAATAGGTACCAAGTAACTTCAAAAGCACGCCAGCGTGAGTAGAAGTACGGGAAGTCCGTTTTACGGTGAATGAAATGCTTAGGGCGGTAATTGGAGGGCTTAAGTCATGGGGTTTGTTCTTTGTGGAGCCCACAAAGCCAAAATGGTAGGATTCTAATGCCAACTCGAATACGGCTTCACAGTAAGGTGGCAAATGTAATAATGGCTGTTTTTCATATTTGCACAAAAGCATAAAACATATCATGGAAAGAGGGCAACGCGCAATGGAAAGAGCCATGCTTGGAATAACCTTGAGGGACATATTAAGAACCGAATTTGTTCGTCAAAAAACCAAGGTGACTGAGGTGGCTCTAAATATGGGCAGGCTGAAGTGGCGATGGGCTGGCCATATCTGTCGGAGAACCGACGGCCGATGGGGGAGACGCGTTCTGGAGTGGAGACCCCGTACAGGATTCCGCAGAGTTGGACGTCCACTTGCCCGCTGGACCGACGATCTGAAGAGGATTGCTGGACATGGATGGATGAGAGCGGCAATGGATAGGGGGTGGTGGCGTGCTTTGGGAGAGGCCTACATTCAGCAGTGGATGACAGATGGCTAATGATGATGATGACGATGATGATAAAACATATTTTACATTAATTTATTAACAACGAATCATTAAAACCGAACAAACAAATTACGAGTATAACGCTAATTCCGGATAGACGGACGGACGGACGGATACTAGAAAGGAAACGTACGGTTAAAAATAAGTTACTATGTTTTTTAAAACAAAATTTTCAAATTGGAAACCACGACACAAACAATTGTGAATATACTCATATACTCGTATGTGACGACCCTCGTGGCTGTGTGGTAAACCCGAAGGTCCCGGGTTCGATTCCCGGCAATGGCAGTGTGATTGTTACACTATCTTTGGTCTGGTGCGTAATTCACGTGACAATAAAATAGCGATAGATTAGCTACCTACCATGAGAATCAATATAGCTTAACAAATTATATATAGTCATTTGGTTCAAAAACCTGTTGTATACAAATGAAAAAAATATTACTAACTAACCATCACGCCGTCTCCCCGGCAGGATATATAGAAATAATGGATAACCACACTGCTCTTTCCTGACACACTTCTCTCGATTCCTCAATATTCATTCTTCGTCTCACGCACGCACGTCGATTTCTCCGACTCGCGTGGCTGACATTGTACAATATATTTGATTGATTTGATCATACCAAGTTTTCCTTGGTCTCTCTCTATTTCTTGTTCCGATTACATCGTAATATATTATTTATTTAAATAAAAACAAATTGTGTGGAGTAATGTGGTTCGAACTACCCGTTTTATATAAAAGAAAGTAACATAACTGTTTTTAGAGAACAGACGTGTATATAATATTATTATGAAACGAAAAGTCTATTAAGCCTGCGTTCTGCCAGTTGGTATTTATGGTCTTGAAACTGTTACATTGTCCAAACAAAGTGCCGAGAAACTACGAGTGACCCAAAGAGCCATGTCAGGAATAAGCCTAAGAGACAGAGTCAGAAACGATACGGTGAGAGAAAAAACAAAGGTCACTGACATCATCCACTGGGTGGCGACTCTAAAATGGCAATGGGCAGGTCGAGTAGCTAGAAGCTCAGACGAAAAGTGGACAGGAAGACTGCTGACTTGGAGACCGTGGATGGCGGGGAGAAGTGCAGGGCGACCGCAGCTGCGGTGGAGGGATGATCTGAACAGACACGTCGGAGTAACCTGGATGCAGTCTGCACCGGACAGAGTGACATGGAAGCGAATGGAGGATGCTTTTGTCCAGGAGTGGACGGGAATAGGCTGAGGAAGAAGAAGAAGAAGGAAGAAGTGTATATAAAATAGTTGATATATAAAACCAGCCAATGTGTATACAAATGCCACCTTACTATTCGTCTGCATGTTGCTGCCGTCCGGTCGCGGTATTATTTCATTTATATGTATCACAGAACAATAAATATGGCTTGTTCCAACTAATGATTACATCTGAGGCTAGTATGGGGTATAGCAGATTTCGTTTTAATCAGTTGTGATCTAAATGTTTTATATTATGTTTGTAGAAATGCACGTCACTATAAAAAATAATAACTGACCACTAAAGAAGTTTTTGAATTTTAAAATGTATTTAATAATGTTTCATTTCAGAAATTTATGGCTGTTACTCAGCTTTTTTTTACCTTAATATAATAATTACCCATTCTCAAAAGAATGCTTGAATCACGAAATATATTAAGACATCCGAGTTTTGTAGGTATACGGCCGCCAATCAGCTGATAGAAGTGAACTCCCAAATGAATATTCCTCCTTCTCTCCAATGATTGGTAGCTTAGCATACCTAACACGAATTCAGTCGGATAGAGCCACGGGTAATAACCGCGCTCCCTGAGGTAAAGAAAGCGCAGAATTTTTTTCTGCACTCGCTCCACCATCAGAGAATATCGGATCCCAGGCGGTGACCAAATAACGGTACTATATTCCAGCCGACTTCTTACCAGGGAATTATAAAACATCCGAAGTACCTGAGTGTTGGAAAATATTTTGGTATTCCTAAAAACAAATCCAAGCATTTTAATGGAACAACTAGAACAACTATGTGAAGATTGAACGATAATTGAGCATCGAACAGAACACCGAGATCTCTGGATGTAGAAGCTGTAACCCATCCATGAGATAGCTAAAGTATAATGTTTTCGATGCTCGTGTGTATGATGTAACAAACACTTGGAGACGTCGAAGAATAATTTGTTACGTTTACTCCATTGGGTTATGCTCTGAATGTCACACTGAAGCTTCAACAATCTGAGGGATTCTCTATTTCAGAGAAAATTAATTAAACATAATGGGCAACAATACAAAGGTGCGAAGTGATTGAATGAAATATTATAGTTTAAACTTTGCCCTATAGATGCTAACCGTGGTACAAAACACATGTTACAATAACCGATTTTATTGTATCCTTCTTTTTTATATTTAAACCACTAAGCACATTTGTCATAATCATCCTTCAATTAATACAGTGAGTAGTTAAGAAAACGCTTGCCACTTATTTTTTGTCTGTTTCTGTTTCTTCTTGTCATACCACAAAATATATATTTGCTTCTAACAAAAGTATGTATGCTCCAATTTCGTGTATTATAAAAATGCATTGATGAAAACTAAAGTTAGATATTTGGCATTTATCGTCCAACAATTCAAATCAGATTTAAGATACATATAATAAATATATCAATATATCACAAATATAAAGTTTGCAATGGCACAAAATAACGTCCAATGGCACGAAATAAAAATAATGCACTTACCTGTCCGAGATCCAGGGTTACAGAGACGTATTGGAAGTCCTCCCCCTCCGCCAGGGACGGACTCTGCCACCAGTGGTTTGTGTTGCCGTCGATGGCGTACTGCACCGGGTGTCGTTTATTGGGGTCTGGGCTGTGCGCGTCACAAACCCCGCAATGTGCTGACCGACTTCTAGAAAAATTGTATGTAGTGTGTATCAGATGCTTTTTTATTCTGGGAAATTGATGATTATATAAAATATGTCTCTCTTCCTATAATTAGCTTGTATTCATTAATTTAAATGGTTATTTTTATAAGTGCCGGTATTGAAATAAATCGTAAAATGTATCTTCAAACTACATTGTATACATTATAAAAATAAAAAAAGTTTCTTCACATATTTATGGCTTCGTTATCATTTTATTTTTTGATAAATATTATTAAAGTACACCGTTTGGTAATTATTTTTCCAACGGTGCACCAGGAAATGACTGAACGAACAGTGCGATGTTTAGTTACTTCTTAAATCTTACGTCACTATCCTCATACTTAACAGGGATTTATTTCACGCCAACGGACCCGCAACGCTGAAAGCACGATTGTAGAAACGTGATTTATTATCCCTTGTTGGAAACGCAATGTTATTTGCATCGGAGTGACTGTTGACTGCAGACTTTTCGTTGGTATGTAGAGGTCCAAAATTTACACTTGCGTTCTCTGGAGTCCAACTTTAAACCCTGTCAAACAAAATTTATACGAGTATTTTACATCCTTCTGGATTTTGACCCAGCGGAGATCCACCAGGAATTTCCATTTATTTCAATTTCAATGACTATAGAATACAAAAAAAAACTATTTTTAACACAAGATACAATTATTAAATTTAATAAATACAATAGAAACAATAGACACAAATACAAAAAAAAACCAAGATAATTTAAAAAAATAAGAATAAGTAAGTAAAAAGAAACGATAAGAAGAACAAGAGAATCAAGTTTATACATTATATAAGAGATATCGTGGAAGATGTCCATATCCGAAGAGATGCGGTTTAAAATAATTATTGCCCTACACACGGGTATTCTACACGGTGGCAGGTGAAATAATCTAGGTTGCCTTTGTCGCAGATAATTGTCAGGGATACACAAAGTCAAGTCATTCAAAATATCAGAGTTATGTATTCGACCACGAATCAGTTGAAAAAAATGAACACACAAATGGATAGTTCGTCTAATTTTAAAATGGTTGGTAGTCCAGCATACCCAGCAAGAAGTTATGTGGTATGACACTACTTTTGTGCACCCATAATATTACATATCGCACGCTTAATAGTAAACTGACCGATTCTGGTTTACGTCATAATAGAGTTAACATTAGACAGAGGTTTGTGTTAACGCTATCCATCTATTTTTCACAATGTTGACGCTATCCATTCGTACGTACGATAATCGCTCACAATGTAAACGCTATCCGTTCGTACGTGTTTTTCGACTGTTTTTGTTAAAACACCGACTCATGTCAGATAGAGCAAAACTTGCATTTTTGAGTTAAGCCAGTGTTCTATTAAGCGTACAATATGTACGGCAGCAGTATTTAATATGCTTTGTATTATGCTCAATTGATTATTTGGTAATCGAACAAACATTGTGTTACAATAATCTTACAAATGGCGACGCTATAAACGAATTTACGATTGTAATAGCTTTATCAATAAGTAACGTCTTTCTTAATTAATCCATTTTATTTTCATTGGCGGTACTCCCATAGAAGCCCAGAAGCCCGGCTTGCGTAAGAAATTTACAATCAAAACCTCTTTTGGCTTACAGAGGTTCAGCTCTTGTGGCTATTCCTCTTACGTCGGATAGGAACATTGTTGGAAGGTGATTTAATGGGTTGTAGATTTATGCGGGGGCATGATTACTTAGATTTGGCAGGGTTTGATTCAAAAGTTCTTACGCAAGCCGGGCTTCTGGGCTTCTATGGGAGTACCGCCACTGCTTACTTTGTGTTTCGGTTGCATTAGTTGGAAAAATCCAGATTTTACAAGATTTTTGCATTTCGTATGACAGATTGTTTTGCTTACCTCGGCGAGTTCTGATTTTGATCTCTGCAGTACTCTTCGCGGCCATTTTCTCCGCACGTGGCGTTAGCCTCGATGCGCGCCTTGGTGGCGAGGTTAAAGGTGCTGGGCCATAAGCCCCCTGCGCCGGCACTGGATACCGTGGTACTGGCTGGTCCACCCGCTCCGCCCGATCCGCCCGGGTGACCTATGAGGAAGCGGCGTGCTGAAACATGACAATTTTAAACATTACTTACATATCACGAAATATCCTATATTTTAATAAATTTTAATTTGAAAGTAGAATAAATGCTGTAGAAATGAGATCTCTTAGACGAATGTGTGAATACTCTGTGTATGATAGAGTGTCGAATGAAAATATAAAAAGTGAATGCGGTGCGAATGATGGTGTGATGAACAAAATAATGAAAGGATCATTAAGATGGTTTGGACATATGGAACGAAAGAATGGTAAAAAAATTAAATGTTAACGATGTAAATGGAATCAGAAATAGAGGAAGACCGAGGAAAACGTGGCACGATTAAATAAATCAAATATTGAATGTCGGCCATGTGAGGAGTCAGAGAAATCGACGCGCGTGCATGACACGATGTATGAATGTTGAGGAAGCGAGAGAAATATGTCCGGAAAGAAAAGTGTGGCAGTCCATTCTTTCTGCTTACCCCTTCGGGGAGACGGCGTGATGGTTAGTGAGTTAGTTAGTTGACACTTTGAAACATGTGCATAAAAATAAAAAATGACGCAAAAACCGAACTCCACTATGTAAAGTACCTAGGACTAACAATGGACAAACCACTAAAATGGACAAAACACATAGACAACCTAACAGACAAGTTAGCATCGCTTTACTCCCTCTTCTACAAAATACAAAATTACATACCAAGAAGAGAAAAAGTTATGATGTACCTACGAAGCGTATGTTAAAAGCCGACTGATATATATATGATTCCCTTCTAGGGGACAGGAAACCGATAGGACATCTCCGGACTCCAAAGACAAAATAAAAATAAAAAATTAGCTTATAACATTAACTATCTTACCACAACCATACAAGTATACAGCCAAACAAAACAAATGGACATATCAGACCTGACCAAATTTGAGACCTTGAAAATTGTACACAAAGTGACCATGGAAGAGACAACAGACAGCAGCTACAAATTAACTAAAAATTCAGACATACACAGACACAGAACCAGGAACTGTGACAGATATCACTTTACCGAATGCACGAACTAAGACAGGACAATCAAGGATATTGAACAATGGACTGAAACTCTACAATGAACTACCAAAAGGCACAAGGAGTCTCACTACAACTCAATTCAAAATATACCTGAAACATTACATAATTAAAAGCAAGATCTAAAAATGGATTCATATAACCCAATTGGGTTTTAAAAAATATATATATTATTATTTTTTTATCTTTAGTTAAACGACAGCTTTCATAATAATTTTATAAACTATATTTCTAATTAGTCCTTTGAAAGTGTCCTTAGAAGTGACTCGGTTATAAATGCCAGATCCTTAATTAGGTTTTACAGTAATATCGGAAAAGGATCATAAATTCGAATAGTTAAGCTTCCCGTAAAATTTTCATAGAACATTTCTGTACTTTAATTAAACGGAGCACTTTGATCTAATCCGCGTTGTGCGGGGTTTCATTAAATTGAATATTCTACATGAATACAATATTACTTCTTTATTTATACAAATTCACCCTATACTCCACACACAAGCACAGATCTAGCAAAATAGCAATATGCATTCTTGAAACTTTTTTCATGTATTGTTTTTTTTATGGCTGTTTTCTTAGATGAATTGCATTCACATATTGTTTTCTCTTGTATGAATTAAATACTTGTTTTTTATTGAGTTTATTTTGCATTTTTCTCGGCATGTTACGAAGGCTTTACATCTTCATCATCGGGAGAACGATATTATGAATTCTTGTCCAATATTATCTCAATAAGTATGATAAAATCGGAGCCAATGTGTATTTTACAATAATAGCATACATCTTTATATTAGAATACTATGGAAGATCAATGCACATTAATGTAAAACATATAAAGATTCAATTATGAAATTAGGCCATTCATAAATTTGTATCCTTGTCCCGATGATAAAGGTTTAAAGCTTTCGAAATATATTTAAAAAGTGGAAAAAACATTATTTTCATAAATAATAAAAATTCGTCATTATGGTACTCCACAGTATTTGCCTTAAGTTTATCAAATATGTTTTTTTCTCTTGAAAGGAAACAATATTGAAGAGCAGTTCATATAAGAAAACAGTGATAAAAAAGCAATAAAAAAAACTTAAAATGCTTAACATTAATAAAGAAGACAATTGCATTTAATTTTGATGAAAAGGTCTGATATTAACAAGTTTAATTACTGCAAGTCTACATATCAGAGTTAATGGAGTGGAATAATTGAATTGAATAAATGAAAACATTGCAACACTTTTATAAAACAGATTTTTTTTCATTTGTATTAATTATTTCTTGTGAAGTTTTATAACATTGTTTAAGAAACAATATTATAAATACCTCGTTTCTCATTTCTATAGAAATTATATTAATTCTTCGTTTCATAAAAACAAACATTACACCATGATGTGAAACATAAAAATTAAATACCCACAGGAGATTATTTTACCTTGTACTTGCACATGTAGAACAAATCGTTATTATATAATAAATCCATCTATTGTGTTCTGTGTGGTCGTTCTTTTCCATGTTTTGAGAGAGTTGCGGTAGGTTTTTGCAAATTCCACTGAGTCCGATTCTTCTGTTTCAACGCACAGCTATTTCAATTGAGGATTTAACTTTTTGCATAATAATATGCTGCATCTTAATAACTTTCTATATTTTGTTTTTAAATAAATTCAACTAGATTGCTCATTGTAATATGAAACGAGGATCACGTTTTCTATGACAGCAAAATTTTAGGTTACACTTGTTCTATCGCGTGTGGCGCAAGAAATTAATGCAGTGTTGCAAGTAGTAAAAACTATGTGTGATTTATTTATATCAAAGCACAAAATTATGTTATAATTTTAAAGCGATTTTTCGGTAACTGAAATATAATTAAGTAAGCAATTTTTCTGTAATATTTTTAATATTAGTTTCACATATTTTTATGAAATAATTTGTTTGAAAAATGCTATTAAATCGAACTAAATCACATGAGTTTATTATATCAACAGACATTACAAACAATGTGAATGTTTAAGGATTCTATTGAATACAGGAAAAATATAATATATACAATATAATACCAGGAACGCATGACAGAAAGCAATCTATGCTGTCGCTGTCGGAGATATGTATCAAGAACAAAAATACCAGCATCTTCCAGCACAGCCAAGTTCTCGAAATATCCCCTGATTAATTAAAAAAAGGGATTATGAGACGCCCATCACTTTGAAGCTGCTGAGAATCGGTTAATTCACAAGAGGCCTATAATGTCTAAAAGGATATAGCCATGGATAGCAACCATACATCCTCATGTAGTGATTCCTCGAAATATTTTTCTGAACCCTTTCCAGCATAACGGAATATCTTGCCTCGTGAGGACTCCATACTACAGAACTACTTTCTAGTTTGCTCCAAACCAATGCGTTACATGCCCAACATGCCTAATTAAAATGTATTAATTACACATATGTTTGAAATAACTGAGGTGCCATAGAAATACAAAATCAATATGTATTTTGAAAAATGAAGTTCAACTGCTACCGGTGTGACTCGCGGCCTTTGACTTTCTATTGCAATATGCATTAACAACCATGTTAAAAAAACGATTAAGTTAGTGAATTATTTGTGAAGGAATAGCATATCTGGAAGGTCAATATTGTGTAGATTTTTTTTTTAAATGAGGCGTTTACATGTGCATTATTTACATGAATTAATTTACGAACACGCTGGTATACATGAAATAACACGAGTGGAAATATTTTGATTACATTTTCGAACAAAATCACATTTTAATCGAGCCACGCTCATCAAACTATTTTTAAATTAGGAATGCTATTTATTGTGTGGCTATTGAGTATGTTTTACAGAAGACTAATTTACAAAATGTAAACAACATGTTGAGTTATACTGCGGTGAATTGTTGAGGTTAAACTCAGTTATAATTTTGCAATCAGAATTCAAATGGCCTGTTCGGGAAAACTTCGATTAATCATTGCTCGCACGTCGTTTCTTGTAAATACGACTTTAATTGGGTACACTTGACTATGTTAATAAATCAACCAAACAATTAAATATTCTACTAAGAAATAATGGTTAAAGGATTTGTGACAGGATTCCAATTGGGTTCCGATATGCGTACCAACTAACTGGTGAAGTTGAATACTACAAAGGAAAACAGCATTTTGTTATACCATATACGAGTCGTTAATTTTTTAAAATTATTTATTTAATTGAAACATTTTATTTCTTAAAACAGAATGTCACGTATTTGAACAGTGCTTTTTGCATAGTAAATGAGTTACTGTATTTTTAAAAATAATATCAATAATCCGTATTGAATAATTTAAGCGAATTTATAAGAAAATATACCGTATTTTCACTTTTACTACAATATGTGTGTTACAATATAATATATGTGCTACAAGCTTACTTACTTTCCAATATTATGTTTTTTTACCTATTTAATAAATTGCCTTGCTTTGAACAAATAAAACAAAATAAGGCGTTCACAATATGGAATTCCGTTATGATGATAAAAAAAAATCACTGTTTTTCCACTTTCGAAATATTTTAAGTGACATGTTTCGATAATAATTAAATAGTGTAAAAATGTATTATAGAAAAGGGTTTTATCATAGAAAAGGTTTTTTTAAAAAAACGGGTGATCACAAACTTAGAGGTTATTAAATAAAATATTCCAAATTATATTCTCCAACTTTTTTGGAACATTGATTCATTTAATTGATTCAAAATAAACGTAAGTTTCATAATGTACACTGTCCAAAGTGGGATTTAAAAAGAAATATAAAATAGTCATATTTCATAAGCTAGATTATAAGATAAGATGAATCCTTTGTTGTACTCTTGGCTATAGTGAATATAATACATGAATGAACTTAGATATTTTATGTTATGTCTTCATAAACTTTAAATGTACATATATGTATACATACATGCATATTTTATTGTACATAAATCATTTAAAAAATTCCGTGAATGAAGGAATGGTGGCTCGGCGTAGATAGGACCACAATGTATTGCAACGAGATAAGTGTCTGACATCTTATGGGAACGGGAGAAGCATCTTGGGACAGCCCACAAAGCTAGGAGATAAAAAAATGATAATTAATGTGTTTAGTTTTGGATTTTTTGTATAAGATCCTTCCGTGTGCCTAGTCAATAAGTGTTTGTTTTTTTTAAGATCTTTTAGATGTACCCATTAACATTCTGTATTAACTTTTTCTATCATTGAATACGGGCATATCCTGTTATTATGTAGGCCTAATTTATCATTGATTTTCTTTTCATCAAAGTTTGGGGTGTTTTAAATTTACATAAATCTACGTTGACCAGAGTTCTTATAGAATTACTTCTTATATGGGTATGTATAAAAAAACAAAGCTTTTGGAGGTACAATACTATCATTCAAGAGAGTTTTTTAATGGTTGAATGTCATTAACACGTTTTTAACTGCTCAAAATTAAAACTATGCTAAAAAACATTTACAATACGACAGATAAACAAATTCTGTATATTTTTTTGATAGTTCATTATAACTTATGAAAATAATAAAATAATTCATAATAAATTATAATACTTATTATGAAATATTTGTTTTAAATTATAAATTATCTACATGACTAAACTAGGTTTTCGTAAAAGAACGTTTTAAAATGTTTTTTGATGACTCATGTATATAAGTACATATACAAACGTAGTACCTACTGAAGAAAATACTTACCTGTTTAATTTAAAGTAGGTACTGTCATAACTAATTTAATTTTGATGAGTTGATAGCTTAAACATACGTATGACCATATATATTTCCGCGTTCCTCATCAGTATTTATTCTGAGAATGATTGTGGACTCGCTATTCAAAATCGATAGTAGTTTGTTTTTGGTAGTATTGTTGAGTTTAAGAGGATTGTTGAAAGACCGAGCGGAGTGGAGGAAGAGATGCATGGCTTTACTGCCAATCTACAGGATTGAAACTGAAGAATAAGAAGAAAAAAAGAGGATCTAAGAGGGGGGAACATCGAACTTCTTTAAAATTGATTTGAAATTTTATATCGTAATATCATTGATTGTTTATATCATTGCAAATTTTGAAACGGCATATTTATTAATTAATTTTGGGTCTCACGATACAGGACATGCAGTGTGACAAGTTTAGACATAAACTTTTTTTTATCAAATGTATATTATAATCATGTAAAAAAGGTTTTTTATTTTATTTTAATTTATTTATTTGATACATTCAATATAGATTTTTCCGTGCCATATAAGTAATATATTTATTGTTACATATTTATGTACAAACAATTGTTAAAAAAATTTAGTAAAGTTGAATAAACAAACCTAAATTATTGTTACATTGAGGTTATGTGTATATAAAATATTTGTGTGAAAAAAAAGGGGAAATAAATAAAAGTTAATGGTTATATGATAAACAATTAATTGATATAGAAGTTCTCTTAATTATCATTTCAAACTCTCTTTTCAGAATATTCTAGAATAATTCTGAATGTTCAAAGATAGAATACGTATTTCCTGTATGAGTTGTTTCATATCTCGATTTAATGAATGAATATTTTGTTTTCAAGATGTCTACCCGTTTTTTTCGACGCACCACCGAAAGATGATTGTTAGCGTGTAACATATTAATCCTATAAACTGTTAAAATAAAACGATTCACACGGAACGAAACAAAAGTTCAAAAAGTACCAGTGAAAAAAATGTTAGCTAGGAACACCTACGACCAGCCGCACGCCCGTAATGGGAAAATACCTGAGAGCGGTCAGAGTGTTTGATCCGTGCTGCGAGAAAAGAAAAATAGAGGGGTTGCTTCAATATAAAAGAAAATAAAAATAAACGCAAAAAAAAATTAAATAAACATTCAAAATGTGATAATTTTGGAGAATAAAAAATTTATACTTTTAAGAAATAGTAAAATCGCTGAATCCCACTGGTAATCACATTTAAACTACAGTAAAAAAAACTTAATAACAGACTCAGCAAATATTCTGACCTAGTGTTTTCTCATTTTACCAAGATATATTTAAGTGGAGGAAGCTAGAGAGGTTTGCCAGGATAGAGTAGTGTGGCGGTCCATTCCTCTGCCTACACCTGCGGGGAAACGGCTTGATGGTTTGTTTGTTTGTTTGTTTGTTTTATTTTTTTCAAAATGGTGAAAATAAAAATAATATGCGTGGTGTAATCAAATGCCATAAATTACAAACACCAATCAAATAATTCAAATGTGCTTATACGATAAAAGTTAGAGGTTTGCCAGGATAGAGTAGTGTGGCGGTCCATTCTCTCTGCCTACCCCTGCGGGGAAACGGCGTGATGGTTTGTTTGTTTTTTTTGTTTTATTTTTTTCAAACCCCTGCGGGGAAATGGCGTGATGGTTTGTTTGTTTGTTTGTTTGTTTTATTTTTTTCAAAATGGTGAAAATAAAAATACCATACGTGGCGTAATCAAATGTCATAAATTATTAACACCAATCAAATAATTCAAATGTGCTTATACGATAAACTTTGATCTATAAATGTAGTTAATATTACTTTAATTGTAGCGCTTTTGTGTAAATTTAATATAGTTATATATATCAAATGTAGGACTCTCAGATCGGATAAGAGAAATGCGTAAAAAGTAGGAAGTTGCAGATGTCGTCGAAAGGGTGGCTAAGCTCAAACGGTCATTTGCAGGACATGCTGCCAGATTGGTAGACGATAGATGGACCAGATGGGTAGTGAAGTGGAGATCTCGCGAGGACAGAAGAAACGAGGGATACCCCCCACACGATGTTCCAATGACATTCGAAGAATTACTGGTGATAGGATGCGATAGGCACAAGACAGAAATACGTGGTAAAGTATGGGGTAGGTTTATGTCCAGCAGTAGACGAAAACATCTGTTTAAGTACGTAAGTAAGAAATATTTTATTTGTACACCACTTTATTATTATTATTAAACAACCGACCTGTTTTGTTCCAGCCGGAGCTTCATCTGAGTTAACAAACGTTGGTTTAAAAATTGTTAAGTGATATAAAAAAATATATGTAATTTTTTTAATTTGCGAAAGCTATCGATATTTTCGTTGCATGTTCTCCAATAGGCTTTATTCGTTGAATTCGTGATATAATACTAAGGGCTATTTGAGGAATCTGGAGGACGAAAATAGCTAGTCCTGGGTCTTTGTAAATGAAAGACGTGGATTCGTAAATCTGAGGTGAGAACGTTCTCCAGCTTAAGTACATGAAAGTTTTTAACTTTTAAGGGTGGTTACATTATCCTAGATACTAGCTTTTCACACCAGGCTCTAGTCGTTTCAAAAGTTCGTTAGTATAAGCATACGTGAAAGTTGTATGCTCATTTTATTCAATATGAACACTCGTTCGGTGTTAGAAGTTTCGTTTCAAACAATTGATAATGCCTCTAGCAAGACAAACATGACATCCCTCTTTGTCAACTCAAATATCTTCTCTTTGGTTAGTATACAGCATTTACGTTTCGAAAGTTGTTTACAAAATATGCTACGAGTTTTGGCACCAGTGCTGCAGAAACAGCTCGAAGGATTAATGATGTGTATGGCGACGGTGCCGCAAAAGAAAACAATGCGTTTTTGGTTCCAACGTTTTCGTTCTGGAAATTTCGACCTGCAGAACAAGCCCCGTGGACGGCCGGAGACCAAAGTTGATAATGAAGAATTGAAGGCTATTGTGGAAGCGGATCCATCGTAAACCACGTCCGAGTTAGCTGCAGGCTGCGGTGTTAGTGATAAAACTGTTTTAATCCACTTGAAGCAAATTGGGAAGGTGAAAAAGCTTGAAAGGTGGGTACCTCACGAATTGAGTGAAGCAAATCAACAAAGGCGAGTTGACTGCTGCGTTGCATTACTCAACCGGCACAACAATGAAGGGATTTTGAATCGAATCTGCCGAACCAGCCAAACCATGCCCCAAGCGAAAATTGACTCCAAAAAAGTTACTTGTGAGCGTTTGGTGGACTAGTGCTGGTGTCGTTCACTACAGCTTTCTTAAATCTGGCCAGACGATTACGGCAGATGTCTATTGTCAGCAACTGCAAACCACGATGGAAAAGCTAGCTGCTAAACAACCGAGACTGGTTAATCGCTCTAGGCCACTGCTGCTTCATGATAACGCTAGACCACACACTGCACAACAGACGGCTACCAAATTAGAAGAGCTTCAATTGGAATGTCTAAGACATCCGCCGTACTCTCAGGACCTTGCCCCAACAGATTACTATTTTTTTCGAAATTTGGATAACTTCTTGCAAGGGAAAAAATTCAACTTCGATGGGGCAGTCCAAACCGACTTCAAAGATTTTATTGATTCCCATCCGAATGGTTATTTTAGTAAAGGGATCGATGAACTACCTATGAGATGGCAAAAGTGCATAGATAGCAATGGTACATACTTTGATTAAATAAGTATATTATATTAAAAAAAAATCAACTTTATATTCCTCCCATACAAAACGCCAATTTCATATGTAAGGACCTAATATAATAAAAATCCCAATTTTCTGACTTTATATGAAAACAATTAAACTCAATTTTTCCTCTTTCAAAATAGTCGTAGTACAAAACATAAAATTCTTGAAAATGTCAATCCACATAGTAAATAAATAAAACACTTCGGATGGAAGTCTAGGGGCCATAACGCTTGGCTCCCGTTTTAGGAGATTTTAGTTCAATCCCGGAGACCACCCAATTCCTTCTACGTGAAATGAGTTTTTTTGTTTGTTTGGAGATTGTATAAAAAAACTGAAACTATTGTTTTAAATCTTATGTATATAGTATTTGAGCTTTCGGATTGACGATCGTATTTGGAGATCAATATATTTTAGGGTAGTGTGACGTTGCGAAGAAAATTGTTATTCGCCTATTTTTGCTAAGTATTATTAATTTGACGTCTTGAGGGAAATTAATGTGTTAATGTTTATGTTCAGTCATGTAAGTTTTCAAAATAAAAATAAATGTGAAATATTCATTTGGTTTTCATTTTGACCAGTTTTGGTAGCTTGCTGTTATCTTCAATCATACCAGAAGATGGCAACGAGTTTAATCCAAGTTTAAAAAAAACAGGTGAAATGAACTAAATCTTCTTTTTTTCTTTTTCAGTCTGTTGTGACCGCTCACTCCTGGACGTAGGCCTTCTCTCGTATTTTCCACTCCCTTCTATCGGCATCCAGGCATTTCCTCCATTCTTCCGGATATCGTCGCGCCAACGCAACTGTGGGCGCCCAACTCCTTGCCGTACTCGAGTATCAGAACAGCAGTAGCCTTGTCCAATTTTCATTTGGGTCACGAGCGACGTGTTCCGCCTAACGCCACTTAAGGGTTGCAGGCAACTTGATGACGTCGGAGACCTTTGTCCTGGCTCCTATGTCCTCATTTCGACACTGTATCGCAAGCTGATACCCAACATGGATCACTCCATTGCTCTCTGTGTGACTCTCAGCTTGTTGACATATTCACTTTCTTTAAATGAATGTATAATGTCTTATTGGAACGAAAATTCGACTGAAGTCGACTGACGTGGCAAAGTGGTAAGAGCTCCGACTTCCATGCCGAAGGTCCAGGGTTCGATTCCCGGCGATGGCAGTGTGATTGTCACACTGTCTTTGGTCTGGTGTATAATTCACGTGACAATAAAATGGCGATAGTTTGGCTACCTATCACATATCACGAGAATCAATCTTCTCTGGTTTCAATCCTGGGATTGGTTTGCAGCAATTTCCTCCATTATTCTCTTCCATTTTTCCCTGTCTTGTGCGGCTCTTTTGAGATCTGCATATGATGAGCAGCGTACGTCCACCAACAGGTCCTTCAGGTACTCTCGGCGTGGGCGTCCCCTAGAATTTGTCCCCTCGATCATACCCTCCATTATGGCATGCAAGAGACCTTCTTGACGTATTACATGGCCGATCCATCTTGCACGCCTTTCGGACAAGGTCCTGAGCAGGTGCCTTCCTCCTTCGATTCCTTGAAGAATTTCCTCATTCGTGACGTGGTTTCTCCAGGAAATTCCAGAGAGTCTTCTATAGGACCACATCTCAAAAGCCTCTAGTCTCCGCTTATCCCTTTCGGATAGGCACCATGACTCGCAGCCGTACATCAAGACACTCCATGCATAGGTCTTGATGAGGAGTATTCTCAGTTTTAGGTCTATATTATTTGACTCTATTATTATTATTATATTATTATCATCAAGAATCAATATAGTAGCTTAAAAATAAAAATTGTATACAGTAATTGGGTCCAAACGACCTGTTGTGTACATAAAAAAATAATAATAATATAATCTGTATGGTAAAAATACGTATAATATACAATATTATGTAGGGGTCTACTGATATATATTTTTAACTAATTGTAACCCGTGAAATATTCACGGAAGTAAAGATTTTCTACCATTTAAAAACTCGATTCACTGTATAATCATAAACAGTAATAAGTTTTAGCTTTGAATGTAAATATTTTTTTCACAAGTTAAAAATTTCACAATAACAACACCACTTGTGTTTTCTACACTTCTGTCATACAACAATAATCAGAACAGAATTCAAAATAATCCAGAAACGTTCACGGACATGTGCATTGAATTACTTTCGGAGAGAATCGAATCATTCCTCTCTAGTTTCTCTTGTTTTTAAAATATTCTCGTACTCTTTCTTGAATGCGTCCGAGTTTTTGCCTATTTATACTATAATGTTCATCTTTGTATTTACATCGGTGGAGGATTTTAAAGATAAATCCACTGTTCTATATTCACCGAAAAGAGGTTGATGATGAGTATGGATGCAAAGAAATAAGAAAAGGATTTTTAAAACACTACACATAAATCTGGGTTGTGGCTCTGTGGTCAGGGTTAAAACGCTTGGATAATCGTGGGGTCATGGGTGTGATCCCGGCCGCGATCCGGGTCCCTCCTCAAAGTATGAGCGGTTTTACAGCTTTCTTTTGAAGACCTATGGTCTCATTTGTGCAAGTTATATAGAACACTTGAGATTTCTGATATATAAAGTTTCCCTTAATTTTGTAAAAAAGTTAAAATGGCAGAGCGCAAACATACACGTGGAAGTCAAACATGAAACTGGCAAAATTAGGATGAAAGTAAAAACGACATTATTATTTTTTTTTTTGTATACAAAAGGTCTTTTGAACCCATTTTTTACAATTTGTTTTATTAAGCTATTGAATAAATTCTATTATATGTGATATGAAGCTAATCTATCGCCATTTTATTGTCACGCGAATTCTACACCAGGCCAAAGTCTGACAATTACACTCCCATCGCCGGGAATCGAACCCGGGACCTTCAGTATGGCAGTCTCTTACCACTCTACCACGAAGGTCGTTCAATATCTCATAAATAAATGTGTAGCAACAAAAAAATGTTGTTATTTGAAATTTCATTGTAGAAGTCCATTTGTAAAATGAAAAGAAAAAAATATACTTTTTAAATTTTATTTAAATGTGTGGTAAGTCTATATATGATAGAATGTCAAATGCAAATATAATAAGTGAATGCAGCGCGAATGAAAGTGTTATGAATAAAATAATAAAAGGGTCATATATGGTTTGGACAAATGTAAATAATGAATGAAGCAATAACGATAAAGTACTGATATGTTAACGATGTAAACGGAATAATAAATAAAGGAAAGCCGAGGAAAACGTTGCACTACCAAATAAAAAAATATTAAATGTCAGCCATGTGAAGAGGAAAAACAAACTTGGCGGTCCATTCCTTTTACCTACCCTTGTTTTATAAACTTAAGATAATACAAATTAATATTCTCTTTTCTCTGCTTAAAACATTGTTTTTCTATTATAGTCCTGTTGCGAAGACAATATATCTCATTTTTGGGAGATTAATAAGAGAACTTATTATTGGGAGATGATAACCCTCCATTATTGAGAGAACGATATCAACTCACAAAAATTATTTCAAACATAATACAAGAACGATGAAAATACCCCGTGTTCACTTAATACATTATAATAATACACAATATATCAAAAGATTTTGTGTTCAGATTTTCACATTAGAATTTCAGAAATGAATTTTGAATTTGAGAAATAACTGAATGATGCTTTTAGTCTATATTTGAGCCTGGAATGATAGTCCGACTTAAGATTTGGGCGCCGAGGCCGCCACGCGACCTCACGTAGAGCCCCTGTCCACTTCCCCGACGATAAAAATAACAAATGGTCACCGTCCATCCCTCTTGTGTGTATTGTGTACCACAAAAAAGCCAGATAAAACCGAGCGCCCAGCAACTAGCGCCTAGTGGGTACCGCACGATCAATTTTTAGGTGCCACATATTTCACGATTCGGGCTATTTCCCTAGGAGAATCGGTCCACGCATCTTCTCTAACAGTTCGGCCGTAGGCATGAACATTTGACAGGTACATGAATATAAAGATCGAACTAAATATACATATTTAAATTTTCTAAAACTTATCATTGGTTTAACGAGTGACCTTTGAAAATGGCATTTTTCGTCGTATTTGTCAGTTTTTGAAATAGGATAAAATTGTCGTGGGATTTCTAAGTGTCTTTCAATTTCTTAATATAATAATAAAATGCATACTTTTAAAACGCCGTTTTTGTGATATAATCACCTCATTAAGACGTGTTTTAAATCTAAAAATCTAAATATGAACGCTGCATCTGATCGTCACATCCGTGATCGTAATAACCGAGTTCGACGTATATAACTAAATCATTAATAAATTATTCAATGCCTCTGTTACAAGTCGAAGCTTTTTAATACGATAATATTTTATATATAATTGTTTAAGCTTTAATTGGAAAGGTTAATATTACAGGATGTAAGAAATATATTTACATTATCTTCTACTAAATCTATAGATATTTTAAATTGTTTGTAAACTCATGTAATTGCATTTGTCTTTTTAATTTTTATGTACTTTGTATATACAACACTAACTTTAAAAAAAGTAAAATTACATATCAGACATGCTTCGGACAACCGGTCCTTCTTCAGTGATACATATTATTAAGATACATATTTAAAATATAATAAAAAAAAATTACAATTATGATCAGTTTTGACAGATTGTATAAACAAAGTATATAAAAATGAAAAAGACAAATAAAACATCTACAACACAAAGTATGGCGAACATAGAAGAAAATCATATAATTGTGTTTAAACTTAATAAAATAAATTAATGATCTTTTTTGATGGCGCCAACGAAACACGGAATAATATATTTTCGAGTTACATTCCGCATTAAATAATTAATAAGAATGAAAACGTGTGTTATTATTTTATTTTATGGGAATGTACTAGATGTCATCGGAAAGGCATTACCTAACGATTTCCTAAGGCATTATCATAACATTTAGTAATGTCTAAAACAAAACTTCAAGAACATTTATGTTTTTGAATAAACTAATTAATCTTAATAGCACGAAGGACTTTGAGTATATGAATCCATTTGAGTATATGAACATTTTACAGATTCACTATTAAAAACTACATCCATAAAAGCATACTTATATTAAAAAAAATTAAATCCCGAAGTGAACGAGTTAAATTAATTATAAAACAAATTGAGAAACGTTCGTTAGTTTAAATCTAGTTTACTTGAGCCAGTACGACCACAAACATATCCCGCGGTGTCGGCCACCCGCTGACAGAAGCTCTCAGCTCTCCGCGGCTCAGAACAAAAGGGGGTAGTTTGTGTAATGCACGGATAGATACGTTTTCCTTGTAATAAGATTTGGGTAAAAAAAACAGCCCACAAACTGGATCACACTCCTTAAATTATAGCCTGGAGGGACTACTAAATTTAAACACAACCTTTTACAAGATGCTTTGCCGATGAACTACAAGTAATAGATTTAAGGGTAATTTCGTGTACTATGAGATATTTAGTATAGAAATACATACGCTTTTTTATATTATTGCAGCGGAATTTTATGGACACTTCTTATTTCGTTTGACACAAAAAAACTAACTAACCATCACGCCGTTTCCTCGAAGGGGTAGGCAGAGAGGATGGACCATCATACGGCTCCGTCCCGATACATCTCTTGAGATTCCTCTACAGTCATACACGATCGTCGATATTTCCGACTTCGAATGTGGCCGCCTTTAAGTATATAAATTTGACTAATTTGGTTATCCATCGTAACGTACACGCTCGTCGTTTGATACAAGACATTTATATTGAAAAAACTTTAAGAAAGAGATATAGCATACAAATAATGATTTCAATTCGGATGAGGATGCAAATTTATTAGTATTAAAAAATTTAAGGTGCATATATTAAATATACATAAAAAGGAGTAAAATAATCTTTAATTATAACTAACTACTAACTAACTAACTAACCATCACGCCGTCTCCCCGGAGGGATAGGCAGAAATAATGGAACGCCACACTGTTCTGTCCTGACAAACTTCTCTCGCTTCTTCTACATTCATACATCTTGTCGTGCACGCATGTAGATTTCTCCGACTCCTCACGTGACCGACATTTAATATTTGATTGATTTGATCGTGCCACGTTTTCCTCGGCCTTCCTCTATTTCTAGCTCCGTTCACGCCGTTTGCATATACCTTCTTTACCATTCTGTCTTCACTCATTCTTTCCATGTGTCCAAACCACCTTAATGATCCTTTCATTATTTTGTTCATAACACTTTCATTGCATTTATTCTACTTTTGCCAGCTCCATGCTTCAGTTTCGTACATAAGGGTCGGCACAAGAACACCATTATGCGTATTATCGTATTATGCGTATTATCGTATTATCGTTCTGAAGTTCCTATTTTAGGCAAAGACTTTCGCCTTTACTTCTTTTCAGTCTATTTAATGGTTGAACTTAATATCTTCTATGTTAATAATTAATTTTTAAATTAGTTTTAACATAATCAAAAACGAAAGATCGTAGACACGCGTACGCTTCATAGTCTATGACTATATTGACTTGAAAAAAGGACAGATCAGACAGAAATGTGTTTGTTTGCTGTCACGTCATTATGCAACACAACACGAGACGCTACAGTGGAATGTTTTTGTCTGAACGATCACTGTCATAACACAGAATTTTGCGAAACTTTGCTCCACAATAATGTTATTCTAACCCAACAAAATTTATGTTTAAATGTTTCTTGAACAATGATGTAAAACTCCAAATAAAATAATTAATACGAATATAAACATCTGTTTTCCTTTCTAGATTTTATTATTATATTTTATGGGAATGACATATTTTGCCTAGCTAAGACATTATCAAATGACATGACATCTGATAATGCCATAAAAATGTTTCTTGGACAATAATATAAAACTCCAAATTAAATAACTAATAAGAAAGAAAATGTTTGTTTTCTAGAAGTTTTATTATATTTTATGGAAATGTCATGTTTCGACTAGCTAAGGACATGAAATATGGTAATGCTAAAATAATGTTTTTGTTTATCAATGATGTAAAACTCTATATTTAAGAATTTATGGGAATGAAAATGTCTGTTTTATAGAAGTTTTATTGTGTTTATAGGAATAACGCTTTTCGTCTTAATAAGGCGTTATGAAATGTTGATAACACGTAATTCCCATGAAATACAAAATTTCTTTTATTAAACAGACGTTTCGTAAAAGTCAAAATGTGAAGTTATTTAAAAATTTTATCAGATTAAAAATTTTAATATATTTTTAAAAGACTAACCCCAAGGATTTAAATCAATGGTATTAGAATTTATTTTAAAATCTTGAATATGAGCAGAAAATAGGTCATTATCATGAAGAAGGAATCGGGTCGTGTCCAGGCTCGAAGCCATGTCCCCTGGATCAGGAGCCAAGGGTTTTTGTCCCCTAGACCACCACCCGCGATTTTATTGGGGCATGTCACGACAGAGCACAACGAATTAGTATATTTCTACCTAAAGTCTTTTTGTATTACAGCAATTATTATGATCTTATAATATGTGTAGTTGAAACGGATTCATATAATTGGAAAGTTCTTGACCGTGTGAATCGTAATTTAGGCTGGGTGATTTTCATAAAAATGTCTTTACAGATTTATGGTTGTTTTATGCGACATTTTCTAATATATACAGGCTCATGAATAGATCTATTCTCCTCTATAAGGCCCAATAAATCATATCTGCTTGTGTAAAGAATGACGGGCACACACGTAGACTAGCCAGAGATAAATGACGAACTCCATAGACAACATCTAAACCCATTTTTAACAGCTTGAAAGGGTTCACGCTTTTATTTATTTTGTTTTACGACAGAAGAGTGAAATATCATTCTTGTTTCTTTTCACATCTTTAAAAATAAATATTTCCGTATGATAATTCAGAAACAGACAATGGATCATCAATCATTTATTAATGGTGAGGCATCATCATACTTTGAATCAAATTAATTTTTAATTATGCTAGGGACTCCTATAGTTTATTCCACAATCTAAGGTTCGACTATTCATTAACATTTAATTTTTTTTTATTTAAATGATATTTTACAACAATTATAGAAGATATCGTTTGAATGAAACATATTTATTGTTAAACTTTGGAAAGAAGCTATTATTTGGTGGTTTGACATATTTAAAATTAGAATTGAACACTTTTATAACTTTGTATGAAACCACTTCATTTCATAAAGTGGTTCCATACAAAGTTATAAAAGTGTTTAATTCTAATTTTAAATATTTATTGTTGTTTGAATAATGATGTAAAACTCCATATAAAATATTTAATATGAATGAAAACGTCTGTTTTATAGAAGTTTTGTTATATTTTATGGGAATTTAATGGATGCATTTTTAACATTCATATAAACAATTTATTTAATTATGTATTATATATGTGGACAGTTTTTTATTTAGAAAAAACAAACGAATTCATAGAATTTAATATTGTTAATGGTGATGTACAAATAAAATATACTATTCAATATAACAAATTAATTGTTTTGTTACTACGATGATGCTCTGCTTATTGCAAAACCGCTTGTAAATGTTAAAAAAAAACTAAATATATCGGCGTTAAAAAAAAAATTATGTAAATTTTTTTATGAATTAACACAGTTTTTTTTACTTTTTGTTTATTTTTCTCTACATGTTTTGAAGGTTTTACACCTTGATTATGGAGAGAACGATATAAACTGATGTTGAATTTAAATATTTCGTTTACATCTTATTATGCCATTCCTGAAATTCAGTTCTTCGTATCAAAGTTTTATAATTAATTATTTCATGTTTATGAAAATGTCAGAAGTTGTGTTATATTTTATGGCAATGAAATGTTTCGCCTTTCTATGGAGTTATCAAATGCGGAAATGCTGTTGACAAAAATTCACTTGATTTTTCCATAGAAAGGCAAAATGTCACTCTCATTAAATATTAAACTTCGAAAAATTTACGTTTTCAAAAATATTTAATGCTAAAAACAAATAAAAAATTAATACCATTTATAAAGATTATCATTTACTAATCTGAGCTGATTGCAATGTATTTGCAACGTAATGCATTATTGGTGTATCTGGTGTATTCGGTATTAAGAGACAAATGATACTACTATCACAATTAATATAGTTTATCTAAAATGTTCTGTATTGCCCTAAAAATTGCAGCAAGTAATAATTAATTGCGCAGTCCAACAATTTTACAAAGCCCCTGATGTGAACACTGACTGTAATATCATATTTTAATCACAAAATATTGCTACAAATGATTAAGTTATCTCAATTAAACAAAATTAATATTGCTCATAATTTCTGAAAATGCAACATATCACGGTGCAGTAGAAATATGACATACACGAAAACTGCGCTGACTAGGACCCACAAAGGACGGGACACCAGCAAAAACGATTATGGCCGATAACCCAATTGGGTGCCGAAGCGTGGGAGACCAAAATTGCTCTTGTTGGCTGAAGTAATGGCTCTCATACAATGTCGTATTCGGATGAACTGAACTGAAAGATGACCCGTTAACAGTGACCAGCGACAGTTAAGATAATGGGTTTCAAAAATCGAGTAAACAGTGAAAAAATAATATAATAAAATACTATATGAGTAATAACTGACTAACTAACCACCATGTTGTCTCTCCGAAGGGGTTGGCAGAAGAAAGGACCGTTACACAGTTTTTTATTGAAAATTTCTCTAGATTCCTTAACATCCATATCTCCTGATTTCTCTAATGACAGCTGTACAAAGCATTCAAATATATAGTTGGCTTTTCCAATACTTATTATAGTAATTATCAGGATGTTTGGTTATGCCAATCAATTGCTTTGTGTGAAGCAAAATTAGCAATCTGTCTTAAACACAAATCGTGGCATTTTTTTCTCGTGAACAACAGGTCGTTTGAACCTAATTACTGCAAACACAATATTTTAGCTATTAAATTGATGATTTTCATAAATTTAATAGCTAAAATACACTTTAATCACATGTGATAGGTAGTCAATCTATCGCCATTTTACTACCACGTGAATTCTACACCAGACCAAAGACAGTGTGACAATCACACTGCCATCGTCGGGAATCGAACTCAACGTTTGATATTTATGTTATAAATAGAAATTACCTTCTTCATGTAGAGATACCACAGATATTCTTTCTGAACCACCTCTAAATGAGTATCTCGTCTCGTGCGGACTCCTGATATCGAGTCACCTTCGGATCAAAGAGTTAAGGTCCATTTACACTGGACAGTGACCGTAACGGTACCGTAACGTCACCGACGTAGCCTTAAAATCCTATAATAAAATCGCCGTCGAGAGCGTTGATAAGAAACGAACGAGTCGGTTAGATTCAAGGCTACATCGGTGGCTTTACGGTGCAGCTACGATCACTGTCCAGTGTAAATAGTTTTGAAATTCTAATATCTTCATTGCAATTTATAATACTTTTTTTTTTGATAAAAGTATGGAAAGTCAGTCTGTTTTCGTGAACAATACTAAGGACTTACGGTAATCCTAATCATCTGCAGCTTGCTAACGCACCTAAACGTACTGAATCTAAAAAAAATTATATGGTGAGATATTTTAAATAAATAAAAATAATCAAAATGTTTTCGATTTCATCAGAATAGTGGTATTACGATATAGTTTCGATTGAACCCATGGTTCGTTGGGCCGATATTAGTTTCTACGTTGATGATGACAAGATTTTGACTTCAAATGTATAATAATTACAATACCGTGATTAAACAATGTATTCTTAACATTTAAAAAATGGTAATTGAACGCAATTCGTATTCAATTAACTCCATACTAGTTTCAAATAACATCACGATTTTTTGTTGGATATTAAATATGTAAATTTTAAACCTTTAGAGGCTATTTTCATATTTTATAATATGAGAATTCACAGAAACAGCATATGTATTAAATGTTCAAATGTACCAATGACAAAGAAATTTGTGATGTTGAGAACTGATTACAGTAATTAGAATGTCAATTAGTAGAAGATTCCAGGAGCAAATTTGATAAGATTTAATTTAGCCTGCCGCGCGAACGGCAGATCTTCAGGTCGTAAATATTTTGGTTGAATATGATTTCATTACTTCGATATCTCCTGGGACGATCCATCACCGTTCGCGGGCTGTTAAGAAGTCATTCGGTTAATATCTCTACACCTCTTTTGTGTGAAGGGCGTTCCTTTTCATCTGAGGCAATAATTTGCGTCCCGAATAAAGGGAACAGATCGAAGAATGCCGAGTCATTCCGCTGCTTGTCGAGTAACAATAAGGACACTACACCGAATAACAACCAGACAGGGGCGGTGCGAAATATTTTTTTTTACCCCATGTCTAACGATGATTATTTCGGCGAAATTCATCAAAGCTTAATTTCCATTATGCTACTTGTTTCAACCCCCTTCGTTAAACAATTACTTTCTTAAGATAATCGAATGATTTTATGGAAATCTCTTGATTGAAGTTCATTTTAAATAATAATTAAATGAAACGATGTTTTTTAATTACTTCCACTTTTTTCTTTATTTCCAGTGATCAAGTGTATATAACCAGTCCATCGATGCTGGCGAGCCTGGTGAAACCGGTCGCTGTCTACATAAAGACAAAAGTTGAAAGACATAGTTAAAAAACGTCGTTTTATTTCATATATATTTTTTCCTTTTTTTCTTAGTGTAGGCCTTGTGGCCTGTTTCTTAAAATGAATTAGCCTTTTTCGAGGTCAACTTTCAGCTGTCGATCCATTTCTTTGGTGGTCTGCCCGGGGTTCGCCTCTCTTGGGATTGACCGAGCAATACAATGAGTCTGGATGGATCCATTATTATTACGTGTGTATATCTGTATCTTCTCCTTTGCCTCTCCCACCTATAACAACATCCTCGACCTCGCATATTTCCCTTATCCTTGAGTTCCTAATTCTATCGCGTAGTGTCTTGACAGATATGTTTCTGAGCGCGTTTATTTTGATTGTGGTGTCCGCCCTGCATTCGATCCAATATGTCATGATCGGTCACACACAAGTCTTATAAATCCTTACATTCCTGCTTATCTTCATATCAAGGTTTTCCATATTTAATTTTTTAGATATCATGCAATGACCGCGGCCTTATTTACTTGAACCATCAACTGACTCGATATATCCTGAATCCACACAAGTCCACACCCAGATATTTGAATGTTTTCACTTGTTCCACTGAAATACCCTCCACGTACACGCAATATCCCGCAGGATCTTGCGAGAAAATTATACTCATAGTCTTTGCTACTGATATATTCATGTTATATTATTTATTATACTTATTATATTGACAAGCAAATCCTTTACTATTATTAATTGTTTCTGAAAAAATTATGTATTTAAAATACATTTCATAAACATAATAAAACTAATATTTCTCATTGCTAAACTAAAGCATTAGCAAATGTCTATACATGTCATTCCTATAATCTCTAGAATATTTACGATTATGTCATATTTATAGAAGTTAAAAATGAAATTTGTGTAAGACTATATGTTATAAATGCATTTAAAGTTATTTGAAGCTTTATAATTAATAATTAACTTTTTATTTGGAATTTTATCTTATTATCCCTCTTATTAATATATATATCATATTGCCATAATTAATTTTTTTTTTGTAAACTTCAAAATGCAAGAAAATTAAAATACTACATTTTGGCATCTCACTACTAACATGCAAAACAACTTATATGAATTTTTTTTATAGAATGATTTATTAATAGAGATAGAGATATGGTAAGGAACACGGCCATCCGCGAGATCTGCAAGGTGGAGGATGTCGTGAGATGGGGCAGACAACGCAGAAGATACTAGAATGCGCAGGTGCAGAGGATGGTTTCACCAGAATCCCACACGCCGTGGCGCATCAGATTCCTGCCGGCTGCTGTCCCCCCGGAAGACCGCCGAAGAAATGGAGAGATAGTTGGGAGTCAACCTCTCAAGAGAGGCCGGCCTGATTTCAGGAACAGACCAAAGGTCTGAACGATCATGTATTATATATTATGCTTATTTATTTATTCAATAAAGTACAGCGGAGCATAGAAGTGAGATTGAGTAAATTAAATGTGGTCTGGCACCCCCTTGTTGTTGCCGTATTTAAATGCAAGTCCCGGATGGACCGGGGACAGGCCCAGGGAGTGTACGAGCGAGGCTGATAAAAGGGCGTCGCTACGCCCTATAACAGCCACGTGTATGTGGCGGGAATTTCTATGTTCCTTTAAAAAAAAAAAAAGACCAAAGGTCTAGAAGACGAAGAAGAAGAAGGAGATTTATTAACATTTTTTGTGCCTTCACCACCCGCTACTACCGCTGAAGCAAGGACACAACTCCGAATAACAATCAGAAGACTACTCCGCGGGAGGGTCCCGCGTGGAGAAGGAGAGTAACAATGGCCGGACAGAAATGATATTTATTAATATTTAGGGGTCCCTTCTTCAAGTGGGCCGGAGCCGGGGCCTGCCACAACACCACCATTCATTACTTTAAAGTAAATGTTTTATCTGCGCCCGCGTAGGCGTTGTCATAGACATTGTTTAAAAATTTACATACAACACCCATAAAGAAGAGTACCTACTCCTAGCTTTTGGACAATATTTTATTGTGTTATACATTTATATCTGGGAATTTCATCAGAGTAAAAACACCCGTTTTATTTTATGTTACAATATATGTTTACCGACCCTTATGTATGGAAGCGAAGCATGGAACTGGCAAAAGAAGGATGAACGTAGAATAAATGCAGTAGAAATGAGATCTCTTAGACGAATGTGTGAATACTCTGTGTATGATAGAGTGTCGAATGAATATATAAGAAGTGAATGCGGTGCGAATGATGGTGTCATGAACAAAATAATGAAAGGATCATTAATATGGTTTGGACATATGGAAAGAATGAATGAAGAAAGAATGGTAAAAAAATTATATGCTAATGATGTAAATGGAACCAGAAATAGAGGAAGACCGAGGAAAACGTGGCACGATCAAATAAATCAAATATTGAATGTCGGCCATGTGAGGAGTAAGAGAAATCGACGCGCGTGCATGACACGATGTATGAATGTTGATGAAGCGAGAGAAATATGTCAGGAAAGAAAAGTTTGGCAGTCCATTCTTTCTGCCTACCACTTCGGGGAGACGGCGTGATGGTTAGTTAGTTAATATATTTTTAATTTGTAACAAGTAAATGCGATAACTATAATAAATAAATAAATTATCAATATGTTTATGATTTTTTTTATATTGTTGATCAAAGAAGTTCATTCACTCTTAGTAAATTGTTACTAAAATTGACGTAAAACGTTATTTAAAAAATAAAGCTAAATATTATAAATATGACCATTGTTCGATACAAACCCATACGACATACTTAATAACTTTTAACAAGCTTTATAACTTTTCGATAACCAATTTTAATATTGTGTAATGGCATTCAATGGCACGTGGATGGCAACAGAATTGAGAATATCCAAGAATATACTCGTACATACCTGGGACACAATATTTAATTGGGCCGAGATAACCAAATCGCAGAGCTAAAAAGAAGAATTCGACTAAGCTAAGTTAAGAAATATGAGTTACATCTTTAAAAACCGGAAAATACCGATCAACCTGAAACGGAAAGTCTATGAAGCCTTCGTTCTGCCAGTTGGTATTTATGGTCTTGAAACTGTTACATTGTCCAAACAAAGTACCGAGAAACTACGAGTGACCCAAAGAGCCATGGAAAGAGCCATGTTAGGAATAAGCCTAAGAGACAGAGTCAGAAACGATTCGGTGAGAGAAAAAACAAAGGTCACTGACATCATCCACCGGGTGGCGACTCTAAAATGGTAATGAGCAGGTCACGTAGCCAGAAGCTCAGATGAAAAGTGGACCGTAGACGGCAAATAGAAGTGCAGGGCGACCGCAACTACGGTGGATGGATGATCTGAACAGACACGTCGGAATAACCTGGATGCAGTCTGCATAAGACAGAGTTACATGAAAGCGAATGGAGGAGGCCTTTTCCAGGAGTGGACGGGAATAGGCTGAGGAAGAAGTAGAAGAAGAATGGCATTCAGTTAGACGTTTTAGGATATAGATATAAAAATATTATACGGCAAGGTGATAAAAAATGATTAAGCAGATTTTAATTAATTTACTGACGACGTGCTTCGTATCATTCACAGGAAATAAAAATATTTTCACATTCATCTGATTTGTCAACCTTTGATTCCCAAAACCCATTAACTTACGCAATCCCACGAACATCTGAAGGTCAGCAGCCTGGTTTTATGTAATTCTTGAATGTTATTTTGATTACGTGCCCAATGATAAATAATCAATTGGCTTAAATTTGTTTTTAATCTTGCGTGTTTATGTAAATTTAATGTGTTAAATGCCTCGATGAATTTACTCTAATTTATGCAATTTAACGTTTTACATAATCATGTTATTTTCTGGTCAGAAAGTGGTAGACAAATGAGAGACTCGATATTGTAGATTAAAAAAATCAAAATTTGGTGCTTTCTTCTAAATTCACCATTGATTTATTTTCTTTGTCGCAAGATTATACCTGGACCTCAATAAGAACTTTAAATATTATTTTAGATTTATTCAAAAAAATTGTTATAACAAATGCATAAACGTTCGAAAAAAATCATTTTAATATCTGTCAAAAATGATCATATTCATGAAAAATTTATTATATTATTTATTTTGTATATACATTGATTAACTACATTAATAAAGGGTTTCTGTGTCTAAAACACATTTGTGTTATTATAATTCAATTTTTAATAAAGTGTTTATAAATCAATCTAAAGATTGGTCTGCAGCAAGGCGATGTATCTCCTCTTCCACTCCGCTCAGTCCTCGGCAACTCACTTCAACTCCACATAAGAGATGCAGCCCATATCTCGGCAAATCTGGTCTAGGTACTCCTGGCGAGGTCGTCCTTGACCATTCCCTTGATCCCTTGACCATTCCCTCCAATACATCATGCAGGAAATATTCGTGTCGCAACCCATGACCAATAAATCTCGCTCGCCTTTCCGCTATGCTGTTCAACATGTGTACAACAATGAATAAATATTGTTTCATAAATTCAGTGCATTAAAAATATAATTGAAGGCTGCATGTTATCAAAGTTTTAAACATAAAACAAAGAAAACGAGAAAAAAAACTGTTTGTATGGTGACGTTTAAACTACATTTAATATTATTCAACCACTTTGCACCTTTGCACCGGAATCTTTATTTTTAACACTGATTGCGATAAAAAAAACTCGTTTTGGCCTTTTTGATATTTGGCACCTTTGTAATGACAAGCCCTCAATTATGTTTACCGATTAGAACCGATTCAAATTGTCCCTTGTTCCGGCCAAACTGTGAGGATCCTGCGTTTGGTACGCCGGGTCAGGGAGGTCGCGGGGAGAGAGACCGTCGCCGGCGGAGGCGCGACTGGGCTAAGGTGGCGCGGCGGTAATAGGCCTAATTAGGTGGCGGTGCGCCAGATTACAGGGCGACTGACAGGGGATCGAACGGACACTTCCACTCCGGTGCTCGGCCGTCAGTGGTCGCTAACTCAACGTGCCGCGCAAACTGTTAAGATGTTAATCAACTTGTCTGAATATGATCAGTTAGAAATTACTAATCATCTTGAGATTATAAACAGCGTGCGATAATGTAGCTACTGATAGTGGTTTAACTAGGAAACATCGCGTTTAGAACAAAATGTCTGAATTTAATTAGTACTACAAAATAAGTTTAAACAAAGTAATATAATTGTTTAAATTATTTTTCGATAAACTTACACCTTTAATACAGTGAATTTCATTAATACGAATTAATTTATAATCAAAACATTACATATATTTTATAAATTAAATAAATTATACAAATTTGTTTCACCTTGCAAGGGCATTCTCAAACTGAACCTAATCGCCAAACAGTGTGACCTTATATTAAGTTTAGAAACCTTAAGGATGGGAAAAGAAATCTTAAGAAATCCACCCTAAAGATTTCTAAACTCAATATAGGGACATACTGTTTGGCGAAAAATAATACCTCAATCATCAACATATATTTTATTTATTCTTGAGATTATTTTTATGGACACGTATCAAAAATGTTTCTTTCTTATTTATGAACCTGAATGATTTTTTTACTAAATGTATGTGAGATTTATTAATTATCAAAAAATACTACACTTATAAGGCGAAACATCTCACTCCCGTAAAATATAATGAAACTTCTAGAAAACGGATGTTTTGATTAATTCATACATGATTGTTCAATTAAAAAATAATCCTTAAGTTAATAACTTATATAGGTATACTATGTATTCATTATATAATTAATAATTAGGAGACCTATAATATAAAAAAAGTATTCGATAAAATAAAACAAGGTTACGATTGCCAAGTTTAAAAAAAGTTCAATGAATTTAATAACTTATTCATTATTATACTCGTATACTCGTATACCAACAGCCTTAAAGATTTCATTATACGTAATGTTATCTTCTTTTAAATGGTCATTGATATACAAGTGTAGATTAATTTTATCGTTTAAATATTTAAACGATAATTTAAAAACAAAAAAATTGATTTATTTTAATTGTATTGTGTAAAAAACTCTCTATAACGATAGGAATACGAATCCTCGGTGATTCGATTTTCAAGAATTAATAATCAAGTAAAAAAATAGTGGTGAGTTCAAGAATCTTTCACAAACATTTATTTAATTATTTAAAAAGCGTTATTTTTTAATTGATGAAACAAATAATTATCTGCAGAATTTCGTGGCAACACAACACGTTCAGCCGAATAAGGGAACGTAGCCATTTTGCATTCTACGAGAGATCTTTAAACTTTGCTGCACTGTGTATGGTAATAAATAATGGATGGAGGTGTTCGGCTCGACTCTAAAATGTTTATGGTGAATAAAACAATGACCCAAGGAACTTTAATACCGCCTCCACCGGAGGGTAGCGATTCACGATGAACCGGGAAGTGGTGCCCAAGTTTGGTAATCTCTCTATAAAATAGATTTCTTTTCACGAAACAAAATTTCAAGGTTCAATCTTACATAGAGATGCGTGAGTATCTATGAACTACTGAAAGTTTTTGATTATCTGTAATCTAAAACATGTAAGTAATAACATTATTAGTTGAATAACATTCAACAAGTGGTGATATCGTGGTTCTAAACATCTTGCATTAAACGTATAATTAAAATAAGACAAAATATAAAAAAAATTACTTTATAATATGTAGGAACTAAGTTATATTCCACTTGGTGTTTAGTTTCGATCAGTTTTTGCTGCTCGCTACCGTCTTCTGGTGTAGATAGTTTGGTAGACACCAAATTAATTATTAATTATAATAACTTCTTCTTATTTTAATAGATCTGATGATCTGCGACACAGACATCATGTCTCCTGGGATGATGAGATCCAGCTGTCTCTCAAGCTCTTAGGTGGTCTTCCAGGTGGACGGTGTCCGGTGGGGATTTCGTAAGCGGTCGTATATGCGAGTCTGTTTCTATCCATTCTGACTACATGGTCCCTCCAGTATCTTCTTCTGGATCTACTCTACAAAACGGTATCTTCTATTTCGCAAGTTTTTCTTATGGATAGATTTTTAGGACACTCATCTCAGATGTTCTTAGCAGAACCTTGGTTCGCATAGTGTCGGCCTGCGTCTCTACAGCTTACATCAAGATAGGTCGCACGCATGTCTTTTAAACTCTGTTTATAGTACACAGTAGTATAGTGTAATATTAACAATGAACTTATACCAAAAAATTTTAATTAATAACATTAAGATTTTTCATTAAGTGGTTTAATTTATAAAAATAATTATAATAAAAAAAAAACTATCTTCCATATGCCACCTTCGAAAAAGAATATTTATTTTACAAAAAAATAATTGAATATTAAATATTCAAGTTAACATTTATAAGTCGTTTTATATGAAGAGCACGTGTCAAAGTAACAAATATTAACGTTGGTTATAAAAAATATTTCTAGTGGTTTATATTAAATAAATAAAAAATTAAACATAGTTAATTTCAATGTGTGGAAGTATTTGATTTCCATTATTATTATTATTTTGATGATATAAAGTTGATTAAGTGATAATTAATGATTCCAAAGTTTTACTGATTCTTATTTCGTTTAATTAAAAATTAAATAATCTTAGATAAATTTAACTTGAATACTGTGGATTTCCATAATGACTTCTTTTATGAATTAAAACACTGTTTTTCCACTTTTAAGTTAATTTTTTCCGATATGTTTCGAAGGTTTTATACCTTCATCATCGGGAGAACGATATTAACATTTTATATCGTTAAAATAAACTTAACAATGGAAAAAAGTATGTTTTAATTCATAAAAAATTCATTAACAAAACAAACCTCTTCATTGCAATTTTTATCCAAAATAATGTACACCAGATTTGATTCCATTGGTTTTGAATATAAAATTTTAAAACAATAAAAATATATGGAATGATGCTCTCAAAAGGGCAAATTTCCATGATGACCCTTGAAGCGGTATACAAGTTTGATCAACTTTACTTTCAAGTATTTATCACTTGCACGTTATAATCTTCATAGTTAAGAAGTTGGAGTTTAACCCAATTTCTGCGATGTAGTAAGTGTAACAGGTTTATTGTTTGAGTTGTGAGTTTGAAAATAAGCTATTGTAAACTACACAAGAGAGTTTATAAGTTAAACGATTAAACACCTACACAATATTCTTAAAATGAAAAATCTGAAATAACATACGATTTATATTACATATGTTCACTTTATTTTTTATAAAGTTTATTGCACTCTTGGCAAACATATTTTGGATGGTATTCATCCTTCTTCAGTGTACAAATCTTAACAATATAGGTAATATTTAATCTGACTAAAGTATTCGTTTTCCGAAATATTACAGAATTGTCTAGATTTCTAATCATATTCGTATAAAGCGAAAAAGAGTTTTCGAAAATACATAAATATTAATGACAATTCTATAACATTTCGGAAAACGTATGCTTTAGTCGATTTCATTATCAAAAGAGTAAGGTACATAGAATATACGAGTATAAAAACGTTATATCATAAATATCATGTTTTTATATTCAAAACTTGTATTATTACTAATAAAATATTAGTGTATGTGTACACGATCAAAATATTTGTGGTCATAAAAGATATGCATAATAAAAATGCTTCACAGTTTAACCCTTCATTTGTTAAAAGTTTACATTTAGTATTACTTTTATTCCAATAGTAATATATTGTCTTATATGTTTAAGAGTTTGATAAAAAATACATTGAACAGTTTTTCATAGCACTCTAAAATAGAATCGATAGTGCATCCACGCGAAAGAGTAAAATAACAATAATGTGTTTTAAGCGTCTTGGGAGCTTTAGATAGATACATTTCCGCTTCTGTGATTACTCTAATACTAATAATTTCAAAATTACAAGTTTGATAATCTAAATGTGTTTGTACAATAATTTTTTTTTGTGATTTTTTAAATGAATTTAAATACTTTTGAGTATATTTTTCTCAACATATTACGGGGTTACTATACCTTCATCATTGGCAGCAGGATATAAACTGATATCGTTCTTCCGTTGGTTCTTCCGTTGGTGAAGAAAGAATGGTTAAAAAAGGATACGTTAACGATGTAAATGGAGTACGGAGTCGATGTAGACCAAGGAAAACATGGCATGACCAAATTAATCAAATATTAAAGGTTAGAAGGTGGAAGAATCGACGTGCGTGTAGGTATGACTCGCTGTATGAATGTGGAGGAATCTAGGTATGTCAGGATAGAGTAGTGTGGCGGTCTATTCCCTCTGCCTACCTCTGCAGTGAAATGGTGTGATGGTTTGTTTGTTTGTTCGTATTTCCGATTATGAAAGTGTAAAACCTTCAAACGTGTCGAGAAAAATAATCTTTTAAATAAATAAAACTTAGTTTTAATTCAAGTAAAAATTAAAACATACTGATTTTAACCGTCAGGCCGTTTCCCCGAAGTGGTAGGCAGAAATAATAGCATACTTCTCATAAATTCCTGACATACAGTTAGTTAGTTACTAATTCTCGATACTTCAACATTCATACATCATGTCATGCAAGCACGTCGTATACAACGTCGTATATTTAATTAAATATTAAAGGTTGGTCATGTTAGAAGCCGGAAGAATCGACGTGCGTGTATGACTCGCTATATGAATGTGGAGGAAACTAGAGAGGTGTGTCAAGATAGAATAGTGTGGCAGCCCATTCTCTCTTCCTACCCCTACGGAAAACGGCGGAATGGTTCGTTATTGTTGTTGTTGTATTACTCGTAATATTTCAATAATTATTGTTTATTTAACGCTTACATAAAGTGACTATTACAGGGTTAAGTAGCGTTCTCAAAAACCGTTTAAGAAAAATGATTTGGTATTTCAAAAATGCACCCGTACCGGTTGTGCAGTTGATACTTGGGTAAAATAATCACTTCGCAGCTTTGCAAAGTTGGTAATAATTATTCACGGAGAGCCATCGCCGCTGTAATTACTCGATGTTGGTATAGTGTTACAGTGTTACCGAGCAGTGTGTATTACAGACTTGTTATAACTTTCGCCACTGTTTCACGTAACATCCCCTCTGCGAGGTGTGCGAAACTTGTACTCTTTGTGTGCAGCAAACTTCATTTGGATTCAACATTCGTTCATAATTTGTGCGTAGAGTTGTTGGTGGCATTTTTGGTGACACTTACTTACAAACGAATATTAAATTTTTGTTATAAATGATAGAGATGCCTTTGCTGCAGTGATCACCGATGCTGCGGGACTTGATACGGCACAAAAAGGAGAAGAATACATATTTCGTCTTGCTAAGGCATATTATGTGGCGAGAATTAAAACCACAGCTGTTATATACCCGGATAAGTTGGAGCAGAATAAGATTATTTGGTAAATATTATTTATTCTTACGAAAGTTACGTATACGTACAGCCTTCGTGGAAGATTGGGAAGAACCGTGTCTCGGGTTCGATTTCCGGCGAGTGCAGTGTGATTGTTACACTGTTTTTGGTCTAGTGTAGAATTCACGTGACAATAAAGTAGCGATAGATAAGTTACTTATATCATGAGAATCAATAGCTAAAAAGTTGTATGCAATAATTGGATTATAATAACCCGAAGCATACAAATGTGGAAAGCAACGGGAAACTACCACATAAAAAGGCGCAAGTTGTATCCCAAAAACCAGCAAAGATTTTATTAATCTTTTGGATTGAAAACTATAAATAAAGTATAAAATCAATGAAGTTGATAATAATTAAAAATTTATCTATCGAAACTCAAGTTTCACAAATAATTTGCTAAGTGCCACGCTTATATCCAGATTCATTAGCAAGAAGATTTGGCACATAGTCTCGCCTGGCCCACGTGGTCGGCCACTTGAACTATCAATTACTCAAAACAATTAAGACAAAGAGCCATAATTTCCAATAGCTTTAGAGTTCAAATTCTCTAACGACGTTTCGCAGCAACGTCCATGCAACCTTTACAAAAACAGTTCCATCGCAATACCCAAAAAATATGTATACATTATTTTTTCTTGTGTCAAAAAGAATTTCGGTCAAGCTTGCTTTACCGCTGAGGTGGGTCGTGTTTTTTGGAGGTCAGCTCTTAACGAGCTCACTCCAGTACAGGTGGAATTGGAAAGCTTTTCGGTTTCTGCTTCTGGATTTAATGTCCATACGTGAAGTCTTTACAGCCGTGAGATTTCATTAACGTGATTAATGATAGCTTTACACAATTAATTGAATTGAGTGTTTTTTTTTAAATTCACATTACTACGAAACATAAAATTAATTTAAATATACTGTAATAGTGTTTTAATGGAATTGAATTGGAAATTTAGATTTAAATAAACACCTGATATACCGTAAGAATTTTGTATTTCCCTCAATGAAACAACTTATTTCTGAGATAAAAGCAATCAAACATGTATTTGTTTAAAAAAATACTAAATTAACAAAGTTTTTTTAAACATAATGATACATTTATGTACAATTTAAAAACGATTGATAAAAGTACAATTTTAATGCTTTTTAATCGATTACACATTTTTAAAAATTCAATTATTCATATCAATTCATAGAAAACATGTTTTATTTTGTATTTTGAAAAATATAATGATATAATACTTACTGAGAAAGAAAGAAAGAAAAAAAAATAATTCAACACTTGCTGTACAGAACTATTATTATACAAAAAAATGAAAGTTCAGGCGTTAACACTGTGGAATTCCACCGTAAAAACTTTGGAATTGAAAAAAAACGCTGCTTTTGTTCCACTTTTTTAATAAGTTACGTTAAATAATTGATTAAGTTAATAAATTAATCGTTAAGCTTAAGTAATTTTTACCACCAGTACCTGCAGCAATTCTGCTGTTATCCCGTGTCTTTAACGTTATTCTGTTTTGTCATTACTTTTGAAAATAAAAAAACAAGGGTCTCACTAACTAAGACATCGTTTTCTAAAAAAACTAACGGTGTTACTATAACTACGAGTATATCACCCGTCACCCCTAAAAACGACATAACGCCAGTGAAAGCCTTCCACCATACAATGGAAAAATAAATAGGAAAGATGAGACCATATTCAAGATCATCCCTACGAGACTAGGTTTCCGTTGACACTTAGAAGAAGAATATTGTAATACATTACTGTTTAACAGGTTTTGTCAGAGGTTTAAATGTTTGTTATATTTATGATTCGTTTTACTCGTATAATGCTCTAAATGGCGCTCTCAATGTCATCACTGCAAATATAAATATATTATATCCACTAAAGCAAAGATAGAAGTACATAATGGAGTTCTAGTGCCAACCCTCATGTATGGAAGTGAATCTTAGAGCTAGTAAAAGAAGGATGAAAATATGATATATTCCGTAGAAATGCGATAACTGCGAAGAATATGCGAAAAAACGATATATGAAAGAATATTGAACGACGAAATAAGGAATAATTGTAAGGCAGATGATTGCATCATAAGTTACATTAAAAAGGGATCACTGAGATGTTTTGGACATATTAAATGAATGGACCAGAGAATAATGCTTAAAATGTTGTATACAAGTAGTGTGAGTGGAAAGAGAAGCCGTGAAAGACTATGGAAAGTATGGCGTGACCAAATAATCAAATACTAAATTGCGGTCACATTCGAAGTTTTAAAAATCGACGAACGTGCATGTTACGATGTATGAATGTCGGAACAGAGTAGTATGGCGGTCCATCCACTCTGCTTACCCCTCCGGAGATACGGCGTAATGGTTAGATCTTTAGTAAGTTATATCGAGGTTTTTCAAACATTATTTAAATATATTGAACTCCCTTTTAATAAAGTTTTCTTATTCTTCAATTAAATTAATATAATTTCTTATTAAATACTATAAATAAGAAATTACGAAATCGAAACTGCTATTCACGTAACTGTACCAAATCGATTATATGCCGAAGAAGTAAAATCCTTGAAGTCAGAATAAATGGTGTCCGTAAATTTCCAATCAAGAGCCGAATCTCCCGAGGAGAGATAACCCCCCTTAATGTTATGCTCGCAAGTTTTAGAGCCATTTAAGAGTAATCCAATTAGGAGCCTGCAGGGAGATGATTAAGGTTCCTACTTCCTCCAGATTATTCACACTTCACAATGCAATTTGGTAGACATTGTTCCGCGCCCGAGGCAGCCGGATAAATCTGCCCTGGCCGAGTCAAGGGATTTTATTACATTCCTCGAATTAAAATCCAGATTTGAAATCCAATTTCATGTTAACGGCCAAAGTGAAAGCGAATTAATATATTATACTTTGCAACATTTCCAATTCCTTGACTTTCTGTTATTTGAAAAAAATCTACTAAATTAATACGAAAGTAAAAGTCTGTTTTATTATAGTTTAAGGGAATGACACGTTTCGCATTTCTCAGGCATTATAAAATGTTTGACAATGCGAAATAAATCATTCCCATAAACTATACTATAATAAAACTTTCAGAAAACGGACGTTTTCATTCCTTTTACTTCTATAAAAAGGAGTTTAACATAATTGTTCAAGAAACAATAAGCAAAAAAAAAAACTTACGGTTAATTTTTATAAAATATACATATTTTTTTGTATATTTATGAAAATGACAGTTTTCAATTGACTACAATATTATTATTAAATGTAATATTACAGACAATATTGACTTGATGATCTATTGTTTTGGCCGAAACACTATGACTTATTACTTGACCTATGTAACACTATGCTTAAACCAACCAATGACAGATAAGTCCTGTAAACGCCTCGACCACCATATTCTGTTTCCAATTTGCATCTTCGTCTCTATTGAGATACAATTAATCCTTAAAAATGATAACCCGCAAAGGGTAAAATCCACTATTCGTCTACGAGTATTTGTATACATTCAAAATGTTGATTATTAAATGTTTTACTTTCGAAACACTGTGTTTATATATGTATCATAATTTATATTTAATGGGATTGTCGCGACAGCTGTTTCAAAAACATATGTTGGCATCATCAGGTGTAACAAACAACTGCTTTCTAAGTTAGTTGTTTGTAATACCTGATAATGCCAACATAGGTTGGCGAATGAGCTGTCGCGACAATCCGGTAAAAATAAATTGTGATACGTATAATAACAGTATTTCAAAATTAAAACATTAATCAATATTATTACTTTATAATATCAACATAAAAATCATCCCAAGAGCACTTTTTCTATGAAATTTCGCAGTGGAAGTCCATTAAAAAATATGTTTTCTTATAATCCCTAAAATAAGAGTTCGTCTTATAATAATAACTTTAGTAATACGATATTTGATAAAATTTCACGATGAAAGCCTTTTAACTCTAGGTAGAAATTAACTTAATAAATTCCCTTTTAAAATTAATTGAAAATACAGTTATTATCTGGATTACCATTTCTTCCTAGTCGTTTTCGATTTATTCTATATCTTCAACAGGGTGATCAATAAGTAATTAACGAACATTTTGAATGTATATTATACAAATACTTGAAGACAAATACTGGATTTCACCCATTGCGGATAAATTATTTTTTTATAAAGATTAATTGTATCTCAATAGAGACGAATGTGTAAATTATTTTCTGGGAACAAAATATGGTGGTCGAGGCGCTAACGGGACTTATGACTTGTCATTGGTTGGGTTAAGCGATCGCTTTATGTTTAACAACCTTCCCCATTCCGCCCTTCTTACGACCACCAGGTCTGCCAATTTTTTGGAAGATGTACATATGCTACAATGTTGCAGAACACTTCACATTTTTTTAGTTCAATCTACACTAGCGCCATCCATTAAGATTGGGTGTAAGCATTACGGATGTTATCGAAACTGGTTAAGAGTTCAAAACTTATAATAAAGTGTACCTAGTTTTGTATGCGTGAAGTTTTTATTTTTTTATTTATAATTGGAAATATGGAAAAATAAATTGACCATTAAGAGTACGATGACAATCTATAAAGAATGGGTAAGACCATAATAACGTAATTATAAAACATGGTATTGAAGCAATGGCAGACACAGTCGGGATCAATCAATTTTGATGACTTCCGAGATGAAGACATGAAGAATGCGAGCAGATAAGAACCTAAGCGACCGAGGAACACCAGAATAAGAGAGATATGTGAGGCTGAGGAACAGGTATCGTCATGTCCAAATAATGACCCAGACGCTCCTATTGTAGTAATTCAAATTTCGAATCATCTCTCATGCGTTCCTGGTATTGTAGATATTATATTTTACCTATACTCAATAGATGCCAAACTTAAATATTGTTTGTAATATCTGTTGAGGTAATGGACTGCCACACTTTTCTTTTCTGGCATATTTCTCTTGCTTACTCAACATTCATACATTGTGTCATGCACGCGCGTCGATTTCTCTGACTCTTCACATGGCCGACATTCAATATTTGATATAGTATTTTATCGTGCCACGTTTTCCTCGGTCTTCCTCTATTTCTGGTTCCATTTACATCGTTAACATATAATTTTTTTACCATTCTTTCTTCATTCATTATTTCCATAGGTCCAAACCATCTTAATGATCTTTTCATTATTTTGTTCATAACACCATCATTCGCACCGCATTCACTTCTGATATTTTCATTCTACACTCTATCACACACAGAGTATCACACATTCGTCTAAGAGATCTCATTTCAACTGCATTTATTCTACTTTCATCTAAAACAGACGACATAGGTCCATATATAATATGGAGAAGAAGAAGAAGATGTTCATACAATTTTTGAAAAGGATCAAAAACACGTATTCGGCATTTGAAAAATACCCCTCACCCCAAAACTGAGGGTCAAAATTTATGCATAGAAATTCGGTGAAAGTGGGCAAGTCAAAGATAAAGTACTAACGGAAAGAAGTGAAATAATTTTTATCCGATGGAAAATATTCCCGGGAGTTATTTCAGTATGAAATTGAATCCAAACCCATTAAACTCACGGCGAGCATTCCGAAACTTACGAGTCATTAGTTTCAGAGTTTCTAACTCTTAAAAATGTATCAACAAATACCAAAGTTAAAATCCGAAGCTTCGGGAGCAAGAAAACTAATTCTTTACGGCAGTCGAGATTTCATAAGAATTTAATATTTCTCTCCATATCGATAATTTTTTTGAGCTAGGATTTATCAAAGTTACTAGTATTAATTTTTTTTCATTCTTATTTTAAATTATTTCTTTTTGTCACGATAATTTTTATTAAGATACTTTTGTAAAGCGTAACATTCTTTATAAAAGGGAAACATTTCACTATCATTAGATATACGAAAACTTCTAGAAAACGGACGTTTTCATAAAGGTGTAATTCCGGACATTTCAATTTTATGTTGCTTACATATAATAATATGATCTATATTTGTTTACAAAATATGATCTATATCTGTAATGAAATATCTGATTTTATTTATTTATCGTTTCTTGAGCAATGTTGTTAACCTTCATGTTAAATAATTAATATAAAAGAAAACGTAGGTTTTCTTAATTTAAAAAAAAAATATGTTTCATGGAAATGAGATGTTTCGCCTTGCTAAAGCATTATCAAAGGAATACTGTATTAAAAAAAATAATGTTGAATATTTTAATGTAATTAAAAAAATTAACGCATATTTTTATGTTTGGGTCCAGGTTAAATAAAATAACGTATTTAATATGTTATCGAAAACAAGATAGATAAAACATATAATGGTTTAAAATATATTATGAGAAGCGATACCAAAAAATAACAAAGTCGTACCTAAAAATCAAGTGGAATAAACCTAAATAAATAACACAAAGGATTTTTTTAGTAAAAAACATATTTTCACTGTCGAATAACATTTAAAAAAATATTTAAATAATTTTTTTTAAATCTAAATGTACGTAATCTAACATTCTTTTCAAAATACAATAGTTATATCTAAAATTTTAAATAACGATTTTAGTTTTATTTTGGAGCTAAGTTGCTTGCTGATAGATAGGATTTTCGGTAAAATATATCAGTGTGGTTTTGGCGTTAAATGTTCAAAGGCAGCGAGGACTTGGGGCTAAACTCGTTGGACAGTTCTGAAGTGAGAGGGTGGGGGGTAAATGAGGTAGATAAGATTTAGAAGGCATTCGGTGAATCTTAAGAAGTTGAGTGAGCTCAGATAACGAATTGTTTTCAAAGGTAGCTCAACAAATGTTTGGCTTTATTCCTGGATATGAAATATGCCAAGGTGGATGGGTAAATCAAGTTTTTAAACATTAATATAATATTATTATTTAACGATTTTGCAAAATCGAATGTACCGGAGTTCGATCTTGAATTATTTTTATAATTCGTCATTATAAAATGCAGTAACTGTTTTACATAATATTTAATAAGAGAAATAAGCGGATTGAAATATACCACATTCAATATAATATTGTACTATACTCTGGTTGTATCCCTTAATTATTGTTAAAAATTAATAAGCGAGAAATAATATTGTTTTTTTTACACGTTTTATTTTAGTTGATTTTTAGGTTTCGACCGGTTTTAAATGGTATTCCGGTGGAATTCCATTTTAACGATTAATTAAAATGAATAAACCACTATTTTTTTCAACTTGAGTTTATTTTTCTCTACAGGTTTCGAAGGTTTAATTCATCATCGTAAGAACGATATAAACCAACCGAACATATATTAAACGAAATACAAGAACCTAAGCATGTAACACGTACAAATCAATATTAGATAGGACAGAACATGACAGGAGCTTAAGAGGTTAAAATGTGAATTTGGAAAATATTTTTAAATAATTATCCTGATGCTGAAAACGTGTCGCAAAAAATTAACTAGAAAATGGAAAAATCGTGAAAAGAAATTTGTTTTTTATTGTTTGAAAAGGGTGTCAGTTTTAAACAACAGCTGTTTTAATATAAAATCATCGTTGCTAAGAAAAAAAAGGTAATCAAAATAACATATTTTTTCCGGAAACTGTTATAGATAATGATAAAATTATTGGAATGATTGCCATTCCGGGATTCGTAAGCTAAATTGAACCATTCTGTGCAGCACGTGGCAGAATCCACCACCAGATATAAAATATTCAATATTAGCTCCGATTATACATTGGAACATGTCCCGAAATGTCTACCCTTGTAACTTAGTAATCACTAGTGACATCGCTTCGGAAGGCAGAAAAGAGAAAGAACAATAGTTTTGAAGAAATTGTTAATATCGGTGGAAACAATGACAAAATGTACTGCACCAAAAAGCATTACTATTTGAGATGATTTAATTATTTGAATTTGTATTATTTTAATCAATATTGAAAAAATTACCTCATGTTTCCCAGCTTGAAAAGTACATTATAACGATGAATTGTTAATAGCATATTATTATAAAATAAAGTAAAAAATGTTAGTATTTAAGTAAGTCTGAGGTGTTGTTTTAGAGGTATACAATGCATTTTCAAAATGAAAAAAAAAACACATTAAAATAATTTTAATGTCTATGATATTGGCTTTATTTAATAGATAATTTTATACCATTATTGCTAAAATATGATTTCAGGCATTTGAGCGCCACGGCTAGCTCGAATCAATCGTGAAATGCAATTTTCGACAATTGTCGTCTTTGTGGATGCGTATTATCCACTAGAATGTACGTGGTGCGAAAAAGATCCAGGGTCTTCCAAATAACTTGCTCGGATGGAAGATTATGTCGACCGTAAAATGGACGTAGTACACGATAAGTTTGGCGAACCGAAACATGATTTTCAAAATAAATTTGCACTGTTCTGACGTCAGTCTATTCATGGTGAAATGGCAAAACTTACTGACTACAAATCAACTGTCAACTGTCAAATTGACAGTCTGTAGAAACAATGTTGCCAGTTTAAAAACTAAACCTCTAAAAAAACTTATATATATTGAAAAAATTATATATTTAGTAAATTTTTTAAAAGTGCCTCCTTTTTATCTTTCAAAAATATTTTATAAATATCAACTTTTATACAATTTCCAAAAAGTATCTATTTTTTTTTAATAAGAAACCTTGTCAGGTCCATAATTGAACCCAAGTCTATTGGATATACCCATGAGAATGTCCTCTAGACTGCTACCCAGATTTTTATTAACATATAATGTTGTTTTAACGTCGTATATTTTCGATAGATTCCGGTTCAAAAGATGTAATTCGGAAATACTCAAATTTATATACGAGTATTTTGTGCTATTTACTTGGTTGACTTCACAAATAATCTAATATCAGAAAAAATAAAGTATTTGTATGTAAGGGCAATTTGATTATGTCCAGATAGGTGCCACGCAAAATAAGAGATTAAGAGGTAGACCAATAAAAAGATGAGCGTACTTCTTGGAAGAAGACTGAGAGAAACCAGAAAGACCAGGAGAATGGAGAAGAGTCAGTGGAGGAGGCCAAGTCCCACACCGGGATGTAGCGCCGAAAATACAAAGAAGTCGAGGATAACTTGATATACCTATTACACGAATACTCTACAACAACAACAAACCCGCGTTTCCCGCAGGGGTAGGCAGATAGAATGGACCGCCACACTACTCTACCTGGCACACCTCTCTAGCTTCCTCCACATTCATACAGCGAGTCATACACGCACGTCGATTCTTCCGACTTCTAACATGACCAACCTTTTTTGATTAATTTTGATTACCAAAAAAGATTACCACCAGATTTGATTAATTTGGTCATGTCATGTTTTCCTCGGTCTGCATAGACTCCGAACTCCATTTACATCTTTAACGTATACTTTCTTAACCATTATTTCTCCATCCATGTACTCCATTTGTCCGAACCAATGCAGCGATCCTTTCATTATTTTATTCATAATACCTTCTTCCGCTCTACATTCCTTTCTTATATCAGCATTTGAGATTCTGTCATATATCGTTCTACCACGCTTACGTCTTTACTCTTTTTAAATCTCCCTCTCACTTTATTCGATCATTTTACATGCAATTATTTCCAAATACTATCAATTGAAAAACACTTTCAATTTTCACTATAAAATTTTGTATGCATATGTAAGTATTTCGAAATATGGTTTTCACGTGAAAGACTACACAAAATATCACTAAATGCACATATCTCCTATGTACAGCAACAAAATGTAATAGCCAAGTAGGTACTTATCAACTTTCTTTTGTTTTCATTTTCTACGTTTACGATTTTCAATTGTTTCCTCTATTCATTAGACAGCGTAAATGGCACAAGCGACCACAAGAATAACGTCTAATCGGGCTTTGCTCAAGCGCATTGTGTTACCGGCTACTGGTAATGCACGAACCGTGCATAGATAGACGTTCGATGTGGGGCCGTTCTATTCTCTTAGGCGTGTGGGTGGTGGCTGTGTCGCAAATAATTAAGAACTCTATTCGGGCTCCTAAGTCCCGACAGCATTAATCATATTGTTTAGGAGTTCAACTCCATTCGATGTATTCAGAAATGCATTAGACTGCCGCATATGCGACGTAAGTATTACACTGTACAAGGGTAATGTACAAGGGAGTACTGTACAAGGGATTGAAATAGTTCTAGAGGCCACTAAGCAGTAACTTTTTAATATTACATATTGTCAAATTGGAGACTCTATAAAATTCTAATACAAAGCCTATAATAATAAGATGTGTTACATTTAAATATTGAAAACATATTTATGATCTAAATTCAAAAAAACACTTTTCTTTTTCCAGTTTTAAGTTTTTTACCTCGACATATTTCGAAGGAATTATACCTTTATCATCGTTTGATAAATATGAATAATACTTAATATTTATAAATCACTTACCTACTGACGCTCATTCGTTTAAAAAAACTAAAACATTTATAATACTTAAATAAAACGATGTTTTTTAACTACTTTCACTTTTGTCTTTATTTAGACAGCGACCGGCTTCGCCAGGCTCGCCGGCATCGTTGATCAGTCTGTCGATGCCAGCGAGCCTGGCGAAACCGGTCGCTGTCGAAATAAAGAGAAAAGTGGAAGTTGTTAAAAAAAAACATCGTTTTATTTAATTATTATTTAAAATGAACTTCCATCAAGAGATTTCAGTAAAATCATTTGATTATCTTAAAACATTTATATTAACCCTTTTTGCTTTTGTTATTATCTGATCCTTAAAATTTATTTGGTCAGTTTATGTCGTTCTTCCGATGATGAAAGTATAATAGAAACGAAACATTTCGAGAAGTAGAAAAAACAGTGTTTTATTAACAAAAAATATAATTATGGAATTCCACAGCGTAAACGCCATAAGCTTTTACATTTTTTTAATTGATTTATAATTATGTTTCATACAATATTTTTTAAACCGGATTGCATTAATTCAAATGATTATAATTATTTATTTCAATAACAATATACATACGCTATAAAATAATTGAAATATAATATACATGCCAAGGAGAAGGCGCATTAATAAGAAAATATGTCTCCCCGACATTAGCGATAACCTCACCATAGTGATTTCCTGGGAAAGGTATAAGGTATAAGGTACCAATAGTCGTTTACCGTTGCCTTCTTCGGTATAATTATCTGTCGGGGTTACCTACCCTTAGCTGGAGTGATCTGGTTATATGGCGCCGGGCACTTGCCATTCATATTTTCCCTATCTGCTATGGCACTGATATATGCGTCAGTGGTCACATTGCTAAGTGATCACGGGTTATAAGAGATCACTCGTGAATGCTAAGGAATAAGATTATTGTAGTGTTGGTATTGTAAAGTAACTGTGGCGTTACACGAATTTTTAAAGGTCTTACATCTTGGAACATATCCAACATCTTTGTGGCATGATACAATCCGTGGTGCACAAAATGGAGTACCTTGCTGCCTTGTGACATGCACGTAAGAAGATCTAGTTTGGACATCCGGCGGTGTGGTCAGGCTAGCGGATTTCTGACCTGATTCATAATAATGAGCAGAAAACCGCTCATTATTACGAAGAAGGAAACTGGTCGTATCCAGGCTCGGCCCAAGTCCCCTGGATCAGGAGCCAAGCGTTCTATTCCCTAGACCACCTGACCCTGTCTTGATTTTTAAATTATAATATGAAATACTTTATCTTCGCATAAACTGTATTATTTATCAAAAGCTTAATACTTATTTCGTGTTATTTCCCATCCATCTTTGCTCGCTTTCGATGCACGTTCACTTTGTAAATATTTTTCACAAACTTTTCATTTAGCATGTATGTATGTGGGTACTTCTCTACGTGACCAAACCATGTCTTACTTTAACAACACGAAGTTTGAAATAAGGTTAGGTATGTCAGAGTATATGGTATAGAAATTTATAGAGTAAAGGGAAATTCGATATCACATGATTATTTATTTTTCTTAGCCTTGCCTGCCAGCCCATTATTTCAAACGTGATACGATTACAAATATTAGTAAAATTGGAATAATTTTCGTGAGTGTGTTCATCCTAAATAATATTTGTATTTTTTTACTAAGTACTGACAGAAGACTAGTGCTTGTCGCACTGAAAAAAGGGCTCTTGATAAATATATGTTAAACCTAGAGTATGAGTGTGGTAAATTAGAAAGAGTTGAATGGGAGGCATGGCAAAATATTGATTAATTACTATAGGGTTGTCGGTCATTAGAAGTACGTGAATAGACAATGTTACATACATTTATTGAAACTTAATTAAAATATGTATCACTTATTCATATCTGTGAACATTAAAATTTCCATAGAAAACGCGAATAAGTACATTTGCAGCAATAATATAGAAGAAGTCTTACTGTTAATTCTATATAGGTAGAAAACCTACGCCCAAGTCCCAGAAAAGGCAAAAGCTTTTTGCATTCATACACAATAAGCTATTAGAACTCTGTTTACTCAAAGGTGTGATAAGATAATATCCCCTTTTAAAAGCATCATTTACAAAAGCGAATAGTTGTCCTCAAATATCTTCAAAGAAAACTTTTATATAATATATGACCTCACACTGAGCACGACTTCATAGGAACACAAGATATAAAACTACCGTTACAGAGGCACGTAATAAGAAACCAGCAATTTTATCACCGCTTCCGTTTGTAAAGGAGGAATCCTTTTGACAGGGGGCTAGGAATTTGATTCATCCCACCTGAGTTAGCGGAGGAGTTGAGCCGGCTTTCACGAAACAATAAAACACAGGTATAATTCCCTAAACAATAGCCCGAAGCGCCGGGCAAAATTTGTCCCATAAACGCTTTGAGCGCCTTGCGCCACCTCTGGCCCGACCGCTCCTCTCTTCAAGGACAAAGGCGGTAAATTATCTGGTGGCGGGTAAAAAAAACTCTTCTGCAAGATTTCGTCTCGTCTATGTTCTAAATCTGCACAAATAAATTAAGTTGCAAGACCTGTCATTCATTTAGGAACACTCAAATTAAATTTGTTGCTACATTTTGTAAAAAAAATTGGCTTAACGTATTTTTTTAAATAGTCCATTGTTTTGGCCGAAACACTATGATATTTTAACATTTTATAACTGTTAATTCAAAAATTTTGTTTAATATCACAAATTGTATTTATTTTACTTTACGACAGCTGTTTCATCAACCAATGTTGACATCATCAGGTGTTACAAAAATATATAAAATATATTTGTTCCCAAGTCAATTTGAATAATTTATTTTTATAATTTTTATAATTTATTTTTATTAATATTAATTTATTTTTATAATTTAATTTAATAATTTATTTTATGTATTTTTTTTAAATAAATAACTTTTTACAAATATTTTCAATGAATGTTCGTGTCATTTTAAATTCTACAACAACAAACCATCACGCCGTTTCTCCGCAGGGGTAGGCAGAGAGAATGGACCGCCACACTACTCTATCCTGACATACCTCCCTAGCTTCCTCCACATTCATACAGCGAGTCACACACACACGTCGATTCTTCCAGCTTCTGACATGACCAACCTTTAAAATATGATTAATTTGATCATGCCATGTTTTCCTCGGTCTACCTCGACTCCGTAGTCCATTTACATCGTTAATGTATACTTTTTTTGCCATTCTTTCTTCACCCATGCGCTCCATATGTCCGAACCATCTCATTTTTTTTAAAATTCTATAAAGATTAAAAATAATTCTTCTATAAACACAATTAAAAAATATTGTCCAATAACAATATTTTCTAAATATTTATGATAACAAGTTTACATTTTGAAAGATAATCAAATGATTTTACTGAAATCTCTTGATGGAAGTTCATTTTAAATAATACCTTAATAATTTTATGTTTTTTTAACTGCTTCCACTTTTGTCATTATTTCGAAAGCGACCGGTTTCGCCAGGCTCGCTGTCGAAATAAAGACAAACGTGGAAGTAGTTAAAACAACGTTTTTTATTTATTATTTTTTTACATTTTGTAATTTATTTTGTTCAAAAGAGCAAGAAATACGTATTTTCACAATACGGAAAATAGTTTATTCTACATGTTGGTTTTGTTTGCTTTCCAATATATGAGATATCAATCTACCTACCCTTCTAAACATAAAACAATAGCGATTGTGCTCCTACTTCAGCGGGTTGTATATCGATATGCATATATACATATATGTATAGTATAATACTGTCTCACTCTAGAAAAAATATATGAGTCGATTTAATTTTTTGATAAACTTGCTGAAGATTTCGTTTTTTTTCTTCAATTGTGAGTATTATGTAAAACAATGCATCTGTTCAAATATATGTGTTAATATGTAAAACATATTTATCAGTTTCTTCTTCTTATTCTACGATGGCCCTACAGCCCATATCGAGTCTTAGCCTCCAGTATTCTTCGCCTCCAACTCCTCCTGTCCTCCGCTTCGACCCCCAAATCTGACACTCGTAACAATTTCGCCCCATCTCTCCCAACTTCATCCTCTCATCGCAGCTTTGGTCGTCCAATTGGTCTTCTACCACCTGGGTCACTCTAGCAATCTTTTTGGGGTTCGCGATGACGGCATCCTCTGCACGTGACCGGCACATCTCAGTCTATTCAGTCTGACCTGTGTGGAGAGACTGGGAGCTTTGTATGTATAATACAGTTCGTCATTATGCCGTACTCTCCAGCCTTCACCGTCATTCACAGGTCCCAGAATTCTGCGAAGCACCCTTCTCTCATAAGTATCCATTCGCTCTGCGGATTTCGCTGTCATTGTCCACGCTTCACACCCATAGGTCACTACTGTTCGGATGATTATTTTATACAGGTGATTTTGGTTTTCCAGTGTACGTTTTTTGATTTGAGCACTGTAGTAGAGAGAATAATGTTTATCAGTTTACAGAGAAACCAAGAAAAGATGGTCAGATGGGGACGTCAAAGACGTCGATACTGGCATGAACACGTAGAAAGGATGAGCTCAAATAGAATACCACACATAGCTCTCCATGGAACGCCAAACGGACAACGCCGACCAGGAAGACCCCCGAAACGGTGGAGAGAAATCTGGAGTTCAGCATCTCAAGAGGACCCGCCTGAAATAACAGACTCCTGAGTCTACCAAAAGGGAAGAAGAAGAAGAAGTTTACATTTATAAAACATTCAAGAATGTATAATATCTAATAGATTTGGCCTCGAAAATACAATAATTTAGATTTAAAATATAAAATAAACAATTTATTTTCAAATAGACTTTAAAGCCATCAGATATATTTCGTCAGCAAAATGGCAGTTACGTATTTTTTTTATATTTAGGTATAAAAGAATAGTGAAGCAGGTATTTTCAGTCTGTTTTTATTCTGAAGACTTCGTGTTCTGTACACTTTGAAATGACTCAGCCAAGCGGATTCCCCTGTAAGCCCAGCTGTAAATGTGACGCCCGTGTGAGTGCGCGTATTACTAGCGGCTAGAGCCAGTGCCGGCTGCACGAAAAGAACTATCAAGTAGGCGCGCAATAAATAGGGCGCCAATAAAATTAGTTGAAATTAGTTTAATAATTTCTTCAAGATGTAATCCACAATATATAAAAAAAAGAGAATAATTGTTTCGTGTGAGAATTTAATTATGATATTATAATTAAATATGTAGCAATAGATATGAATATATTTTATGTAAAATATTTTCTCGCTGCTCATGCAACAGAAGAAAGTTTGATTAAAATATTGTTTTATATGAACGTAAATATTTAATATGTTTTAGTCTTCTAAGTCATATATTGGATAATACCCTACCATATATAATACCATAGTGAAAAATATCACACGTAAATTATAATATAGGACTTCTAGAAAAAATCAACTTTGATCAATATAAAAAACTAAATATGGAGTTTTATATAATATTATCGATCATTCTCATTTTATTGTCACATGGTTCATGTTTAATAAATAAAAATCGAAGTGTTATAATAATAAGATGGCAAAAAATTGTATTATTAATAATAAGGGTTACAATAATAAAAATAAAGACAGTTAATGATTAATTGATTTATTTATTAATAACGGATTTGGAATATCATCAAAATCAAAATAAAGATATAGTTGCTTGTTAAATATATATTTTATTGCAATATTGCAGAAACTTTTATGAAAGATGCGTAGTTTATTAATTTTTTGGTGTTTATTGTATTGGTGTGGGAATGTGGCTTTAAAATATATAAGGGCGCCAAACTTCGTAATATTGGCCCTGTTTATAGGCATGAGCCAGACAGAAATACACCTCACTTCCCACACGCATTTCATATGTCACACTCGCGAGACATCAACACTGGATACTTTTCTAGGCAGACGCCTGTGATTAATACCTTACACAGGTATTTTTACGGAAATTTGAAATGATTGAGATGTCTTTTAACTCACTTCGCCTCCTTATTTGCTTTTTCCGCTTTATAGTTTAGAAACTAAAAAAAGTGTCAGTTTTTTTTCAAACATTTTATAGGGTTATTTATAACGATGCGATAAAGCCAAATATAGGTGATTTTGAAAGAAAAAAATTAAACCAAAATAATATTGTATGGAAAACATTTTTCATCAGATTCGTTTGTTTATAAAAAAAGAAAACCGTTAGGTGATCACTATAAACTATAATTCAAGTTTAGCGATATTTTAAAAAGACAAAGAGAAGTCACATTAAAGACAATGTGCGTAACAAATATGTGAGAGAATGTTTCAATATTCCACCCATAAATAAATAGTTATCAGAATTAAGGGTCCGATGATACAGCCACGAGATGAGGAGACTCCACAACTAAAATAGTGTATTTTCGTGACTGGTAAGAAGAAAGAGAGAGGAAGACCTTATAAGATCTGTCTGACAAATGTGCAGAGGGACATAAAGTTTCTAAACCTTTAGGCTTGATTTTTCTCTCTACAAAGCCGAAGTTAGCCGATTTTGAACGATAGTCTCTTCCTCAAGACCGATGTGCATTGCTTACTGCCGGGTACTGTGATAGATCTCCAATCAACATTGGGAGCATATTTTATATTTAAGTAATTACATAGTCAAAATTATAATATTAAAATGAGAGTTTTATTTATTTTGTTGTTTGATTAACTCTTAATCTATTTAACCTACAACTATTTCAAAATAAATACAAAAATTGATGCAATCACAAATCTTTTAAACTTGCAGCTTGGGTAGGTTCATGAATAGACACCAAAAGTCCAACCGTATATGATTTCGCTGTAACTTAACGGTTTAAATCACTTCCATTGTCACCACGTGACAACATTTTTTTGTAGTAATCACAAATAATAATTTCCAAATAATTATATTAATATGTTTATTTAATATACAGGTAATTGTATTCTGCAGTCTAATCATAAGTTCTATAAGACTTCGAAGAAGTGTTAGTGTCACAAGTATAATAGAAATATGGCGAAGTGCCAAATCAACTAGCGTATGTTCTAAACTAAAATTAACCTAAATACAAAGGTCGTTTACAAGCAGATGCCAATTGGAAAGTGTGAAACCATAAATACAGAATGAGTTTCATTCAAATCTACTACGTCGCGTCACCCTCCCGCATCTAGTAAAAGTGGTCCAATTGATCTTCTGTGACGCGTTGCACCTCAGCCGACAGTGCTAAATTAGAAGAGATTCGTTACTAAGATAATCTGAAATGCTATCGGGGAGATTACGGACAATTCATCCTAGTTAGGGCCACGTTAGTCGGCGGCGATACTACAAGCACGTTTTCTTGAAAAGATTTAGCTCGTTATCGGTTTGGGATCGCTCTGAATCTTACCAAGAGTAAAGATTTCAAACATGTTCCAATGTTACCTAAGAAAAGAAATACGACTTCCATTTTTTAACTGACTAACTTAAAAAATATGTTGTTATTTGAAATTTCATGGCAGAAGTTCATTGTAAAATATGAAAATTAAAAAAATCTTCATAATTAATATTTAGTCAAAACCCACTTCGATCGGTGATTTAAAGAAAATATACATTTAAAAAAGATTTTTTACAAAAAAAATATTTACATTGTTAAATAACTTACCATCACGCAGTTTTCTCGAAGGGATAGGCAGATATAATGGATCGCTAAATTGTTATTTACTGACATACTTCTCTAGAATCCTCTTTATTCATACATCGTGTCTTGCACGCACGTTGATTTCTCCGACTCCTCACATGACCGACATTAAATATTTGATTGATATGATCATGCCACGTTTTCCTCGGACTTCCTTTATTTCTTATTCCGTATACATCATTAATACACACATTCTTTACCATTATTTTTTATTCGTTCTTTCCATGTGACGGAATCATTTCAATGACTCGTTCATTATTTTGTTCACAATACATTCATTCGCACTGCATTCACTTCTAATATTTGCATTTGACACTTTATCGTAGGCAGACTTGATTGATTGACTGATTCTAATTACTACAGCAACTTTCATCTGCCTTTTACCAATTCAATGCTTCACTAACATACATAAGGGTCGGCACTAGAATACGATTGAACACTGCCATTTTAGTTTCATTTTTTAATAATTAGTTTTATGGTTTCAAATATGCACTGAATTATATCTACTTTAGCACTTCATTTGGAATCATTATTACAAATTAAGTGCTAAAGTAAATAGAATTCGGTGTGGCATTATTAAATCTCGTATAATATTAAAACTCATTTTAATTTATTGATGGTTGAAGTTTTAGTTTTGTAAAACTCCATTATTAATTTATAATTATATACATGATTTATTAGTGGTTTTCCTTGGATCCAAGTAAAACCACTAAACAATCGTGTTTACTATTATAAATTACATTCACTTTTAATTTGTTTTTTCACCAGAAAAAAGATATACTCGTATAGAGAGTCCTGCAGTACCAGTAAGTACATATGGTCTTAAAACTGCCACTCTGACAAATCGCAGTGCAGGGAGACTAATGCAGCGAGCGATGTAGAGAACCATGCTAGGCCTGTCACTTAGAGATAGAGTCAGGAACGAAACGGTGAGGGATAAAACAAGGGACATTAAAATGGAAATGGGCAGGGCATGTCACTAGAGCTGCAGACGAAAGATGGACCAAAATACTGCTGAATTGGAGACCGAGAGACACGAGAAGAAGAGTAGGAAGACCACAAATGAGGTGGAGGGATGCCCTGAAACGATACGCTGGGGTGCTATGGATGCAGACTGCGCATGAGAGATCCACATGGAGGGACATGGAAGAAGCTTTCGTCCAAGAGTGGACGCGATAAGCTGAAGAAGAAGAAGAAGAGAGTCCGGCGGGAGCGAAACCGGTTGGTTGTTAATAAATGAAGTGGTTTAAAAACTATTAGATTTGTTTTAAATATTTATTTAATTTTTTTTTTTTAAATTTTAATTGTATCTCAATAGAGACGAAGACGTAAACTGGAAACTGAACATGGATGATCAAGGTGTTTACAGGACTTATGACCTGTCATTGGTTGGGTTAAGCGCACGCTTTATGTAATTACAACATTCCCCATTCCACCTTTGTTATTTGTGATCATGCATGACAAATTTTGGAAGATGTATATATACTTCAAAATCCATATTTATCTTCACGTGGCAGTTTCAGTCAGCCATCTATGTAGATTTGGTTGCACTAGTGAATTTTTTAAGAATTAACCTACACAACCGACCCACTAACGCCATCTATGGAGAATGATTTTCGACATTTAGCAAACTACCTTATTAACACAATGTGAAGGCTGTTGACCAACATATTGTTAGAAGCCGCTAGGAGTATTATTCCATTCTATATGCCAAAGAATTTTGACCAGAATATTTGAAGACCAAATATTTGTGAATGTATACTTATACCTGTATACAAATCCTGGATTTACACCAAAGGGTGGTTAATTCCAATTTTAATTGTATCTCAATAGAGACGAAGACGTAAACTGGAAACTGAACATGGATGATCAAGGTGTTTACAGGACTTATGACCTGTCATTGGTTGGGTTAAGCGCACGCTTTATGTAATTACAACATTCCCCATTCCACCTTTGTTATTTGTGATCATACATGACAAATTTTTGGAAGATGTATATATACTTCAAAATCCATATTTATCTTCACGTGGCAGTTTCAGTCAGCCATCTATGTAGATTTGGTTGCACTAGTGAATTTTTTCAAGAATTAACCTATACAACCGACCCACTAACGCCATCTATGGAGAATGATTTTCGGCATTTAGCAAACTACCTTATTAACACAATGCGAAGGCTGTCGCCCAACATATTGTTAGAAGCCGCTAGGAGTATTATTCCATTCTATATGCCAAAGAATTTTGACCAGAATATTTGAAGACCAAATATTTGTGAATGTATACTTATACCTGTATACAAATCCTGGATTTACACCAAAGGGTGGTTAATTCAAATTTTAATTGTATCTCAATAGAGACGAAGACGTAAACTGGAAACTGAACATGGATGATCAAGGTGTTTACAGGACTTATGACCTGTCATTGGTTGGGTTAAGCGCACGCTTTATGTAATTACAACATTCCCCATTCCACCTTTGTTATTTGTGATCATGCATGACAAATTTTTGGAAGATGTATATATACTTCAAAATCCATATTTATCTTCACGTGTCAGTTTCAGTCAGCCATCTATGTAGATTTGGTTGCACTTGTGAATTTTTTCAAGAATTAACCTATACAACCGACCCACTAACGCCATCTATGGAGAATGATTTTCGGCATTTAGCAAACTACCTTATTAACACAATGCGAAGGCTGTCGCCCAACATATTGTTAGAAGCCGCTAGGAGTATTATTCTATTCTATATGCCAAAGAATTTTGACCAGAATATTTGAAGACCAAATATTTGTGAATGTATACTTATACCTGTATACAAATCCTGGATTTACACCAAAGGGTGGTTAATTCAAATTTTAATTGTATCTCAATAGAGACGAAGACGTAAACTGGAAACTGAACATTTGGAAACTGATTTATTTAATTATCCAGTAATTGTAAGTATATACATACGCTTGTTATAATTCAGTTGCTAGAATCACTATAAAGGAAGTGATTAACCAATTACTGTGTTAATATTTGATTACATAATCTAGTTCAGTAATTTGAAGTTAATGGGATGGTTTGTTTCCAAACCGAGGCCCGTAAATGTGGGGCTCCGAGCTATGGAACTTATGTATTGTATAATTTATATTATACTAACGGATTGTTGACTTCAAATCAACACATCGCATAATTATTTTTTACTTCCGTTTCGAACCAGCAATATTACTTTCATAATTAAATATTATGTAAATTTAACTTAAACTTTGGGGCAACATGAAATATTTGTTTTAAAATATTTTTTTCACAAAGTACTTAGGATATAAATTTTATTTTGTTATATATTTGAATCACTGTATATACGAGTATTTGAATATTAGATATTTCTCAAACCTGGAATTTAATTAAATATAGTTTTATAGATATAGGCGGGCAAGGAAGGTGACTTTATGTGTGGTGTTACACCCGACGCCCCTGGAAACGGCACAAGTCGGCCAAACCTTCTGCCACAGTTGCAATTGAAGAAGGCCCCATAAAGCCCTCTTTAGAGCCACTCCCACGAAACATGTACCTATAAGATACATAGCAATTGAAACGAACAAGATTAATATACATAAATATGATATATTTGTTATTTCGTGATGTAATTCTACAAATAAAGAAACAATTTTTAATGTCGATAAAATTTTGTAATCTTTTTTTTTTATTCAACATATTTCAACAAGTTAGGATAGTATCATTTAACAAATGAATTCCTAAAAAATATAATAATACTTCTATAATAATGACGATTTCATCATTATTTGATTCTTCAATTTTGAGAGATCAAACATTATGTATTTTTCTGCGAATAAACTTAATTATATTTTTAACATTGCTAAAATATTTTTTTGTCAGTGGGGTAGACAGATACCACGAATATCCGTACTCTTTAATTTGGACATTTATATCTATCATGCATTCATACAATAGTATTTGCAAAAAAAAATATAGAAAACTTTTCATTATATATTTTTTGTTATTCATTACGAGTACATATATTTATATGTGGGTCAGAAGATAAACCATATACTTGACAGTTAAAATGTACGTTTAATGGTATATATAATATAAAATAATATAAAAGTCAAACGTAAAGGTATACCTACTGGACTTAAAAATAAAGTTAGGAAACTAGGAATTTTCATCTATATAAGAATGTACAATATTTAAAATAAGAGCATATTTAATTGAGAACAATAGTTGTGGTACTATTTTTTTCACACATTTATCAATACAAACTTAATTTTAAAGAAACAAAAGCCGCAGAAAGAGAAAAATTTACGAGCACTATATATAATGCCCATAGCATGGAACTTCATTGTGTTTTCGCATACTTGTTTCGTAAATACGAAGGTTTAATGTCGAACAGTAAAGCACTTAAGAGCAAGCTTTCGTAATGCGGGCACATTATAATGGGAGGCGGCGGGAGGTAATGATTGAATCTGTATGGAGGTAAAGCGTCGTATTGTTTTACAGCGAGCTTTAAGCTGTTCGGAGGAATTCGCGGTGAAATGGGATATACGAGAAAACGTTATTTTTATGGCATGGAATTGTAGATAATAAATTTTGTATTTATGTGATTTTTTAATAATAATATAATAAATTGGATGATTTATAGAGCGCCATTTTTATTAATTAATCATCTCAGGGGCGCTGACATTTATGCGCTTTAAGATTTACTCGTATTAGTATATTTATTATTAATGTGCAGACATGAAAAAAACATATATTGCAACAAATAAAAAAAGTTCGACAATTTTTATACGAATGAAAACGTCTGTTTTCTAGAAGTTTTAACAAAGTTAATGGGAATGATTTGTCTGGCATTTATTAAAGTTATTTGAAAATGCCTTATTTTGGTGCCTTATATGTCATTTTTATTGACCTAAAAAACATATGTTTTTATTCGTAATAAATTTTTAATATGGAGTTTTACATCATTGTTCAAAGAAAATAAAAATTAAATGTTGATAACGTTTTAAGAAGATGTAAATTAAATAAAAATGGCAACAAAATGATACGATCTCGAAAAAACACTGACAGTACAATAGGAGACAATACACAATTTCCATGAAGTATCCGCCTCTTGTATCCTGTGTTCCCATGGAAACTGCCGTCTCCCCCGCCCCCCTCGTCGAGAGTCCACGGCTCCGCAGCCAGCTATCTGGCGAATGTTTAGTAATTACCCGCTGCTCCTCGGCCACTCTCCATACATGGACAGCGGCCCTTATCTCAACCAGCTCCGGGCATAGTAATTACTGCTGCCGACTTCGTCCAGTTGCCTGTTTTTTCCTTAATCAGCAGACAACGGCGCCTGCTGGCCACACCGTGACCTTATATAGGAAACAGGGATAGACTTCTGCACTCGTTAGTATTGTACATGCCCCATCTGAGATCTGACATTGATCCGCGAGTTGACTGACCGCCGGGCTATTATCTGTTCGGGACACTGCGTCAAACAGGTGCCGTTCTCGGGAGCCGCGAATTTCACGGCACGCGATAATCTCAAACTTGTTCCATTGACTTGTTTCGATATTGATTGCGCGCTTAATCGTCGACGTAGGCGCCGTCCGGCTGTACATTTAAATACTAGTCATTATTCAATTAAGATCACCATCTCATTGAATACTGAACATTAAATTACACACCCGCGTGAAGGTGACGACAAACGAAATGCCATTAATGCATGTTTTTTGTCGATTTGTTATCAACGACATTTTAAAACAATTAACAGCTTGTAACCTTATAAATTTGATTTATATCATAGGTTTCTAGAGGGGCCTGTACCGCCCTCCAGTGGGATCTAGAGACGTCCAAGAGGGCGCTATCGGGCCCAGAGGTAAATGGAAGGCGTTAAGATAGCTAAAGGGGCGCCGTGGTGTAATTATTAAAGTAATTAATAATAGTCCATTGTTTCGGCCGAAACACTTTGATATTTTAACAGTTTATAATTGTTGATGTGAAAACTTTGTTTTATATCACATTTATTTTACTTTACGACAGCTGTTTCAACAACCAATGTTGACATCATCAGGTGTTACAAAAATAGACAGGTATATCAAATGTCAAATTTTCGTAATTTTTCGAATCTTTGTGTATTTATTCCTAAGTCAATTTGAATAATTTCTTTGATATAATTTTGAAGTTCTTGCTGAAATTGAGTTAGGTATCTAAATATTTTAATTTAAAGAACGGTTAGTTACTGTTTATAGGAGAAAATATTAAAGGCAGAAAATATAATAATAAAAAAATAATAATAATAATAAACAATAAACATTGTTTTTCCGCACATTCTTCTTAGTGACCTCATTTCTACGACATTTATCCTACTCTCATCCTTCTTCTACCAACTCTAAGCATCACTTACATACATAAGGGTCGGAACTAGGACTCCATTGTGTACTGCCATCTTTGCTTCAGTCGATATATTTCTATTTGCAGTAATGACTTTAAGTGCACCATTTATTTTGTTTCCAGCTTTAACCTTTCTTCCGATATCTTTCTCTCTTCTTCCATCTCTTGTAAACATGCTTCCTAGATAAACAAATTCGGTAACTTGCTATAATTTCTCACCGTTCGCACTTATGTCACAATCCGTCATACATTCTTCCTTTTCAAATACCATAACTCTAGACTTTGACACGTTCATCACAAGGTCATACTTATTGCATACTTCGTACATTCTTGACACTAGGACTTGTAGTAAGGGGCGCCGTGGTGTAATTATAAAAGTAATTAATAATAAAATACTATTTTCATGAAATAACGTTTTGTTTTTCTACTTAATCTTATAAAAGTAACTTGTTATTATTGAGAAGCATTCAAAAATTGCATATATAGTATGTGTACCTAATTTGGTTTAATATTTTTAAACTACGAAAAATGTCAATTCCATATAATGGGTCAGTATAATTGTTGGTGACGTCTTCGCAAGTAAACAAAAACGCCATTAAACGCAGGCGCAGTTAAGCATGATTCAAAAGAAATATTTTGGTATTTCGTATAACTGTTATGGGAGAAGGGGTGCTGGAAATTGTTTTTCTTGTAAAGGGGGCAGTGGTCCAGAAAAGGTTGGGAACCTATGATATATATAATATCATTAACCTTTTAATAAGTGATTCGTTTTTTTAACATACACCTCCTGAGAGTAAGTTAATTTCGCACAATTTTTATTTGCTTTTTACTTTTTTTCTGCTTTATTTAAAAAATAGACTGACATAATTTTTTTGATAAACTTAACGCGTTAACACTGTGGACTTCCATAATGACGATTTTTTTAAAATTAAAAAACTGTTTTTTCCACTTTTGAGTTTATTTTTCTCGACATTTTTCGAGGGCTTACACCTTTATCACCGGGAGAACGATATAAACTATCGTTCTCCCGATGATGAAGGTGCTAGCTTTCGAAACATGTCGATAAAAATAAACTCAAAGCGGAAAAAAACAGAGATATGTTATTCATAAAAATTCGTCAAATTTGACATAAAATTATTATATTTAAGTTACACAATTTCCGAATAAAATATGACGACAAGTACATAAGATAAACAAACGAGATAGATACTTCAAACTAAGCATCACTTTCGTCTTAGTTGAATAATATTGAAGATTATCTTCAAGTCGAAATACACTTATCACTATTACAGCTAACGAAGCAGTCCGACAGAATCTACACTCGAAAGTACGATAGGAGGATCTATACAAATAGTACGCAGACTAGTAAATGTATACTTGTTCTAACTTCCCACCAACCGGTAAACATTATCTCCAGTGTAAGCAATTGAAAATACTAATCAATTCATTATTAATTTAGCCGGCATCTCAAGGGGCGTGTAAAACTGATATTCAGTATTAAATTAGTAGGTACTGGAACGGACGTATATTGAGAAAGCGGTAGGTTTGTACATTGTAGATATTAGAGATTATCGAGTTCTGAGAATGACTTCGAAAAGGCGGTATCTCGCTTGTCGATATTTGGTAAAAGTTACGAGAATTCGTTCAGAAACTTTATAAAATGATAAAGTTTGTAGGCGTGGAATGTAACTGCTTCCTGGCTCGGGTACAGGGCGGAAATTTCTCGAAGTTTGTCAACGAAAGACCCCAAGTTCTATTTACTTTGATAGTGAAATGAGTAATTACCCACTTCCCTGAAATTCCATACTCGCCAACCAAGCACTAATGGCTCTGTTCGTCTTTTTTTGTGATAAACTTGGAACTGTCCGTTGGGCGTTTGATTCCTAAACTTACTTGAAGGTAAAATGAAAACTTCGTCGTAGAATATTCTGTCAATGAAATACAGATATTCACAGAGCCATGTTCGGACTTTAAATGACAGAAAATTTATAAGTGGTTCAAATGAAATATTTATCATATTGCGTAGTTAAATAGTTTTACAGAAAGGTCATTTATTGTTTCTTGAACAATGGTGTAAACCTCCATATTAAATAATTAATATGAAGGAAAACGCATGTTTCCTAGAAGTTTTTTTATTTGTTTATGAGAATGACATATTTCGCCTTGCTAAGGCTTAGCTTTGCGAAACACGTAATTACCATAAAATAAAATAAAACTGATAGAAAACGGACGTTTTCGTTTATCCATGGACCAGGATCACACAACTGCACCTAGAATCTGGAATCCCGATGATAGATGAATTCATTCTGAAACTTGCCGAACGTTTTTACAAAGGACTCCCTTCACATCCTAACCCCACAATAAAATACCTCTCAAATTACGACCCAAACACCTCTAGCCGCCACAAGCGCCCAAAAACGATCCTCCTTCAGATGAACACTCCGGGCCCCAAATCATGCCTCTGCATTAACTAACAACCCACAAAATCACCTTTCAACAATGTTGCCATCAGACGTAAGAGGAATAGCCACATGAGCTGAACCTCTGTAAGCCAGAAGATCCAAGTCCAAGTCCAAGTCCATTCGTATTAATTAGTTACAGAAAACGTCGATCCATATTTTTGAATATTATTCTTAATTGTTGTCACATACAAATTTGTTAACTATTTTCACACATTCTTTATAAATAAAATAATAATTTATTGTACATTGGTTACGGAATGCTTTTGTAGACATTTTTAAGACAACAACAACAAAAAACCATCACGCCGTTTCCCCGCAGAGGTAGGCAGAGAGAATGAACCGCCACACTACTCTATCCTGGCACACCTCTCTAGCTTCCTCCACATTCATACATCGAGTCATACACGCACGTCGATTCTTCCGGCTTCTGACATGACCAACTTTTAATATTTGATTAATCTGGTCATGCCATGTTTTCCTCGGTCTACCTCGACTCCTTACTCCATTTTCATTGTTAACGTATACTTTTTTAACCATTCTTTCTTCACCCATGCGCTCCATATGTCCGAACCAACGCAGCGAACCTTTCATAATTTTGTTCATAATACCTTCTTTCGCTCTACATTCCTTCCTAATATCAGCATTTGAGATTCTGTCGTACATCGTTCTACCACACATACATCTTAGGGACCTCATCTCTACCGCATTTATTCTGCTCTTATCTTTCTTCTGCCAGTTCCATGCTTCGCTTCCATACATTTTTAAGAGTTTTATTTAATTGTGGAAAACGCCCTGTAGTATGTGTTTACGTGATTGATAGTGTTAATTGGAGCGGGAATGCCGGATGTTCACTAATGTTGCTTTGTAGATGTCTGCAGAAACAGTACATTTAATTAAGTGTATGAAGAGTGCAAAAAAAGGTATATTTCTATTTCATTCTTCATAAATCATGACAATGGCAATATAATGCAACAAAAAGTAAAACAGCATGTTTATCAGAGACGGAAAAATGAAGAAAGACATCGAAAGAAGGGTTGGTGCTGGGAATAAAATAAATGGCGCACTCAAATTCATTACTGCAAATAGAAATATATCCACAGAAGCAAAGATGGTAGGTCACAATGGAGTTCTAGTGCTAACCCGCATATATGGAAGTGAAGCTTGGAGCTGGCAAAAGAAGGATGAAAGCAGGATAAACGCCGTAGAAATGAGATCACTCAGAAGAATGTGCGGGAAAACGTTATATGATAGAATACCGAACGATAAAATAAAAAAGAAATGTAAGATAGACGACTGCATCATGGATAAAATTAATAAAGGATCCCTGAGATAGTTTGGACATATGGAACGAAAAGATGAGACAATAATGGTTAAAAAGTCGTATACAAGCAGCGTGAGTGGAAAAAGAAGCCGAGGACGACCGAGGAAAACATGGCATGACCAAATTAATCAATTACTAAAAGGCGGCCACATTCGAAATCGGAATAATCGACGTGCGTGCATGGTACGATGTATGAATGTAGAGGAAGCCCGAGAGGTATGCCATGACAGAGCATTGTGGCGATCCATCCTCTCTGTCTACCCCTCCAGGGAAATGTTAGTTAGTTAGTTATTAGTTATAAGTAAAATAAAATCTCTTTTCGAGATTTATCTTGAGTTTAAAGGGCTTGACACACTCGCCATGTTCGTTGTCTGTGTAGGAACTAAGAGTTTGTAAATGTCACAGTGAAACGACCAATCAGTTGGATTAATAGGCCGCTTCAATGCGTCCCATTCAAAATTTTCATCATTCGCCATCAATGAAAAGTGGCAATGGTTAAAATAGTAAAAGATCAATAATAATTTTTAAATTTAACATTTATATTTTATTGACCATCTCGGGAGTGGTGAAGATCAGTAACGTTTCACAGAGTATACTCGTAATTGTAAATTGACATTGATTAGGTTATTGTTAACTTTAAGTGCATCATTCACTTTGTTGCCTGCCCCAACCCTTTTTTCTTCTCCGACCCTTATGTATGGAAGCAAATCATGGAACTGGCAAAAGAAGGATGAAAGTAGAATAAATGCAGTCCAAATCAGATCTCTTGGACAAATGTGTGATACTCTGTGTATGATGTCGAATTAAAATATAAGAAGTGAATTCGGTGCGAATGATGGTATTATTAACAAAATAATGAAAGGATCATCGACATGGTTTGGACATATGGAAAGAGTGAATGAAGAAAGAATGGTAAAAAAGTATATGTTAACAATGTAAATGGGACTAGAAATAGAGGAAGACCGAGGAAAACGTGGCAGGATCAAATAAATCAGATATTGAATGTCGGCCACGTGAAAAGTCAGAGAAATCGACGCGCGTGCATGACACGATGTATGAATGTTGAGGAAGCGAGAGAAATATAAAGAAAAGTTAGGCAGTCCATTATTTCTGCTGATGGTTAGTTAGTTAGTTAGTTACTTGAAACATTGAAGAATATATATTTTGGAAATCTTTACCCCTTAATATACCAGTATATATTATAAAACTGTTTCTCGGTAATTTATAAGACGTATATAAATAATGTGTTCATAATTCACAGAATGCATGTAAGATGATAACATTATAATAACACATTTAAGAAAACATCGATAAATATATATTTTGGAAATCTTTACCCCTTCATATACCAGTATATATTATAAAACTATTTCTCGGTAATTTATAAGACGTATATAAATAATGTGTTAATAATTCACAGAATGCATGTAAGATTATAACATTATAATAACACATTTAAGAAAACATCGAAGAATATATATTTTGGAAATCTTTACCCCTTCATATACCAGTATATATTATAAAACTGTTTCTCGGTAATTCATAAGACGTATATAAATAATGTGTGAATAATTCACAGAATGCATGTAAGATGATAACATTATAATAACACATTTAAGTTATAAATCTTAGAAGACCAAAGATTTATTTGAAGCAATTTAAATAATCTAAGTAAAAGCATGTATCATTTACGCTTATTATGTAAGAATAATTTATGTTTATCTGTTGATTTATAGCACTAATCAAGCGAGTATTAAAATCAATTGACGTTAAGAAAGTTAAAAACTCTTGTAAGTATTAAATTTATTATCTAGTGTTGATATAATTTTTTCTCATCTATTTCTAGCATGGCAATTTATTCCAATTAATAAACTGAACATAGCTTGCACCTGACCATGTCTTCATTAATGACCCCATAATTGAACTGATTTATGGGCAATAACATCAATCAATTTCATAGGGCTTACAGGTTATCGTAAATAATAGTTTAATTAAACATTGAAAAATATAATTGATACTACATGTATGAAAAAAACACAAGAATATAATTCACTTCTACCAACTATTAACTAGATCAATCAAAAGTTTGTGCATGTCTGGACCGGACTGAGTAAGACCTACCCCGGACTAAGTAAGATCTACCCCGTACTCAGCTAGGCCAGGACAACGTTAAATATAATATGATAGATAATATTCTGTCTAATTTGGCTTTGTTGTGCGAAAGATCAAATCAAATGGGCTGTATCCAACTGATTTCTTGCTGGGTATGCTGGACTACCAATCATTGGAAATTAGACGAACTATCCATTTGGGTGTTCATTTTTTTCAACTGATTCGTGATCGAATACATAACTCTGATATTTTGAATGACTTGACTTTGTTTGTCCCTGACAATTATCTGCGACAAAAGCAACATAGATAATTTCACCTGCCACTGTGTAGAACCAATTTACCTCTTCGGATGTGGACATCTTTCACGATAATGGCTACCCTCAGAAAACATCTATCTATTATATAATGTATAAACTTGATATTTGCTTCTATTGTTCTAAATTTTTATTTTTTATCTTGTGTTTTTTGTGTTTGTGTTTATTGTATATTTAAAATTTCATAATCGTGTACTGTGTTAATTTTTTTTGTCTTTTTTTGTATTGTATAGTCATAAGCGCTTTAGTTATATACTGTAATGTTTATGATTTAAAAAAATATTGAAAATTGAAATTGAAATCAAATCAAATAACTGTTAACAAAAGGTGCAGGATCTAAAAGCTTCGAATAACGCCATCAATTATGCTAGAGTTCTCAAAAGGTTTGTTCAGCCTTTTGAAGTAAATATCCGTTAACTGGTTTCGACCCCAAAATAACGTTAATCGGGGATTTACATATTTGGTTTTCGGCCGTTATCTAAACCACTTGGCACTGAATTTAAAGCAATTGGACTATCAGTAGCATCATTTTATTTTTTAAAGTAGTGCAATTGATTATCCAAGGTGATTTTAATGGAAAACAAAGTGCAGGGGAATAAAATATCTAAAAAACATTCGAAAATAGTTCAGTTGTAGTTAAACATGTGTAGTTGAGAATTGCTCATTATCATAGGAAAAAAAGCGAAAAGAGGCACAAGAAGACAAAGAAGAATTCAATGTGATTATTCTATATTCGCCTTCACATTACATTCAAATGTACATTTGGATTGTAAAGTATAAATAAATATAGTAAAGTTAAATACGTCACTTTCTTTTAAATTAATAATTAACACTATTAATACTTTAGAAGATCAAGGAAAGCATGGCACCAAATTAATCAAATCAAATACTCAAATGCGGCCACATTCGACGTCGGAAAAATCAACGAGCGTACATGTTACGATGTATAAATGTAGAGAAATCCAGAGAGAGGCATGTTAGAACAGAGCAGTATGGCAGTTCATCCTCTCTGTCTACCCCTCCGGGAAATGGCGGGATGGTTAATAAGTTATTTAAATAATTAAAAAACGTTCAGTAAATATATGTTTTCCTTAATATTAAACTTTCTACACGTATATTAGTTTGGATTAAATGTTTCATTGATGAATTATAATAAATTTAGCACAAGATACAAAGTACCCTCTGGTTTGAATTGAGACATAGTACAATTAAGCCAATGACAACATAATACTATGAATGAATTCAATCAGTTGCTTCGTTATGCTCATCCGACAGAAGTAATTTTGATGGGCGATCATCAGTGAGACTTAACGAGCCAGAAGTACCATTAGGTGGAATACATTGCATCCATTGCTTTGATTAGTAAACAGATTGCTTGGGTGATCACGGCCGATGTAGGTTCTACCGGGGAACTACTAAGTACGGGAATTATTCATTCTAACAGACATGGTCTCGTAATTTGCGAACCTATTCATTTATTGTAGGGTAACATACAGTGATTGTTAATACACTTGCAAATGAACAAACATACAGTTAAATAAAGACATAGAAAGTTACCCACCGCTTGCCCAAAGCTGTTAAAGGACGCAATGGGGCCCTTTCGTCAGCTTTGCTCATACAATCCCTAGGGCTGACCCCCATCCACGCGGGATTCCCGAAAAAAAGCAAAAGGCAAAAGGGTATCTAGGCCTCATTTAATCTAGTTTAATTTCAATTCACTTCTATGTCCCGATGTCCCAAAATGGCGCAAAATATAGTACTTGATTTTATGGCCTATTATAAAATTATTTCACACAGATATGGTGAGGGTGGGACAGAGTGTGGGATGAGAGAGAAAACGTGGAATGATAAAAAAAATAACAATTATGATAATTTTCATAAAGAAAAAGAGAAAAATACTGGTCATGGATACAAGGGGTAGTAACACAGGGAATCTAACATTTGAGTATGTACGAAATTCAAATTAAATTAATCCAAGAGGAGAGAACGGGGCCCCGCAAGGTGCCCCCTCTCCTCCAGCGAATAGTCCGACACCCCCTCAAAGGGGAGAATCTGCGAACTGCTATGGAAGTTACAACTGCAAATGTGACTTCGAACATTATACATTTTTTTATATAACTAACTAACTAACCATCACGCCGTCTCCTCAAAGGGGTAGGCTGAAAGAATGGACTGCCTTCCTGACATACTTTTTTCGATTCCGCAACATACATCGTGTCATGCAGGTACGTCGATTTCTCCAACTTCTCACTTGGCCGACATTCAATATTTGATATATTTGATCGTGCCATGTTCTGAGAGCCGAAAAATACGCACTGTTACATCTGATCTTGGAGGGTAAGATTGAGGGTCGACGAGGTGTTGGGAGAAGGCATGTTTCCTGGCTGAGGAACATCCGAGAGTGGACAGGGCTAAGGACCGTGGAGGAGCTGTTTCGGGCGGCCCAGGACAGGGAGGCCTACTCAAGGGTGATAGTCAACGTTGGGGAGACCTGACAGGACACGGAAAGAAGAGAAGAACGTACCACGTTTTCCTCGGTCTTACTCTATTTCTTGTAATGGCGTAATCCATAAAACTCTCAAAATTTAAACCGTAATCCGAGGAAGATTATGGCAACTTTGTAGGTGAAGATATTTCATCTAAGAATAAAGCATTCGTTTGACGTTACCTCTTGCAAGCATGATGATGAAAGAAAACATTACTTTTAATTTACTATTGAAATATTTTAAAAACCATCTCGAATATACAAATACTACTTTTGCAACTTTGCTAGTCATAAACTTCTTTGGTTTTACGACTTTGCAGGGATTGCAGCGTGTCTCGCCTCGCCTTCCTTTTCTAATGAGGTTTTGAAGGATACTGTGTCGTTCATCTTAAGCTGTGAAGTTCTTCTTTGTACGTACTTTTGTAATAGAAAAGTTGAAACGTTGCATTTAAAATGCAGTATTGTTACATTCTATCCGAAGTAAACCATTCATGTGTACTAAATAGATAATAACACAATTTATTAATAAGTGACATTAATGTGACGTAAAATATACCAACATCACGAGACAGTTTAGCTAGTAAATACGATATGTTATATACTCGTATAAAAAAGAAAAGGAAATGTTCGTTTGTGTGTGTCATAAAGGCTCAAAACTGTTCGACCGATTTCGCTGTTAATTTCACAATTTGTTTCTTTTAGTGCCAGGAGTGGTTATATCCTGGTTCTTATACTGTTTCTTATAATGTGTATACAAACATTAGTGGAATAATCTTGCAATCTAAGAACAATTAAAATAATTACAACAAAAACATAGTCTTAATCTTTCTCGGCCGAAACCGGGTCGTTTTTAATATTTAGAAAGGGTTGGTTATTTAGAAAATATTTATTATATTTTACGGGAGTAACACGTATCGCTTTGCTAGGGCATTATCAAATATGGTGAGGATCAAACTTAATAACAATGTGACTAGACATAACGTTTACGTTTTATAAGGAAGTATTTTATTTATCTACAATAAAATATCGTAAAAGTAAATTAATGTAATGAAATTGAGTGTAGGTACCAGTTTTTTTAGATCAACTTAATGCATATTTTTGCACCTGTTTTGATTGCTTAATCTCCACCAACACGAACATTGGCATGAAACGTCATTTTCACGATGGAGAGATTAATTTGTATCTTGATCAAGTGTCACATACAATTAATTTATAATGTTTTGCATTAACACAATATTTTTACTTAAAAAATGCAATGAATATTCTTATATTCTACAAGTTGAGTATGACCACATAATTATAATATAGACATATTATATATAATATTATATTAGTGCATTTCTACATAGTAAATCTACGGTAGTTATATTTCGTCTGTCGTCACCATTAAATGGCCTAGTGTCTCTATATATTAAACTTTTTATTATACGTGCATATTTTATACGAGGAATATGATATTTTGTTAATTTAATTGTATGCCTTAATTGTTTCACTCATATTATATACCATATGTTTTCTAGTTATTTTAAAAGCATTTTTTAATATATGGGCTGGTATGCGTAAATGTCTTTTACTTTTATGTTTTCAATATTATTATGAATAAAAACATCTGTTTTCTAGAAGTTTTATTATATTTTACGTAAATGACATGTTTCGTCTTGTAAGGGCAGTGTCAAATGTTTGATATTTGATTATGCGGCATCCAATATAATATGAGACAACAAACATTTGATAATGCCTTAACAAAGCGAAACGTGTCATATTCATCATACGTTTTCATTCGCATTGATTATTTAAAAAGTAATTTTACATTAGTTTTCAAGAAAAAATATTGTTATACAATATAAGTTTTCAAACAATGAAGTCCCAGAAGAGCCATGGATGCCGACAGATCGACTCTCCCATTATGTTATTATCCGAACAGCTGTTTCTAGCCCCTTACGTTTGAACGTTCTGTATCGAAGAACTGATCATTAACAGGCCTATGATGAAGATTACCTCAATCGGACATTGCAGAAACGCCATAAAGTTGATGGCGAATTTTATTGCATACTAATGGCTAATGACAGTCGATCATTAAATCAGGTTTACGCCTGTACAGACAGTTCAGAATCTTATTCAAGTTTCTAGCATTCCTAGACACAGTTCACGGTTAACCAAAACTCTATGTTTTATTTATTATGTGCATTGATTAGTTTGTATTATTTTCGTATTGTATGTACACGAATAAAACGGAATGTATTCCGCTGTTGCAACATTTAGCTTATTTAGACATTTTATTTTTACTAAATCTGGGGTCAGAAGGAGAATTGGTAGGCCTAGATTCCGATAGGAAGTTGAGGTGATGAAGAACGCTGCACTACTACTTCGAATGAGAGACTGGAAGGTCGCAGCAGGTTACATAAGTTATCGCAGGCGAGGACTTATGGAGGACAAGGCTCGATACGAGCTAGAAGTCATGGAAGAAGAAGAAGAATATTTATTTTACTTTATTTGCTATAATTTTGAATTAAGTAAACAAATCATATGTCTGCTACAACCGTCACGTTATTTTGAATAAACTATTTATGAATGTGACTCATCCTTCCACTATGCCAAATAAATTTAATCCCATAACAGTACAATTATTGTCGACCAGAGAACGATGAAGATCACACGTAAACTGTATGTTAAAAATAAGATAAATGATATTTTAAGCATTATTGCAACAAATGTATATTTTCCGATAACGAAGTCATAAACATTAACCATTTTCAAAAAACTTACTGGAGAAATTAATTATTGGCTTATATGATCGAAAAACATAAAACAGGCGTATTCGCCTGTTTTCTAGAAGTATTATTTTTTTTCATGGGAATGACTTGTTTTGCCTAGCTAAAACATTATAAAATATAATATTTTGTTTTTTCCTTAGCAAGGTGAAACGTGTTATTCCTATAAACTTTTATTAAACTTCTAGAAACCTGACGTATTAATGCTTTTAAATAGTATTGTAATTTATATCATTGTTCAAGAAACAACACATTAATAATGATACTTCATTTTGCTTTGGAAATTACTTTGATAAAATATGTTTTTACAAAAAACACAATTAAGAATATAACATGAATTTTTATTGAAGACAAATAAAAAAAGTACTTATACACGGAAATAATTTTAAGCAGAATAAAAATGTGTGCTCTCTAACTAAAGAAATTAGTGATTTTAGATTCTGATGTCAATGAGGTTAGGTTTGGTTCCGATAAAGGTTAGGTTTTAATCCGTCGTTTTAATCAAGCCGACACTGATAATGTGTACACCGAATCCTTACACTTCAATTAGATTAATTACATATTTTTGCATTTATCTACGTAATAATTTATTGGTTATGTTTACCTATACTACATGTGCACTTATGTATAATGCGTCGGAAGGGTTTTGATCTCAGAATACTGGCCAGATTCAACGGTTTTCTTTCCAAGATCACCGATAATGTTAAATATGGATACTGCTGGCTTCACTCATCCAAATTTATTTGGTTTACAAGACATTCAGATGGCGAACGTAGATATTACCATAAATTCTTTAAAAAACGTATCGCGCCAACTATCAATAAACCCGAGAGAAATCAGATTAAATTACATTAATACGAAGATTTGAAACGTGTATTAAAGATTTTAATTTTATCGCACGTGCAAGCGGCACGCGGTTAATTTATTCATTGCGTATTTTGAGAAAAAAATCTTGAATGTAATTGAGTGAAACGTACAGATTTTTTTACTGCGTGTTAGTCTAACGCTATTTTTGATCATCTTTAGAAATATGCATGATATCAAATATTTCATCATTACGGCGATAACCTGGTAGTATTATGCGTATTGCGAATTTATTTTATCGATACACTATTTCTCTATCGCTAACCAATGATGCCACCACCAGGATTGTATAAAATCGAGTAGGTACTTACCACCATAATGTTAGTAAGGATACTTTTTTAATTAATTAATATATTAATTATTTGATAAACTTCAGGCGCGCTTTAATTCTATTATGACGAATTTTTCAATGAATTGAAAACAAGTTTTTCCACTTTATTGTTTTCTTTCCCTTTTCTCGATATGCGCTCCCGATGATAAAGGTATAATTATTTTGAAAATAAATTCAATTAACACGAATGAAAACGCCTGTTTTCTAGAAATTTTATAATGCCTTAGATAAGTAAAACACGTCATTCACATAAAATATAATACAACTTTTATAAAACAGCAGTTTTCTTTCGTATTAATTTTTTAATATGGAGCTTTACATCATTGTTCAAGAAACCATTAAATGGTTAACTAAATAACTAACCATCACGCCGTCTCCCCGAAGGGATACAGAAATAACGGACTACCACACTTTTCTTTCCTGACATATTTGTCTCGATTCCTCAACATTCATTTCATAAGATTTCTTTGACTCTTCGCGTGGCCGATATTCTAATTTTATTTGTTTGATCGTGCCACGTTTTCTTCGCTCTTCCTCTATTTCTAGTTCCATTTAGATCGTTAACATATATTTATTTTAGTATTGCTTTAGTATTTATAGTATTGCTATGTGTGTACGGCGGGACATCGAGGAAGAGTAGCGTAGCTTTAATGTGGTCTGGGTCCCCCTTGGTTGCAAATATATGTATATTATTATTATTATTTTTAACGTAAGTCCCGCATGGACGGGGGACGGGCCTAGGGAGTGCACGAGTGAAGCTGACGAAAGGCGCCGCTGCGCCTATAACAGCTTCGGGTAAGCGGAGGGAGCCCTCTATGTCTCGGCCATAATTATTTCTTTTACCATTCATTCGTCATTCATTCTTTCCAAGTGTCCAAACCATCTTAATGATCCTTCCATTATTTTGTTCATAACACCATCATTCGCACCGCATTCACTTCTTATATTTTCATTCGACACTCGATCATACATTGAGTTTCCACACATTCGTCTAAGAGATCTCATTTCTTATGCATTAATATGAATGAATAGGTTTTTAATCTAAATACATGTTTAAGGTTTAGAATCATAAAATGGAATCCTTCAACACGTTAATATAACAATTTTAGCAATGTTAAACCCATTCGGTAATCCGTAGCGATAAGACACATACTTAACATGGTATGATGGCTGAATGCAAAATTAGCAGAGTTAGTTCCTTTTTGCGGTGCATTATGTTAATCGGGATATCCGCGAGCAGCCATCCATCACCCTGACGAGCTGTCGTTACCATGGCTTGGAGGTCGCCCCTAGTGATGGACCGCCAATCATTACAATAATCGAGCCATCAGAATATCGGTAATTATTTCGATGTAATGGAAATAATCAAACGACTTATATTTTATTCTAAGAAACTTGTATGTTTACAAGAGAAGTTAAAATATTTATTAGAAAAATACATGTTTCGCTTTATTAGAGTATTATTAAATGAGATATACAACCAATCCGAAATACGTCACGTTAAAATTTTATTATTTTTTTCTTAAAATATTTATATCAATATTAATGGTAGCTTTAGTACCAAATGGTGGCGTAAAATAAACTTTACGTTATATTGTTAAGAATCGAAGAAAAAAAGCGTATCATCCCTATCGTGAAGAACGATAGTACTTATCCTTGACATTTATAAATTAAATATTTTTCTAAGTTAGGAATGATTGCGACGTTTTCCGGATTGAAGTTGAGTTGATATGACGAAGTTGAAGCGTCAACCCTTGAAACCTAACCAGTATGAAAATAGAAGATACGGAATATTTCCTCATGGATATTACGAGTATTCTTAACTAAATAAAATAAATATAATTTTTTTTTTAATATCTTACTACTTTTTAATTTATCGAGTATTTTTTTAATTTTCGATTTTTATTTTCTCGAAAGTCCCTCTCTAGTCTCACCTTGTCTGTTTTACATTCTAAGGGTGCGAGAGTTAAATCATTGAGGGGGTGCATATTTTAATTAAAAGCAGAAATACGCAATTTGTATGTACGATAATACTTGAGGTCTAATTGCTTTTTGAGTCGTAAGTCCACATAATATTTTATAAGGCAACTTTTGCATAATATTATATAATAAGACACTGATCTAAACAATACAATATGATAGAATACCGAAAGATGAAATATGGAAGACATATAAGGCAAATAATTGCATCATAAGGAAAATTAAAAAAGCAATCTTGAAATGGTTTGGACGAGAAAATAATGGTTAAAATGTTGTATTATGTACAAACAGTGTGAGTGGAAAGAGAAGCCGTGGAAGACCAAGGTACACATGGCATGACCAAGATAACTAAATACGAGTACTAAAAGGTGACCATGTGCATGTTACCATGCATGAATGTAAAGGAATCTCTAGAAGTATTAGAACAGAGCAGTATGGCGATCTATTCTCTCTGCCGACCCCATCGGGAAACGGCATTATGGTTATTTAGTTATCTAAACAAATATTAAAAAAATATGCAATGCTAATCATAAGATGAATCTAAATATCAGGAATAAATTAATAAGAAACATGTATGTTCATTATTTTAATATTTTGCAATATAAATTTTAATTACTGACATGAATTTAATGCCGATTAAACGTGTTTATAGACAGAGAATCGAAATAAAAAAAACAAGCGATTACATAATAATTTTATTGAAATTATAATTAAAAAGCAAGACCCAAAAAAACATATTTAAAATTTGGAGAATAATTTTGACTAGGAAATATATAGATTGAAATTAATATTATGAAATATAAAATACATCTTTAACGTTAAAAAAATACGTATTATCCTAAATCACCCATTTAGGTAGAAATTATGAATAATACTCCTTTTAAATAAGAAAATTATAAATTTGAGATGGAAAAAATTTGGTATTTTACATTTTTTTTTATCCAGAACTAAAATCAAGCCAAAAAAATGTAATTTTTCATATTCTGACGAATTATATCATAACTGTGGAATTTTATAATGATGACTTTTTTCAACACTGCTTTTCCAATTTTGGGATTATTTTTCTCTCCGTTTACAAAGATATAATACTTTTATCGTCGATAGAATGCTATAAAACTTTCATATCTTTCTCCAGATGACAAAGGTAAAATACTCGTATCTTATAAACATGTCTAGAAAAATACACTAAAAAGAGTAAATAATGGGTTAATTCATAATCAAGACAATATATAAACTCATGAAATAAATACAAAAAAAAAATTGATTTAAATATTCCTAGCATAGATGTAAGTATACTCGTATATATAGATATGCAAAACAAAATTGTTTCTCAAGGGGTGTGTTAAACTCCCGTTTGATTGCGCTGTTTCTGTTGTGGTTCAGATCCGATTTGCAGAACGGTTTCAATACGGAACTTCATCTCATAAGCTCATAAGAGAGGGAATCAATAGCCCTCGAAGTTTGCTTCGGATATATTCACATACAGTTAGTCCCTATTCAAAGTCGTCGGAACTGTCAATTGATTTCTCTGGGCCGCGCTGCTGTGCATACAAATGGGGTACAGTCTGCTGCATAAACAAAATATATATTATATTTCGTTTCCAGTTGTTCGTCTACAAGTATTTGTATACATTCAAAATGTTGTAAAAAACAAAAACTGGTCAAAATTATAGCATATAGATTGGAGTGACTTCTCCAGGCGGTTTCTAGCAATGCGGTAAATGGCGGTAGCCTTTCATATTGCGTTAAAAAGATCTTCTGCTTAATGCTTAAAATACAATCTTCATAGATGGCGTTAGTGTGTAGATTGAATATACTACCATGCAGAGGGTGGTGTTGCTGATTAACATATATACAACTTCCAATAATTTGTCAGACATGGTGGTCATAAAAAAAAAAATGTGGAATGGGGGAATGTTGTATTACATAAAGCGTGCGCTTAACCCAACCAATGAGAGGTCATAATTCCTGTAAACACCTTGAACAACCATATTCTGTTTCCAATTTGCATCTTTGTCTCTATTGAGATACAATTGATTCTTGTATAAATTAAATATTCATTTTTTACTAAGCATGTATTCCCATTTGCACGAGACTTTTCCGTACGCATATGGGCTATGAAAATCAAAAGCGTAGTCCCATTTTTCAATATCTCTTTTGGCATTTATTAATATACTACATAAAAGGAGTTTCGACCCTGAAATTTTCAAAAAATCAGAGGAGATCAAAAGGAATCAGAGGATATCACAGCAACAATAGAATACATCATGTACGATTCAAGATTCGCAGACTAAAGGTTATTTTGAAATAAATTTGATTTAAAAGAGTCTATTTAATTCTATTTTTATTTTTTGTACACTTTGTATATAAAACACTTATTATAAAAAAATAAAACTATATAGACACGTTTCGGACAAACAGTCCTTCTTCAGTAAAGATACATTTTTAAAAATATTATAAAATTGTTGATGTTTACATGATTTGACAGATGTTATTAAGATTTATTTTGGAACGTTTATGCTTTTGTTATAACAAATATTATAATTCAATTTAAATTTTAAAATAATAATTTTAAGTTCTTATTGGGGTTCGGGTAATTACTTACAACAAAGGAAATAAATCAAAGATTGGACTTAACGATAAATTTATTTGGTTATTTATAATATTTTCTTTATTTTTAATAGCTTTTTTAATTCCTTAAATGTCGAGATTGCTCAAAGTTAAATTTCTATTATTAACATGCAAAATTTCATATAAGTAATTTCATTAGTACATTTTAATTTCAGCTTTAACTCCAGTCTGTCGATGCCAGCGAGCCTGGCGAAATAGGTTGCTGTCAAAATATTGTAGACAAAGTGGTTTATGTTATCATTATTTAATGTATTATACTCGGTCAGGAGGTCAAAAAAGCGATTTTCAAGAATTTTTCCCTGAGAGACATTTTAATTTATAAACAAACAAAAAAAAAATGCGTACATTCGGTAGCTTTAAACTATATTTAAATAAATATATGTATTTTTAAATAATGATTTTAAATGTAATTATAGCTAATCTACGGGAGCCCCCCCACCAAATAGTGGTCTGTCGGTGAGCACGATATCAAAGTTTCTAAAGCACCAGCACATGTTTGCAAACTTACCGAGACGTTTTTACAAATATGCGAGTGACTTCGAGAATATGGATTCGGATTGACTTGAAATTTTTTATGTATATATTATACTTAAATATATACATTAAGAAAATAAATTATAAACATATCTTCTTCTTCTTCGTATATACATTAAGAAAATAAATTATAAACATATCTTCTTCTTCTTCTTCACTTTTGATAGACTCAGGAGTCTCTTATTTCAGGCGGGTCCTTTTGAGACGCTGAACTCCAGCTTTCTCTCCATCGTTTCGGGGGTCTTCCTGGTCGGCGTTGTCCGAATGGCGTTCCATGGAGAGCTATGTATGGTATCCTATTTGAGCTCATTCTTTCAACATGTTAATGCCAGTATCGATATCTTTGACGTCCTATCTGACCACACTATAAATATATATGTTCTGAAAATCCTGACTGCGTATAACCACTCGATTTATTGGGCTGACTGTATAAGGTATCGACGTACGTGAGTCTCGAAATTATTCATCTCTCGCCTAATATCAATAATCACAAAAACGACAACCAGCCAGAATGCAGGCACATAATAACAGTAATTCAAAAAATAATATCATAATTTATATTCAGTACACGGGACAGATTAACATGAAAATTAGTTAAAATTGTTATAATGACGAGTGTTATAATCCGAGAGTTAGATCTCAAAAAGAGTTTGAGAAATCTTTAAAAATCGAGCGAAAACCCTTTTTATTTAATTTTAATTAGACATTTGAAATTAAAATTTTTAATTGATTTATTTATTTAAATAGACATTACACATATAAATACATTAAAGTTACCGATTTGGAAGAATATATCGTCATAGTAACAAATAAACAAACAAACAAACAATCACGCCGTTTCCTCGCAGGGGTAGGCAGAGAGAATGGACCGCCACAATACTCTATCCTGGCAAACCTCTCGAGCTTCCTACGTTACATTCATACAACGAGTCATACACGCACGTCGATACCTCCGACTTCTAACATGACCAACCTTTAAATTTTGAGTAATTTGGTCAAGTCATGTTTTTCTCGGTCTGCCTCGACTCCGTACTCCATTTACATCATTAACGTATACTTCCTTAACCATTCTTTCTCCACCCATCGTTCCATATGTCCGAACCTCGCAGCGATCCTTTCATAATTTTGTTCATAATACCTTCTTCCGCTCTACATTCCTTTCTTATATCAGCATTTAAGATTCTGTCGTATATTGTTCTACCACACATACCTACGTCTTAGGGACCTCATCTTTACCGCATTTATTCTGCTTTCATCCTTCTTCTGCTAGTTCAATGCTTCGCTTCAATACATTAGGGATGGGACCAGAACTCCATTGTGAATCGACATAGTAACAAGTGAACAATTATAACGCCAATGGGGCTGAATACTTTTATGAAAGGGAAGATCGAGGGTAGGTGCGGTGTGGGAAGACCTTAAATGTCCTGGCTTGAGAATAAATGTGAAAAAAATATCACCATAAGAAATCCATAATTATGATTCATGTGCTAACTTAGTTAATTCAGTACACAATTGAGTTCTAGTGCCAACCCTCATGTTTAAAGTGAAGCTTGGAGCTGGCAAAAGAAGGATGAAAGCAGGATAAACACCGTAGAAATGTTATCACTAAGAAGAATTGCGGGAAAACGTTGTATGATAAAATACCGAACGATGAAATAAGAAAGAAATTTATTTATTTATTATTATGATGATTTGTATTTTAAGTGGGTCGTTTTGTAAAATCAATTACTCCAAAGGCGCACTAGGAAATGACTGACCGAACAGTGCAGTCTTCAGATGTTTCTTAAATTTAACGTCACTATCCTCATACTTAATACTAACATGGAGGCTATTCCACGCCAACGGACCCGCAACGCTGAAAGCACGATCATAGAAACATGCTTTATTGTCAATGTAAGGCAGATGACTGCATCATGGATAAAATTTAAAAAATGATCCCTGTGATGGTTTAGACATTTAGAACTAATGGATGAAAGTAAAATGGTTGAAATTTGTACACAAGCAGCGTGAGTGGACGACCAAAGAAAACATGGCATGACCAAATTAATAAATTACTAATAGGCGGCCACATTCGAAGTCGGAATAATCGACGTGCGTGCATGGTACGATGTATGAATTTATAGGAATCCCGAGAGGTATGCCAGGACCGAGAATTGTGGCTATCCATTCTCTCTGCCTACCCTTCCGCGGAAACGGCGTGATGGTTAGTGAGTTAGTTAGTTTTTTTAATTTATAAATGTATGCGTATGAAAGCTTGGGAATGATAAATATTTTTTAAACAAAATTGAAACATTTATTATTGTATACAATCTCTTGTTCAACTTATTCTCACCCCTTTTTAGTTCATGATCTCAATAGCAGACGCGTAATGGTCCATCTAGCTGGTGCTAATTGCCCCAGCACCCACTAATGGGGCGGCCTAACCTCGGAGAGATCTCTCCAGCTGCAGCTACCAGTATTACAGATTACAGGTGGGGAGGGTGATAGATTCCATGGAAGGTACGTAGTATTAATGAAGTAAGAAATCTTATTTTATATATTTAATAAAACTTAAACTTAAAAGTCATACTAAATGGTTAGGAATTTTTGTAATCGTATTTTTATAAAATTATTATTTTTCAATTAAAAATATCTCATCTTTGCATAACTTTTGATAATGTTAAACAAGTTGAAACTTATAAACTGTTATATTAAAAAACTTTGTTTTATGTACAATACCACAATTGCATTTTTATTTTACGTGACAGCTGTTTCGTCAACCTATGTTGACATAGTCAGGTGTTACAATAATATGTCAAATGTCGATTTTTCGTGATTTTTCGAACCTTTATGTGTATTTGTTCCTATGTCAATTTGAATAATTTCTTTGATATAATTTTGAAGTTCTTGCTAGAGTTGAGTAAGGTACCTAATTATTTTAATTAAAAGAACGGTTAATTACTATTTATAGGAGAAAATATTAAAGATGGAAAATATAATAATAAATAATAATAATAATAATAATAATAATAATAATAAAAACAGTAATTACAAGGAACAATTACACATAATATAGAGTCAAAAACGATCAAACAAAATAAATTAATGACGATAAACAATAAAAGGAATTGATTACATTAATAGGAAAGGCGACAAAAGTTGAAGGTAGTATTATTATTTTTTTGCTAGATTGTCCCGACGAAAAGTTTTAATGTATTATACTATATACTAATGGGGAATAAGCTGGAATTGAAGAATAAGATGATACTTAAAACTAAACCATTAATGATAATACCGTTTTACCAAAGAGATGGACAGAAATAATGGAACTCATTGATGTTCTTACAAACGATTCCTCAACATTTATAAATCGTGTCATGCACGATAGTCAATTTCTTAAATTTTTCATATATCACATAAAATTTAATACAACTAACTATAACTAACCATCACGCCGTCTCCCCGCAGGGGTAGGCAGAAAGAATGGACTGCCACACTTTTCTTCATCAACATTCATACATCGTGTCATGCACGCGCGTCGATTTCTCTGACTCCTCACATGGCCGACATTCAATAATTGATTTATTTGATCGTGCCACGTTTTCCTCGGTCTTCCTCTATTTCTGGTTCCATTTACATCATTAACATATAATTTTTTTACCATTATTTCTTCATTCATTCTTTCCATATGTCCAAAACCATCTTAATGATCCTTTCATTATTTTGTTCATGACACCATCATTCGCACCGCATTCACTTCTTATATTTTCATTCGACACTCTATCGCACACAGAATATCCACACATTCGTCTAAGAGATCTCATTTCTACTGCATTTATTCTACTTTCATCCTTCCATTGCCAGTTCCATGCTTCGCTTCCATACATAAGGGTCGGTAGAAGCACACCATTGTACACTGCCATTCTAGCTTTTTTGGATAGGTTTTTGTTTGCGATGACAACTTTAAGTGCACCATTCACTTTGTTGCCTGCCCCAACCCTTCTTTCAATATCCCTCTCCACTCTCCCATCTCTTGTTAACATACTACCTAAATACACAAACTCAACTACTTGCTCCAAATTTTCACCATTCACGCTAATGTTGCAGACTGTCATGGTTTCTTCCTTTTCAAAAATCATTACCTTGGACTTATTAACATTCATCATCAGATCATTTCGCATGCATACCTCATACATTCAATCCACCAGGACTTGTAGTTCATGTTCGTTGTCAGCAAGTAGGACAGCGTCATCCGCATACAAGAGACAGCTTACTGACACTCCGCTCATTTTGGCACCTACATCCAACCCTTTCAGCTCTTTCATACAATTGTCCATATACAGATTAAATAACCACGGGACATTACGCAACCTTGTTTGACACCTTTATTGATATCAAACCAGGCTGTAAGATCTCCATTTACTCTGACACTAGCAGTGCTTTCGTGTATAGCGACTTAATGGCCGTGATCAGTTTTGTACTTATTCCATATTCAGACAATATTTTCCACAACTTTTCTCTATTAACGTAATCATATGCTTTTTGTAAGTCGACAAACGCACAGAAAAGTTTGCGATTTTTGGCCAGAAACTTCTCTGTCAATGTACGAAGTCCAAAAATTTGATCCATACATCCTCTGCCATTCACAAAGGCACCTGGCACATCCCAAACTTTGTCAATCGTCAATTTTCTTACTCTTTATATTAAAATTCTGCTATAGACTTTACCAACGACACTCAAAAGACTAATAGCTCAGTGGTTTCCACATTCCATACGCGATCCTTTTCCTTTGTACAGGGGCATAATTACTGCTCTCCTCCAGTCTAGCGGCGAATATCCCTCCTCCAAGCACTGGTTAAATAACTTACATAACCTAACATAAAATTTAATTGATTAATTAATCTACCGCATATATAACTAGAAAACTCCAGGTGTTTATAAATAGGTGTTTCCGTTCAATATAGAAGAAGTTTTGGTCCTAAATAGTATAAAATGCTGTTTCATGAGCCTTGTCATGCAAAAGGCCCGAGAACTAGTCGCTAGGCGTAAATTGGTCACACCGTGAGACGAAACCTTGCTTGGGCACTAGATTGGTCCCCTGTGGGCGGAAAGAGGTAGCAAGTCCGACTTAGTGCCACTTGGAGAAGAACCCTAGAGGACGAGGTTATAGTTAAGGTGGCAAATCTTACTTTGAGTGGTGTTAAGCATTAGGCATGCGATATAGTCGGGTGGAGAAGAATTCTCAAGACCCTGTGCACCACGAGGGTGGAGAGAACAAGAAAAATAAGACAAATTCATTTCAACAGTTTCCATTGTGAACGTAAACATTTTTAAACTTTCGTATGAATCACTTAATTTGTGGGTGATATTATTAAATTAAATAATAATACACATTTAGTAAATTTTTTAACACCATTTTATTTGGTAACACCGACCGGTTTCGCTTGGAGCGTCGTCAGGGTGAGAGAGTAAACTGACAACTAAACAGTTTACTTTCTCACCCTGACGAAGCTCCGGCGGGAGCGAAACCGGTTTTATGTTACCAAATAAAGTGGTGTTAATACAAATTTCTAAAAGTGTATTATTATTTTATGTAAACATTTTTCACGATCTGATTTTCCGTTTTGTCCAAACTTACTTCATATGGTCACAAAACTCTTGAACAATTTCAGTCTTTTTGATGATTTTATTCCAAGCTTCTTGATCCTGCGTCTGTCACACCCAACAGTGCGCTTCGCTCAACCTAGCTAGATCAACCAGAACATTATCTACGAGTATTAGGGGCTGTCTAGGTCTCTGGCCTGTCTTGTCGCGTACCGGATTTTGATTGCTCTGGTCTTTCCAACTCTGAATATATACCCAATGCATGCTAGGCGACCGGCTTTCAGGGTCTTGTATTCATCGTAGGGTACGTAGTGCATCGTACGGATTTATTGGTTGCTCCTTGATGCCTCCAAGTTTCCGCTGCAACACTAAGTCTGGGTCCCAGGATCATTCTGAATATCCTATTCTCAAATCTATAGATTATTTTTTACTGGCTTGATGATGGCGTTATAAAGGTAGGTAGGTACTGTGATATGAAATATACCCCGTACCACCTATGCACATCTAATGATACTCGGCCGTTACGGTAACGACAGGCGGGACAGCGATCGCCATCGATTAGACCTCTTCTACAACAATTTCCAGCTCGGGTACCTACTTATCTTTTATGCCTTCCAACAAAAATACTGATATTACTCAGCAGACATCAAAGTACTTACATTTAAGTTCGCTCTTAGTGTATATATGGCAGTTCTATTAATTGGCACCCGCGGAATGTAACCGTAGCGTAAATGTGTTATCTTGATCAGATGCGCTTTGAATTTTTAAATGAACATATGTGTGTTTTTTAATGCATCAAGTTTATTAATATTACATTACAGTTGTAACTATTATACGAGTATATATGAGCATCTCGGGGCTATCTATGAGAGAAGGTTAATTTTTCACGCTCATGTTGAGAGAATTTGTGGCATTGCGCTGAAGATGTTGGGCTTCATCATTCGGACCGGAAGGTTTTTCAGAGATCCCAATGTGCTCAGAGAACTATACAATTCATTGGTTCGAAGCAGACTCGAAAGTGGTTCTGTGATATGGAGTCCGCACGAGGCGAGATATTTCCTTATGCTGGAGAGGGTTCAGAAAAAAAAAATCTGAGGTATCTCTACATGAAGGGGTATGGTAGCTATCCATGGCTCTATCCCCCAGCGTTTCTTTTGGGAATGTTAGGGTCTAATTCTCTGCAGCTTCGAAGAGACGGGTTTTTCATAACCCATTTCTTTAGATTAATTAGGGGATATTTTGAAAACTCAGCCGTGCTGGAGGGTGTTGGTCTTTTTGTTGCCGACAGATATCTCAGACAGCGCCAGCATCGATTGTTCTTTCTTCCGGCCGCAGAGAACTAACCTGCCTCTAATAATGCTGGTGGGAAGAGCAATCAGTCTGCTGAATAAGATTACCTCGGAGATCGAGGTCTTTCATATTAGTGAAAGTACGTTCAGTAGAAAAATAACTTTAGAGAGTATCTTGTCTTCCTGACATTTTTACATTGTTTGATTAAAAAAAACATCATTGGTATTTGCATATGAAGTTATTGTCGACATTTATGTTAGGTACTTCTTAGTATTGTTTTTCAATTATCATCTAAAACACTTCACTTGCATAAATGACTGCGAACGGTTTCTAATTATTGATTAACTGACCTACATTTTGATACATCATTTGCATCAAACGCAAGTTGCATTTAACGTGTGCATATTCCTAATAAGGATAGCCATGTACTCGGTACCAATATAACCGCTTTCACGGACCGTCGGCACGTCGAGAATATCTAAGGTATTGAATGGGCTAGACACATTTGGTTAGCTCGGATCTTCGAACTATTTGAGTCCCTTTCGGCTTGTATGGTTTTCCCACGACCAGAAGATATTCCGGAGACGGAATGGATAAAAACTTGCCCGGGTTCCCAGTCCGACCGCTAAGAGATGGTCAATATTTGAGGGCAGCTCGGGAGCCGTTCATGTATTTGACTTTATTATAAGAGGCACAGGGAAAGCAATTCAAGCTACATTGTAATAATTAACGTTAATATTTCATAACAGTGTAATGCATGTAGTCGATAACTAACTGAAGGACCAGAAAGTTCACACTATTTTTCCTTACATATGTTTTCATCTCCTCAACCTTCGAACATCGGATCATGCGAACACATCGATTTCTCTGACTTCTTAAATGGCTGATATTAAAAATGTTATCAAACTTGGGCCATACTCGGGTAGTTAAAAATGATCGTGCACTTGATTCTCGCCACATTTGATAATAAAGAACCTGCCTCCGGTGATGCCGGTGGGGAGAGCAATCAAATTGCTGAACATGATCGCTTCGGAGATCGATGTCTATCATATTCGTGAAAGTACGTTCAGAAGACAAATACTCTTGACTTTGGAGAATATCTTGTATTCCTAATCTCGAACCATCTCTCATGCGTTCCTGGTATTAAAATTTTTTATGTTTTTCATGTTCTCAATGGATGCTTTAAACTAAAATTGTTGTTTGTAATATCTTTTGAGAAAATAAATTGATTTGATTTGATTTGAAAAAAGGGCGAAACATATCACTCCATCTAAAATATGTATAGTAAAACTCCTAGAAGACGTTGACGTTTTCATTCGTATTAATTGAAAATAATGTAATCCCCTGTTTTGGCAAAAACTCTATGATACTTCAACGTTTTTAACGGTTTACTTAGAAACACCGCTAAAATATCACAATTTATTTATTTAATTTCTATGAAATTGTTGTACCAATAGGACTAAGAACCTTCTCAGTGTAGAAATGAGAACCCGATGCTCAATCGCAGGCATAACCTTCAGAGATCGTATCAGAAACGAGACGATAAGGACTGTTTGTGGAGTTGAAGACATAGTAAGGTGGGGAATAGATCATGTGGACCGCATGGAGGATTCAAGAATTGCAAAAATTGTTAAAGATGAAAACCCCAGCAGTAAGAGATTACTAGGAAGGCCGCAGAAGAGATGGAGGGAAGTTTGGACGTCATACAACCTAAACTAAGAAAAATAAGAAGAAATTGTTGCGACAGCTGTTTTTCCAACATTTGTTGGCATCATTAGATATTAAAAACAATTGTGTTTAACATTATGTTATAAACCACGTTGTTTGCAATACCTGATTACGAAATTGACAGTAAAACCAATCATATTGTTTTTGTTTTTTTTTGTATGCAAATACTTACAAATTATCTTAATAGATGGCGCTAGTATAGATGTCCCTACCAACAGTGACGTTATTAAAAAAATATTAACGTATATACAAGTTCCAAAAATTTGTCCGACGTGGTGTCGTAAGAATGGCGGAATGGTGAATGTTGTTAAACATAAAGTGATCGCTTAACCCAACCAATGACAGGTCATAAGTCCTGTCTCGACTACCATATTCTGTTTTCAAATAATTTACACATTCGTCTCTATTGAGATATAATTAATCCTTAAAAAACAATCATATTGTTTTACAGATCTGATATAACTGAAATAGTCTATGAGATAATAGAGCGTATTGAAAATTTGTCCTAGCTAGCGTAATACATTTAGGGAATTAGATATATTAAATCATAAACTGGGCCAAAACACGCATAGATAATATTTTGTTTATATTTATGTAGACCTTACCTACATTACGAAAATTTATTGTTCTAACCCTTAAATAAATTATTAATTTATTTAGTCTGATAAATTGGTGACACAAAGAGAACATGTTAGAGTCAACGCATACAGGATGATTTTAAACACAATTAAAAGCCTAATGGAGATGATTCTGATCTTCTTTTTATTTTTGTCCTGTCACATCTCCGTTGTGCAAAGGGCCTCAAGGAACCTTCTTCACCCAACTCTATTGCATGCCTGATGCCTAACATCATCCCAAGTGAGGGCTGCTGCCTTAATAATAGTAATAATAATTTGCTAACTTTTAAAGCACCCATTTTGTGATGTAATCACCTCAAGGGTGCATTAAGACGTGTTTTAAATCAAAACGCTGCATCTGATTGATATTCGCGATCGATTAGAAAGCATAATAAAACTAAATATGCAGGTTTTAAATTGGGTATGAAATATGAAAAATATGAGTTTTCAGCTTAGATCTGAAGTCATTTATGCATCTGAGGTGTGAAGGAAGATTGTTCTAAACTGATGGACCGGCTACCGCAAACGCTCGATCAACAAAATGTTGTTTCATTACTCAATGTAAGTACATAAAAATTACATTTGATGCACATTTTCACAAAATAAGAACTTCGAACCGTTGTATACATAAACTGCTTAAAATAACTTTCTAGATGCAAAGGTATTTTGAATACATATTATGTATAAACGCATATTTCGATTGAAGTCCACCTTGAAAACATACGTTGAGAAATAAATCTGGATATATTATAAAAATTAGTAAGTAATATTAATGTTTTTAATGAATACAGAAACCCGATAATCAAGAGAAAATAAAATTTTATTCATCTAATTTATAACATTATGAGAATATTAATATTCATAAAAGTTGTTGATTTTATGACTGCAAGAATAAATGCCTTCATTGAAAATTTCATGCTTACATCCAAAGTTGCAAATAGAAATATATCCACATAAGCAAAGATTAGAATACCGAACGATGAAATAAGAAAGAAATGTAAGGCAGATGACTACATCATGGATAAAATTAAAAAAAGGATCCTTGAGATGGTTTGGACATATAGAACGAATGGATGAGAGCAGAATGGTTAAAAAGTTGTTCACAAGCAGCGTAAGTGGAAAAAGAAGCGGAGGACGACCGACAAAAACATGGCATGACCAAATTAATCAATTACTAAAAGTCGGTCACATTCGAATTCGGAATAATCGACGTCCGTGCATGGGACGATGTATGAATGTAGAGGAAGCCCGAGAGGTATGCCAGGACAGAGCATTGTGGCGATCCATCCTCTCTGCCTACCCCTCCCGGGAAATAGCGTGATGGTTAGTTAGTTAGTTAGTTATATTCAAAGTGATTTTGGATAAGCTAATTGCTAGATTTTGTACAATGGTCTTGAGGAAAAACGTGATCATGTTTGAACAAACAAAAGCGATATTTGAAAAAACATTGTATTTTCGCAACAATTTTCGACACTTTTCACAAACATCTTTCAGACCACAGACGTCCATCTTCAGTGTAAAATTTTTAACTTTTAAACATATTTTCAACCCAATTTGGTGAACTTCTTAAAAATAATCTAAAATCATTTACCACTCCCGTGACGTTATGCCATACATTAGATTTTTTTCAATTTGTAAACAGAATAGGTTTGCAAGAAATTAATGTATTTTTTATCAATACTTTGCCAACAGCATTTTAAATTTCAAAGTTTTGCAAGCTGGCTATGCTTCAATAGAGCTATCACAAATTTACAGAAGGTAAAGCGGAAAAAAATATTAAGAACAAAATAATAATTGGATCACTGCGTTGGTTTGAACATACGGAACGCATGGATAAAATAACACGGCATAGAAAGTATTTTTTAACGATGTGAATGTGAATATAAATTGCAGAGTCGAGGAAGACCGAAGAAAACATGATAATAATAATAATAATAATAATTAGTCTAATTTGTATAGCGCCGTTTTCGTGAATAGCTCACCTCAAGGGCACTTTGACAATGTTTTTAGTCATGAAAGCTGCATGTGACACCAGCAATCAGATAATCGTTTCTTACATTTTATGGGATATTTTGAAAAGGTGGGTTTTTAGGTGAGATTTAAAGTCTGTCGGATTGTCAATGCATCTGAGGAGTGCAGGAAGCATATTCCAGGCGGACGGACCTGCCACTGCGAAAACCCGATCTCCGTAATTTGTCAGTGGGCTGCGCTTTGGCTCAACTAATCTGCCTATTGCCGAGGAGTTTGCTGATCGAAGCGTAGATTGCCGCAAGTTAGGGCTATCAGCAACACAAATTTCAAATATATAGGCTGGTGCCATTCCGTGAAGCGCTTTAAAAACCGCTTTTAAAACCTAATTAATAAATATTTTAAATTGGAAGAATCGACTTGCGTGTATGACTTGCTGTTAGAATGTGGAGGAAACTAGAGAGATGTGTCGGAATAGAGTAGTGCGGTCCAATCTCTCTTCCTACCCTTTCGGAGAAATGGCGTGATGGTATGTTGTTGTTGTTGCTAATTAACTTGTTTTTTACGGGATCGGTTCATTTTATATTATATAAGCCCGATTTGTTGACACAAAAATGCCGTTAAATATTTTTAACATAGATTCCAAGTAATTATATAAATAAAATTTATAGACGTGTGGTCATGCAAAACATTTTGTCGCGATCAGTTGATGATTTACGCAACTTATCGCGCTGATTCTCAAAATTTTTATTATTTTTCACTCGTGCGTCATGCCTTTTCTGGAAATAGGGTGACCCTAAATAATGTATTTAAAAAATTAAATTGAGAAAAATGAAATGAAGGCACAAAATTTTTCTTTTCATGTAATACCCCTGTTTCGTTTTTACATTCCGTTCGTAACCACCCGGAATGGCTTGATAAAATGATATTTTATAAAGAATTAATTACGAATAACATGTTTATGCAAATGTTAGTTGAATGCACATTATCAGCAAGAAGTTAAACCACCGGATAGCATTTGCTTAATACGCGCTCGTTAATTAACATAATCTAATGTTTAAACTTGTTCTGCGGATTACACAGTTCCTTTACGTATCCGAATACTGGCGACATTAATAAGTAAACTGTGTTTACCGCTTAAATAACATTTAAGTACGAGTATGTAAACTACAGTGCCCAATGCATTTGCAAATTAAAGGATTCACATCGTTTATGGAAAACGCTTTGGAGATTTCTATAGTTGAATAAATCGTATTTATTGTTACTAGAACAGTGTTGTTAAACTCCAAATTAAATAATTAATACGAAATTAATCATCTATTTTCTAGAAGTTTTATTAAATTTGAGAATGACACGGCGACCTTCGTGACAGAGTGATAAGAGCTCTGACTGCCATACCGATGGTCCCGGGTTTGATTCCTGGCGATGGGGGTGTAATTATCATTATATCTTCGGTTAAGTGTAATTCACGTGACAATATAATTACTATAGATAAGATATATGTCATGAAAATCAATATAAATAATAAAAAATCATATTGTTTTCAGTAATTGGGTCGAACGACCCGTAAATATACAAAAAATGTAATGATAATTGATAATGCCTTAGCAAGGTGAAACATGTCATTTTCATTAAATATACTAAAAGTTAAAAAAAACTAAATTATTGAATAAATCGATTTATTTATTTCAATGTGTACATAATTGTTCTCGTTTTATATCTTTTGAACCAATGTTAAAATTGAAAATTCTGTCTAAATGTATTTAAAGAAAGTTAATTAAATTACGCGAATCTAGTAACAACCTGTATTGTATGGAATTGACTCTTGTTTTTCTCAGAATGAGGCAGAAAACATGTCACGACCAAACCAATTATATTCTTAAAGTCGGCAATTTTATAACCGAATAAGGTTCATCATACGCTGTTCATATGTGCAGATGATATTATAAGGATTGCTGGATGTCGATGGATGAAAGTGGCAATGGATAGGGGGCAGCGGCGTGCTCTAGGAGAGGGCTACGTTCAGCAGTGGACGACAGACGGCGGATAAGAAAAAGAAAAGCTTTAATTATACACATCCAACAACACAAAATATGGCGTATATAGAAGACATTCACTTTGTGGTTAGATATTTACATTTTTTATTTATTTGTATGTAAAATAAAATAATAAAAACAATGTACTTGGTTTTTCACCTCTATGCGGTTATTTTAATTGCCGACTAGTTTCGCTTGTACCCAAGCTTCCTCAGAGTATAATAACATTATTAATAAAATAATTCGTAATAACGTAAACTGGGAACTGAACATGGATGATCAAGGTGTTTACAGGACTTATGACCTGTCATTGGTTGGGTTAAGCGCACGCTTTATGTAATTACAACATTCCCCATTCCACCTTTGTTATTGTGATCATGCATGACAAATTTTTGGAAGATGTATATATACTTCAAAATCCATATCTATCTTCACGTGTCAGTTTCAGTCAGCCATATATGTAGATTGGTGTAAATCTATGTAGATTGGTGTACCATTTGGTGTAAATCCAGGATTTCGTATACAGGTATAAGTATACATTCACAAATATTTGTTCTTCAAATATTCTGGTCAAATTCTTTGGCATATAGAATGGAATAATACTCCAAGCGGCTTCTAACAATATGTTAGGCGACAGCCTTCGCATTGTGTTAATAAGGTAGTTTGCTAAATGCCGAAAATCATTCTCCATAGATGGCGTTAGTGGGTCGGTTGTATAGGTTAATCTTGAAAAATTCACAAGTGCAACCAAATCTACATAGATGGCTGACTGAAACTGACACGTGAAGATAGATATGGATTTTGAAGTATATATACATCTTCCAAAAATTTGTCATGCATGATCATAATACCAAAGGTGGAATGGGGAATGTTGTAATTACATAAAGCGTGCGCTTAACCCAACCAATGACAGGTCATAAATCCTGTAAACACCTTGATCATCCATGTTCAGTTTCCAGTTTGCGTCTTCGTCTCTATTGAGATACAATTAAAAAAAATCTTAATAACGTTATAATAATAACGTTATTACAAAGCCCTGAGGAAGCTGGGTGCAAGCGAAACTAGTCGGCAATTAAAATAACCGCATAGTGGTGAAAAACAAAGTACAGTGTTTTTTACTTTATTTTAAAAACAAATAATAATAAAAAAAAGTATTATACGAGTATAATAAATGTTTTATTGTGTGGTATTATCGAAGCGTTTCTGATACTTAAAATAAATTGAATAGAAACCACTTATGTAATTTTTTTTAAATAACTACGTACCAATTTAAATTTAGTTAACAATGTAGGAACGTTGGTTTAAGCAAGTATTTCATGGGAGTTTCCAAATTGTAAACTAAAACAATTTGGGAACAAAATGATTAAAAGAGGTCACCTCGGATTACCATTTATTACGGGAAGTATTTGGGATATGGCAATTTATAATATTTTACTATCTATTACAACATAATGTAACTTTTTCGGTCTAAAGGCTTATCCTTTATCTAAAACCCAATATGTCGACGTCGTGTCCTTTTTTGTTCTTTTGAACTTCAATAAATTGGTAACGTTAGGACCGAGCCGAATTCTGTAGGCGATGAGGTAAACAACCGTATTTTCATAATTGAAAAATAAAATTAACCTCATAACCATCACACCGTCTCCCCGAAGGCGTAGGAAGAAAGTATTTCCTGACATATTTCTCTCGCTTCCTCAACATTCATACGATTTCTCTGACTCCTCCCGTGGCCGACATTCAATACTTGATTTATTTGATCGTGCCACGTTTTCCTCGGTCTTCCTCTATTTCTAGTTCCATTTACATCGTTAACATATACTTTCTTTACTGAACTTTACTTTACTTAAGTTTTCTTCACTCATTATTTCCATGTGTCAAAACCATCTTAATGATCCTTTCATTGTTTTGTTCATAACACCATCATTCGCACCGCATTCACTTCTAATGTTTTCAATCGGCACTATCATACACAGAGTATTCACACATTCGTCTAAGAGATCTCATTTCTACTGCATTTATTTTACTTGAATGAAGGGTATGTATGAGGTATGCATGCGAAATGATCTGATGATGAATGTGAATAAGTCCAAGGTAGTGATTTTTGAAGGAGAAGAAATCATGACAATCTGCAACATTAGCGTGTATGGTGAAAATTTTGAGCAAGTAGACGAGTTCATGTATTTGGGTAGTATGTTTACAAAAGAGTGGAGAGAAATATTGAATGAACGGTTGTGGCAGGCAACAAAGTGTACTTAAAGTTGTCATTGCAAACAAAAACATATCCAAAAAAACTAAAATGGCAGTGCACAATGGTGTTCTTATACCGACCCTTTAGTACGGAAGCGAAGCATGGAACTGGCAAAAGAAGGATGAAAATAGAATTAATGCAGTAGAAATTAAATCTCTTGGACGAATGTTTGAATACTCTCTGTATGATAGAGTGACGAATGAAAATATAAGAAGTGAATGCGGTGGGAATAATGGTGTTAAAAACAAAATAATGAAAGGATCATTCATGGTTTGGAAGAAAGAATGATTAAAAAGTATATGTTAACGATGTAAATGGAACATAAATAGAGGAAAACCGAGGAAAACGTGGCAAGATCAAATAAATCATATATTGAATGTCGGCCTCGCGAGGACTCAGAGAAATTTATGAATGTTGAGGAAGCGAGAGAAATATGTCAGGAAAGAAAAATGTGGCAGTCCATTCTTTCTGCCTACTCCTTCGAGAAGACGGCGTGATGATTAGTTAGTTAGTTATTAATATGGAGAATGTATTGCAATTAATGACCGAGTTATTAAATACTCGTATATAAATTTTATGTATTTATTTTATTTAGATTTTAAAGCTACTTTTGTTTACTCCCTTCATATAGATTTAAAGGGTCAGACCAGAGGAAAAACATTTTGACAGATATTTTTATCCAGGTTTGATTAAAATTTCCTGTAAATTGTTTTTCCAACGTTTAAAGGGATTATTACTCCACTCTTTGATGATTATTTTATTAACTCGATGATCTTATACAACCAAGCTAATATACTTGCGACAAAATAGTGAAATTAATCTTTCATAAAAGCGATCACTTTGTGGCATGAATTTCCGTTCAATTAACTTATTCTATAAATATATCATAATATTACTACATTACTACATTGACGAAGCCAGATTACGAGCAAAGTCGGTAGGCGCAATTAATATGTATGTGGGTTTCATATAATACACAGAATATTTTTTCTTAGATGGTTTTGATAGATTGCGGTTAAAAATATAATTAACTGTATGATTTTAGGAAATCACAACACAATTCTCAGTGTCTTGCCTGCTATCGTGCTCAGTGTCTTCACTTCAGGCAAGACACTGAGAGATCGCGTGAGGAACACCAGAATAAGAGAGATATGTGAGGTTGAGGATATTATAAGATAGAGCGGACAGTGAAAAAGGGACTGGTGCGGTCATGTTCAAATAATGGACACCTCTAGACTCCCCTATATTGCATTGCATAATCAGCCTCGTGGAACTTGTCCTCGTGGAAGACATCCAAAAAGATGGAAGGACAGCTGGGAATCTACCTCACAGGAGGAGCAACACTCTGGAGAACAGACCACAAAGGTCTACAACAAGGAAGAAGAAGAAGAAGACAACACAATTATTAACCTTGAATTTAAATATATAATGTTAAAATTGTGTTTTAAAATATAATATTCTAACAATAACAGTTTTTATTTTATTTATTATTTTATTATTCTAGCAATAAACATTAAATGTAATAAAATTATTTTTGATACATATAAGGCGTTAAAACTGTAGAATTCCATAATGTAAAATTTTAATGAAATAACCGGGTGGTGGTCTAGGGGATAGAACGCTTGGCTCCTGATCCAGGGGACATGGGTTCAAGCCTGGACACGACCAGATTCCTTCTTCATAATAATGAGCTATTTTCTGTTCACATTGAAGATTGTAAATAAAAATTCTAATATCGTTGATATAAATCCTTGATGTCAGTATTTAAAAATAAAAATAAATACTGTTTTTTACAAGTTTGATATTATTATTCTCGACATGTATGGACAGTCATATACTATATATTTAGAGAAGAAAACAATTGGTTTAAATTCCTATTTTCCTCATTTTATTATGTGAGTTCAGGATACGTTTTGTATTTTAAGTATATATTATCTAAATAGTTTTTACATCTCTACTATAATTTCAATGATCGATATTGCGGTTTGGACTAGAATTTTGTTTAATAACATGTTTTTTTTAAATGTATCGATTTGTTTGTAATTTTATTTTTATCATATTGACCGTTTCAGTACTAAAGGAAATCCCAAGAACTCTCAAAATGCATTGTTAATGGGTTTTCATTATCTCGTTCAGTTTTTTTAGGTTTGAATCCGTCATTCATGCACTGTCTTAATTCTTGTAAAAAAAATCAGTATTGAAATAGTTAAAACAGGTCTAATTTATATTTTATTCAGTGTAAAAATGTTTTTATGATCCAGGAAAAAAACTGTAATAAAAATCAGTTTCTTAGTTCCAACACTGATTCTGGAATGTTATATTATAATTAAAACACTTGTTTTTTTACCACTTGAGTATTATATTTTAAACGAGTAGTTTCGGAAGCTACAGATGCTTCCATCTATAGGTTTCAATATGAACAACATACAGAGTACTACAATATAAACTACATACATACAATACATATACAGAGTTTATATTGAAACCTGTAGATGGAAGCATCTGTAGCTTCCGAAACTAGTCGTTTAAAATATAATACTCAAGTGGTAAAACACAAGTGTTTTATTTATAATTTAATCATGTCCTACCACAAAGTGAATGCCGAAACAATAAATAACATACTGGAATGTTATAATATTATATACTCGTACACAACTAGTATTATACTGTTATGCATTACAGCTTTAATTTGTATCCTGTCAACAATCTCTGGAATTCGAACATTGAAGAGTAAACAGATCTGATGCGACTCCAGCGAGAGAACGTGACTTTCTCCAGAGTAAAAATATCACAATCCAACATGTTTCTCTCCATTGCCACAGATTTCTCGTTACGAATCGTAAAAATCAAATATTTGTATAAACCAAAGTTTATTGATATTTGGATCTCATCGTGATTTTAAGGAAGCAGCTGTTTTTATTTTACTACCTTAACATTCTGATTGAACATTTTTGAAGTAAGAAGTAGCGTAGTGTTAGGATTACATGAATACAATACAATGAAATTTTGATTTTATGCAATGTTAAAAGTATGATTTAGATACAACTTGAACCCTTCTTCAAAGAGTGATTTGTTACCTTTGTTAAAAAAAATTAATAGAGCACTTCATTTGTGATGAAATACAAGAAATCACTTAAATAAAACTCATATCTAATGAGTATCGTTTTTCAGATGATAAAGGTATAAAATCTTCGAAACATGTCAAGAAAAATTAATTCAAAAATGGATAAAACATTGGTTTACGAGTATTTCAGTACAAAATCATCATTTAGAATTCCACATTGTGAACCCCACAAGTATATGAAAAATAAATAAAAACTTAGATAATTATTTATCATAACTTAATTTAAATAACTAACTAGTTTTGCTCTATCCGGAGCTTTGTCAGTGTTAAAAATATAGCAGATTGTATTTCTGATTTAATGGTGTCAATTTATTTCAAAATAATAATTTATAAGACGAAGGTATCGCAAAACCTTCATAATTTATGTCTAGAAGAGTAGCAGCGAAATCCAAAAACTAAATCTGTGCATTATTTATAATGTATATGCAAATTATCAGAAGAGTTCTTAATTCTGGACTTCTAGAAACATGTACCTATTGTTCTGGAGATAACCCTTACATTTTCGATTAATATCAGTTTGTATGTAAAATTGCATGTTGGAAATGAAAACTATTGAAACATATAATATTATAAATACTCGTATGTATAAATTCTCACATTTCCTTATAAATTGTTTGTGTTCTAGAAATCTTGAAACTCGGGATTTTATCGTATAACAAAGACGTCCTACACGTTTACCTTACAAGTAAACCGTACAATAATGTAACCTATAGCTACAAAACGCAACGTATAATCTGGAGTATGCTAAAGTGTTGAACACTTCTATGTCCTATTATGCAGAGGAATCGCAGCAATTCCTCGAAAGCCGCCGGCAGATTCCCGCACAAAGGGTACCGATTGGTGGGGCGCAATAAAACAACGGTCATCCAGCCGGGCCCTTACCAGGCAGTGGGCAAACAAGGCAAACATTAGACCGCTTAGCTCACTGTGAAAGGAACTTGGCGAATGCAACGGATGGATCGTGAGCTAGCACCACTAGTATAACCGGCATCCAATAATACTTAAACGGTTATTTATTATTGACATATGTTTACGTGTGCTAATTAATGAATAAAGATAGTTTATGATTTTTCGAAAAAATATGCACTCGTGAAATGCATATCAAATAATTCATACGAATGAAAACGTATTTTTTCTAATAGTTAAATCACATTTATTGTGAATGACATTTTGCTTTTTGCTTTGCTTTTTCTTAATTTACAGCATCATCAATGCGAAATATGCGTTCTTATATCACGTTAATTATTTAATATGGAGTTTCATTGATCAAGAAACAATAATTACTCGTGTTATGTATCCATAAAATAATTTTTTTTTCAGAAAACGAACGTTTTTATCAAGAGTTAATATTTAATATGTAGATTGGTATCATTAAGAAACAATAAATAAGAAGCCCTTGAAATGATTAGTCCCCTAATTTTCGTAACAAAAGACGCACTTTTTTACTCTAAAAATTCAACAAAAAATTGGGATGCGTCTTATGGTCATATGCCTCTTATCGTCCGCAATATACGGTAGTAAAAATATGCTTTATGAATCATCCATTTAATTATTATAAAAATTGATGTGTAACTTAGATTGTAAGTATGCTCTATATACGACAGTGAAAGAACGCACTTCATTAACTAATTAATACGAATGAAAACGTCAGTTTTCTAGAAGTTTTATTATATTTTTGGTTAATGACATGTTTCGCCCTTCTAAGGCATTATCAAATATGACAAAATTTCAGCTCGTTGCTGTTTATATACACTAGTAAATGGAGCAGAGTATGGTAATTAACAATTATTTGGGTAGGTCCAGAAATATTGGAAATTGTTTCTTAGAACTCGTACAAGAACAGCAACGAGCTGAAATTTCGTCACATTTGATAATGAAATAGAAGGGAGAAACATGTCATTACCATAAAATATAAAAAAACTTCTAGAAAACTGACGTTTTCATTCGTATTAATTAATTAATATGGAGTTTTACATCATTGTTCACGAAACAATAAATACACTACATTAACAGTAACAGCCTTAAATATTTTTTTCTAATACATAGCTATGGATAAGTATTGTAAAGTCAATATGAAACACAAAACAGAAGTAACGATATTATTTACATAATCCAATATGTATATTGTAATTATATGAATAAAGCATTGGGAACAGTGGAAGCCGTGTTTTTCCGTTCGTACAATTCGATGCTATCACCAGAATTACATACAAGTAGCAGTAACATTTCTATTGCGTGTGATTCGAACAAAGAAAATAGCCGGCAAGAACGATATGTCGACAAGGACAAATAACCCAGATTAACGACAAGGTGTATCGATTGATCGCATATGTGCAATTCATCTTAACCGCCCGAGAAATAAACAGGACTACAAGATTATCTTCCCTTGAATCAACCCTCGATTTTAATTGAATTACTTTGTCCAGTTTATAAAAAGCATTTTTCTTATAACAAAAATCATATTGTTAAGAAAATTTACAAAATAACTTGGGTGTATGATACATTTAAACGATATGTATTTTTTTTATTTCTAGGTAAATAAATTAGTGTATCCATATGATATCCAAAACTAAAACTGAAAAAAGTGAATTTGTTGAAAAATACGTATAGGCATGTCTACAGAAAAGATTTATACTACCTATTCTTTATTTTTTTTATTAATTTTGACAAAGGATAAAATACAACGTACATAAAGTTTTAATTAGAACGAATGAAAATGTTTGTTTTCTAGAAGTCTAAGAAGGGAAAAGAAGTATATGGGAACTGACAGTAAGATCAGAATATATAAAACCTGCGTAAGGCCTATACTGACATATACCATTGAGACCAGAGCGGATACCACAAGAACGAAGGCTAAAGTACGGGTGGCAGAGATGAGGACGCTGAGGATGATAGCAAGGAAGGACTATCCGAGATAGGGTGAGGAACACGGCCATCCGCGAGATCTGCAAGGTAGAGGATGTCGTGAGATGGGGCAGACAACGCAGAAGATTCTGGAATACGCACGGGCAGAGGATGGATCCCACCAGAATCCCACACGTTGTGGGGCATCAGACCCAAAGGTCTATAAGGAGAAGAGGAAGAAGAAGAAGAAGCCCTTCTAAGACATTATCAAATATCAATTTGATATATATTTGATAATGCCTTAGATATGTGAATCATGTAGCTCCCATGAATTATAATGAAACTTCTAGAAAGCAGAAGTTTTATTATTTAATATGAAATTTTACATGTTTGTTCAAGAAATAATAAATATATAAAGTTTGCTAGGATATATAAACGGCTCTGATGTCAATACGTTGATATATATTATCTTATGTTAATATATACTTGTATTAACATAAATGAAAACGTATATTTTGCAGAAATTTTGAATGAACTCGTTTCGCCTTGCAAAGGTAGTATTAAACATTTTATAATGCTTTAGCAATTTGAAACATGTCATTCTCATAAAAATATAATCTATCTTTTAGAAAACTTCTTTCATTTGTAAGAATTATACTTAATATCTTTGTTAAAGAAATAAAAAACAAAAGATAAATGTATTATTATAGATGTTTCTATTAATAGAAGTATTATATATGGTGGACCAATCATTATGCCTCATCATCATCGGTTGTCCCTCATGTCCATGGAAGACTGTCCTTCGCGGTTGTGGGTCTGCATGTGGCTGAAAAGTCCGATCCTGGACCCACCAATTCTGGGGCATCTGGGGCAGAGGAAGGCGCTTGTAATAGAGCCGTCACCGTCTCCCAGTGGTCTCTCCTTTCTACTCCTCCTCCTCTTTGCGACGTCGTCTCTGCGCTGTGCTTCAACAAGTCTTGCGTGCATTTATGTACTGTTGTTCTCCTTATGTCTGTCACATCGGAAAAACCGCGTGATGATTAGCTAGTTATTTCGGTACCAGTAGTTTGAAAATGTAACATAAAATTTGTTCGTCAATATCATATTAATTATAGGTTATTATTGTGCTAACTTGATATATGCATTTATCTTGTTATCAATGAATTATGCTACTATCTCTATAATTACAATATAATAGCATATAGTAGACTCCAGGTAGTCTCTTGTTACTAAGTATTGATACCGTTTCAGTAAAGCTCTTGATATGCTAACGGGCCCCGAGGTCGATACATAAATCGAACCTTAATCATAGCATTCTGATGTCGGAATAGACAAAGCCTTTGTGACTTGATATCTGCTATTCCTGAGCCTTTGAGCGCTCGTTGTTCGGAGTCCAGACCAGATTAACGATTATTAGATTTGAGGATAGTTACATTTTGAAAAAATTGCAAGATCTTTCGGTTATCAAGTCATTCGATTAGTAAATTAAATTCGTTTGTTATTAAAACGCTGAGAAGGCAGAACACTAAAAATGATTACAGTTTTGCTTAGTTAACAATACTTAAATAATACAATTTAGTATTTTATATACATATATAACAGTTTTTGTATTCTCTTTGATTTTTCAGATATGATCTTTTCACAATTGATTATACAAATGTTTTAATGCACCCTTGAGGTGGTAACATCACATTATTATTTTTATTATTGTGAGTATTATTTTTATTATTATTATTATTATTATTATTGTTATTGTTATTATTATTATTATTATTACTATTATTATTATTATTATAATTATTATTATTATAATTATTATATTATATATTATTATAATATTATATTATTTGTTTAGGATTTATTTTGTGGACGTTGGATGATCGAAGAATTTTATATTTGTTATCTTTGTATTTTTATATTATTTGTTTTATGTTCATTTTGTGGATGTTTTACGATCGAAGTGTGCGCGAGAGATGCCTATTGGTGGCGATGAGGTTCGCAACCCACCACACCGCATCTCCCGCGGGGGCGAAAAGAGAAGGATGGAGTGCCGCATCGGTTAAAGAGTGGCAGTCCATTCTTTATGCCTAGCCCTTCGGGGAGACGGCGTGATGGTAAGTTAGTTAGTTAATTTAATTATTCTAATTATTATTAATCATCAAAAACATTTCGATTGGAAGAAAAACTAATCACTCAAATGACACTCAAAGATTCTCACCAGGAACAAGAAGATGAATATACACCGCGACCCAAGTTTTTCACCTTCCTGTTTATCGCACTAATTACGCTCAGAGCGCGATAATGTATCGGATTTGTGACAACTACAATAAGCATTTTGAAGAAAACGATGTTTTCCATCTGAACGAGCGAAATTTCAGAAAAATGAAGCTACCTTTCGGCGTGGGTGAGACCATAATGTTACATATTATTATTATACAATATATTTCCACTATTATCATTATTTTAACTCTTAAATATTTTGTTTAACCTTAAATTGTCTTAGTTTAATTTCAAACTCGTTTCATACCGTCGCGTCGTCTGTAAACTATTATGTTAATTTGTTTTTGTGGTAGTATGCAATTGGCTTTACTTTATTTGTAAGTGTTTATAATAACACATAAAATGGGGGAGTTTTTGAATTATATATTTTTATTTTTATTATCAGCAACAATAAAAAGTCCAATTATATATGCAATAAAAATATAGAAATATTTTTACAGGTTTCTCAAAGAATATATCCAATGAGTACCTCGGTATTTTGCGTTGTTTATCAAGGTTGAATTTTAATATTTCCTTACGATAATATAAATAATATAAAATGTTTTAGATTTAATAGAATAAATACTTCGAAAATTTCGTGAAAACATTCACAGGCGCTTTTCGAGTTTTACGTAATAAAAGATTAAAAAGTTTCCCCGAAAATATTATTATTTTTAAACAGATACTTGTAAACATATACATCATTTAAATAACCAAGAAATTCGCGGCAAATTGGATAACGTTTTCGCTAAAATTACTTGAACGAAATTCTTTATAATTTCGGAACACCAGCTTGAGTTTATTATGAACATCGTAGAAAAATGAATATTCACAGTGGATTTGCTGTATATCACATGTCATGAGAATCAATGTAATAGATAAAAATTAATTGTATACAATAATTGGGCTCAAACGACCAGTTTTATAAATATTATATATAAAAAATACGCGTTTTAAACTGAAATATCTAAAAATGAACGCTGTATCTGATATTCGCGATCGGTTAGTAAATAATATAAAACAAGAAAATGTATGCACAAGTGGAGTTTTAATTAAATAACTAACTAACTAACCATCACACCGTCTCCCCGAAGAGGTAGGCAGAAAGAATGGACTGTCACACATTTCTTTTCCTGACATATTTCTCTCGCTTCCTCATACATCGTGTCATGGAGTTTTAATTTGGGTATGAAATAAGAAAAATATGGATATCAGCTAAGATCTTATTTTATTTTAGTATTATTTCGGATAAGTATTATTACTCTACAGATTTTTTAGGATTTTGGAATAAACCTTAATCTATACATGGACAAGTGTATGAAAGAATTAGATGGCATAAACGCTGGTGCGAAAATGAACGATATGTCCATCGGCTGTTTGCTATAATATGCAGACGACGCTGTTTTAATCGCTGACAGCATGGACGACCTACAAGTACTAGTGTCAAGAATGTACGAAGTATACAATAAGTATGACCTTATGATGAACGTGTTAAAGTCTAAAGTTATGGTATTTGAAAAGGAAGAATGTATGACGGATTATGACATAAATGAGAACGATGAGAAATTAGAGCAAGTTACCAAATTCATTACCCAAAGTGTACCCAAAGTCATTACCGCAAATAGAAATAAATCGACCGAAGCAAAGATGGCAGTGCACAATAGAGTTCTAGTGCCGACGCTTATGATTAGAAGTGAAGCTTGAAGTTGGCAGAAGAATAATGAAAGTAGGATAAATACCGTATAAAAATGTGCGGAAAAACAATGTATGATAGAATATCTAATGATGAAGTAAGAAAGGAATGTAAGGCGGATGAATGTGTGATAAATAAAATCAAGAAAGGATCACTAAGACGGTTTGGACATATGGGACGAATGGATGAGGGAAGAATGGTTAAAAAGATATACACAAGTAGTGTGAATGGGAAAAAAGTCGAGGAAGGCCAAGGAAAACATGGCATGACCAAATTAATCAATTACTGAAAGGCAGCCATGTTCGAAGTAGAAACAATCGACGAGCGTGCATGTCACGATGTGTGAATGTAGAAGAGGCGTGAGAATTATGCCAGGATAGAACAATGTGGCGATCCATCCTCTCTGCCTATCCCTCCGGGGAAACGGCGTGATAGTTAGTTAGTTAGGGGTATACCTTGCGTTTCTTGGACATTCAGAAACTTAACACGTGTAAAATTTTTATTAACATAATATAAACAGCAATGATGTCAAAAACGTTGGTTTAAGAACTTAAATACATAGAAACATAATTACGCCCAAGAACAGATCCAGATCGACAAATTTCTTTGCGTATTTTGTACGCATGTCATGAACCCACGAAACAATTTTTTATTTTTGTTTATATAGTAGTCAAAGATGGCCTATTTAAGTTTATGGTTTGTTTGAATATTTGCATGTCAAGAAAACTTCGATCCCTTAAACATCTATGAAGAAATTTCACGCTCTGTGACCAGAAAATTACAAACAATTACCTAGCAATCAATCGCGTGAGCAACCGCGGGGTCTAACATGTCACGCCTTCAAGACGATTTTCGCTATTAAATTATTCTTTGTTACAACCATTAGTAGTCAGTTATACTGATATCTTCTTCTTCTTCTTCCTTGTTGTAGACCTATGTAGTCTGTTCTCCAGATTGTTGCTCCTCTTGTGAGGTAGACTCCCAGGTGTCATCTTTTAGGAGGTCTTCTACGAGGATGAGACCCATGATGCTGATAATGCAATGCAATATAGGAGAGTCTGGTGGTGTCCATTCTTTAAACATGACCGTACCAGTCCCTTTTTCGCTGTCTGCTCCATCTTATCATATCCTCAATCTCACATATCTTTCTTATTATGGTGCTCCTCACGTGATCTCTCAGTGTTTTGCCTTTTATCGTCCTCAGTGTCTTCATCTCGGAAGTCCTCAAAACTTGTTTGGTCCTTATTGTGTCTGCCTTGCTTCGACGCCATATGTTATTATTGGTCTTACGCATGCTTTATAGATTCTCATCTTACTCTTAATGGCAATGTCTTTGTTTTTCCATATTATGGATTTTAGAGCGCCAAAGATTGCAGCTGTCTTGTTTACTTGGGCTTGTATTTCTTCCCGCAGATCAGCTCCTCCCTCCACTTGGGCTTGTATTTCTTCCCGCAGATCAGCTCCTCCCTCCAGGTCTATACCTAGGTATAGACCTGGAGGGAGGAGCTGATCTGCGGGAAGAAATACAAGCCCAAGTAAACAAGACAGCTGCAATCTTGACAACTTGCAACATTTGAAGGTAACCTGTTCTGTGGGTTGATTTTCTATAACCAGGTTACATGTTTTAAGTATTTTGGAAAAGGTCATACATTTTATTTTTTTGATATATATACTGATATAATGATAGAAATACTTAAAGTATAATAGTAAATATACTTAACGATTGTGACGTAAAGAAAGATATAATCAAATTTTCATTTATATTCATTTTTCTGTTTAGACTGTTAAACTCCATACTAAATATTCATGAAATTAATTATCTTTTCTTGAACAATGATGTAAAAATCCATATTAATTAATTAATACTACTGAAAACGTGTGTTTTCTAGAAGATTTCTTATATTTTATGTGAATGTCATGTTTGGCCTTTCTATGGCATTATCATTATATGGGAAAAATCCCGACATTTTCAGAGTTGACAGATTGTTCAATACTTCAATGACTCTTGAGTAGAGTCCGTCCGTTTCCGGGAGAATGCTTGCAATATTGTGGGATGACAGTGCGTTTAAAAATAAACTGGATGCTGTTTTTATTTGATTTTTATGAATAGGAAAAAAATATTTATATATGTATATTTAAACATTGATATAAATAAAAAATATTAAAAATTGATATAATTTTAATAAACACAAAAAAAACACTAAACAAATTTATGCTTTTTAATATTTATTTCTGAGAAAAATAATTTAAATTGTAAATAATATTCATAATGATCGTTATGATTTAATTATTTAAAAATCTAGTGTCCCGGTTAATTTTGTCAGGAAGATCGCATTTTTCTTGTAAAAGTATGTTGTTACAGGAATTTTGAAACAAAACTACCAACATAAACATGTTCTTCAACAATTCATTTTTATAATTTCGACACAGTTGTAATTTCTAGTCACTGAGTATTTTAGGTGTTAATGCCGTGAGCTCAGCCTACTTAGACTAAGGAATCTATCAAATAGCTTTTTATAACCAATTTAGAAGATGTTACTTACACTGTTGCAAATGTTCTTTCTGAAGTGAATAAACTATAGAAAGGGTTCTTATGGTTAGATATTCGAGTTAAACTTACTAAATTTATACGTATTAATCATCCTAAAGATATAGATTGCACCGATTTCCAAAATGACAGTCAAAATGGACGAGACAAGACGCAAATAAAGCAACTTTAGATCTTTATGATTATTAACTCCTCAATTCCCAAGGGTACTGACGAAAGAAAAGAGTCCGTTGATGCCAAATTCTTGTGATATTCCAGTATCAAATTATCCTTTTAGCACTATAATTCAACGCAATAACTTTGTAAAAAATCGTAAATGGAAATACAGCCATCCGCTTGAGTCTGAGTGAAAAAATAAAATAAAATATTTTTTTGCTAAATCAAGCTTGTATAAAAAGCTCAAACTTGTTAAAATACCGAAGGTACCTATTTTCTTCATATGTGTTAAGCTTCCTAAAAATGTGTTAAACAGATTTTATTAGGCTGTTTTAGATTTTTAATTATAAATCAATTAATTTATTAGGGTTACAAAACTTAAACAGTAATAATTTGTATTAAAAAATCAATTAGATATTTTATAATCATACTAAATAATACTAAATAAGAAATCAATAGCCTTTTCTGTTTATTGAAATTTTTACGTTTTTACAATATACGAGTACCTATTATTTTATAATAATACAGAAAAATCCTTTAAAAGACGCCTTATCATATATTAAGCAGTAAATAAAGGCTTTTGAGAGAATAACAACACTTTACTAAATAAAATATTGAATATATTATTTTAATAAAACTGCTTAATGCTCAAATTATATATATGATTACTTAAAAATGGACGTTTAATAGTCTCCTTCGTAATGAATAAACTATTTAATGTATTCTGCACGAGCCCCTGTTGAGAAAGTCGTCAAACAGATGAGTTTTGATAATTTCAAGTGTGTTTTCGTTGTCGTAATATTTGTTAACAGTTTAAGAAGAATCGGGTTTCCGCGGACGGCGCGTGCACCGGGCGAAATAATCTCAAGTCGGGCATAAATAACAAGGCAAAAAGTACGAGACAGCGGACATCCTAAAGTTTATAAATAAGTCTCACTTGGGATTTAATGTTACTCCGGTACGCAGCATCGGACCAAGTTATGGCACCTAATTCAAGCCAAAAGCAAAGAGAGGTATCTATACATTAGCAGAAAAATTAATTGTGTGTACGATACGAAAATATTAGCTTTCCTTTTATCTCATTGATTGATAAACTATCAATTAAATTGGTATTGGTATTACAAGCTTAAAGAAGTTATAAGTGTTGTTTTCTCAAACAGGATTCAAATACTTTTAAAACGTTGTATAAAACCACTTTATTTTGAGTAAGGAGCGCCAACCGGTTTCACTCTGTAACGAGCTTCGTCAGGGCTATACGCAAACTGAGTACAGCATTACATAAATTATTATTACTTTATACACAGTTTGTGTATAGCCCTGACGAAGCTCGTTATAGAGTGAAACCGGTTGGGGCTCACTCAAAATAAAGTGGTTTTATACAATTGTGTTTAATTCTAATTTTAAATATGTCAAACCACCAAGAAATAGCTTCTTTCCAAAGTTTAGGATTCAAATATTTCTAAGACAATTTCACAATTTTTCCATAAAACTTTTTGCAAACTTTTCCTTTTTGCTAATGAGTTCAATAGAAAAAAATATTTAACTTTGATTAAATAATTATTGTTTTGATTTCGATATAAAAATATCGTGTATAACATGTATATTAAAATTTGTAAATACAGTAAATTAAAAATCAGTATAAAATCTATACATTTGTAAGCGAAGTAACTAGCTCTAATGACCTCCCCAGAGAAGTAAGGTCACATGTGGATATGGCTGCAGCGGTTGCAGGCTGCCTGAAAGATGTCATATGGAGAAACAAGGACATGAAGACCGACAGTAAGGTACGCATCTATAAGACCTGTTTGCGACCAATCCTCACATACGGCATTGAATCGAGGGCAGACACTGTCAAGACAAAGAGCATGCTCAGGACAACCGAGATGAAAATGCTCCGCGCTATAGCTGGCAAGACCCTACGTGATCGAGTTAGGAATACAGCAATCCGAGAAATCTGCGAGGTCGAAGATGTGGTCAGATGGGGACGTCAAAGACGGCGATACTGGCATCAACACGTAGAAAGGATGAGCTCAAATAGGATACCACACATAGCTCTCCATGGAACGCCAAACGAACAACGCCGACTAGGAAGACCCCCGAAACGGTGGAGAGAAAGCTGGAGTTCAGCGTCTCAAGAGAACCCGCCTGAAATAACAGACTCCTGAGTCTACCAAAAGTGAAGAAGAAGAAGAAGAAGAAGACGTTTGTAAGTAAAAAATGTGAAAATAATTTCATGCGGCTATTTACGTATGTAGAAAGAGGAAATTTAAAACGCACCCAATAAAATGTGTGTAATGTCTTTAGGAAATGGCAAGAATATAAAATTTTACTGTCAGTTACCCTATAAATTAACCAGCTTGCGGTCTAATGGACAACGTGTTGGACCCGACAAGAAACCAGAGTCCAGTATTCAAATCTCCGTAGGTACAAATTAATATCGGTACATTCATTAACATCGTCATCCTCTACTTGAATTTTAAATTCAAATGATATAACTAAATTATTATTAACGTTGTATTCATTGCCTTTTGACATTAATGAGATATATGCATTTTCTTTTCAGAAAAGAATTTAAATAAATTATACAATATACATAATTAATATTTGAATATAGAATTTCAATTATTTAAAAAATAAAAGATAACAATTTGATAAATTATTTTAAAAAGACAAGTCAAAATTTTTATCATATTCATTGAATCATCGATAGAGGTTTCTGATTATTTTTTTCAGCATTGATGAGTAATCACAATTTAGATAAGATTAAAAACATTTAATAAACTAAGTTTTTCGTCGGTTTACAATGTGAAATGCATTAAAAAAATGGAACCATCCAAAATATTTTGAAAATTTGGCAAGTTTAACTAAAAATTTTCTTCTGCTGTGTTATTTGAAATTATTATGTTAGAAGTCGGAAGAAACGACGTGCGTGTATGACTCGCTGTATGTATGAGGAAGTAACGAGTAGTGAGACGGTCCACTCGCTCTGCCTACCCCTTCTAAGAAACAGCGTGATGGTTTGCTGTTGTTGTAGTTAAATTGGATTTTTTTTTGTTTTTATTGTTATTATTTTGTTGAATCACTCTTTACATCTTTACAGCGCAAGCTAAATCAATGTAAAGGGTATAGCTATCATATTGATCATATTGATTTCCATGACATGTGATACGTAGCTAATATATCGCCACTTTACTGTCACGTGAATTCTACACCAGACCTAAGACAGTATGACAATCACACTGCCATCCCTGGGAATCGAACCCGGGACAGATAAAGAAGGTATGAAACCTTCGTAACATGTTGTCGGAAAATTAAATTCAATAGTGCAAAAAATCATATTTTAATTCATAAAAATTCAACATTATGGAATTCCACAGTGTTGTTATACGTTTTTATTAAATTTTTCTTTAAAATAAAATATGTCTTTGACATCAATATACCTTTCATTAACAAAGCTTTGATTAGTTAGAATAGCATCGAAGTTATTTATGGAAATATTTCGTGCACAAACTAAAAAAATAGACATTTCTAAATAAATAAAGAGAAGATTGTATAAGAAAAATATATCAAAAAAATAACGAAAATCTGTACTTGTTTGAACACAGCTTTAGATCGAAAGAGTTAAAAGCGTGCTCCCGATATACGAAATGTTCTGTCAAAAGTGTTTGCAAAACGAAAATAAAATGCACATTAAGCAGTTTTAATGGACCAGGCGAATATCTCGTTATTCTCTGGCACGGTATCATTATCGTTTTCCATTTGCCGTTCAAAATATAATGTTTTGCCGGACTTACTCATAGTTCGCAAAGTGCATCTTCGATACGGCAGCTTCCAGCACTCGCTGACAAAATGTATATTGGATGCATCGTTAGGGCAGTTCAAAGGCGGTCACATGGTATGGGCGAACCGTTATTGAATGAACACATGGTCACTAAATGGTTCCATTAAGTACACATATTCGCGATACGGGATGTAACAGATTGGCATAGGGAACACCGTATAATAATTTGAATTAAAAATGCAATTCAAACTATACACATTGTCCCAGAAGATAAATTTGAGATACCATTTTTTATTGTAATTGCAAATGGCGTCCTAGATATTTTGGAATATATTGCAAAAGATGAACTTAGAATAATTACAGCTATCATCGGTTTAAAATTACCATTTTTCTAGAGGTTTAAAAATAGTCCATTGTTTTGGCCGAAACACTCTGATACCTTAACATTTTAAACTGTTAATGAATAAACTTTGTTTTTTTTATCACAATTGTTTTTTTATTTTACGCGACAGCTATTTCATCAACCCATGTTGACATCAACAGGTGTTACAATCTATATATATAAAACAAAGTCAAAAATCGTGTTAGTTACACCATTTATAACTCGAGAACGGCTGGACCAATTTTGTAGATCTTATATTTGCTGGATTTGTCTCCGTTCCGGACAACAGAATAATCATTAAAACATTTGAAAAAATCACTTAAATGATTTAAAATTAATTATATTTGTCGTAAATTTGACTATATTTGACTTCTGAGACAAAGTACAAAAAACATCATGGCTTCCATTTAGTTTCGAAAACGCCCGTAGGTGGTGTATTGTTGATGCCAGATGTCAATACTCAATGTGAAAGATTTGAGGTTATTTTTTAATCGTCACCGGGATTTTTGGTTTTCTTTATTAATTTTAGATTAACAATGCCCAAAGTTATAAAAATCAGTATCAGAGAGACTATTCTAAAAGTTAAACCCATTTTGTGAAGGAGAGCAGAGAATATTTGCGCCATTAATACCATTCGAAAAAGATGACAGATGAGTGTTCCGTGGAGATTAAATAACCGATTTATGATTAGTGAATAATAATAAAAATACGTATTGTATATTTTGTATTGATTTTATAGGTGTATCTGTGTACATTCGGTCCAGAGAATTGTTACCATAGGAAATTCAGCCGCGAGTACTTAATAAACGAAATATTTGGCTAGATGAAGACGAGGAATTTCTTTTTTCAATTGATAGGGACACTGAATCATCAAACTCTTCAAATGATGAATATGATGATGCTAATGATGAAAACGGAGTTCATTGATGGATCACACTTATTCAAAATTATGTTGTCTGCTATTTAATTGTTTTAACGTGTTTTGATGAATGTCGGAAAGTCAAAGGTGTTAGTTTTTGAAAGGGAAGAGCAAATGACAGTTTGTAATATAAGTGTAAATGAAGAGAACTTGGAACAGGTGAGGGAATTTGTGTATTTAGGTAGCATGTTCAGTGATGTTGAAAAAAGGGTTGGTGCGGGTAACAAAGTGAATGGAGCTTTAAAAGTAGTTATTGGAAACAAGAATTTATCAATGAAAGCGAAAATGGCCGTTCACAATGGAGTTCTGGTCCCAACTCCTATGTATGGAAGCGAAGCATGGAACTGACAGAAGAAAGATGAGAGCAGAATAAATGCGGTAGAGATGAGGTCCCTAAGACGTATGTGTGGTAGAACGATGTATGACAGAATCTCAAATGCTGATATTAGGAAGGAATGTAGAGCGAAAGAAGGTATTATGAACAAAATTATGAATGGTTCGTTGTGTTGGTTCGGACATGTGGAGCGCATGGGTGAAGAAAGAATGGTTAAAAAAGTATACGTTAACGATGTAAATGGAGTAAGGAGTCGAGGTAGACCGAGAAAAACATGGCATGTCCAAATTAATCAAATATTAAAGGTTGGTCATGTCAGAAGCCGGAAGACTCGACGTGCGTGTATGACTCGATGTATGAATGTGGAGGAAGCTAGAGAGGTGTGCCAGGATAGAGTCGTGTGGCGGTCCATTCTCTCTGCCTACCCCTGCGGAGAAACGGCGTGATGGTTTGTTGTTGTTGTTGTGTTGTTGTATGAAATTCATTTATTTATAATAATAAAATAATAAGAATGATAATAATCATAATAATAATTCAAACAGTAATTAGAAGGAACAATCATACATAATATAGAGTCAAAAACGATGAATCATAATATATTAAAGACGATAAACATTATAAGGAAGCAGATTACATTAGTAAGAAAGGGACAAAAATGGAAGGCAGTATTAATATTTTTTTGGTAGATTGTATAAAGGAAAAGTTTTTAATGTACTACATATATACTAAGGGGGAATAAGCTGGAATTTGGTTATTTATAACATTCAATTCACGTGCCTTTGCTTTAAAAATTTCTAAATTTTCTAATTTATCAATTTTTTTTTAAATTGTTTGTTATATCCAAAAAAATGTGTTTTTGGAATTGAAATGATGGTCAAAATTCACACAATGATTCTGTTTTTGTATTAAATGTTGTGTTCATATAACCTCTTCAAAATGATCGACCCGTCTTTCCAATATACACGGCATCACAATCCTCACAATTAATCTGGTAGATTCCACTTTGGTTGAATATATTGTCGCGAAAAAATAAAAACACAATTGTGATACATAAAACAAAGTTTTTAATTAACAATTTATAATTCATTTTAAGTATTAATGCAGGCTTCCACGTGAATTATATTCCATTGTAATTCATATTTTTAATTTTGACTTTTGCACATTTCATGAACTTAATTCATTTTAAGTATTAATTGTAATTCAATAAAAAGGTGAATTAAATTTAGCTTATAAGTTAACACAACATTTATTGATTCTGAGGCGGTACGAAGTTCGTCGGGTCAGCTAGTAATATATAAAATGTAAAATTTTCGTGATTTTTCGAATCTTTATGTGTATTAGTTCCTATGTCAATTTGAATAATTTCTTTGATATAATTTTGAAGTTCTTGCTGAAATTGAGTTAGGTACCTAAATATTTAAATAAAAAGAACGCCTAGTAACTATTTATAGGAGAAAATATAAAAGGTGGAAAATGTATTAGTAAAATAACTAACTAACTAACTAACTAACCATCACGCCGTCTCCCCGAAAGGGTAGGCAGAAAGAATGGACTGTCACACTTTTACTGATGCGGCACTCCATCCTTCTCTTTTCGCCCCGCGGGAGACGCGGTGTGATGGGTTGCGAACCTCATCGCCACCAATAGGCATCTCCCGCGCACACTTCGATCGTCCAACACCCACAAAATAAATCTAAAACAAATAATATAAAATACAATGATATAAAATAAAATAACAAAATAAAAATAATTTAATACAAAATGTTATTTTTAGATGGTGCACATTTGTCTATTTAATTTATGTTCCACGAATCCACCGTTTTTTTAAATTTAGCACATAATATAATAACACATAATGTTTTTCCGATGTTGCACATGTTGACATGGACGATCCGGACTTTTGTGTTTATTTAATTTATGTTACACGTATCCACCGTTTTTTTAAATTAGCTGTTATATGATTTAATTAATGTTCCACGTATCCACTTTTTTTATTTGGCAGTAATTAGGCACTTAAAACCAACCAACACCAGCAAGAACTTTGAAAGAATACAGAAGAAATTATTCAAATTGTCATTGGAACAAATGAAAAATTTATTTTTACACCTGTCAAAATTCTTTATATAAACGAAAAAACTTGTATAATTTTGACATCAAAACAGTAAAAACGTATTACGTCTCACAATTAACTATTATAAAGTGCGGCAACAATCAAATTGACCAAAACAATTCACTTATACACGTAATTTCTCCAAATTCACGGGAGCACCAAATGAACCAAACCCAATTTTCAAAATCAGAATTAGTAAATATAATAAATTAGTAAAATAATAATAATAATAATTAAACAGTAATTAGAAGGAACAATTACAGATAGTATAGAGTCAAAAACATTGAAACATAATAAATTAAAAACGATAAACAATAACAGGAAGTACATAGATTACATTAATAGCTAACTATTAGCTAACAAACAGGATGTGCAGATTTAGAAACTACTGCATATTAAAGGAATGAATTTTTCTCTCATGATGATTTATATGACATCAAAAATACGAGTCATCTCAAGGTTCTTTAAACCTAACACGACACGTTGCCATGTTTCTACCTTAACGCTAATCTTAACCCATCATTGCGTGGTGTACCAAATTTGCTACAAATAAAGAAATCTACTAATATTTGTACGGAATATTATAATTTCATACAAATTATAATTGCACTCCACAATCTACATTCCAATTCATATATTAAGGTACACAAGTCAATGCTGGTGGCGCTAGTTTACAAAAAAAATCCATTTTACATTCATATTTGGTTGATGGTTGACGGGTTTCGATTAATTCTAGTTTATTCGACATACTTTGTGTTATTATAGTTTAGAAAACTTTATTTCAAAATAAATATACAAAAACCACAATAGCATGTGAGTATTCATATCATGTTCACTAATGTATTGTGTGTAATAATAAATATGTAATGAATTATGTTCAAATGTAGCTTACTAGTAAATTTGCTTAAAAAAACATTTTCACCGATATACTCGTAAGTATGTATGATAAATAAACTAAATGAACATTTAAATATATTTTTCCCACATTTCTATTTTACAAAAGATAACTAAAAATACTGTTTACGTTAAATTAAAAAAAAAACACGAAATGAAGGTTGAACCAAAAATTTGTTATTGAAATTTGTTGGTAGAAAAGTTATCAAACATAAAGTATGGTACTCGTAGTTATAATCGTATTTCATATGTTCTAATTCCGACTAGTTTCGGTAGCTCTCTGCATTATTCTTATATATACTTTAGGGTGGCCTTTAGCATATTGGTAAATAAATAATTTTATGTTTTTATAAGTCTCACCCCCCAATTCTTTTCCTTCAGGGCTAGTAAGTAACTGGTATTTTTCTATTTAAGAACAATTTCAAAGGAGGTGAAAATGAAACAAAATTATCATATGATTTTACTGAAATCTCTGGATGGAAGTTCATTTTAAATAATAATAAAAAAACGATGTTTTGGACCAGTCTGTCGATGCCAGCGAGCCTGGCGAAACCGGTCGCTGTCTAAATAATGACAAAAGTAGAAGTAGTTAAAAAACAGCGTTTAATTTAATTATTATTTAAACAAAATTAGTTAAATTCGTAAATTTTCGCAAAAACCATTTTATTAATTTAGTTTCAAATTTAAAACAAATATTTAATAGCAAAATAACTTAAACAATCCCTAGAACTCCTCAACAATAAAAATTTGCTTGTATATGATTACATTCAATTTTAATTTAAAAGGTTCATTAATTTACTGATAATGAATACTTTGAGCGATATGGAAAATGGCTCCGATAGTACTCGTATTTACGACTTGCAATAGGTATTGCTTTTGCTCCTCACCCTAATGTGCATACACCCAAATGTGCATACTTACTGTACTAGTTACCTGTTCATATTCAAACGCGTATAATTGCTATTTATGTTTAATTACAAGTTAATTAAAAAAAATATTCCCTTATATCCCGTATAAAATATTCTTGTTTAAATTAAATCGGTTAAGATGATTCCGCGTTTCAATCTCAAATATCTTCACACACCGAATAAAAAAATGATTAATGTTTTTGAAATGCAAGCCTCGCGAAAATCAGCTCAGATAAATCTGAGCGATGAGTTTGAAATAAGAGTTGCACGAAGAATGCAAACCTAAAGCTCATTTGAGTTATGCACGTGCATTTGAGTATTTTTCAATGTTTATTTTTGGAAACACTTAAAGGATTATTTATTTAATACTGACGTTCGATAAGACAAACATTTATAAATGAGTGTACACAAATATTTGTATACTAAGGATTTAAATACGTAATTTTTCTTCAAAAACAATGTAAGATTCCACTTTATTGTGATTCGTTTAAAAAAATCGATTCTGTAATTAAGATTCGCAGTCCCAATTAGTCATTACTGATGATGTACTGATTTCAATATTTTTTCCCTAACTTCCCGAGTTCGATTCTTTCAAATCAAATCAAATCAAATCAGTTTATTTCATCAACAGACATTACAAAATTTATTTTTAAGGCATCTATTGAGAACAGGTAAAATAATATATTATATATAGTATACTACCAGAAACGCATAACACATGGTTCAACATTAGGAAGACAGGATACTCTCCAGAATTAAGAGTATTTGCCTTCTGAACGTACTTTCACTAACATGATTCTTGGAGATGGCAGTATGATTGTCACACTGACATTGGTCTGGTGCAGAATTCACGTGATGATAAAATGTCGATAGATTAGCTACCTACCACATGTCACAGGAATCAAAATTATATCTATACCCTTTTCATCGATTTGGCTTGCACTGTAATGACATAAAGAGAGATTCAACAAAAAAGTAATAATAATATTTATTATTATTATTATTTAACAAGTTTTTAATCATCCAAAAAAATATTTGAGTAAATAGAAACGCATTTTGTATTATCACAATTTACAAAGTGCAATTATTATTTTGTTATTATTCTTATTCTTATTATTGTCATTATTAATTTTATTACAATTATTATTATTATTATTATGATTACTATTATTATTATTTTTATAATTTTGTAGGGATGTTCCAGTGTTTATTTGGTCCTTCTTCTGTGCACGAATTTTAAGAATGAAACAGTTTATCTAAGACACATGTTTTCCGTTTATGTTCATTTTAACTACCCATTCAAAAACACTATAACCATGTATTCAAAAGTGTGATTTGTGTGTCGTTTAATTATTTTTTATATGAAAATTCATTTTGAAAAATTAATGTGATCTCTTATTTATTGTGTGTTGAACAATGGTGTAAAACTCCAAAATGAAATAATTGATATGAATGAAAAGTTATGTTTTCTAGAAGTGTTATTATATTTAATGGGAATGATATTATCAAACGCGTTTTTAAGACATAGTAGTAGCCTTAGTAAGGTGAAACATGTCACTCTTATAAAATATAATGAAACACCTAGAAAACAGACGTTCTTATTAATATTAATTAATATGTTTTCTTCATCAAAAACATGTTAAAATGGCTAAGACTGCATAACCGAAATACCAAAATTTATAATTTGTATGTGCATCTGTAGATAAAGGTATTTTTTGTGTGGGTAGCAGGAAAAAAGTCGACAAACGAAATAGCAATTTAATAGCACAATACAAATACATAGACATAAAGCTAAGCGGAAGGTATTAGAATTCTGATCAAGCATTGTTCACAAATCAATACAAATTACTACTTTTAAAATTGCGTTCCGTTGACTCAGGTGTTCCGGGAGTGGGATAAGTGTATAGCAGGAGTTAGTCTAATTATATTGTGTCCAAGTTTTATGGTGCTGCAGTGCACGTGACCGATCTGAGACTAATGAAACTATTCTGGACGGACGCTGCGAACCTGTTGATCTCGCAGCACCAAGTGGCCGAGTGCCCGAACTGCTGGTCAGCGCAACATTTCAACTATGCTCATTTAAATACGCGAATAAGAAATTTGAATCGCGATAGAAATGCTAACTAACTATTTATCTAACTATAACGCCCTTTTTATAAAGGGAAAGGCAGAGAGGATGGATCGCTACATTGTTCTATCCTGACAACTCTCGCGCCTCTTCCACATTCATATACTGTAACAACCACGCTCATTGATTCGAAGAAGAAGAAATAGAAGGTCATGCCATGTCTTCCTTGGGGTTCCTCGACTTATTTTTCCATTCACACTGCTTGTATATATAGGTATTCGAAAAATTCTACTTCAGCCTGTCTCCATCCATTGCTGGACATAAACCTCTTCACCTCACACCATCTGTGTAGGTCTCTCGCCAGTGTTCTCCAGGCCATTCCCGCCGTCCGCACAATATCCGCGTCACCTAGTTGGCTGTCTCCCGACACTTCTCCGGCACAACCTTGGCCTCTATTCAGTAATCCTCTGGCTCCATCTTTCATCATCCCATCGACACACATGACCAGCCCACTGTCACTTCATCCTCGTAATGCGTATCCCTACATCGGTGACCTTTGTGCGTCTTCTAATCCCCACGTTGGGTATATGGTATCTAAGCAAGATATCTAACACACATCGTGACATGCATGCTCGTCAATTGTTCCTACTTCGAACATGACCGCCATTCAGTAATTGATTAATTTGGTCATGCCATTCCTCGACTTCTCTTTCAATTTAACCATTCTTCCCTCATCATATCTCCAAACCATCTAAGAGACCCTTCCTTTCATTCCTTTCTTACTTCATCATTGGATTATCTATCATTCATTGTTTTTCCGCACATTTTTTTAGTGACCTCATTTCTACTGCATTTATTCTACTTTCAACCTTCTTCTGCCAGCTCCAAGCCACTTCCATACATAAGGGTAGGTACTAGAACTCAATTGTGCACTGCCATCTTTGCATCAGTCGATATATTTCTATTTGCGGTAATAACTTTGAGTGCACCATGATAATGCTTCCTGGGAATAATGCGGTAGTTTATTGTACAGTCAATTGTATTAAAAAATACGTGTTCTTTTCTGCCATTCTTCTCTCGCTTCCTTAACATGCACGTCGATTTCTCCAACTCCTCGCGTGGCCGACATTAAATGTTCAATTTTAACGTGGCACGTTTATCTCGTTTGCATCGTATACATATACTTTATTTATCACTCTTTCTTCATTCATTATTTCCATGTGTCCAAACCATCCTAATGTACCATTCATTATTTTGTTCATTACACTTTCATAGACACCGCATTCGCTTTAAATACTTGAATTTGACACTCATCAAACACAGATTTATCACGCATTCGTAAAATATCTTATTTCTACTGCATTAATTCAATACATACAAAAGGGTCAGTACAAGAACACGATTGTGCACTGCCATCATAGCTTTTTTCGATTGACCTTTGATTGCGATGACAATTTTAAGTACGACATTCACTATGTTGCCTGCCCCAACCCTTCTTTTAATATCTCTCTGCATTCACCCATCCTTTTTAAAGATACTTCATAAACAAACGAATTCATTCACGCTTATATTGCAAACTGTCACTTTGGACTTGTTCACTTTTTCACAATGATCGTATCGCATGTATACCTCATACATACTAGACACCAGTATTTGTAATTCATGATCGCTGTCGGGAAGTAGGGATATTTTATTTTTAAAACCAATATCAAACCCTTGTACAAAAAAAATTCATTTGCTAGACACGTACCGACAGCACTTGCTCTCAGGGCATAGAGCTTTATCGACTTCCTCGATAAAATGATTTAGCGTGCTTTTTATCAAAAGCCAATCAACTGAAATGAATTTATTTCCCTTCCGCGAGTGTTTCATTTTACTTTTCCTTATAAATTCGAGGCGTTTATACTCTGAAATTTCTTAATACTGAATAGTTAAGGGATTGAAAATTGATATAAATAAAAATGTATTTTCGCATTTATAAGTTTTTTTTATACGTATCAACTAAACTTTTAATATGTTTATTTGGTTAAATATTAAATTCGTGAGCAATTATTGATCGGTCTGCTAGAATTCTTGAGAATCACAATATTTTAAGGCGCATTAAAAAAATAATGATTATAAAATAATAAGAAAAATAATTTTAAAATTAAAGCTGTTTTTACGCTTATTATACAGCTATCCAACGTAATTTGACTGACACACGACGTTGGAAGTATTAGGTACTGTTGAAATTTGGTGTAGTTTAATAAACATTTACTTTGTTTGCAGTTCATTAAGAATGAATTATTTTAAATTAGATTGTATTGAAAAACTACTCAAGTTGTCGGGTAATAATAATTAACGAAGACCACAATGTATTATAAAATATGCAGTCTCCACACCTGTCTTCAACAATTTGTTTTATTCGATAAGGCGTGAAATCAAATCAATTGAGTTACATATATTTAATAATAATCAAGCTGGAGGGACCAGAGTAATATCAAGACCCTGTTCGCGTCAAGACCGACCGGAGTAAGATCTCTAGGAGGCTTAGACAGTAGAGTGGGCCAAAAAAACTTTTTTTTTTTTCAATTTTGTAATAGTGCGGAAAAGTTGCAAATTAAGAAGACAAACAAGTGAAAAAAAAATTATCAAAATCGGTTGACATCTTCCGGTCGCGCACAGGCTCTAAACTTTTACAAAATATGGAAAAACGTCATGAAAAAGTTGTTGATTTAATCACTCCATTATAAAATAGGAACTATGTTATTATGTTCTAAAATAAAAATACTTGAGTTATTACGTTAAAATAAAAGTAAATTAAAGACTTAAGAAAAATACATAAAAATGTGAAATTTTCAATTTTTGGCCAATTTTAGGCCTTATGCGCGACCGAAAAATATCAACTGATCTAAACCTAATTAAACCATAATGTTTTTAGGCTCTAGTCGAAAACGTTTTCAACTATTACATTACAAAAAACAGCTAAAATAAAAATAATCGCAATAATGACGTTTTTCCATATTTTGTAAAAGTTTAGGGCCTGCGCGCGACCGGAAGATGTCAACCGATTTTAATAAAATAAAATTCACTTGTTTGTCTTCCTAATTTGCAACTTTTCCGCGCTCTTACAACTTAAAAAAAATATATAGTTTTTTCGGCCCACCCTATTAGACAGCGCCTAAAGGATAGTGTTATGTCTGATCTGTCTAGGTTGAAACGGACTGCTTGTGCAAATGGCGCAGGATTAAGGGGCTAGAAATAATACCAAGGAGTTTAAAATTCTTGAAGAATTTTATGTCCATAGGTAGTGTTTTTAATATCATTTGTATATTTTTTAGATCTTTGTCTATCCAAGTCTTGACACTACAGAGGTTAAGGTTATTTGAAAGACAATGAGGCCTCAGGTACGTACCTGAATCCTTGTGTCATTTTTAAACGTCAACTTGACTCGAATTAAATAGCGTGGGTTGTCCACAACAGTATCACGGCACCACGATCTCGCATTTGACTCTATTGCAAAAAAATCTTTTCAGATACAAACATTCATCATGCCACTAGAGATTACGAATACTAAAGTGAGGTGAATTATTTTTCTTTTGTACGATATTAATAATATAATATATTATAATCACAGCCTTGAATTCATCTTTTTTTGATAAGAATTACTAAGTAAATGAATATCAAAATAATTTAATGATACACCAATATTATCAAATTATAATATTTAGCAGCTTTCGACGTAGACGAGACCATTTTTAATAATTATTACATATTTTTTATTTGATTATTTTTATTATAACTCATTAAAATATTTTGTTTGTATTGGAATAAATATAATTACACTTAGTATTACAACACTTTATTTCTCTGAACACATTCATGTTTATGTTATAACATAATCTTTATCAATGTATACAATTTTAAGTTAAAAAGTTTTTTTAATACTAAGTGTAATTATATTTATTCAAATATGAATCCACAACACAAAGTGAAGGCGAATACCTATAGATAGACATTTTGTTATTATTTGTTTTAAATTCGATTTCGTTTCATACTGTCGTGCTATTAATTAGTCTATAAATATATTTGTAGTAGCATGTAATTGACATTATTTTATTGTTTATAGTAAAATTGTATGTTACCCTAAAGAAATAATATATAGTAAAACATGCTATTGGTACAATACTCCTGAGACGAGAATAATGTAATTTCTGATTATACAGGTATAAAATAAAAAAATTAAAATTAAAGTCGGAAGAATCGGCGTGCGTGTTTGACTCAGTGTATGAATATGGAGGAATTTAGGGAGGTGTGTCAAGATACAGTAGTGTGGCGGTCTAGAATTCTCTGCATTCCGGCTAATCAACGTGATGGTTTCTTTTTCTTGCGTTTGTGGAATAAATAGTTTTTCATTTTATATGTAGACAGTCTTACATTATTATATAGGTATGAAAATCTTTCACGATGCTGACGTTTAAATTGAACCTTATAATCATTTTGATCCATCTACTTATCATCATCACGAAGCAAAACGAAAGTTTTTAGTTATATACAATTACTTCTTTGTCAATTGTGTTGAAACTTATATGGTATACGAGCGAAACCAGTCGGAGATTTCACCAAAATGGAAGTATTGAAAAATTTGAAGTATTCAAAGAGATTTAAAGTCAATTAGTGAAGTATTAAATCTTGTATCTATTATATCAACAAGTCGAATGTGGGTGTTTCGTGTGTTTGCAAAACTGTGAAGAATTTATTAATTATATATGCGAACATTCATGTTTTTGTTCACATTTAGATCTATATTTCGAAGTGTTCTTATCTTTCCACCAATCTCAATTTTTTTCCGTTTGTCGGTAAGCTTATAAGAAGGAGAGTTTTTCAAGATACAAATAAAAATAACAGAAAAATAAACTAATTACAATAAATTTTATAACAAATACAATAGAATAAAAATATTTAAAAATAATGTTTTTTAGTAAAAGAATTATTGCCTATTCATGCATTTTGGTAACACGTACGAGTATAAGCTTAAATTCGAGACATTATCAAGTACTTGTCCTATTCGATTATAATGGCATGTTTTTATATTTTATTGCACTGTACAATTTTAATGTATATAGAGGTCAAAACAGTATTTTTCTAATACAATATGAATCGTAACAATTAAATGTTTGGTTCTTCTGGAATACATTAAATATCGAAAACTAACTAACTAACCATCACGCTAGGTACGTAGGCAGAGAGGATGGAACGCCTCATTGTTTTATCCTTACATAACTCTCGCGCCTTTTTTACATTCATATATACTGTGACAACCACGCTCATCGATTAAAAGAAGAAGAAGTAGAAGGTCGTCCCATGTCTTCCTTGGGGTTCCTCGACTTATTTTTTCATTCACACTGTTTGTATATATACCTGTATTAATAAACATTCTTCCCTAATCCATCCTTTCGATATGTCCAAACCATCGTAGTGACCCTTTCTTAATTTTATTAAATATCAGATTTGATGTTAAGTATAATTTTTGACAAATGACGTTGGAAGTTACTATTCAACCAAGTATCTATTTATTTAGGTAGGTATCAAAAGCTTAGAGATAGCTATGCTTCCTGGCGGTAATAAAGGCAAAATACCTGAATTTTTTGCTAAGAGAATAGGGCAGAAGACAACGGAGGGTGTGAAGCCGTTGGGCCTCTGTTTGTCTGCCGAAGCCGCACCGTTAACCCACTTGACCGAACACTTTTTACTTGGAAATGTCCCAAATTCCGAGATTACCTCGGACAATACGTTTAAAAAAGTTACAGGCAAAACGCATTGCTGCCTGCGACTTATTTTGAACACGTCCATCATTCTTTCGCAATTAGTAGCCACAATGTACCTGTATAATAGTATTACATACTACAGAAGAGAGAATATTTATATGCGATGTATTATAATACGAAATCGTTAGGTATACAAGTTATAGGTATAAATCGTTAGGTATACAAGTTATAGGTATAAATCGTTAGGTACAAGATACATTTTCAAGATTTGCAATTATTTACTGATGCTTATTTACTTAAATTGTTTCTTGAACAATTATGATGGACTACATAATCAATATTTTTTGCCAGTGGATAATGCCTTAGAAAGGCGAAACACATCATTCTTATAAAATATAATAAAACTCCAAGAAAACCGGCGTTTTCATTTATATTAATTAAAAATTATGTTTTAATTTCGAGCTAAGTGGTTCTAAATAAATGTTTCACTAGATAATCCCTTGTTTAATGAAGTTCAAATGTTCAGATAAAACCTTCATTTTAAATTTAATTTAAATAGTTGAAGTACACTTATTAATGTATTATATATGTTATTGAACAATTGTCTATAACTCGAAATCAAATTTGAAAACGTATGTCATCTGGAAGATTTGTTATGTTTTATGGAAATGTCATGTTTCGCTTTGCTAAGTCCATTAACACACAAGCAGGCCAAAAATATTATTCCTTTTGAAAACTTCTAGAAAACCAACGTTATCATTCATATCGTTATCAATAACCATATACGTAAGTATGAATTCTTAAAATGAGGGTATTATTTGCAAACCTGGCAAACTCCATCATTAGATGTTTTGAGTAAATCGCAATTCCCAATAAGACCCAATTCATATCTCACTTTTGATTGTTGGTGGAGTTTGCCGGGTTTGCAAATAATACCCTCAAATACGTAACATCAATAGATTTCTTTACGTGGATTACACTCGTGCACTGCTTCATTAAATGAAATGCTTTCAATTATATGTATACAAACATTTAGGTAATATCTTAGTGAGGAGAATAAAGTGGTAATGGATAGTAAGACGAAAAACATGTAAACCTTAAAATATTTTTGAATTAAAATGTAATTTTCTCTACTAAATCATCATCACGGGTGTTAATCAAATCTGCTGCAAGAGTAATTCTCATTATTCTTACGGTTAGTCAAAATCCAATAACAAATCTGTTATCAAAGTCGTCTGTAGTTATTAGAAACAAGAATTTATCAATGAAAGCGAAAATAACCGTTCAGAATGGAGTTCTGGTCGCAAAGCATGAAACTGGCAGAAGAAGGATGAGAGCAGAATAAATGCGGTAGAGATGATATCCCTAAGATGTATGGGTGGTAGGACGATGTACGACAGAATCTCAAATGTTGATATAAGAAAGGAATGTAGAGCGGAAGAAGATATTATAAACAAAATTATGAAAGGATCGCTTTGTAGGTTCGGATATATATTATGGAGCGCATGGATGGAGAAAGAATACGTTAACGATGTAAATGGAGTACGGAGTAGAAGTAGACCGAGGAAAACATGGCATGACCAAATTAAACAAATTTTAAAGGTCGGTCATGTTAGAAGTCGGAAGAATCGACGTGCGTGTATGACTCGTCGTATTATAGAGGAATATAGAGAGGTGTATTAGAAAAGAGTAGTGTGTCGGTCCATTCTTTCTGACTATCCTGCGGAGAAACGGCGTGATGGTTTGTTTGTAAGTTGTATAAGTTTATGTGAAGTCAATTTTACATATTCATTTGCGATTAATAATCAAACACACCAGAACCTGAATAGCCAAATAAAATGTGAACTATATAATATTATACCTTCATATGAAGTACTTATATGTGTTGTTACACTTTTTTAGGAAAATGAAACTCTTAAATACTCGTATTATATTTACAAGCAGTTGGTTTATTCACCGTGAAGAAGCTTTTGATACCGTACATCTGGACACACTACTTGACAAACTGACATCCGCAGGGGTGAGGGGCAAGGCGTACAACACGTTCAAATGCTACCTCACCCAAAGAAAACAATACACAGTTGTGTCAGGAATGACCAGCAACGAAACAATGACAGAATTTGGTGTGCCACAAGGGTCCATCCTGGGACCACTACTTTACATACTTTACATTAACGACATAACAAGATACAAAATGACAGGGAAAATAATTATGTACGCAGACGACCTTGCTATATTTTACAAAAATGACAACGACAATGAGACCTGTAAACAAATGAACATAGATATAGAGACACTAACCAACTGGACAACCAACAACTACCTGACCTTAAATGTAAAAAAGTGTAACATTATACACTTTGAAACAAGCAAGAAAAACCATAACATGTGTATAAAAATAAAAAATGACGCAATAACCGAACTCGACTATGTAAAGTACCTAGGACTAACAATGGACAGACAACTAAAATGGACAAAACACATAGACAACCTAACAGACAAGTTGGCATCGCTATACTCCCTCTTCTACAAAATACAGAATTACATACCAAGAAGGGAAAAAGTTATGATGTACGAAGCGTATGTAAAAAGCCGACTGACATATATGATTCCCTTCTGGGGGACAGGAAACCAAAAGGACATCTCCAGACTCCAAAGACAACAAAATAAAATAATAAAACTAGCATATAACATTGACTACCATACCCCAACCATACAAGTTTACAGACAAACTAAACAAATGGACATATCAGACCTGACCAAATATGAGACCTTAAAAATTGTACACAGAGTGACCATGGAAAAGTCAACAGACAGCACCTACAAATAAACTAAAAATTCAGACATACACAGACACTGGACCAGGAATTGTGACAGATATCACTTACCGATTGCACGAACTAAGACAGGACAATCAAGGATATTGAACAATGGACTGAAACTTTACAATGAACTACCTAAAGACACAAGGAATCTCACTACAACTCAATATAAGAAGTGTCTGAAGCAGTACATAATTAGTGGTAGGATCTAGAAATGTAACCATATAACCCAATTGGGTTTTTAAAAAAAAAAATTAAAAAAAAAAAAAAAAAAAAAAAAGCTTCGCTTGGAGTGAAACCGGTTGAAGCGTTAAAAACACATAATAATTATTTTGGTCAATAACATAATTATTTTGGTCAATTTGATTGTTGCCGCACTTAATAATAGTTAATTGTGACACGTAATACGTTTGTACTGTTTTGTAGGTGTTGGATCGTTATAAGTGTCTAATCACAGCGAATGAAAAAAAACGGTGGATACGTGGAGTGATAAATTATATTAAATTCATTTCAAAATTCCAACTTCCAATATTTGCACCATCCAAAAGAACATTGTGTTATATTATTTTTATTTTGTTATTTTATACTGTTTGTTTTAGATTTATTTTGTTGATGTTGGACCATCGAAATGTGCGCGGAAGATGCCTATTGGTGGTGATGAGGTTCGCAACCAATTACAGCGCGTCTCCCGCGGGGGCGAAAAGAGAAGGATGGAGTGCCGCATCGGTTAAAGTGTGGCAGTCCATTCTTTCTGCCTACACCTTCGGGGAGACGGTGTGATGGTTAGTAATTTAGTTTAGTTTAAATTTATTCCAAATTATAATATTACGAAACATCATGTCAATATATTCCTGTGGTGTATCATTCTTTTTATCTTTTATATAATGTTCCTAAAATGTTCATGTATTATATATTATGTTCATATTTGTGGTATATATAATAGTACAGTTGATCCTTGAGTATATCTCTAGCAGCTCCTTCATTCCTGCTTATCCATTTAAGATCTGTCGTTTGATTTATTCGCTGTGGTATCCGACAGTTCTCGTAAAAGAGTACGAGTGTACATGGAAAAACAGCATTTTAACGATCTAGAATATATGGCTTTAAGATTCTTACCAGTTTTATTAATTTTGTGTCGATTTGCCGCCCACGCTTCCAATGTGAACATAGCGCAAATGGTCGTTAATAACACTAACACAATACTTAATTTAGACATTTTGATGGAAGTCTAAATAACCACTTTAAAACAATAACATTTCTTATCTAACTTCTCGTGTAATCCTTTTGTTACATTTCGAAAATGCAATTCACATTTAAAACTGTTTATTAAAAATTCGTCATATTTTTTTCCGCTACTTCACACTTTAATTAGAGCATTATGAAACAATATAAAACTTGAATACGTAATGCACTTTATCACTTAAGATTACTTATTAAAATTATTTATTCTGTACATAAACAATATTTTAAAATGTACACACAACATCAAAATCACTGTTTGAAAAAATCACTTTTTTCCGCTTTTAGTAAAACATATATATTTTCGATTAAGATTACTAAGCGCGGGAATTTCAAACCGGCATAGAATAAACTCGCGTTCGATTTTCGAATTCGTAAGCACGTGGGTCGGACCAGAGGGGAGGCCGTAGCACGCATGCGCCACTCGCGACTGGCCGGTCAACACTGGCGCTGGCGCCCGGAGCTTGAGCGGGAAGCTCGAACTGTCAAAGGACTCCTTCGCTGAGAGAAGACGTAATATTTCACCGGTGCGACAGAGTTATCTTGACGACATTTCTTAATGAGCGTATTGGGAATTAAACGTTTCGTACTTATAAATTAATAACTGAATCAACATTTTTTCAAGTTAACTTTATTAACACATTTGTATGTAATAGAATGAAAAGATAAAAGTAATATTTGGGATGATTTAAATATTTAGCGAACAATGTAAATATGTAATACAATTTTCAATCAAAGTATTTATTATATTAGTATTAATTATTAACAATAACGGTATAATTAAATATTTTGATGTGATTAAATTGAATATAAATATTTACTTAAAACATAATATTAAAAACGCCATGGAAAGAGCCATGCTTGGAATAACATTGAGGGACAGATTTAGAAACTAATTTATTCGACAACAAACTAAGGTGACTGAGGTGGCTCTACGGATAGGCGGGCTGAAGTGGCGATGGGCTGGCCATATTTGTCGGAGAACCGACAGCCGATGGGGAAGACGGATTCTGGAGTGGAGACCACGTACAGGATTCCGTAGAGTTGTACGTCCCCCTGCCCGCTGGACCGACGATCTGAAGAGGATTGCTGGACAAGGATGGATGGGAGCGGGAATGGATAGGGGGCGGTGGCGGGCTTTGTTGGGCTGGACTTTGTTTTTACACCTCTTTATTTTGTTTTATTGAACCAACCGGTTTCTCACCATCCAGAACTTCGTCAGAGTCACAAAAACTGGATTGAGTTTGGTCAAGTGTATTTTTAATAATTCCTCAATACAATTTAACCGCTTCATATGAAACTACATATATTTAAATGCGTAATAAATTGAAATATGAATTTAACACCTGTTCACTGTTGAGTTTATTTTTCTCGACATGGTATTAGAGAGGTGTGTGTCAGGCAGTGGCGGTACGTCCATACAAGCCGAGAAGCCGGGCTTGCCTTAAAAACCTATAATAAAACGATGTTTTTTTGCGCATTTGAGCCGTCTACGAATAAAACAATACTCGTATTTTGAGTTAAAGCCATTTAATTCGTTGCGTTTCAAATGACTCTGCTGACATGCGCAGAAATGACCTAAGTGTATGTTTTGTTCCACTCATACGCGCCGTATTTTATTTCACTCATACGTACCGTAGGTGAGATGCCCGCGAAATCACTTACGTCCACATGTTTTGTTTCATGTTTTCAATGGGCTTCCTTTTGGGCTTGCAAAATGTAAAAGGGTCTTTGTCGTACTCGTAATCATATAGCTAGGTGCATGATATCTACAATTTTTGTATGGATTTGAAGCCGGGCTTTATCACTCTGAAGTATGTTACTATTCGATGGTCACGAACTTCATTCCTATTGTTAGAATTTTATCTGTCATTTACGTTATGTGCAGAAATGTTATGAAAAGAAAGATTATGTGATTTCTTTACGAATATTTATTTATAATTCCTTGGCTTGCCATACTGGTTGATCCTAGGCGCGCCACTGGTGTCAGGATAAAGTATTGTGGGGGTCCATTCTCTCTGCACACGTTGGTTTGTCGTTATTACTGCTTAATTATTTTGCAAAAATACATAAAGAAAGAATCTCATAAAAAATTGTGTTGGAATATTATAGAATGTGTAATTATTATTTTTTTAATTATTTTTAAAAATTGCATGGTTTAATGTAGAGTTTAGATCGACAATATAGTTGATATAAAAATAAAAATAAAAATAATAATAATAATAATAATAATAATAATACGCTAACTTTTAAAGCGCCGTTTTTGTGATGTAATCACCTCAAGGGCGCATTAAGACGTGTTTTAAATCTTAAAAATCTAAATGTGATCGCTTAAAAAACGATCGGTTTAAAAGTATAGTAGAACAAATGTAGGTATTAGGTATAGCTCAACCTTCATCGTTGGGAGAACTATATATACCATTATTTAGTTATTCCGACAATAAAGGTTTTGATACCTTCCCTAATACACTCAAAAGTGGAAAAAAAAACATTGTTTAATCCTTTGGAACAACTATAGAATTTTATCGATTTAATTGTGAAATCAACAGCGACATCTATTGTTAAGTAGAAACTCCAGCTTGTGAAATAAGAGCTTTTGTAATGCATATTGCCTAATATCAGGTGCAGTTCCAACATAACTCGCTATTGAAAGCGGTTAGTATGGTTGGTTCAAATAATGACGCCAGCAGTGGTTAATCAGTTTATTTCAATGGTATTTGTGGGGAGGTGATAATGAAGGCAATAAAATACTCATCTTGCTATAGCGGCAAGGTACAACCGCCGTAAAAGTTTTATTTACCGTTTATTTGCATTTCATATAACATCAAAACCATTCATCACAAATATGTTAAGCGACACACATGATGAGAATATAGAAGTATTACATAAGATCATTGTAGAATGTACAAATCAGTTAAAATAAATTCTCTAAACAATAAAAAAAAGTCCTAACATAACTGCCATCTATTTAGTATATTTCATTAATATTCTATAAATATTATTAAATATTTTGTATAATCCTTTAATTGCATTTAATAACCAATTTTTCTATTTGGATAAGTTCTCTAAAATATTTTTCTTAGTAATTACATTGCTAAAAAAGCTTAATTAATTATAACTACACAATGCTCTAAGCTTCCGATACCAGTGCTTCTCAACCGCTCGAGACTGTACACTCTTCTCACCTTGTTAGTTTATCCATTATTTTACAAGTAACGATCTTAAAAACCGTGATGAAAGATTCCAGTGAGCGTACGATAGATACAATTTAATATTTCTTTTTGATTTTTTATATATATCTTTAATTAAAATTTTATAAAGTTAATCCCGGAAAAATATTATTTTATTTTACATGAATCGATTTAATACAAATATTACGAATTCCACATTCACTTTGCGTTAAATCAAGTAAGGGGACAAAATAGGAGAACTATTAGATTTAATATATTATTGTGTGGTAACTTATTATATGTAATATTAAATATAGTTTACGTACGCTCACAGGCAAAAGTTTTTCAAACAGTTTATTTCATCAAAGTTTTCAATCGGTTGCATTTTCATCTGGTCACCCCTTATAGAATTATTCAATAGGTTTTAGGGTTTTTTTATAATCAAAAAATGTTTGCTCGTAAAAACTGTCGGACAAATACACGTATAATTATATATATTTTTATATTGCATTATTTGATATGTCGGAAAATATTGTTCGTGGATATGCAAATGTTCCGGAAACACTAAAATCTACAAAACAATTATTCAATCAAATTTTATTTATTGGAACACACATTGGCTCATTTTCTATTTATATAAATCAAAAGTATAGTATCATAACACTTAATATTTAAATTAATCTTATATAAAACTGATAGTTTTCTAATCTGATACAACAGAAATTATTGTATATATATTCAGTAGTTAAAAATTGCGTTACACAACAGTCATGCTCTATCATAAAGACACCCAACATATTAAATGAAAAATGTATTTTCGAATTGCAACACGGCAGGAATTAAATATGATTTGCCTTTTCCAATATCTTAACTAATCGATTATTTCTATTATCTTCAAACTCAGAATGTTATTTTCGAGAACACATTTTCTTCATAGTCGCATATGTGAGGTGCTTTATATTACAAAAGATGTCTCCTGTTTAAAGCACAGGTTTTCGAGGGTTGTAAAAATCCTACTAAACTTGTATTGATTTACGAGATATGCGTGGAGTGAAATGATTATGTCAAACTTTAGAAGTGTGTTTCCCTATTAAGAACGATGATGATGTCTTATGTTATTCCTAAAAAAATTGGTTCCTCGATTGATTCTTTCTCCAGCCTGTTCAATTCATATAAAGCGACTCCTTTTATTTAAAAATTTACGTTTATATAAATTTTACGTAACATGTGAAGTATTCGCTACTTATTTATTTTATTCTAGAAGTTAGAAACACAGACATCTTGAGACATCCATCGATAAAATAAACAGTATAAAATTGAAAACGGTAGTTAATAAAATGAACTCGTTAACATGTTGCTGGCATTTATTTATTACAAAACATTTAGCTTTAATTATTACGTGTCCAAAATGTATCAAACTTTTGAAAAGAAAAATTATATAACTGCAAAGTAAACGTTAAAATAAAACTATTGTAGAGTAATAAAAAAACTATTCCTTATAACAACATTTTATGTAATAGGGTAAGAATTATTACAGATATTTAAAAATAGTATTTAAAAGTATGTTAAATTTACGATAGACACTAGAAAGGTATTGTCTCATTACATCTTGTTAATATAATAATATACAAATGAATTTTTATCATTACAATACAACTCGCGGCTCTCCATACAAGAGATAACGAGTCGGGTCTTGTATACGGGTAGCTCTCAAACAGAAGCCTCGTCAGCGAAATACGTTACTTTATATGTCATGAAATGGAATTGGTTTCGATTGCAAAGCTTACATACTCAAAACTATTCCACAAATGTATTGAATTATATTTATATTGTAAAATATATAGTAATAAAACACAAAATTTTAAAACAACGTATTACCATTCAAGTATTACTAAAAAAAACATTGTTAATTAGCAAAATACGTATGTATAAATAATACATGCCCATTGTTGACAATTTTGGCGCCAAATGTATAATCAAAATGCAATATTTTGAAACATTCCTTTTGCATTTCCTAAAATACTTTCATGATTTTTTTTTCGATGTTTTCTACAATGAGTATAAAACGGTAATACGCTCAAATGAAATGTTTTAATCAATTATTAGTTTACTTTTGATTCATAACAAATTGAAATCTCAACAAGAAAATTCAACATTTCAGATATGTATTATATATAATTGGACAAACTGTGAGAATGTTTTTAAAATTAACAAATAATTTTGTAAACGAGATGTCGATTGATAAACTGAGTTTGTTTTTATTTTGATATGGTAAAAATATTGATATTTGATATTTTTTTTAAATATATTTTAGGTAATGGAAGTTAATTGTTAAAACATATACGTTAATGTTAAAGAATCCATTAACAATCTGATTTTTTTTATGTATTGAAAAATCCAGTGTTTAGGTAGGCAAAAAATTCGAAAAACGTCGTGAATGAAGCATTTTAAGCCTCTTGGGATGTCACATGACGAATGTTTTAATAAGTTTAAACTATTACGTCATTTCCAATTAAAAGTAATTGCCACAGAAATTATTGAGTGTTCGGTCAAACATATATTGTTAGAAAAATCCATTTAGATTCTATCCAGCAATAAGAACGAAATGCAAAGTACACGTGGAAAAATAATAATGACAAAAATATAATTCCCTGTACTCGCTGTCCTCTTAAAGTTTAACTATATTGCAAAACCTTTAACCTCCTCAAGCCTTTGGTGTCATATGACATCACGTGGAATCTTAAAAAATCGCGTTAAATTTTGTGTCACATTACATCGTGAAAGATGATATTGCGTGATATTGTTTACCTCTTCAACTTCATTCGATAGGAAAAACTCTCAAGAAAAATATGTTAATGTATTCTGATAAGGTAGATCACGCGCAAAAAGGTTAAAGCGCATTTTTTATTATTATTATTATTTATCAGTCGATGCTGACGTATCTTACAACTCTAACTAATAAAAAGATCTATTCACTCGATGGACGTGTGAAGTTTCCCAAATGGTTGCTTCAAATGGAAAACAAAGGTTTTAACATTCACAAAAATGTACGACTGAAAATGATTAAAACAAGATCGAACGATAACTTAATTAATGAAGATGTTATTTTTTATGTTAGAGAAACGCGTTGAATAATAAAAATATGAACTTAAAAAATGTTTTTTGTTCTTCAAACAAATCTTACAAGTAACTTAAAATATTTATTAAAAAAAATACAAGAGATTTTACTCTCGTGTAGCCAATGTATCGCTCCGGTCCCTGCAGACTGTGGTGGTGTCTCCAGGAAGGGAGCTAGTGTGCTGGCGATGACAGTAAGATGATGACGATGATGTTGGCAAGGGGCAGTGGGCGGGTGCTCACCCCTATTGCTTGCGGATTTCACCCTGCGAGGCGTGGCCGTGCCACCTCTGAAATAAAACAACCCCCATGATTTACGCTGTTTGCTGATGAGTTACGGTGCCCCTTTCACTTTACACTTCGGAGTTGAATAACAATTAAAAATTTCGAAACTTTAGTGTCATAAATTTCAACGGGAAAGTGCTGGTTGAGATGCTAGAGTGGTAAAAGTATTCATTAATCTCTGCGCCAAAACTAAATAAGTTCTCAAATTTATTGTAATGAGAAGAAAATATTGTTTTTGTTTAAAATAAAAATGATGATTAAAAACAAATCAAATTATGAACTAATTGTATACAGGAAGGATATTAATACTCATTTACTGGGCTGGTGGTATCCGGCAGAAAGGGTATAAATACCTCTTTCGAGGACTTTGCTGGAGGAACTGTTTGAAGCGTATATTTACAAAATTTTATGTGACATATTTTAAAGTATACTATACATGAATTGTCGTATAGTATACTATACATCGCGAACCCCGAAAAGATTGCTGGAGAGGCACCCAAGTGGTAGAAGACCAATTGGACGACCAAGGCTGCAATGGGAGGATGAAGTTGGGAGAGATGGGGCGAAATTGACGCGGGTGTCAGATTGGACAGTCGAAGCGGAGGACAGGAGGAGTTAGAGGCAAAGAATATTGGAGGCTAGGGCTCGATATGGGCTGTAGGGCCATCGAAGAAAAGAAAGACTATACATGAATTGTAATGTTATAATTGTTTTTCAATTTCAAGTTACGTGTGTTAATACACTTGCAAATTTACCATCAGCCAAAGTGATAATTGAATTGGGGATGCGTCAGATCATATTTTAAAATGGTAATGGTAAAACCACTGCAGACAAACAATCGTGTGCTTTTCAAATCTAACGATCCTTACCATCTCAACTATCACCGTAAACATACACACAAATATGTATTTTTAAACGTATTTGTGTGGGTGTTCTCAGGGAGTGTGAAAATATGTTGGTCATATTACCCGAAGAGATCAGGACACACTTGAAAGGTTCATAATAATGGGTAAAGTAGAGAAAAAGCGACTACAAGGACAAATACTGAGCCGGTGGTCTGATCAAATCAGGACACTGGCTGGTCTCTCAATTGCTGCAGATTGATGACTCACCAGCGACAGACGCGCATGGCGAGCCACGGTGTGTGGTTTACGGGAAGGAACACGACTAAGAAGTGCATTTTAAAACAAGTGTAAGTTATTGACGGGCATGAATAAATAAATACTGTACCTAATGTTAGACGAACCACTCGTCTTTGTGTGGCGCGGCCGCGGCGGGCGGCGCGGGCCTCAGCGCGCGGCCGGGCCCCTGCGGAAGGGGCGCGCCCGCGCCGCCCCGTCCCGCCCCACAGGGCGCCGCCAGTTTCCCGGCAGCTCCGTCATTTGCTGCAGCTGCTGTTGCTGCTTCCCCGCCGAGCCGTTAGACCCGTACATCTGTTGCACTGAAGACACAATTACGTCAATACAAAAAACAGTACCTAACAGATTTAAGAACTAAATCTAGTTATCTTAGTTTAGGCAGCTTACTGCCATCTTCTCGTAATGGCCAGTTCATGGTTCAGCCATGGTTCATATTCAGACCAGAAGGTGGCAGCAATTAAACTAAGTATATATTATAAAAGAATTTTTTTATTTAAAAAATATATAATCAAATGATTTTACTGAAATCTCTTGATGGAAGTTCATTTTAAATAATAATTAAATAAAACGATGTTTTTTAACTACTTCCACTTTTGTCTTTATTTAGACAGCGACCGGTTTCGCCAGGCTCGCTGGCATCGACAGTCTGTCGATGCCAGCGAGCCTGGCGAAACCGGTCGTTGTCTAAATAAAGACAAAAGTGGAAGTAGTTAAAAAAACATCGTTTTATTTAATTATTATAAAAAATATATTATTGATGGTGAGGCATTATAACAGTTTTGTTTAAATCTATTATTAATTTATAATAGTTAACACGATTGTTTAATGGTTTTACTTGGATTTGATTCATATAATAAATTATATAAATAGTAGTGATAAATGGGTTTCGCCAAATTTGTCACCAATATTTATATAATTTGTTATATAAATTAAATCCAAGTAAAACTATTAAGCCATCGTGTTCACAGTTATAAATCTAACAATCTTGCCATTATTTGTGTTTCCAAGTTAATTTATTTTTAAGGACTAATATGAAGGGTTTCAATCAATGCTATTAGAATTTATTTTACAATATTTAATATGAGCAGAAAATAACTCATTATTATGAAAAAGGAATCTGGTCGTGTCAAGGTTTGAACACAAGTTCTCTTGATCAGGAGCCAAACATTCTATCCTCTAGACCAGAGGTCGGCAAACTTATTTGCCAAAGAGCCAAATATGTACATTACAACGATTTAAAAAAAAATAAGAGCCAATTCTGTTTTTTTGATTTAGCAAACATTCATTATAATTTCAGCACTTTATTAAATTACCGGTACCTACGCTGAATAAATCTTGATATCATATTCAATAAACATTTTATTCATTGATAAAAAAAGAATATATAATTAAGGAATCCATAATGAGACATCTTATTCAAAAATCATGGGAAAAAACCCTTGTAACACGTGCGCGACTTGCAAACATGACAAGCGCCGACCACCGTGACCTTAGCAACGCGACTGGCGAGGTGACTGCTATCCAACGCCAACCAGACTTATTGAAACGCGAGAAGAGTCTCCCTCGCACCGCGCACCCCGCAGTCGTCACCCGCCGATACCATCAGCGCGTCTTGCGCGCCTGTCCGTGAACATTTGTGCCGAAGCCGCACTTAAGAGGCTAAAGAGCCGCATGCGGCTCCGGCGCATATCTATTTCACTATGAGAGTTAAAAAGTAGGTATGGTAATCATTACTTACACTGTAATTGAGAGTTAGCATTGACATTGGGTCGCGGGCTTCGGAAGATGCAGAGCGCTATGGCAGCAACGAAAGCGCAGAGCACAAGCGCCAAGCTCACAGATGCTACCACGAACCATGCCATCTCTAGCCCGAGGATCGTATTCGTGTCTTGGTCTGAGGAAAAAATATACATATTTAATATTATAAAATATTTCCATAGAATTTGTTTTTTTGTATACAAATACTTGTAGACAAATACTGGATTTTTACCCATTGCGGGTTAATCATTTTAAACAACAATGTGAAGTTATTAAAAAATAGTAGCATATATACAAGTTCCAAAAATGGAAAAAATCCAAAAAAGGATTAATTGTATCTCAATAGAGACGAAGATGTAAATAATTTGGAAACAGAATATGGTAGTCGAGGCGTTTACAGAACTTATGACATGTTATTAGTTTGGTTAAGCGATTACTTTATGTTTAACAACAGAATGTTGTTAAACATAAAGTGATCGCTTAACCCAACCAATTACAGGTCATAAGTCCTGTAAACGCCTCGACTACCATATTCTGTTTCCAAATAATGTACATCATCGTCTATATTGAGATGCAATTTTCTCTAATAATATTAATAAATTCAACAAATTTGACTGTTTATGAACAATGCGATTTTTTTTAACATTGTGGAATTCCATAATAACGAATTTCGTAAGAATTAAAAAACTGTTTTTTCCACTTTTGGGTTTATTTTATTTCGTTCTCCCGATGACGAAAGCGTAAAATCTTCGAAACATATCAAGAAAGATAAACTCAAAAGTGAAAAAAAACAGTGTTTTAATTCATAAAAAAATCGTAATTAAAACGCTTATATCTACTTTTAGGTTTATTTTTCACTGTATGTTAGAATAAGAATATTAAATTGAATTTATATCGTTCTCCCGATTGAAGGCGTAAAGCCTTTGGCGTCGAGAAAAATAAACTCAAAAGTGGAAATTCGTGTTTTGTTTCATTAAAGAAATCACCTTTAGAGAATAAATTATAACATTCGCATAAATTATTTTTACTGTACACACTTTTATATTTTTTCTAAATACCAACCATTACTTTTGCAAAGTAATAAAACAAACGTTGCAAAAAAACGGTTTAAAGATTTTAAAATACGAGTACCACACAATAAACTAAGTGTTACATACGAATTACGATACTCACTTTAAAAATGTTAACTGTACATAATGACGCTATGCATGCATTTTGTATTATTTAAGGCCTTTGTGTATGTGTAAATGTAGAAGGTTTCAAATATCGGTTTTAATTTAAATAAAAACACATTTATGTATTACATTAAGATGCGCAAAATTGTCAATTATAATAATTTATAACAATTGATTTTATCATTCATTTTCCTAACTACAATCCTCAAATTCGTTTAAACTCTATTAATTCATATCAAATCTAACTCCCTCTGTCCCACAATAACAATATTAGTTGATATTGTTATTGTTATCAACTTAATATGTCCCATAATAATACTAGCATAAGATAATAAATATACTATAGAACGCAAAATATATACTCAATATATAATCTAGATAAAATTAAACAATAAATATAAACATATTACTCTTAATATTTATTTTGAGTGTTCAGAAAGTTTCTGGATTTTTCAATAATTTCATCTCTGTATTTTAAACTTTTGGGTAATTTGTTTGGCTGTGAAGTTTTGCCTTCCCTTTATGCGTGAGTTTAAACTATTGGAGCCACCGCTCTACTTTGATTCGAGTAGAACAACTTATGGAAATTATGAACAATTTAATGATTAAAACGAATGAAAACGTCTGTTTTCTAGACGTTTTATTATATTAAATGTTGTTTTATTATATTTAATATTATATTTGAACAATCAACTAAAAATACAACAGGAAGACTTAGTTTATTGTCAAAATCGTCGTTCAAAACTAAATACAATATTGTAAACAATTATAATAAAACTGGGAAAAAACAGTTATTAGGTTCAGTAACAGAAATTCAATATTGATGAGCCAAACAAAATTAGGAGAAATAAACAGGGAAGCACAATGACATAAAAGAGTTCAACAAAGACAATTGAAACAAAGGTGGGAAAAACCGTATTTAGATAATAACCGATTAGTCATACAAAATTGAGAAAATAAACAGAGAAGTGTTAATTCATTAAATTATAATACGACAATTGTTTTAATGTATTATATACTAAAGGGGAATATGCAGGAATTTTATTGTTGATGACATTTTTTTCACACATTTTTGCTTTAAGAATTTCAAGGTTCTCTAATTAAAATAAAAAATAATTATTTATTTTGTGCAAAAACAAATTTGTCCTTGATTTCAAAATTAATACAATGGTTCGCCATTTCAGAGAAAATACTTATATATTTACATAAAATGTTGTCTATGTGAATGACATGTTAATCCGGTATAGGGCATTATCAATTTTTTTTTATGAGTTTAGCATCATTGTTCAAGTAACAATTGATTTCAATCAGCGAAATAGTATTCTTTTTATTACAAAATATAACATTTATTGCAAAATTCAACAATTTATTAAAAATAAATAGTCCAGATTATTAAGGTAAATTGAATATATGGTAGATTATTAAGATTATTTTGCGCCCTCTGTACTTGATATCATGACGCTTATGTATGCCAATAATAAAATTTAATATTATCCTTTTCTTTAGATTATTCTTGACTTTCGCTGTAAATCTGTGATTGAACCCAGAAATGTCCTCCCCGTTGTGTTTTATGACTTGATGCCTGTGAAATCGGAATCTGAGCGACATTCAAAAACCAATAATCTATACATTACCAATAATATGTGGTGTTAACATAATGATCTCATTCAATATGTATGCTCAAGAGAACACGCCTATCTCTCGGTGGTGATTTACAGTGTAAAATAACATTACTCCATAGCATTTTGGTGCCACTTGTAGATCGAGAGTTTTAACAAGAAATATATGATAATTTATAAACAATTTTTAAACAGCTTTGAAGACATAACAAAAATGTTTTTAAATTTTACCATTCATCTGTAAACAGCGATTTATCAACCTATGGTATATATAAAAAAATCAACAAACAAACCGACTGAATTCTTAAGCAATGATACTTCTGCATGTAACTTTCACAGTGTAAACACAGAGGGCATTTTAAGCCGACTTCGGCAAGTTTTGTAGTTTCAAAGTGAGAGGTGCATTGTAAACACCAATTACATTTTAAAAATACGTAACAACAGCGTGTCTCCATCCACTGCTGGACGTAAACCTCTCCACCCCCACGCCATCACTCTCGGTCTCCCGCCAGTGTTCTCCAGGCCCTTCCTGCTGTCCACACAATATCTTCGCTCCACCTAGTAGGCTGTCTTCCGATACTTTTTCGGCCCAATCTTGGCCTCCATTCAGTAACCCACTGGCTTCATCTTCTATCATCCCGTGGGCACACATGTCCAGCCCATTTGCCACTTCATCCTTGCAATGCGTATCTTTATGTCGGTGACCCTGGTGCGACTTCTAATCTCCACGTTGAGTATATGGCATTTAAGCGAGATACCTAACATGGATATTTCCATGGCCAGTTGTGCTACCTTAATTTTGTGCATTGCTTCAAAAAATATATGTAGGTATATTCCAATAAAAATTCTTTAATATATAATCAAATAATTCATAAGATCATATAATTCATAAGGTCCTAAGATCAATTACTGGAAAAACCCTCCGAGATCGTGTCCGCAACGCAGACATAAGAAAAACCTGCGAAATAGAGGATATCGTTCAGTGGAGTAGATCCAGAAGAAGATACTGGAGGGACCATGTAGCCCGAATGGATGGTGACAGACTCGCATATACAGCCGCCTATGAAATCCCTTCCGGACACCGCCCACCTGGAAGACCGCCTAAGAGATGGAGGGACAGCTGGATCTCATTATCCGACGAGATATGATTTCTGTGTCACAGATCGTCAGATCTATCAAAAGAAGAAGAAGAAGAAGAAGAAGAAGATAATTAATATAATAATATAATTCGAATAATTACTTCGCATAAACAATCGTTTCTCTACAAGAATCTAGTGTAATTTCGAAGTAGTAACAATCGATGGGCGCGCATGTCACGTTGTATGAATGTAAAAGAGGCGCGAGAGTTATGTCAGGATTGTACAGTGTGGTGGTCCATACTCTCTGCCTACCCCTTCGGGGAAACGGCGTGATGGTTAGTTAGTTAGTTAGTTTAAAAATCCTCACCGAGGAGGATACGGATCGTATCAAAATCGATCAATACTCATAGTAATAGTGGTCAGGGGTTAAAACAAATATTAAAACAAAGTTTTAACAAAAAGTCTGTTTTTTGACTATACGAGTACACCGGCTTCAAGTAACAACAGTTTTCTACGATTATTGGTTTCCATGTCTTCCTATCCTATGATCTTTTGATAATTGATTTTATTTGATCATGAATTCAAATTATACGCTTGACATGCCATTAAATAATTAAAGCTTTTAGTTAATTTGGTATCTTTCAATGAAATGGTTAAATTCATAAAAAAAATTCTATATTCGTCTTACACAATTCGTATTACACACTTATTATGAACAAAATAATGAAAGGATCATTAAGATAGTTTGGACATATGGAAAGAATGAATGAAGAAAGAATGGTAAAAAAAATATATGTTAACGATGTAAAAAGAACCAGAAATAGCGGAAGACCGAGGAAAACGTGGCACGATCAAATAAATCAAATATTGAATGTCGGCCATGTGAGGAGTCAGAGAAATCGACGTGCGTGCATGACACGATGTATGAATGTTGAGGAACCGAGAGAAATATGTCAGGAAAGAAAAGTGTGGCAGTCTTTTCTTTCTGCCTACCCCTTCAGGGAGACGGCGTGATGGTTAGTTAGTTTTTTTATTATATTCGTCTTAATTTTGGGTTGTGGATTCAATTTGAATAAATAAATTTAATTGTGTTTTCACATCTCTTTATTTGACTTTTCGCAGACGTGTTTAGGTTGTGCCACAAACATAATCGATGTACATTTTTTTATGAGATATTTATTTGAAAGATAAATTATAAACAATATTCAAATTTATAAGATAACATTTAACATTTTAGTTATATTTTATTGATAAAATATGATAAATAAAGTATTCATTAATACAAAAGAAAAACTTTTTTTATGTGTTTATCAAAAATTTAATTTTCTTTGCAAACAATTTAATGGCATTTGTAGAGGGTAGGAATTATTCAAATTGAATCGTAAAATTTAAAAGAGAAAATCGTTCGCATAAAATTAACGGCAAGAAAAATAAAGAAGTTAGCGAGAACCCCGATCAAATGATAAAAGTTTTATTGTATTATTTATTTACGTAACAGCACGCCGGCGACATCGAAGTCTTATTAGGACGTAACGAAAGCGATGTAATGAAATAATTTAGTGATTGAGTCATCAAGAGTGTAATTAAACGTCAAAGGCCGACGAGTTCCGCGACGCTTGAGTAAATTTGCTTCCCTAATTCGTTTCCTTTATAATAAACGTTTGAATGACGAAAAAATATGCCTGCCTGTACACGGAGACAATGTTTACACGGGCTTATCTCCCGAGAGATGGCGCCAGCTTTGCGTTGATGTAAATCGTTTAATCTTTGTTTATGTATCTAGGTATTTAAAAGATAAACGAACTTAACCCTGGAATATAACGCAGGGTATGTTTTAGAGCTCTCTGGAGTGCTGAGTGGAGTGGACAGGAAAATTTCTTGCTTTTTTTTCACAATAAAATCATGCGATACAGTTTTTTACGAAACATTTCGTTTTGTGTTTATTTGGCCGACACCAGTTTATTTGTTACTGCCATCTGTGAAACAAGATATTTTTGGTAATTGATTTAAGAACATTTATAAAATAAGAAAAAGGTTTCGAGCAGTTTAATTTATTATCAATTATATTGAAAAACAGCATTATGAAGTTAAGGACATTTTTTTTATAATATATTTTTTTCAATAAAGTTGTATTTAAGTTACTTCGAAACAAGCGATGAAGAAATAAAGTAGAAAAATACATACACACAAGAAAGGTAAAATAATCGGAATACAACATGTTTGTGTTTTGATAAGTGTTTTGCTATACTTAAGTATTCCATAAAATGTAATAAAATATCTAAAAAACAAACGTCTTCGTTCATAATAATAATTTAATATGGAGCTATCACAATAAGCTTCTTATTACACCGGTCATAAACCAAGAGTTGACCAATTTGTATGTTTATAAGCCAGCTCAATTTGTTTGTGGGCATGTATGAAGGTGAAACTTAAGCAGATGTATGTACTGAAATTTGCACAGCTAATAGGTATATGACATCAGGATGTTGTGAAAAAACATGGTCTTTAGTATGATAATATTTAAAGTTTTTAAAACATATCAATAAGCTAACAGGAAGGCATGTTAATAATTAAGGCAATGGAAACATGATGCGAAGAGTCACAGATACCGAAGTTCAGCAGTTCAAACGAAAGATTGGCAATAAGGTTTTCACAGATATCCGAAACATATTTTCATCCTCGTTTTCTGTGATATTATTCAATAGTATTATATTGAGTTTCATGTTTTGTATAGGCAATGAATTATTAAGATGGTTTGGACATATGGAAAGAATGAATGAAGAAAGAATGGTAAAAAAATTATATGTTAATGATGTAAATGGAACCAGAAATAGAGGAAGACCGAGGAAAACGTGGCACGATCAAATAAATCAAATATTGAATGTCGGCCATGTGAGGAGTCAGAGAAATCGACGCGTGCATGACACGATGTATGAATGTTGAGGAAGCGAGAGAAATATGTCAGGAAAGAAAAGTGTGGCAGTCCATTCTTTCTGCCTACCCCTTCGGGGAGACGGCATGATGGTTAGTTAGTTAGTTTTAGTTAATGAATTATTATTTGAAAATTCTTAGTTTAATTGTAATACTAATATACAACATAACAAAATACAAATAAAAGTCACTGTTAACAATGTCGATTCGTATAATTCGTTCTCTCAAAGACATTTTGTTTGAATTTAAACTCAATTATATTAATGAGTAATGTCAGAGAATCCATTAATTTTGCCTCTGTATCGGAATCTTGAGACATCAATAATTACATCGAAAAGGAGTCGATCTGAGCCTTTTTTGGGCGTCGTTCACAATTTTTAAAGAATATTGTTTGACACTCTTAAGAAAATATGGTTGTTGAGTGCCATAAAAATATTTCTTAAGATATGTGTTTTATATGACAACAGTTAGGTATGACTGCTGAAAATTCATTAAGAACTCAGCCGTGTGGGTTTTTTTGTTCCCGAAAAATATCTCTGATAGTGTCGGCATGTATTGTTTTTTCTACCGGATGCAAAAACCAACCTGTCTCTAGTGATGCTGGAGGAAAGAGCATTCAGTCTTCTGAACATGATTACCTCGAAGATCGAAGTCATTCATATAAGTGAAAGTGCGTTCAAAATACAAATACTTTTGACATTATAGAGTATCTTATCTTTTTAAATTACAACCATATCTACTGTGTTCCTGGTTCTTTACCTGTTTTCAAAAAGATGCCTGTAACTATAAATATGTTTGTTATATTAATTGAGTAAATAAATAAACTGAAAATACTTCGCATTATGAAGTTATCGAAAAATGCTATAAAGAGATTTCAGTACTTGGTAGACACGATTCATAGTAATGAGGGAACTTCTAGACAGAAGAGCACGAATATACTCGTATTACTCCCGGGAGATACGTAACACTTAGATAAAATTTTGACTTTATCGACGCATAACTTTATACCGAGTAATTTGGGATTCGCGCTTTCAATGATCTTGATTTTTAATATAAGGCTATGGTCACATAGGTAGGACCCGTGCTCGATGCTTAGAGCAACATTGCTAGGTAAGTGACATATCCTATTGCACCAATACACATCATACTATCGTGATGACCACACTTGAGCTTCGCGTTTCGCTACGATATGCGTAGCATCGAGCTTAGTACGCTTAATTATTTGAAATGTATTGCCTTTTATGACATCATATTTAAGTGTAAAAAAATCAATCGAATCGAGTGTTATGAATCACAATATCAAATTAATTAAAATTCTATGATAGCATTTGCTCATTTAAAAAAAATACTTTATGAATGTTGAGGAATCTAGAGAGGTGTATCAGGATAGATTAATGTGGCGGTCCATTCTCTCTGCCTACTGCCTACCCTTTCGGAGAAACGGTGTGATGGTTTGTTGCTGTTGTAAAATTGATTATTTCGAATAAAACGGTTCGTTTTCTAGAAGTTTTGTTATGTTTAATGGGAATGATATGTTTCGCCTTTATAAGGCAGTATTCTCTAGTTTTAGCACTATAAATACATAACACATTTGATAATGACAAAGCAAGGTGAAAAATATCATTTGGATAAAATAATATAATACTTCTGCAATATTATATTATTTTATCGAAATGATATGTTTTGCCTTGCTGTGGCATTATGTTTTTTTTTCAAATTAATTATATAATATGTTTCGTTTGATAGGTTAATTAATTCGGTTATTTTTCAACGAAAATAGCAAATTTGAAATTAAATTTGGCATTTTGTTAAAATATAGGTAATGTTATAGGTATAGAAGTACGTTATTTAGTATCACGACATTTAAAAAAATATGTTATCGACTATAGTTTGAACGATTATGACGATTTTTTATTAATTAAAACACTATTTTTTTCACCTTTCTTGACATGTTTCGAAGGTTTAACACTTTCATCGTCGTAAGAACGATATGAACTGAGTGTATGGACTGCCAGAGTATTAACGTCGTAAATTTATCAAAAATGTAACATTCTGAAATCAAATACATGAGTATCACAAGTTATCAGATAGAAGTTTTATTTTTTTGAGATATTTGGTAAAGGGTACTTAAATAAACTCAGATAGCCGTATAAATGTTTTTCATTGATGTGACAATCGAGGGTTGCGAGTATAAAGAGATCACAGAGGTGTATTAGGGGAAATGAGGGAAAAACTCGTTTATTTATGTACAAGTTTTCGCGGAAACGTTTTAATTAAACACCGCTAATTCTCGAATGCGGAGGATTTCTATTGAAAATATAACGGAGTCTTTAGCCACCAAAACAAATACCAGCTCGCTACACGAGAGCCAAGAGACAAACGCAAGAATAGGCGAGCGAAAATATTTCAAGGATTAAGTGTTAATGGTAGCTTATCTCTGTTTAGACATTTAATCCGTAATCTCGCAAAACGTCTGAATAAGGATTTATTTATTTTTTATCTCATTTAGCGGGAAATATTTCATTAAATCGGTTTAAAAGTATTTAAATACAAAAGAAATACATTTTCTTTTGAGCGAACGAGAGTGAATTGAAAATGTGTTAAATTTCATAATACATTAATTTATACAACATTTTGAATGTATACAAATTCTTGTAGATAATTACTGGATTTTACCCATTGCGGATAAATTATTTTTATTTTATAAGGATTAATTTTATCTCAATAGAGATGTAAATTGTTTTCTGGGAACCGAATGTGGTGGCCGAGGCGCTTACAGGACTTATGACCTGTCATTGGTTGGGTTGAGCGATTGCTTTATGTTTAACAACATTCCCCATTCCGCATTTTTTTTCTTATGACCACCAGGTCTGACAAATTTTGGGACTTGTATATATGGTAGGATTCCACGCCTATATTTACATATTTAAGTTCACTCTACACTAGCGTCATCTATTAAGATTACATTAATTTATTACTAAACTTAACTAACTAACTAACCATCACGCCGTCTCCCTGTAGGGGTAGGTAGAAATAATGGACTGACACACTTTAACCGATGCTGCACTCCATTCTTCTCTTTTCGCCCCCGCGAGATACGCGGTGTGATGGGTTGCGAACCTCATCGCCACCAATGGGTATCTTCCGCGCACACTTCGATCGTTCAACGTCCACAAAATAAATCTAAAACAAATAATATAAAATACAATGAAAAAAAAAAATAATAATAATAATTTAACATATAATATTTTTTTTGATGGTGCACTTGTTGTCAGCTGGACGATCCGGACATCTGTCTTTATTTAATTTAATTTCCAAATCCACAGTTTTATAAATTAACTGTAATCACGCCGTCTCCCCGAATGGGTAGGTAGAAAGAATGGACTGCCACACTTTTCTTTCCTGACATATTTCTCTCAATTCCTCAACATTCATACATCGTGTCATGCACGTGCGTCGATTTCTATGAGTCCTCACATGGCCGACAATCAATATTTGATTTTTTGATCGTGCCACGTTCTCCTCTGTCTTCCTCTATTTCTAGTTCCATTTATATTGTTAACGTATACTTTTTTACCATTCATTCTTCATTCATTATTTCAATGTGTCCAAACCATCTTAATGATTATTTAATTTTTTTTTTCATATCACAATGATCCTTTCATTATCCTTTCATGATTCATTCATCATCACTCGCACCGCATTCATTTCTTATATTTTCATTCGACACTCTATCGTACACAGAGTATGCACGCATTTGTCTAAGAGATCTTATTTCTATTGCATTTATTCAACTTTCATCGTTTTTTGTCAGTTCCATATTTTTCACTGCTATTTAAGCTTTTTTGGATAGGTTTTTGTTTGCGATGACAACTTAAAGTGCACCATTCACTTTGTTGCCTGCCCCAACCCTCCTTTAATATCCCTCTCCACTCTCCCATCCTTTGTAAACATACTACCCAAATACACGAACTCATCTACTTGCTCTAGACTTTCACCATTCACGACTGTCATGATTTCTTATTTTTCAAAAATCATTTCCTTGGACTTATTCATATTCATCATCAGATCATTTCGCATGCAAACCTCATACATACTATTCACCAGGACTTGTAGATCATTTATAAATAGAAATAAATAAAAACATGTCAAAATTGCCAAGCATGCACGACATGATGTATTTTGTATGTATGACGTTGGTGATGGGAGAGGTGTTATTCTTATTTATTTCTTGTTGACTCGCTCATTACATCATTACAGCGCATGCCAAATTGATTCAAAGGGTAAAACTATCATATTGATTCTTGTGACAAGTGATAGGTAGCTAATGTATCGCCATTTTATTGTCTTGTGAATTCTACACATGACCATACAGTGTGACAATCGCTGCCATCGCCGGGAATTCAATCCGAAACCTTTAACGTGGCATTTCACAAATGTGTGTTTAAAAGTATATTGTAATATGTTATATAGTTTGATAAATAGTGAAATCGTGTGGTGAAATGGGTGCGCTGGGTGTATTTATCATCAGGTAGAATTTTGTGTATGGAATAGGGGTGACTTTTCACCGGCTATTCAAATAAAGGTTGGTAAAGGGAAGGATACTCACTCTGACACAGCGTACTGGAAGTTTCGTCGGAGCCGTCTGCGCAGTGGTTGACGCCATCACACATGAGGTCCCCGCTGATGCAGAATTCTCGCAGGTTGCAGCGGAAGTCCTTGCAGCCGTGTTCTGTAGACAATTTTTTTTATTATTTAACAAATATCCTAATAAATCATATTTTTAAGCAAAACACTAAAACTTTAACGATAATATTTAAAATGGCCGTTCACAATGGAATTCTGGTCCCAACCCTTATGTATGGAAGCTAAGCATGGAACCGGCAGAAGAAAGATGAGAGCAGAATAAATGCGGTAGACGGTCTTTAAAACGTATGTGTGGTAGAACGATGTACGACAGAATCTCAAATGCTGATATTAGGAAGGAATGTAGAGCGAAAGAAGGTACTATGAACAAAATTATGAAAGGATCGCTGCGTTGGTTCGGACATATGGAGCGCATGGGTGAAGAAAGAATGGTTAAAAAGTATACGTTAACGATGTAAGTGGAGTAAGGAGTCGAGGTAGACCGAGGAAAACATGGCTTAACCAAACCACGCTTACGTTGCAGACTATGATTTCTTCTTTTTCAAAAATCATTACCTTAGACTTATTCACATTCATCATCAGATCATGTTGCATGCATACCTCACACATACTATTCACCAGGACTTGTAGATAATTTATAAATGGAAATAAATATTTCAAAAATTATTTCCATTTATAAATTATCATTTATAAACAAATTAATCAAATACTTAAGGTTGGTCATGTCAGAAGCCGGAAGAATCGACTGCGTGTATGACTCGATGTATGAATGTGGAGGAACTAGAGAGGAATGTCAGGATAGAGTAGTGTGGCGGTCCATTCTCTCTGCCTACCCTTGCGGGGAAACAGCGTGATGGTCTATTGTCGACAATATTTAAATTGCAGAAAAAGATGTTAGAAAATAAAAACTTAAAAGCAATCAAAATATGTCACTCTTATTAAATACATTAAAGCTTCTAAAAAACAGATGTTTCTATTTTTGTGTATCAAAAAAATAGCGTGTTTCATTTAGAACGTATAGCTAAATTTCTAGAAATGTGAATTACGCTAAGCTTAAATAAATAAACAAATAGAAAATTCTTTATCCTATAAATCTTAATACGAAACAATGACTAATTATCAAAACCTGAAAATTTTCTTGATTATTCGTTTACTTAAGTGTAATTTTCTTTTACGATGTAATGATTTTTAATGACTTCAAATATTGGCTACACTATATAATATTCACAGTATAGTGAATTATTAATGTAAAGCATGTAATAGTAATGGTGCTTGACCACATCAGGAAGATCCACATCCGCGGCAGTTTCAGAGAGAAGCCTATGTAAGTTAAACTGAAATAGAAACCTTTTTTTGCACCTTTCACAAACATGTTTTGGGACAGAGACTTAACTTCTTCAGTGTATGAATTTCAAAAAGTTATTCAAATGTGAATCCACAACACAAAGTGATGGCGAATATAGAAGAAATGAAATATAACCGTCTAAAATGGTACGGCTACGTCATGCGGCGCTACGTCTGCTGACTATGTTACACGGAAAGTGATTGAAGCGGACCAACGATCCAGAAGACGTTGTAGACCCACAATGTCATGGATGAGACTTAACCACAGAGAGTCTCAAAAGAGACCAGCTCCTACCAGACGCCATCCAAGACAGACAGTTTAGGAGATGTCATACGAGAAGAGCCGACCCCAAGTAAATGGGACATAGACTAGGAAGAAGAAGTATAATGAATTATTAAAGTTCTGTGAGGGCAAGGAAAGTGCATCCATGTGTCGTGTTATTATAACTATAACATTCAGCACCCCTGGAAACGAAATAAAGTCGGCCAAAACTTCCACAACAATACAAGTGAAATTGAAAATAAGATACCAGGCTTAAGACAATTCAGAAGATAAGTAATACCATCTTGCTATTGATACATGTACTAATAAACAATATAGAAGCACTTGAAATGTGTCTCCATCGCAGAATATTGAGGATCTCGCGGACTGACACTTTCGTCAGCTTATCTCTATCCACTGCTGAACGTAAGTCTCTTTACCCCCACGCCATCCCTCTCGGTCTCTTGCCAGTGTTCTCCAGGCCCTTCCCGCTGTCCGCGCATTATCTTCGCTCCACCTGGTAGTCTGTCTCTCGACTTTTCTTCGGCTCAACCTTGGCCTCCATACAGTAACCCTCTGGCTCCATTTTCCATTAACCAGTTGGCAATACATGACCAGCCCATTGCCACTTTATTCAGGATGAAATGGACTGACATGGTCACCAAAAATGAGGTGCTACATAGAACCAGAGTAGGAAGAGAATTGTTGTCTGATGTGATTAAAATTTGGGACACATTATCTGAGACACATTCTTACGAAAAATACGGTCTGCTGCACCTCATCATGAAAGGGAAGAGTGAGGTAGGGTAGGCGCCGCGTGGGAAGACCCCAGATGCCCTGGATCTAGAGTATCAAAAAGTGGGCCGGAATTCGAAGGATGAGGGAGTTGTTCCGGCTGGCACAGGACAGAGAGAGCTACGCCAGAGTGATAGCCGACGTCGGAGGGACCTGACATGGTACTCCGAGAATAATTGATACAAAGAAGAAGAATAATGTGTTGTCAAAAAAAAATATTTAAATATTGATGGATAGCGATCTGATAACGTTTAAAAAGTGTATATATTACATCAACAGTAACAGTTTCTTTAAAAACTACTCCTTTATAAGATCAAAATACAATTCAAAATTACATCACATTAGTACTCGTACATTGACTTCTATTGTAGAAACATTTTATGGGTATCTGATAAACGAAAATACCGATAATAACATAGAAAAGGGAATGAGATATTAAAAACAGTTGTATATTGATACGCTGTAATCAAATTTAACGTAATTGGTTCAGAAAAAAACGGTGGCAAGCATGCGATGGAATAATTCGACCAAATTTGACAGGCTAATATTATACAGGTTAATTTATTGATCCGGGATTAATACTATTTCCGAAAAATATTTTATACTCGACTCACGTGACGCTCGGACCAGAGGCGTACATGTTTTCCAGTTAACGGGAAAATGTTTCACGCAAAAAGATCGTGTCTCTAGAGGGACTAATGATTAAATCGCATGCTAAAAAATCCCATTTGTAAAATAACTTTTGATGAAAGAAACCGTTTTTATCGTTCATTTGCTCATCTTCAGGGGATTGATTTGTATTGAACACACAACAGTCTCATCATTGTTTAAATAAATTGATGTTTTTAAAATTATTATTTCAACTTACTTTATTCCCACAGGTAGTCGAAATAAAGACAAAAACCATAAGTGTAAATGATAAGAAGAGTAAACAATATATACTAGATAATTGAAATTGAAGTTAAACTAGATTCGAACAAGTAAATTACAATTATTGAACAAAATGAAGTTATATACGAGTATGATAAACTAGCTAACAATCAACCATCCCACCGCCACTCCGAAGGGATAGGAAAAAATAATGGTCTGCCACATTTTTCTTTCCTGACATATTTCTCAAATTGATTCCTCAACATTCATACATCGAGTCATGCACGAAAATATTATATAACAACTGTTATATATAAGAAACTTAATATAATATTATATGAAAAATAAAGTAAGGAAATTATGGTCTCATCCATGCCGAAAAGTTGCTCCGATAATTTTTTTTATCTCTCGTTTAAATGGAAAACATTAATGTATCTAAAATGCTTATTGCAGTGGTCACAAATTCGATACATTGCCACGCTCTGAGCGTAGTTAGTACAATAAACAGGAAGATGGAAAACTTGGCTCGCGGTGTGTCTTATGCAAGACATAGGGGTATTGAGTGACATTTTGCAGAAAAGCTCGGAGTTGTCAATTTTAAAGTGAAATATTTTATGAAGCAACATCATATCATTAAGAGTGCCCAAGGAGTGAAAAATTAGGGCAGATTTGTAAACAAAAGTATTTGTTTTAAATTAATATGATATACACTTTATTATAACATAACACTTATTAATATATAAAAAAAAAACATGTATAGGAAGGTTGTCTTCATTTTTATTAAACATTTGTTTTACGAGTAACAAATTTAATTGGTTATTAATGTTACTGATAACACTCTACAAGAAGAAACACCCGAAACACGTTGAAATATAGATGAAATACTTTCATATGAAGTACTTTATTTGTGGTGTGACATTATTTTAAATAAATTAACATCTACGTAATTAATTTATTGTTTCTTCAACAATAATAAAAAACTCCATATTAAAAAATTATTTTGAATAAAAACGTCAATTTTCCAGAAGTTTTATTACATTTTATGGGAATGGCTTGTTTCGTCTTCCTAAAGCTTTAAAAATGTGACATTTCATAATGTATTAACAAGGCGAAATATGTCATTCCCATAAAATATAATAAAACTTCTAGAAAACTACTTATGTAAATTATTTTAACACCTCATCACCACTTGTTTTTTAGTACAAAACAGATTTATTTCTGCCGGAGCTTTGTCAGGGTAGCAAAAATTTTTACGTTAGTGTTTTTATTTAGTGAATAAAGCGTTCTGTGCATATGACGCATGGAATATCATTAGTATTTCAATATAAATTCACAATATTTTTTTTAGGTTAATATAAAATACAAACTAAGTAACTAACTAACCATCACGAAGTTTCCCAGAAGGGTTGACAGAGAGGATGGATCGCCAGACTGTTCTATCCTGACATAATTCTCACAAATCTTCTACATTCACACATCGTGACATGCATGCTCGTCGATTGTTCCTACTTACTTGGCCGCCTTTCAGTAATGAATTAATTTGAACATGCCATGTCTTCCTTGGCCTTTCTCGACTTATTTTTCCGTTCACACTATTCGTATATATCTTTTTAATCATTCTTCCATTATCCATTCGTTCCATATGTATAAACCATCCTAGTGACCCTTAATTATATTTATCACACATTCATCCGCCTTACATTCCATTCTAACTTTATCATTAGATATTCTATCACACGTTGTTTTCCCGCACATTATTCTAAGTGATCTCATTTCTACGGCATTCAATATAAAAGACCACATTCAATAAATATTGAGGATTTTTTTTTATCATAATTTATATTTAGTTTTATTCCATTTGCTCAATTGGCTTCGACCAGTTTGGGCAGTTTCCTGCCATCAACCAGAACTAGAAGATGGCAGCGAATCGCTGAAATCGGTCTAAACAAGAAGAATAATTGGAATGAAACTAGAAATGTATTATAGGGATTTTTAAATTCTTTAATTTTCAATATTTATTCTAAGAAATTTAAATGAAAAATATTAACGGATTTAAAAAAAATTAAAACAATGTTTTTTTCCCACTTTTGAGTTTATTTTTCCCCGCATGTTTCGAATGTTTTTCACCTTAATCATCGGGAGAACGATAACAACGGGAGAACGAAAAAACGGTGTTTTCATTCATAAAAATGTTGTCGTTATGGAATCCCACAGTGTTAAACATTAAATTTATTAAAAAAATAACAACCTTAAAATTTATGACTAAATACCGAAAAGTAAAGCCATGTAATAAGATTGAAATTTATTTAAAATAATGAAAAATCGGAGTATCATGCACAGCGGGAATTTCCGTTTTGCTTCTGAAGAAGTCTGTAAACCACCGATTCAGGCGATATAGCAATTAATTTTACAATGAAAAATATAAATAGGGGTTACGCGTTTAAGTGTTTAATGGGTACAGGGTTCAAAACCACTCAGGAAGGTGACATATTAATTTGGTGAAATAACGGGGTACGGAACTTCCGCACGGTGATGAAATAAAAAGTAGCGGCTGCTTTAGAAAGCCGGAGCTGCGCGTGTTGTAGGGAAAGATTAATGACACTAGCGCCCCCCTCCGGAGCGGCGGGTACACCAACTATTGTCGAATGAGGGCTGGTTTTATAAACATTTCCCTAAATTTCTGGGGGTTACTCCGCTTCACCCGCTAAAAACTTTGCGTTTATTGTTTTGTAAACGAAAAACGATGCCGGTATGTTTTTGAAATGGAATAAAATAGAAGAGGTAAAACAAGGCGTAATTTTAAATTAAGAATAAAAGAGCATGTTAATAATAGAAATATAACCTTAAACAATCTCGAAATATTAGAAATTGAAAAAGCAATTAAGCATAAAGAAAATATTATAAATAATCAAATAAATTTAACGTCAAGTCCAATCTTTGATTTATTTCCTTTGCTGTAAGTTAATACCTGAACCCCAATAAGAACTTTTAATTAACATTTAATTTTTTCAATTGATTCATTATATTTGTTATAACAAAAGCATAAACGTTCCAAAATAAATTTATATAACATCTGTCAAAACTGGCCATATTTGTAAACAATTTTATAAAATGTTAATATCTATATAATATCACCGAGGAAGGGCTGGGTAGTCTGAAACATGTTTGATATTTAATTTTAATTTGTGTAAAAAGTACTTTGTTGTACCTATACAAAGTATATACTCGTATATAAAAAATGTGGAATAAAATCATTTGACAAACAATTAGGATTGCAATCTGCCAACACTTGGTTACTTATCCAATGTTCGTGGGCTCGTTATAAAATGAAACCTCAGAATAACCTTATTATTATATGAAACATCACGATTTCAGCTTATCTTAGATTTTATATGTTTTACACAAATACTTTTAAACAGAATTAACTTTATTTTTAGTAAAATTCTGTTATATACAAAAACAACATTGAATTATTATATGGTGGAAATACTCTGTTTTTGTGTAACGTTATTTATTCACGTTATTTATTATTTATCTCGACGTCTTCCTGAAGCCGTAGGCAGAAAGAATGGATCGAAACAACGTTCTATCCTGACATACCTACTTATCTTTTGTTTTCTCAACATCTATACATTGTGTCATGCGCGTGCATCGAATTCTCATATTCTCCAAGTGATCGACTTTAAATATTTAATTGATTTAATCGTGCTATCTTCTACTTCCAGTTCCGTTCACTATGTATTTTTTTTTCCAGGAAATTAAATAAAGTTATAAAATAAGGTGTAAAATATTATTGTATAATATATTATAATATTTTTTTATATCTTTGTTAAATAAATAAAAATAAAATATTATTAAATCAATTGGAACTAAAGTGAGTAAAACCGGCCCTAAAGGATAGGGCAGGGGATAAGCAGTTGGGATCGATCGCCTGAAATTTAATTACATTAGGAATAAAGAATAAAGAAAGCCCGTTAAACGGAACATGTATTAAATTTGATGTATCTATCACCTATACAGCCGATTGTCCCGGCTTACACAAAGTTTTCTTTCAATTTCTTTACATATTTTCCAGGCAATACGAAACTCGTTTCTGTTCCACGTCTTACATTGTGCAAATAAACAATATTCGCCTTAATATATCATTCATAACTGGCTGTATTTAGGTTGGATTCGCAATTACTAATAGCCTGTCTATTTCATATCTGCATTGTGACATCAATTAATTAAAGTTATTTTTCGTATAAAGCACTTAGTATTTTAATCAACTTTTATAAATTTAGTTTACAACACCAAAAAATGGTTTTTCATCCGCCAAAGCTTCGTCAGGGTTACAAAACAGACTGATTTTTAACCATGAGGAAGCTTCGGTGAAAGCAATACCGTTTTAAAGTATTGAAAAACAAACTTATAAAAATGTTTTAACAAAGAATTCAATCTGTAATATTGTAAATCGGATTGAATTATTTTAAAATATGAAACAAAAATATAAAAATTAAATTAATTGTTGGAAATGAATTCCCTTAGTAATGTATAAAAATTCTTATATGACAGGATCGGAAAATGCAGGTATAAGAAAATGCAGTACAAACGAAAGCGGAATGAAAAGATTAAGATGTGGTTTAAACCGTGTTAACATGAAATAAAAATGGTAAATGAAATAAATATAAACAATGTAAATCCAGGCATCCATCAAATTTAAAATGTTGGCAGAAATATCGTCAAATAACTTTTTTATGTATTGTAAATGCATGACACGATATTTGAATTTTGAGGAATCGAGGGACATGTTATAAAATAACAGTATTACAATCATCCTCACAGCCTTGCATTTCGGAAAAAGCAAGTGATGGTTACATTGAAAAAGATTTGATAATATACCAGGATTGAACAGGATAGAATATACAAAGATTTATAAAATTATAATTAATGGACTGGCAAACTTAAAACATTTATGCATGACATGTGATTTGTAGCAAAACATTTTGTCTCAACAACTTATTTTAAATTCAATTAACTAGGTGCATTTTTTTTTCAAAACCATTTATAATAACTATATGCACATACACTTTATTGAAGGTTGGGGCGTTAATGCTATTGAATTCCATTGTTCATTGGAAGGAGAATTTGTAACACTGTTTATCTACATTATCTAAATTGTTTATTTAATATTTATATAAACAAAAATATGTCACAACATGTTGCGGAGGTGATCTCCATCCTCAAGTGTTAATATAATGCTATGTTGTTTGAAAACGAAACATGATGTGAAATATTTTTGGGTACAATGTTTTTTTGTAAATAAAGTGAATATTAACAGTGTTACAAATTATTTTTCCAAATGATTTACATATACAATAATATATAGTCAGTTACTGAAACAATAACGACAACGACTTATGATATTAAACTACCAAAATGATTCAATAAAAACAACTAGTTCTCGACAACACTGCACGAACTGATTAATTTTTAATCTAAGTTGTTTGAATTTCTCTATCTTGTCTTTTCTCCCACTAAAGAGGGGACATTTGCCCGGTTTATAGGAAACGTAATAAGACCCGGATTGCTCGGATTGTAATGGCCGCAATGAAGTCTCTATTACTGTGTTACTTTACTGCTCGTAGCATGTACCCTCTAAAAACGAAACTTTATACTTGAAATGAACAGAATTATAGTAAGAGAATGTTGCAAATGTGTCGACATTTTTTAGATATGATTTCAGAGACCTCCATGTTGTATTGAGAAAACAAATTCAGACAAAAATATGTCACCCTTAATTGAACAAAGGAAATTATTTCCCACATGATATTATCCACGTTTCTATAGTTATAACTAACTAACTAACTAACTAACCGTCACGCCGTCTCCCCGGAGGGGTAGGCAGAAATAATGGAACGCCACACTGTTCTGTCCTGACATACGTCTCTCGCTTCCTCTACATTCATACATCTTGTCATGCACGCACGTCGATTTTTCCGACTCCTCACGTGACCGACATTCAATATTTGATTGATTTGATCGAGCCACGTTTTCCTCGGCCTTCCTCTTTTTCTAGCTCCGTTCACGCCGTTTACATATACCTTCTTTACCATTCTGTCTTCACTCATTCCTTCCATGTGTCCAAACCATCTTAATGACCCTTTCCTTATTTTGTTCATAACACTTTCATTCGCACCACATTTACTTCTTATACATTTGTCAATCTATCATATACAGATTTGCCACACATTCGTCTTAGAGATCTCATTTCTACTGCGTTTATTCTACTTTCATCCTTCTTTTGCCAGTTCCATGCTTCACTTCCATACATAAGGATCGGCACAAGAACACCATTGTGCATTGGCTTTTTTGGATAGGCTTTTTTGGCTTTTTTGGATAGGCCTATAGTTATAAGGTAAGTATTATATTTCCTAGAAATTGTTATATAAATAAAATGAATATAAGTATGGAACTCACATTTATGGATTTTTTTTATATGTATCTTCACAAAAATATGATCAAATAAAAAACGTTAAAAAGCACTTTGATACTTCAACAATATAAAATATTTAAATTTGAAACACTTTTATTATAAGTATCACAATTTATTTTCATGAGATTGTTAAAATGACGACCTTCGTGACCGAGTGGTAAGTGCATTGACTGCGACCCCGAAGTTTCCGACTGCCACCCCGAATGTTGACATAGCATTGACAACCTTTGAGGCCGAGTGGCAATTGCTACGACTGCCACACCGAAGGTTCCGACTTCGATTCCCGGCGTGGGCAGCGTGATTGTCACATTGCTTTGGTCTGGTGTAGAATTCACGTGATAATAAAATGGCGAAAGATTAGCTACCTATCACATGTCACGAGAATCACTATGATAGCTATAATAAATACCCTTTACGTCGATTTGGCTCATGCTGTCATGATGTAAAGAGCGATTCAACATAATATTAATAATAATAATAATAATCTGATGATTTTAATGAAATCTCCTGATGGAAGTTCATTTTAAAAATAACTAAATAAAACGATTTATTTTCATAACTACTTCCACTTGTTGTTTTTATTTTGATAGCGACCGGTTTCGCCAGGCTCGCTGTCAAAATAAAAACAACATGTGAAAGTAGTTAATAAATAAGAGATTGTTAATTTTGAAGATGTTATATGCAATATGAGGACTGCCATATCACTCTTTTATGAAACAACCCTCTAACTTTTTAACAATATAACATATAATTTATTCTCTTCCTTTTATATAATAGTTATATTATCATATGTTGCTCTCCGATTTTATATTTAGTAAATTCTGTTACCCTGACGAAGCTCCAGTGGGAGCGAAACCGGTTGGTGTTAATAACAAATAAAGTGTTTTATTATTTTCTTTATGTTATATATTTATGTCACTCTCGTTTATCAATATTACGAGTGTTTTATTATTATCTGACGATGAGGCACGCAAACCATCACGCCGCATCTCCCGAGATGGCGAACAGAGGAGGATGGAATGCCGGATTGGTACGTGGAATGTAAGAGGAAGAATAGAAAGAAAGATGAATGAAATGTGTATCCTGTGCGTGACTGAGAGCATGATGAAAGAGAGAGGAATGAAGGAGCATGGCGATACGCTTGTGTTAAAGGCGGCCACATTCGAAGTCGGAATAGTCGACGTGCGTTCATGGTACGATGTAAGAATGTGGAGGAAGCCCGATAGGTATGCCAAGACAAAGCAATGTGGCGATCCATCCTCTCTGCCTACCCTTCTAGGGAAATGGCGTGATGGTAAGTTAGTTATAAAATAAAATAATTTGCTGTTGAATTGTTGTTTAAGCTTATATTCCATTATATATCCATACGTATTCATGTGAAAGTTCGAGGCCGCTAGAATACAAATATGTACGTGATATTATGATAAGTCTGTGTTTTATTCAGCGAATGGTAAAACTAATGGAGAAATAAAAAGATTAGAGGAGATAGCGCTCCGTACAGCGCAGCGCGCTGAAACCATTCGGAGGACTTGAAGGATTGCGGGCCATGAAAATTCGAATATCCATGTTCGTGACCAGAGAACGCTAAACGGCTTAATCAGACGTTTCCGTTTTCGTGATCCTCGCCATGTTGCTTGCGGCATACCCACTAAAACTTAATTGCTTCAATGTAAATATCTCCCGTGTTTGTCTTTTGTATTCATCTGGATTACGTTTGTAGCGGACCACGGGTCCTTAAAAAGTTTACTAGATTATATATCACGAAACATAGTGTAATTATTTACTATAATAAAAATTAGGATAATGTGTAAAGCGCCGTTTTCGTGAATAGCTCACCTCAAGGGCGCTTTGAAAATGTTTTAAGTCATGAGAGCTGTATCTGACACCAGCAATCAGATAACCGTTGTTTATATTTTATGCGATATTTTGAATAGGTGGGTTTTTAAGTGAGATTTAAAATCTGTCGGCATCTGAGGCGTACAAGAAGCAAATTCCATTTACTTGAATCCCAGAATACAAAATTACGTGAACATATGGTCATATTATTAAATATATTTCTGGATAAGAACGATGTACGCATATTAATGATATCCACTCAAAATTTAGATATTTTTATAAATATGCAATCAATGGAATTTTAAGTTGATCGAATGATTTTACATAAATTTCTTGTGGAAGTTAATTTAAAATAATTATTAAATAAAACGATGTTTTTAACTCCTTCTACTTGTGTCTTTATTTTGACAGCGACCGGTTTCGCCAGGCTCGCTGGCATCGACAGGTCCTAATTTTCTTACATATTTGCCATCTATTTTTTTGTTCACCCATATTTAATTTAAAGTATATGACAAAACAAATACTTTAAGAACTTTTGCAAAATATTGTATTCTCACAAAAAAATTCATAAATATAATTATGACTTAATTCGTTCCTCCTTAGTATAAAATAATAAATATATATATATATATATATATATATATATATATATATATATATATATATATATATATATATATATATATATATATATATATATATATATATATATATATATATATATATATATATATATATATATATATATATATATATATATATATATATATATATATATATATATATACTTCTAAATCTAATATTATATACAAACATACATAAAAAAAGGAATTTAAAATATTTGAAAAAGAGTGTGAATAATTTGAAACGTGTTTTGTTAATTTCTTCCATATACCCCATACTTTGTGTTATGATGGTTTATTTCTCTTTTTCTTTTTTATATATTTTGTACAGACATGTTTCGGACAAACAGTCCTTTTTCAGTGATACTAATTATAAAGATACATGGAACGTTCCAAAATAAATCTTTATAACATTCGTCAGATCATCTAAACAATTTTATAATATTTTTTAAAAATTTATTTTTATAATATGTATCACTGAAGAAAGAGTCTTTGTCCGAAACATGTCTGTGTAATTTCTTTTAATATAAGTGTAAAATATAAAGAATATATGAAAAAGAAGAAAAAAAATGATTTGTTAAATTTTACAACCTGATATTATATCCGTAAATTCATGTTAGCCATAAAAAAAATTTAACTATGCATGATTTTCTTACGATGGATTCGTACGTATTCGTATTTTCTTGATACTTTTCATTTTAAAAATATAATATTTAATATGGGGGAAATAACTTTTTAAACAAGCTTTATACTATTATTTATAGCCGACGCAGGAAAACTTTCATACGTACATTATTACATTTTCCCTTTCCTGCCACACTTCCATGAAGGAACGTGACATACGAATGTAAGTGGGAGATGCTGTATCTTATCGCGCACGTGATGGGACGCGAGATCCGCGCTTTCTTGGGACCCACTATACATTCCGGAAGCTCAAAAAATAAATTAAGAACGATCCGGAAGGATATCAACATAAGTCAAAGTTTTATTTTTTTATCATATGAACAAAGCGGAAGAATTTTGCAGGGTACACTACTCTAGCATGACCTTGCGGCATGGAAATGAATTGTAAGAGATGGTAGATCAATTGTAATACACTGAGAAGTGAGATAACTAAGTCAATAGATCAAGATATGAAGAGGAAGTGTACGATCAAAATGGGCTGTAGTACGTTTAACAAAATGAGAAAAAAAATTCAGCAATTATTTTGGGAATTTGAAATATTAGAAACCATACAACAGAACAAAACGTAGCTTTAAAATTATCTAAATAATCCATTGTTTTGGCCGAAACATTATGATACTTCAACATTATTACTGTTAAAATTTAAAATACTGTTATAATACCAAAATTTCTATTTATTCACTGAGAGTGTCGCGACAGCTGTTTCGCCAACTGATGTTGGCATCATCGGGTATTTCAATACATTTAAAGTTTATTGTAACACCTGATGATGCCAACATCGGTTGGCGAAACAGCTGTCGCGACACTCTCAGTGAATAAAAAGAAATTGTTATATTATAATAGTGTTTTAAATTTGAACAGCAATAATTTAGATAATTTTAAAGCTATGTTTTGTTCTGTTGTAGGGTTTAGATTCCTAGATTCTGTAAGTACATGCCATTAACCGGTTGAAGGCATTCTTTATGTGGCTACAAAAGAATGCTTCGTACATCTTGGACAGTTCTGAAAAGCTGAGGAGAACTAATTAAAAAATGAAATTCTCAAACTCATGATTTTGTTCAATACTGAAGAACGATGTGGACCTACTAGAAGGCAAACGTCTTGATTACACAATATTAGAGGCAGAACTGAAATAAGGGGCATGGAGGGGCAAGTTCTGGTGGCTCAAGACAGAAAGGTATTTTCAGAAGTAGTGACCAACGTCGGTAATAATAAATGTCATATATTTCATATTCTTTATAACCAAATAGTCCATGGTTTTGGCCGAAACACTATGATACTTACACACTATATTACTAACTGTTAAAATAAATAACACTGTTATAATATCACAATTTTTAATATTCACTTTTTGATGATGTTGCGAAAACTATTTCGCCAACATCGTTTGTCGAAACAGCTGTCGCAACATTCTCAAAAAGTGAACATTAAAAATTGTTTTATAAATTTTAACATAAAATTCTTTTATAATATTTAATTATACATTACAATAATTAATTTATAATAAGAATATCAAAATTATGTGCAATAAATATCTGGAAGAAATTACAATAAAAACTCTAATTTTAGTTGGCGAAACAGCTTTTGCGACAATTTCATAGAAATTAAATCAATTGTGATATTATAACAGTGTTTCTATTTAACGGTTAATAATGTTGAAATATCAATGTGTTTCCGCCAAAACAATGGATTACCTAATAAATATCTAATATCTTTTCATGATCAAATAAATATAAAGGAAAGATTTTTTTACAACCCGATGTCGAATTATGTTTATTGATTTAGTAGACATGTAAAGCTAATACCCAGCCAGACCAGATTTATCTGAAATGCCGCGTTTAATTCCAGAGGGACCCTGTTACCATTTTATAGCAAGCTCGCTGATTTGATGTCACTTTATACCGCGGAAGTTAGAGCCCCAATAAAGGGTGTAAGTCTTAAACCTCCAGATCTCCGAGTGCGTAAATAGGACAATTTAAAAGGATTTCGAGAAGGCAATAAAACGGATTATTTATTATTTCTATTATAGCGATGCCCTTTTTTTAACAGATGAAATCTCTTGTTGGAAAAGCTCCCGACACGGTCTAGTGGTAAAACCTTATGTTTGGGGAAATAAGATGATTTTATGATTTAAATAAAGTAATCAAAAGCGACAATGCGATTTGAAAAATAATTTATGTACGTTAAATACAAATTTGAGAAAACGGAGGTTGCAATGGTTATATCAAGATTGTGATTTCAATGTCGTTCGCTGAATATTCTTGTACGTAGTTCTTTGTAAATAATTAAAAATTGATTAGATTAGATTCGGGTGGTGGTCTAGGGGATAGAACGCTTGGCTCCTGATCAAGGGGCCCTGGGTTCAAGCCTGGACACGACCAGATTCCTTCTTCATAATAATGAGCTATTTTCTGATCACATTGAAGATTGTAAAATAAATTCTAATATCATTGATGTAAATCCTTGATGTTAATCCTTGATGTTTTGTCTTTAAAAAAAAAATCTCCATACTATTGTATATATTTGCGTTTATCCCAGTTATTATTTCTATTTTTGGCTGGTTTTGTTAGCTGGCTACCATCTCTTACTACATTAAATATAGATCGAAAATATTTCTCACGTGAACTAATTAATTTATAATCACTAAATTCCACTTTGGGATTATGATTCCCTGCATAATCTTAACTTGAAACTCCGACAAATAATGATTAAATGTTATAGATTGTCTGTTCTACTATATGGCTGCGAAACTTGGACTCTAAAAGTGAATGTAATGAATCGGTTGGAGGCGTTTGAGATATGGATATACCGCAAAATGGTCCATATACCGTGGACCGATAGAATGCTCCGTATACCGTAGAGAGCTGTTGTCGAGTGTAAAAATTAGAAAGGTCTCATATTTTGGTCATGTCCTAAGGGGAGAAAAGTACCACCTCCTTCGACGGATATTGATGGGTAAAATGGAGAGACGGAGAAGGTAGCTGTTCTGGCTGCGAAACATTAAAGAATGGACAGGAATTACAAGAGTTCAAAACCTGTTCCAAATGGCGCAGGACAGAGATGCCTTTGCTGCAGTGATCGCCAACGTTTGGGGGACCTGACACGGCATCGAAAGAAGAAGATCCCTGCATGTTTCAAATAAAAGCATATGCTATGTAAACATTTCATAAAATTCTTTTTCGAGAGTATTTACAATCCAAGAATACTGAGAGAAATAAATCTAACTTTGCCTACATTGATAGCAGAGAAAAGCCCCATATCTTATTTTGTACTTCAAATTGCTGCACAAAAACGTTTCAAAGTTATTCTGAATTGAAGGCAAATGTTCTAAACGAAGTGGATTTTCTGGATAAATTTCTTAAAATGAAGCTAAAGTGAATTAGTAAAAAACTTAATGATAAGAGCAATAAATATGTTATTTCCAAATGTCTGTGCTGCTATTGCGCTGTAATGATGTTTCATTCATCAAAATAATAATAATAGTAATATTATCTTCGAAATATGTTAAAAATATGGGGTCTTAATGCTTTCGTTTATTATAAAATAAATAAAAAAGATGGAAAAAATACGCGTATGAAGGTAAGCTTAGATTGAGTTCATTCGTATTCATGTTTGTATTCACTTATTATAATTTATTTTATTTTATTGTTTTGTTGAATAGTTCTTTACATTATAACAGCGGGAGCCAAATTGATGTAAAGGATAGAGAAGCTATTATATTGTGATATGTGATAGGTAGATAATCCACAAATTATATCCAGATGGGTGCCCCGCAAAAATAGACCAAAAGTCCGACCGTGGGAAAGATGGGCGGATTGTGTGGAAGAAGATTGGGAGAAAATGGAAGGAGCTGGGGAATGGAGAGAGATGGCCAGACACAGAAGTCAGTGGAGGACCGTTGTGGAGGAGGCCAAGTCCCACACCGGGATGTAGCGCCGAGAAATGAATGAATGAATGATAGGTAGATAATATATATCGCCATTAAATTGTCACGTGAATTCAGCATCAGACTAAAGACAGTGTAAGAATCACACTGTCATAACCGGAAATCAAATCAGGGACCTTCGGTGTGTAGTTGTCACTCTGCCAAGAAGGACGTCTAAGTAACAGGATTCAGGTATCTAACCATACAAAAGTATTAAATCAGTATTCGTAGATATAAAAACGTTGCCACATAGCAGATTATCCAAAAGTTTTTAAAATAACACGTAAGTACATACTTTTCGGATAAATTTAAATACATTTTTATCTTCGCTCGCCTTAATCTAGTTCGTTTTTCATAACTGCTTTAAAACGCCCAAACCCAGAAAATTCTTCTAAGCCATTCCGCTGTTAAATGTTTCATGGAAGGATAATTACAGAGGGTGATAAAATCTTCCAATACATTAACACGTGCGCGACTGTAAAAAGTTGTTCCCTCTTGCGAAGAATTAGAGCCTTCTCGTACATAGTACGTTTAAGCGGTACGGCATAGGACTCTTCCCTAAAACTCATTACGACCCACTAGAACCCATTTACCGATTTAATATACTCTTTTTGGCTGTGCGGTTTCAGTTAAATTTTCATGGACGTGTCGCCGGTCCGCTCTCAGATAAAATGAGTACCAATGCTAGAGCTTTGAGTATATAATATGTTTTTAAAACAAATTAATATGGCTGTAATTGTAAGTACCGGAAAAGTGCGTAATTAATGAGCTCGTGTATTTTTCATAAACGTACAAATTATGGAGACTTAACTAAAATAATGCTTTCTCTAGTCTTTGCTTCAAAAGGATTGGAGTTGAGAAAGTATAAATGTATTAATGTGAGGATTTAACCAAGTCGTTGAGGTTAATTTCTAATGAGAATTTTTGATCCAGTCTGCGAAGATAATATACGGCGACGATGGTGTAACTCTGAATTGTACAAACTATACAACCAAACGGACATCGTCAAATTTATAAAACTCCAACGGCTTAGGTAGGCTGGACATCAGGCGCGAATGGAGGAGTCAACACCCGAACAGTTATTATAATATTTACAGGAAGGGAATGGAAGACGTAGCGTGAGAAGACCGCGGTTTCATTGACTGGACGGTGTTCTGAAGGAGTGGAAATCCAGGGCTCAAGAAAGGGTCGGCTGAAGAAATTTTAGAATGCGGCCGAGATCCACCCAGGACTGTAGCCAGAAAGAAGAATAATAATTAGATGATGATTTAACCAATTGCATCGTATAATTATTTATTATTATTTTTTTGAACAATGATGTGAAACTCCATATAAAATAATTAATATGAATATGAAAACATCTATCATCTACGACTTTTATTATATTTTAGATAGAATAACATGTTTTGCCTTACTAAGACACAAACATTTGATGTGAGAAGGGCAAAACATGACATTCAATCTAAAATATAATTAAACTCTTAGAAGACCGACGTTTTCATTCTTATGAATTAATTTTATAATTACATATTTTTACACTAACTCAAAATACCCCCTAAATTATGTAAATAAATATGTAGTAATAAGTCAAATCAGTTGAAGCATTGAATACGTACCCATGGAGAATCGGATAAACTCATTGCAACTGTGTTAAAATCCTTTTCTTTTAAATTCATATTATTTGAGACAGCAATGTAAAATGAAATATTATTATATGTTATACTCATTATGAAATAACTAACTAACTAACTATCACGCCGTCTCGCTGAAGGGGTAGGCAGAAAGAATTGACTGCCACACTTTTCTTTCCTGACACATTTCTTTCGCTTCCTCAACATTCATACATCGTGTCATGCACGCGCGTCGATTTCTCTGATTCCTCACATGGCCGACATTCAATATTTGATTTATTTTATCGTGCCACGTTACTCTCGGTCTTCCTCTATTTCTGGTTCCATTTACATCGTTAACTTATATTTTTTTACCATTCTTTCTTCATTCATTCTTTCCATATGTCCAAACCATCTTAATGATCCTTTCATTATTTTTATCATAACACCATCATTCGCACCGCATTCACTTCTTATATTTTCATTCTCTTAGACGAATATAAGATAGTGTCGCATGAAATATACTCATTATGTATATTAAAATAAAATTTTTAGAAAGAGTAAGTGGTAATATTAGGTCCTTACATATGAAATTGGCGTTTTGTATGGGAGGAACATAAAGTTGATTTTTTTTTAATATAATATATTTATTTAATCAAAGTATGTACCATTGCTATCTATACACTTTTGCCATCTCATAGGTAGTTCATCGATCCCTTTACTAAAAAAAACATTCGGACGGGAATCAATAAAATCTTTGAAGTCGGTTTGGACTGCCCCATCGGAGTTGATTTTTTCCCTTGCAAGAAGTTATCCAAATTTCGAAAAAAATAGTAATCTGTTGGGGCAAGGTCCGGAGAGTACGGTGGATGTCTTAGACATTCCAATTGAAGCTCTTCTAATTTGGTAGCCGTATGTTGTGCAGTGTGTGGTCTAGCGTTATCATGAAGCAGCAGTGGCCTAGAGCGATTAACCAGCTTCGGTTGTTTAGCAGCTAGCTTTTCCATCATGGTTTGCAGTTGCTGACAATAGACATCTGCCGTAATCGTCTGGCCAGATTTAAGAAAGCTGTAGTGAACGACACCAGCACTAGTCCACCAAACGCTCACAAGTAACTTTTTTGGAGTCAATTTTCGCTTGGGGCATGGTTTGGCTGGTTCGGCAGGGTTCAGCCATTGCGATGAGCGCTTCTGATTATCATACAGGATCCACTTTTCATCACAGTTTTCGATTCGATTCAAAATCCCTTCATTATTGTGCCGGTTGAGTAATGCAACGCAGCAGTCAACGTGCGTTTGTTGATTTGCTTCACTCAATTCGTGAGGTGCCCACCTTTCAAGCTTTTTCACCTTCCCAATTTGCTTCAAGTGGATTAAAACAGTTTTATCACTAACACCGCAGCCTGCAGCTAACTCGGACGTGATTTGCGATGGATCCGCTTCCACAATAGCCTTCAATTCTTCATTATCAACTTTGGTCTCCGGCCGTCCACGGGGCTTGTTCTGCAGGTCGAAATTTCCAGAACGAAAACGTTGGAACCAAAAACGCACTGTGTTTTATTTTGCGGCACCGTCGCCATACACATCATTAATCCTTCGAGCCGTTTCTGCAGCACTGGTGCCACGGTGGAACTCGTACTCGTAAATAACGCGATATTTCAAGTTTTCCATTTTGTAAACTGAGTGACGCAAAGAAAAAAAACAATTGAGGAAAAAACAAATGAATTATAATTTTCGAAACACAAATACTTGAGTAAATAGCTGTATAAATTTTAATTTGGAATTCCTAACCAAAGTGAAGATATTTGAGATCAAAGTTGCCAATACGGCAAAACGCCAATTTCATATGTAAGGACCTAATATTTAAATTATTATATTTTATATTTTTTCCATTAAGGTTAGAAACGAAATGAGTAAAAACATTTGTTATTGTTCACACATTGTGTTGTGATTAAATAATAAGTAATGATAAAAGCACACACAAACATTTGGAGATTGATTAACCCGTTGAAAAGTAAAAATATGAGAATATATTGCCATACTTCCACACAATTCGTACATTTGGAATTCCGAAATGAACAATGAATGTGTGAATAAATAATGACCTGTCATGGTTTTACCCAGAAGGGGAGAGTAATTCCAGGCGTAATAATATAAAAAAACGTAGTCGAGTGGAGGGTTGAAATGGTATTTGAGTAATATAAAATAGAACAAATATTTTTTTTACCATCATCGCATATTGGAAACATTTAAAAAAATAATGTAATGAAGCAAATGAGAATTTCCATTTGTGATGTGACATTTAAGAAATAAATTTAATATTTAAATATTTTGTTTTAATGCCACATTCATCAACTCCATACTAAATAATAAAACCAACTAACTAACCATCACGCCGTCTCCCCGAAACGGTAGGCAGAAAGAATGAACTGTCACACTTTAACCGATCCGGCACTTCATCCTTCGCTTTTCGCTTCGTATGATGGGTTGCGAACCTCATCGCCACCAATAGGCATCTCCTACTTTACATCTTTACATTCGTAAAATGATAATTATCTAAATAATTCATATTATATAAATGAAAACATCAGCCTTCTAGGAGTTTTATTAGGTTTTATATGAAATGACATGTTTCACCCTTCTAAGGCATTATCAAATCAAGGGCGAAACATGCCATTCCATGTAAAACTTAATAAAGCTTCTTGAAGACAGACGTTTTAATTTATATTATTTATATTATTTTGTTTATAAAACAATAGTATGCATTTATTCTAAGCGGAGCTAAGTCAGGATTAAAAAACCAAAAAGCTTATTTTGTTTCAACATTATTTTAAAAAACATAACTAACTAACAAACTAACACACCGTCTCCCCAGAAGGGTAGATAGAAAGAATGGACCGCCATGTGTTTCTGTCCTGACAGACGTCTGTCTTTTTTATTTGATTTCATTTGATTCTCTCGCTTTCTATACATTCATACATCGTATCATGCACGCATGTCGATTTCTCTGACTCCTTCCGTGACCGACATTTAATATTTTACTGATTTGATCGTGCCACGTTCACCTCGGTCTTCGTCTATTTCTAGCTCCGTTTATATAATTTACACATATGATATATTCACCAGTATGTATTCATTCATTATTTTCATGTGTCTTAAGCATCTTAACGATCCTTTCATTATTTTATTATAACACTGAAGTTTAGCTATTTAAAAATACTTCACGGCATTTGATACAAAATTAAAAGAACAGTGCTTCCAATAGTATTATTGCTCTACGGTTTTACCCAAATGAATCGAAAAATCTAACAGAGATAACGGAACTGAGTCTAAAATTCACGGCAACCTTTGACCCGGATAAACTTTCCCTTAAATGAAACGGTTATAGGATCCGTTATACAATAATTATGTGGGGTGGGGTAAACAGCGCTTTTAACTTTGCTAAATTCAAACATGAGTTATGATAAACTCATCAGTTAATATCTCGTTCCGTAGATGTTTAGCAATTTATACAAGTTTTTATTTACAATCTCTAAAAGAGTATACAAATAAAACAATGTAATTTCATTTCATCGGCGGAATGTAAATATTAAAAAACTAACAAGCTAAATAATCATCACGCCGCTCCCCAAAAGCGTAGGCAGAAATAATGGACTGCCACACTTTAACAAATGCGGCACTCCATTCTTCTCTTTTCGCCCCCGCGAGAGACGCGGTGTGATGGGTTGCGAACCTCATCACCACCAATAGGCATCTCCCGCGCACACTTCGATCGTCCATCGTCCACAAAATAAATCTAAAACAAATGGTATAAAATGTAATGATATAAAATAAAATAACAAAATAAAAATAATTTAATACGTAATGGTGTTTTAAATGGTGCACTTGTTGTTAGCTGGACGATCTGGATATTTGTATTTATTTAATTTATATCATTTATAATTGTATTTATATAATTTATATTATTGATTTTCTTAAAAGATACAACAAACATATTTACATACTTAAAGTTTAAGGTTTATATTTGAAAACTAGTACAATACAAATAACGCATGAAAGATAGTTCGACTTACGAATACCAGATACTCTCTAAAGTCAAGAGTGTGTGTCTTTTGAACGTAATTGAACTTATATGAAAGTATGAAAGTATGCGAAAGTGAACGTAATTGATAGCTGGACATCATTATTCCAAGACAGGTTACCGACATAAGCAGGTCATACGATGAAACTAAGAAGAATAAGATAAGAAGAAGTCGATACCCCAGGAGATCATGTTAAGCATAATGATTTATCTTCCCACTATGTCTCATAGAGGCAAGATTGGTTCTAGCGGCTGGTATGTAAAACAACATATACTTACGCTATCGGAGATATCCATCAGGATCAAAAAATACAAATACCTTTCAGGACCGCCAAGTTCTCAAAATACCATTTAAATAATCTAAAGAAATGAATTATTAAAAACAACTCTTCAAAGCTGCAGAGAGCTGGTCCCCAATATACCCAAAAGACATGCTGTGGGACAAAGATATGGATTTCTACCAAATTCCGCATTGTAGAGATACCGCAGATTTTTTTATATCTCTCCAGCAACGTAACGGTATACGAGTATCTCGCCTCATGTAGACTCCATATTATAGAACCACTTTCGAGTCTGCTCCGAGCCAATGAGTTGTATGAAAATCTGAGCACATTGAGATATCTGAATATCCTTCCGTTCTAAATGTTTAAGTACAACCTCCATAGTGTAATGTTACAAATTTTCTCGATAAAAGCATGAATCCCTTAGTAGCATACTCTCATAGATCGCGAGATCTCTCATCTTGGATACATGTGCCAGTTGGTAGTTATTCATCGTGTATCTATGATACCCCGTTTTCAATCACATTCCTAAATATTAAATTAAATATAAATAGTCCGTTGTTTTGGCCGAAACACTACGATACTTTTACATTATAAACAGTTAAATTAAAAAACTTTGATTTGTGTATCACAATTGTATTTTTATTTTACGTGACAGCTGTTTCGTCAACCTATGTTGACATCATCATTTCAATAATTATTTTAAATGTTTCATTAATGACAGCTGTCGCGTAAAATAAAAATACAATTGTGATTCAAAAAACAAAGTTTTTTTTTTAATTTAACAGTTTATAAATAAAAATAAAAAATGTTTGATTTTTTTGCTTTGTACACAACATCAAATTTATTAAAAAACAAATATGTTTCGGACACAGAAGCCTTTCATAGGTAGTATAAATATGAAATAATATTACAAATATTTATAAATAAATAAAAATTACAGATATTAAAATGATTTATTTCGGAACGTTTATGTTTTTTTGTTATACATAAATCATTTTAATATCCGTCAAACATGAAAAAAATGTATATTTGTAATATTTATATCGCTGATGAAGGGCTTCTGTGTCCGAAACATGTCTGTTTTTTAATTTTATTTTTTAATAAAGTTTGTGTTGTGTACAAATTTAAAAAAATAAAACATTTTTCAATAAATCCGCACCACAAAATTATGGCGAATATAGAATAAATTAAAAGAATTAAAACAAACGTGCAAAAATATTATACAACTTGAAATTCACAAGTAAGGCGGAATTTCTGTGCTTACACAGAAAGCTAACTTTAACGAGTATCTTTGACAGTATTGATTCTACACACAAGTATAAACAAACGTCTTTAATCTGTTGGCAAGTAATTCAAACAAGCTCGTTCTAATAAACACGTTTTAACTTTATTACAAAGGATTATCATAAAGTTATAAAACGGAAATTACCAATAAAAGTTATAAAGGTTTGTAAATTTACATCTAGGTTAAGTATTACATAATAAATATATGTCGGTGGGTTTTGTGTTATAACATAGAACTAAGGAAAAGAAAAACAAGGTGGTTTGGAAAATACAAGAGAAATATAAAAATATAACAATCAATGTACGACGTCACAGGATTGTCCCATATGTGGGATGTCGGAGCACTTTGTCGATTAAACTGAATAGTTTCATTTTTATTTGAAATAGCTTTCTAACTGATTATAATATAAACTGATGGACCGCAACAATCATCTCTCATGATATATTTTTCTTGTGTCTTCCAAATTCAAATCCACTTATAAGTGGGAAACAACAACTTCTGATGCTCTGTAGATATAAAAATATCCACTAAATCTGCAAATATGGGAGTACATAATGTAGTTCAAGTGACGACCCTTATGTATGGAAGTAAAGTTTGGAGTTGGCAAAAGAAAGATGAAAGTAGGATAAATGTTGTAGAGAGATCACCGAGGAGAATGTGCGGGAATGTACGGAATATATGATAAAATACCGAACGACGAAATAAAGAAGAAATGTAAGTATTGAATTGAATTGAATAGAATTTTCTTACTTCTTCGGCGCTCTCGGGCTTTTTTCAGTACATAAATATTTTTTTACATACAACAGGTCGTTTACATATCATGTACAATGTTTTTTTTAGCTATTATATTGATTCTGATGACATGTGATAGGTAGCTAATCTATCACCATTTTATTGTCACGTGAATTCTACACCAGACCAAAGACAGTGGAACAATTACACTGTCATCGCCGGGAATCGAACCCCAGACCTAAGGACTGACAGTCATGGCTTTTGCCACTCTGCCAATGATGAATATGAAATCAATTATCTAATAATTGATAACTATTAGTTAGTTTTTAATAGTTTTTAATTGAAATTTCTTGGAAGAAATTCATTTATTATAAATAATGAAAACAAAAAAAAATGATACAAAATTTCTTTATTATTATGTGTGCTTCCACTTGTGTTTATGTTCGACCGTTTTCGGCAGCAGTTTCGGCAAGCTGCCGAAACCGGTCGAACATAAACACAAGTGGAAGCACACTAAATACATAATAATAAAGAAATTTTGTATCAATTTTTTTTTGCATTATTTATATAAGATGTCCACTTTCGTAATATAAACATCAAGATTTCTTTCATATATTATCTTGTAATAAATCTTATTCTTTTGATTGCATCCCTCCACCCGCTTTCGTTTTATTTGCTGAATTATTAAACATAAGAGGTACAATAAAAATCATCATCAATCCTAGAATAACATTTGACTCTTAATGTGGGCAAGTATTTCAGTTGGTAATTGCCCGCATTAGCCAATCCGGCCCGTTCATGTCAAACTGCAATGAGGGCGAGAATTGTGGCGGAACATGGCAAAAAGTGGCATAAATTCATCGCTTGATACAAAACGCCAATAATTCACCGTTCTGGGTATGCAATTCGAAGAAAACCTAATTATATTTCCACTAACCCTTTAAGAACTGTCAACAAAAACTAACTAACCATCATGCCGTTCCTTCGGAGGGGCAGGAATAATAATAATTAGAACAAATCCAGAAAAAAATTCTGAGATACCTCTACATGCTTCAGCTTCGAAGAGATGGGCATCTCATAACCCATTTCTTTAAATTAATCAGGGTATATTTCGAGAACTTGGCCGTGCTAGAGGGTGTTGGTCTTTTTGTCCCTGATAGATTTCTCCGGCAGCGACAGCACATATTGTTTTACCAACCGGCCACCAGAACCAATCTGCCTCTGGTGACACCGGTGGGAAGAGCAATTAATCTGCTGAACGCGGTATCCTCGGAGATCGACGTCTTTTATATTAGTGAAGGTACGTTCAGGGGACAAATACTCTTGACTTTAGAAAGTATCTTGTCTTCCTAATGTCGAACCATCTCTAATGCGTTCCTGGTGCTTTGTTGTATTTTTATAATATTTTACTTGTACTAAATAGATGCTTTAAACATTTTCCTGTTTGTAATGTCTATTGAGTTAATAAACTGATTTGATTTGATTTGATTTGCATACGGATGAATGGGGTATATCCGAGGTTTATGCACCACAATGATCTATTGATTAACACAGAGTACAGCAGTCTCGAATCAAGAAGAAAAGGTACATTGATGATCTTAGGATTTAAAATACTCCGTAACCTCATTGATAGCCCATACCTCTTAGAGTGTTATGGCCTCAATGCACCGGACAGGTATGCTCGCGCTAGAAGACACAATCTGTTGTGCATACCGCATAGCAGAACAAATGTCATGGCGTATCATACAATTACCCGGGGTATGGTGCTCTTGAATGAGGTGTGAGTCGATGTGGACATTCTCTAAAAGATCTATGCGTCTTTTAAGGATCATATAGGTACATACCAAAATTGCTGATGTAATTGGGTTCTAAAGACCTGTCGTATACAAAAAAAAAATAGAGGATGGACCGCTATACCGTTCTGTCCTGACATACCTCTCTAGATTCCTCCATCGCAACATACATAATCGTCGATTTTTCCGACTTCGAATGTGGCCGCCTTTCAGTATTTGATTAATTTGTTCATGCCATGCTTGGTCTTCCACGGCTTCTCTCTCCACTCACACTGCTTGTATACAGTATTTTAACCTTTCTTCTCTCGTCCATTCGTTCCAAATGTCCAAACCATCTCAGGAATCTTTTTTTAATTTAACTTATTCTTCATTATTTCGTCATTCGGTATTTTATCATATATAGTTTTCCTGAACATTCTTATTAGTGATCTTATTTCTAGGGCATTTATCCTACTTTCATCCTTTATTTGCCAGCTCCAAGTTTCACTTTCATAGATAAGGATTGGCACTAGAACTCCATTATGCACTGCCATCTCTGCTTTAATTGAAATATTTATATTTGCAGTGATGACTTTGAGAGCGCCATTAATTGTATTCCTAGCACCAACCCTTTTTTCGATATCTTTCTCGATTTTTCCATATCTTGTATATAATATTTATATAAATCAGATGCGTATATAACACGCTATAACATATAGAACTCTCATGAATAAGGAAAAGGCCACCATATATATTTTCAGTGAGGTTACTTTCGAAGAAGATCTTTTTAGGTGTGATTATTTTTCTTCTTCTTCTAAATGTAGACCTACAATACTTAATAAAGCAACGGTAACTACCTCATTAAAAAGACTTAAGTTTTATCCCAAGAAACAGCAACCAGCAATAAACTTTGCTGCAAATCAATCCAAGGGAAACATTAAAAAAAAAAACATTTTTACTGTACCCAATTTTTATATTGAATTAAAACTTTATGATATTTCTAAAAAAACGTTCATACGCAATTGGGATATTTTTTTATATGAACTATCTAACTAACCTGAGTGAAGAAGGATATTGAAAGAAGGGTTGGGACAGGCAACAGAGTAACCGGTGCACTTAAATTTGTCATCGCAAACAAAAGCCTATTCAAAAAAGCTTAGATGCAGTGCATAATGGTGTTCTTGTGCCACTCCTTATATATGTGAAGGATGGACCTGGCGAAATATGGATGAAAGTAGAATAAATGCAGTAGAAATGAGATTTCTAAGACAAATGTGTAGAAAATCGGAATATAATAGAGTGTCAAATGCAAGTATAAGAAGTGAATGCGGTGCGAATAAAAGTGTTGTGAACAAAATAATGAAAGGATGACAGAATGGTGAAGAAGGTATATGTAAACGACGTGAACAGAGCTAGAAATAGATGGAGACCGAGGAAAACGTGACACGATCAAATCAATCAAATATTGAATGTCGGTCACGCGAGGAGTCTGAGAAATCGACGTGCGTGCATGACAAGATGTATAAATGTAGAGTACGTCAGGACAGAACAGTGTGGCGGTTCATTATTTCTGCCTATCCCTGCGGAGAGACGGCGTGATGGTTAGTTAGTTAACTAACTTTCACGCCGTCTTTTCGAAGGGGTAGGCAGAAAGAATGGAATGCCACACTTTAACCAATGTGGCACTCCATCCTTCTCTTTTTTTATAAAATACCATAATCTTAATTTTGTGCGTTTTATGATATAAATGATTCCCCTTTGAAATACTTCATAAAAATAAATGTCTCAAAAGGGTTGAACAGAAGGGTAAGATTATTAACAATAAACGTATGTTTGATTGTTAGCCGATTGGCTTACGGAATTTTACGTATTTTAAGATTCTGGTTCTTGTTTAAATTTTCCGCATATAGAAAGATTTTTAACAACTCAACGTCACTGTGAGTCACTTGGCTAAAAATTATTCAAATGAAATGTTTAGTGATATGATTGTAGTCCTCGTGGTCATCTATTTATTGCAAATGTATACTGTATAATAATTTGATAGTCTATTGTTTTGGCCGAAAGACTATGATACTTTAACATTACAAACTGTTAAATTTAAAAAAAAAATTGTTTCATGTATCACAATTGTACATTTAGTTTTCGCGACAGCTGTTTCGTCAACCTCTATTGGGATAATCAGGTGTAACAATAATAAAATAATAAAATTGTGATACAGAAAACAAAGTTTTTTTTTAATTTAACAGTTTATAATAATTTGGCTTATAGAATTGGGACTCGAATGACTGGAAATCCCACGGTGACTCAAACCCTGTCAGAATGTAAAAACTCACAAATCATCACGCTGTCTTCCCTCTCGCTTCTTCAACATTTATACACCGTGTCATGCACGCACGTAGATTTCTCCAACTTCTCACGTGGCCGACAATCAACATTTGATTTATTTGATCATGCCACATTTCACTCGGTCTTCATCTATGTCTTGTTCCATTCACATCGTAAACATATAATTTTTAACCATTATTTCTTCATTTATTATTTCCATGTGTCTAAACCATCTTAAAGTTGTACCATTATTCATTATTTTGTTCATAACACTTTAATTCGCACTGCATTCAATTCTTATATTTTCAAATTTTAATTGTATCTCAATAGAGACGAAGACGTAAACTGGAAACTGAACATGGATGATCAAGGTGTTTACAGGACTTATGACAGGAATGGCTGACTGAAACTGTGACGTGAAGATAAATATGGATTTTGAAGTATATATACATCTTCCAAAAATTTGTCATGCATGATCACAATAACAAAGGTGGAATGGGGAATGTTGTAATTACATAAAGCGTGCGCTTAACCCAACCAATGACAGGTCATAAGTCCTGTAAACACCTTGATCATCCATGTTCAGTTTCCAGTTTACGTCTTCGTCTCTATTGAGATACAATTAAAATTTGAATTAACCACCCTTTGGTGTAAATCCAGGATTTCGTATACAGGTATAAGTATACATTCACAAATATTTGTTCTTCTTATATTTTCATTCGACACTCTGTCATACACAGATTATCTACATATTCATTTAAGAGATCTCATTTCTATTGCATTTATTTCAACTGAATTTATTCCTACTTTAATCCATCTTTTGCCTTTTCCATGCTTCGCTTCCATACATAAGGATTTTATTTATTTATTTATACATAATACACAAATGAGACATACTCGTAACAAACAAAAAACATTAAGGCAACTCATTTGGACACAAAACTGTGTAACAAAGATAAAACAACGACATGAAACCAAAAAATCATATATATCAGAAGGAACCCAAATATGAGGCAGTACTCTTTCCAGAATTTGCAATTTATATTTTTTATGAAAACTGCCTCACTATCACTGAAAATGTCTAAATCCGAGACGATTAGATTCAACGCCCGAATTGCTCTTCTTACTGGCATCAATAAAAGGCAGGATCAGTACAAGAACACTATTGTGCACTGCCATTCTAGCTTTTATGGATAGGCTTTTGTTGGCGATGACAAATTTAAGTGCACCATTCACTTTGTTGCCTATTCGCTGCTAGAATGTAACTAACTAACTAACTGTTAGAATGATAATACTGACTAACTGCTAGAATCTTTGCATGACAGCACCAAGACATTCAGAATGTCTGAATCCGTATTGTTCAATAAACAAAATATAAATATACAGTTATTGCGTATTAATCTTAATAAATGTATCGTGACTTACTTGGATCTTTAACAGCCGTGATGACAAGCTTGAAGCCATTGGATTCCGTCCCCCACCCATCCGTGACGTACTTCAGTGTGACGAAGTTGGTCCTGGTGAAGATGGCACCCACCGACTGCTTGGTATTTCGACAGGACAAGTCCGCCTGGAACAAGACAATAAGTTCGCTAAAGACTTCAACTTGTTTGTGACACATGTGAAGGAGAATCCGTCGGATAGAGAACTTCGGAAACTTTGCTGATTGTTGACTAATTAATCCTTCCCGAACGAGGGTAGAATCTTTAATTAATCGAGACAAAGAAATTCTTGAAGATTGTGTGGAATTATTAAATGTCTGTATGATAAAAAAAATCAAATAATTATTAATACAATCATTTTGTTAAATTTTCTTTGGTTATAAATAAATATCAGAATATTTTGTCACGTAGATACGAATAGAAAAAATGTTATATGTTCAAATGAAATTTGTTATATAATATGTTCACTTTGTAATTAAATAACTTACACAAAATATTTTTCAAATCTTATAGAAAATATATAATAATATATAGAATTTTTTTAAATGTCAAAGGTATATATTTTGTACACATTTTTTAAACGTGTGAATTTTTATGAACTTTGTGATTATTTGGAATTATATGATAACCCAAGAAACATAATATAATATAGGGATTAATTAAAATTGAATAAATGAATAAAAAAACAACTTTAAATCTTTATAACATCTGTCAGATCATGTAGTCAATTTTATAATATTTTAAATTTGTATCTCTATAATATGTGTCACTGAAGAAGGACTGGTTGTCCGAAACATGTCTATGTAATTTAAAAAAAATTATGTTAGTGATGGATATACAAAGTATTTGTATATAATAATAAAAAAAGAAAAACAAAAAATAATGCATTAATTCAACAACTTTAAAAATAAATTCATATGTAAACCATATTTAGATGATAATCAAATGATTTTACTGAAATCTCTTGATGGAAGTTCATTTTAAATAATAAATGGCATCGACACAGTCTGTCGATGCCAGCGAGCCTGGCGAAACCGGTCGCTGTCTAAATAAAGACAAAAGTGGAAGTAGTTAATTAACATCGTTTTATTTCATTATTATCATTTTTAGATGAATTATGAAGGGCTCTGGCTGCTTCAAGTCTTCAATTCTGGAGGGCATTTTTTTAGTAAGCCAGATCATCTGTGAATTAAGTTCATTTCGCAAATGTTTGTCATTCTCACAACAACATTTGTTTTATCGCTCCTTAAAATGTCGACTTCGCGGTAAATAAGAAGCATTTGCGGGAAGTTCTGCTGTTCTGTTTTAATTGGAAGAAGAGTGCAGCTGAGGCACATTAAATGCTTGTAAAAGTTTGTGGTGATCATGTCCCATCGGATAAATCATACAGAGAATGGTATAGACGCTTCAAAGCTGGTGATTTTAGCGTTGACGGCAAATATTGTCCTGGAAGATTTACCGAATTTTTTTACCGAAAATTTACCGATTGACCGAATAATGTACTCCTTAAACCAGATGAAACGATCTTGGGGGAAGTCTACCAACAATTTTAACTTCATCGTATGGTTAAAATTCATGCACTGAAGAAGATAAGTTTGTATTCCGAAACATGTTTGTGAAATTGGAAAAAAGTGTCGTGAAAAAATAATGTTTCCAAAAAGTTTTATAAATAATGTTTTTTTTTTAAATATAATTATATAGTATAGCATAAATTAATAAAAGCAAAAAAATCCATTAATACTACATATATGTTAGTTATACTAGGAACTTATTTAGCTTAGTCTTCATAAGCTCACATTCGAATTAACTAAGTAATTTTGTTCGTTTTTATTGTTATCCTTTTTGGCTTAGTCGAACGAAGTCCGCATTAGGCACAACGTATATAATTAAATACTCACATAAGAGGTAAAGATTCAGTAAATAAGATGGTTTCAGCATTTCACTAGTCTCCAAAACAACCATAGACGCATTACTTCCATTAGAATACTAATCTGATTCTTAGAAAGGTCTTATGAATAAAGTAGAGGATGACGAACGCAGAAATAAATAATAAATGGCAAAGGACTGTGACATTTGACATATGCCAATTGGTTAAGACATTGAATTAAATATATCACAGAATTGCGTTGAAATGCCTGTCTGTTCGAATAATTCAAATCGATAATCAACCGGTTGGTGGTCTAGCGAATAGAATGCTTGGCTCCTGATCCAGAGGATATGGGTTCGAGCCTGGATACAATTCCTTATTGATAATAAAGAGTTATTTTCTGCTCATATTGTAAATTGTACACTAAATTAAAGTCCGTGATGTTAGTCATTTAAATAGGAATGAACCATAAAAACAGCGTATACTTATAAAAAAATATATATTTTATAAGAGGAGAAAAAAAAATGGATGTTAAGCCGGCAAAAACTTTCATGACCGAATAAGACATACATTGTGAGACATTGTCAGATAGGGCGCCAAAGAAAAATATACCGGAAGAAACATTCTCCCGCATGCAAGAAAATAGGATCTTAAAGATAGCTCAAGACAGTTTACCGAGTTTAAAGAGTTCTGGACCACGTGGCCGACCATCGAAAATATGTCGAGCAAGATGGCCGTCCTCTTTTCAGTAGGACGGAGATGCAACGAACAACAGGTCATCAGACTTATAAGTAGAAGAAAAAAAAACAAAAAAGATTTATTTAGGTACAAGAGGGAATAGTGCATCATGCCAAGAGGTCGTACAGTCAATACTGAGAATTATCTTGAATTTTTACGACGTAAAATATAAAATGTTAGGTCAACATTTCTTGGATTTTGCATCACGTTAATGCATTGGCTCACGATTTATTGTAAAGATAATTTAGTGTTTTCCTCTTTTATATATCCAGAAACACCAAGCTGCGTATTTATAATACCATTGTCTAGCCAGACATATGGTTCCGAGTCGTGGACAATGGCTCTTAAAGAACAACAAAGAATCTACTGGTTTGAAAATAGAATACTAAGAATGATCCTGGGACCCAGACCCGGTGTTGCAGCGGGAACTTGGAGGCATTGGACCAACCAAGAGATCCGTACGATGATCCAGCAGCCCCTTATAATTAGCACCGTGAGAGCCGGTCGCCTAGTATGGATTGGGCACGTCTGCCGAGCCAAAGAGACAAGAGCAATCAAGACCCTGTACGCGTCTAGAACGACTGGAGTAAGACCTCTAGGAAGGCCTAGACAGCGCCTAATGGACAATGTTCTGGCTGATCTGGCTAGGTTGGGCGAATCAGCAAAGCAAAAGGCGCAGGATCAAGGAGCTTGGCGAAAAATCATTAAGGAGACTCTTCAAGAGTTGTATGGCCATAGAAAGTAAGTAAGTTAGTTTTTCTCTTTAAACCTACGATCACATTTTCTTTATATTAACACCACATTTAAAAGAGCGGAAGGATCTGCAATTAATGATTAAGGAGTGGAGAGTAATCCTGGAGGGAAACGGATTTTTTTTTTTTTTATGTACACAACAGGTCGTTTGGACCCAATTACTGTGTACAATTTTTATTTTTTAGCTATTATATTGATTCTCGTGACATGTGATAGGTAGCCAATCTATCGCCATTTTATTGTCACGTGAATTCTACACCAGACCAAAGACAGTGTAACAATCACACTGCCATCGCCGGGAATCGAATCCAGGACCTTCAACATGGAAGTCAGAGCTCGTAACCACTCTGCCACGAAGGTCGTCGATTGCGAATTTACTGCCATAAAACCAAAGTGATGCATTGTTACTTTAGCGGCTCCGATGATCGTGGCACCGTATATCTCTTCCATGCCACATTGAGGGATGTGACAGATTTCACGTACCTGGGATCTAGTATTCGAAAGACGGGACAGTGGACGCCGATATCGCCAACAGGATAAATTACCGGATGGATAAAGTGACGAGAGATATCGGGAGTGCTATACAACGAGCATATCTACGTTAAGGGGAAGGTATACAAGATTCCAGTGCGACCAGCTATGATCTATGGTTCGGAGTGATGAGAACAAACTGAAAGAAGCTGAGACGGGCGGGCGAGTTACGTTGCTCGTCCACATCAGGAACATCCATATCCGTGACAGTTTTGAGTGAGACCAATCTCGGATAACTTTGAGGAGAACCGTCTGAGATGATACGACCACGTTATGCGGTGTCTGGCTAACATGGAGGATACACATTACACAGAGGGTAATGAAAGCGGACCGGCGACCTAGAGAACGTGGTAGGCCCAAGTTGACATAGATGAGACTCATTCAAAGGAGTCTCAAAAGTGATTGGATCTCACCAGACGCCACCCACGAGAGAACGTTATTAAATGGGACGAGGCTAGGAAGAAGAAGAAAAATATATCATCACATTTACTTCACAACTATTTGCCGTGGTGAAGAGACGGATATTACAAAAGCCAGATGACGGTAAAAATGATTATAAACAAAATAAAAAATGAAGTTTTATAAACAAAATAAAAAATGTTATCTTATCCTACTTTAGTGCAAGCACGTTAAGTATTAAATCAAATATATTTATTAATTGCGTAAAAACTCTTGTCTAACACGTGAATTGGACTAATCAGCATCTAAACAGCGAGTAAATTTTTCAACACGTAAGAAATAGCACATAGCACGTGATTTATATTTTCAATTTCCACAAGAGCGGAACGAGTGCGTGGAATAGTTGCATAAATTCACAAATATTTTTATTTTTACCAGAACTATTTCCGGAAGGTTGTGGATCACACATAACTAGTGTATTGATTAAACTAAAAATAACCTTCCATTCGTATATCGTATTGTGCTTTTATAAGACTTTTTTTTGATAATTAACAAATAAAAATAGAAATGATATGAAGAAATTGACTTAAAGCATATTATTGTATTGTTTCAACACATTATTGGGCTGTGTTTTGAAAAATGGACTATATGTTTTTTTTTAAATCCACGAAAAACCTATATACACATGCGTTTGAAACAATAATATTGTCTGAGAGCTAATTAATTAACGAGTTATCCAAAAAGCTATGGAAAGAGCATAGTTGGGGATCAGTTTGGCAGACAGGGTGAGAAACACCACTTCTTCTTCTCTGGTTTCAATCCTGGGATTGGTTTGCAGCAATTTCCTCCATTATTCTCTTCCATTTTTCCCTGTCTTGTGCGGCTCTTTTGAAATCTGCATATGATGAGCAGCGTACGTCCACCAACAGGTCCTCCAGGTACTCTCGGCGTGGGCGTCCCCTAGAGTTTGTCCCCTCGATCATACCCTCCATTGTGGCATGCAAGAGACCTTCTTGACGTATTACATGGCCGATCCATCTTGCACGCCTTTCGGACAAGGTCCTGAGCAGGTGCCTTCCTCCTTCGATTCCTTGAAGAACTTCCTCATTCGTGATGTGGTCTCTCCAGGAAATTCCAAAGAGTCTTCTATAGGACCACATCTCAAAAGCCTCTAGTCTCTGCTTATCCCTTTCGGATAGGCACCATGTCTCGCAGCCGTACATCAAGACACTCCATACATAGGTCTTGATGAGGAGTATTCTCAGTTTTAGGTCTATATTATTTGACTCTATTATTTTCGACCTTTTATTAAATGCAAGCCTAGCCTGATGTATACGACTGTCGACCTCGCTCTTAGCTATTACAGAATAAAAGAATAAACACCACTATTACAGAATAAAAGTGTCGGACATCATCGAAAAAGTGACAGCGATTAAAGAGTTCATGTTAAACTCGGATGATAGACGGAGAAAATGCCTCTTTTGGTAGCGTCCTAGGATGACTCCAACTTCGATGGAGGGACGACATTAGAGAGACCGCCGGTACTACGTGGATGCGTGATGCTCAAGATCGACAGTTATAAAATAGTTAAAACAAGTTGAAGAGCATAGAATATAAGCAAGTCATAACATATACAATAGTATAAGCAAATTTTATAAGTTAAAATATGAAATAAATATGATGCACTCAAAGTCATTACCGCAAATAGAAATATATCGACTGAAGCAAAGATGGCAATGCACAATAGATTTCTAGTGCCGACTCTTATGTATGGAAGTGAAGCTTGAAGTTAGCAGAAGAAGGAAGAAAGTAGGATAAATGCCGTAGAAATGAGGTCACTAAGAAGGATGTGCGGAAAAACAATGTATGATAGAATATCTAATGATGAAGTAAGAAATGAATGTAAGGCGGATGAATGCGTCTTCTTCTTCTTCTTCTTCTTTTGATAGATCTGACGATCTGTGACACAGAAATCATATCTCGTCGGATGATGAGATCCAGCTGTCCCTCCATCTCTTAGGCGGTCTTCCAGGTGGCGGTGTCCGGAAGGGATTTCATAAGCGGCTGTATATGCGAGTCTGTCACCATCCATTCGGGCTACATGGTCCCTCCAGTATCTTCTTCTGGATCTACTCCACTGAACGATATCCTCTATTTCGCAGGTTTTCCTTATGTCTGCGTTGCGGACACGATCTCGGAGGGTTTTTCCAGTAATTGATCTTAGGACCTTCATCTCCGATGTTCTAAGTAGTCCCTTGGTTCGCACAGTGTCAGCCCGCGTCTCTACAGCGTACGTCATGATGAGTCGCACGCATGTTTTGTAGATTCTGATCTTGCTGTCGATACGCATGTGCTTGTTTTTCCAGACCAGATTCTTCAGGCATCCTGACACGGCAGAGGCTTTACTGACTTGTTCACGTACTTCGGTATAAAGGTCACTTTGAAAGGGATGAATGCGTGATAAATAAAATCAAGAAAGGGTCACTAAGATGGTTTGGAAATATATAACGAATGGATGAGGTAAGAATGGTTAAAAAGATATATACAAGTAGTGCGAATGGAAAAAGAAGTCGAGGAATGCCAAGGAAGACATGACATGACCAAATCAATTAATTACTGAAAGGCGGCCATGTTCGAAGTAGGAACAATCGACGAGCGTGCATGTCACGATGTGTGAATGTAGAAGAGGCGCGAGAGTCATGTCAGGATAGAATAATGTGGCGATCCATCCTCTCTGCCTACCTGGAGAAACGGCGTGATGGTTAGTTAGTTAGTTAAAATATGAGCTGAACAGGGTGAGATTATTTATATTTCTTTGTACAAATTGTTACAAAACACAACTCAAATGAATTAGCATTATACTCGTATGTATTTATTATAAAATATTAAATAATGCCATAGCAAGGCAAAACATATTACTTTCAGAAGATATGATAAAACTTCTAGAAAACCGAGCTTATTAATATAAAAAAAAATATATGAAGTTTTAGATCATTGCTAAAGAAACGATAAACGTGATTGAATAAGATCAACACATGACACGCCCAGGTCATTTCAATTGTTTCGAAAACAAATAGCATAATACGTTTATTTTTTCAATACAACACCTTGCGCCTTTGATATTTTTCATTGCATAGATTTATTATTACTTATACCTACACGTGGTGCGGGACTGCGTTACTATAATTTATTTAGAAACAGTAAAAGGGGTCGTTAATTACAGGTTTCACGCATAAATAATTAAATAATTACATGTCTTACCTGCAGACAGGTTTACTCTGATGCTAGGTTCGCGCATATGTGCCAATTTATAGACCCTTTTCACTATTATAAATGTTAGAAATATACAGAGCACATTTATCACATACGTAAAAGCATACAAGTATAGTATTATACATTATGATTCAATGGCGGAGAGTGATGGCCTAAAATAAAACACTGTGGAATTCCATAGTAATATACTTTTTTTTTTTTTTTTTAAAAAGATTAATATCAAGGATTTAAATCAATGATATTAGAATTTATTATTACAATCTTCAAGGTGAGCAGAAAATAGCTCATTATTATGAAGAAGGAATCTGGTCGTGTCCAGGCTTGAACCCAAGTCCCCTGGATCAGGAGCCAAGCGTTCTATCCCCTAGACTACCACCCGACTTAGGAAATTAAAATTAACTTTTTTGTGTGTACAAATACCTGTAGACAAGTACTGGATTTTTACCTATTGCGCGATAATAATTTTTTAAAGGATTAATTGTATCTCGAGAGCGGAATGGTGAATGTTGTTAAACATAAAGTGATCGCTTAACCCAACCAATGACAGGTCATAAGTCCTTTAAACGCCTCGACTACCATATTCTGTTTCCAAATAATTTACATCGTCGTCTCTATTGAGATACAATTAATCCTTAAAAAAATTAACTTTGTTTAATCCACTAATTATTTAAAAAAACATATTAAAAAACATGACATGTTTTTCTGAGATGGCTAACCATTGAGTTGAATTTGACCATAGTTTCAATAAAAATGACACAAAATTTCTACACACACTTAACAAGCAATAAATTAAACAAACTTGAAAATTTAGAAACCCTTTAGTCGGTGAAATTCTGTGAAAACATAGTTTATAATCAGTTCCTCCTTTTACTCTTTTCTCCTTAAATACTTTGTCTACATTTAATCTCCCAAGCTCCCATTCCCAATCAAATGAAATTTAATCATTTAATAATTTCTATATAAATTATATATTTTCAAATGTATGTTTTTTCTATAATAAATTACAATTTTTGTATTTTTTACATATATATTTTTTAATTTTTTATATATTTATATATATTTTTATATTATCATCATGTATTATTATTATTTATGAGTTCTTACTGTTAATTTTGTATTATTAAATTCTATAACAAATAGCCCAGGTTAATTTTTAAATTTGAATTATTGTATCGAACTTTAAATGCGTTTTTATATTAGTCTTTTTTTGATTAGTTTTTATTATATTTTTACACCTGAAGATGGAGGTATCTTCTGAAGCATTTCGTGTTTTTTAATATATTTTTTTAATAAATAGTGGATTAAACAAAGTTGTGGAGGAGGCCAAGTCCCACACCGGGATGTAGCGCCGAGAAATGATGAAATGGGTTAAACAAAGTTATTTTTAATTTCATAAGTATATTTAAAAATTAAAAATAAAAGTTACTACATATACAAATACTGTCGAACTTGGTTATTACGAGAAAGATTGGTCCGATTAAATTTGATCTTTATAAGCATTACTCGTTATATCAGAGAATAGGTATTGTTAAATGCTTACAAAAATACACATCACATGAAGACATGAATCTGTTTCCTCGTTACATCTGAGATCTCGCTATTTCCGTGATCACAATAACCGAGTTCAACTGTATATTGTAAAAATGAGTGCTTGGGAATAATGACTAAAATTTTTAAATGAATAGAATTACACTTTGTATTTTCACAACACTTATATTTCAAATATTTTTTGTGAATGTATACTTATACTTGTACACGAATACTGGATTTCACCCATGGTGGGAGGATTTCACCCAAGAAATAGGTGGAATGGGGAATGTTGTAATTACATAAAGCGTGCGCTTAACCCAACCAATGACAAGTCATAAGTCCTGTAAACACCTTGATCAACCATATTCAGTTTACAGTTTGCATCTCCGTCTCTATTGAGATACAATTAAACTTATATATTTTACTTTTCGTAGACTTGTTTCGACTGTCTAAAAAGTAAGATAACGTGTTGTGAAAATAGAAAGTGTAATAATATTTATTTAAATATGAATCCACAACACAAAGGCGAAGGTGGAAGAAAAACTTTTTATTAATAAATGTATATTACTAAACAATTAACATTGCGGATTTCTAAAACATTTGTGGAGAAGCAATAATATGTTTTTCCTCCTTTTAAAATAAGATGACCAGAAGATGGTAGCGAATTGCCGAAACCGGTCGAAGACACAAATATTAGTGTAATTTAACTAAATATACATATTTACATAATTTAAATATAACTATAGTCCATTGTTTTGGCCGAAACACTATGATTTCTTAACATTATAAACTGTTAAATTAAATAATTTTGTTTTATGTGCCACAATTGTATTTTTTTTGTATACGACAGGTCTTTAGAACCCCACTACTGTATACATTTTACATACATACAAAAATACATGTTAAAATAAAACAATTGTGGTATGTACAAAATATTAGCAATTTAGCAATTGTGGTATGTACCTATATGTTCCTTAAAGGACGTATAGGTAATTTGGAGAATGTCAACATCGACTGACACCTCATTCAAGAGTACCATACCCCGGGTCATTGTATGCTGCGCCAAGACATTTGTCCTGCTATGCGGTATGCACAACAGATCGTGTCTCCTAGCGCGAGCATACCTGTCCGGTGCATTGAGGCCATAACACTCTAATAGGTATGGGCTATCAATGAGGTTACGGAGTATTTTAAATCCTAAGATCATCGATGTACATTTTCTTCTTGATTCGAGACTGCGGTACTCTGTGTTAATCAATAGATAATTGTGGTGCATACCTCGGATATACCCCATTCATCCGCATGTAGAAGTATCTCAGATTTTTTTTCTGGATTTGTTCTAATACCTCCACATATTTCTGCTGGTATGGAGACCATACACCACTCGCGTATTTTATTTTACGCGACAGCTGTGTCGTCAACCTATGTTGACATATCAGGTGTTACAATAATATATAATATTAAATATCAAATTGGCATAAGAACAAATACACATAAAGGTTCGAAAAGTCATGAAAATTTGACATTTGATATATTATTGTAACACCTGATGATGTCCACATAGGTTGACGAAACAGCTGTCGCGTAAAATAAAATACAATTGTGATACATACAACAAAGTTATTTAATTTAACAGTTTATAAAAATAGCTATCTTACCATCACACCGTCTCTCCAAAGCGGTAGGCAAAAAAAAGGAATCCATATTGTTCTTTCCTGACATACTTTTTTTTGTTTCGTATGTAGGCATAAATATATTGTTTATCTGGAGAACGATATAAATGGATAATATCTGTTTGAGGAAGATATACGAGTATAGACAAAGTTAGCTATATTGGTATAAATTTATTTTTAAAAGCTAAACATACATTTAAAAATATCTAATTAATATTATTTTAATAGTTATTTTATATAAATATAATACATTCATATGATGTAACGAATGTATAAACTGACATTTTTTTGCCTAGCACAATACCATTTTTTTGTGTTATAATTATTTTCTTATCGCGCTCCGAGACCCACCTGTGTCCCAGTTCCTTAATGCTGTTCCTGTTAGCTATGTACCCACTTAGTACAGAGATACGTGTGTTCGTTAAGCAAAAACCTTAGAAGTTTGGTACGCGTACGGCGTCCTCGTACAACCGCAAAACAAAACGCAACGTTAGACCCCGTATATTTAATTAAAGACTTCACCTGCGTCCCTCTGTGTATCATAATAAAAACGATTTTTAAAGGCCTTCCTATGTATTTTATGGTAACCCAATTTCCATTAAAAATAAGGGATAATCCTTTAGGCATATAACTCAAACTTTTTAAATATCTTTTGTTTTAAAATTCCGGTCGGATGTTTGAAACATTCATCACTTTTTCTCGCGAGTTTTTAGAGCGAAAGTAATTATTAATAATACAACCATTTGGGGATTCAAAGTTATCGGGGAAATAAGTTAATGTGTTTATTACATTCCGATTATTAACTATTCATTGCTAACAGCAGTTAACTTCGCTCGCCCAACGTTATAAATAAAAACTCAGCGAAATGTAAATGTTAAAAGTGATGTATAACAATACACACATGTAATTATAGAAAATAAATAGTTTGTCTCCAAAATTAAATAAAATGGAAGTAACATATTTCGCCTTGTAAGGGCATTGATGAATGGTAATAACATGTGGCAAAGGGGGACAGGAATTTGCACCCACGGGGGGTGTTACTTTCACACTCGGCGCCCCTGGGAACGACACAAAGTAGTCAAACCTTCCATCTATTGACGAGTACAATAGAAGGATGAGACCCTATTTATGGCCATCCGTACTTTAATATAAAGTTAGGTACGAAATCAGTTTGTTATTGCTACGAAGAAGAAGATTTATTTACGTCTTGGCAAGGCGTAAAATATCACTTTGATAATACATAAAAAAATATTTTATCAATATAAAATACTTAATACGAATGAATTAAACATCTGTTTTCTAGAAGTTTTATTATAATTTATGTTAAGGATATGTTTCGCTTGTCTAAGCTTTTGTCAAATGTTTGATAATCCTTTTAACAGACGAACGTGTCATTTACATAGGTTACTAGAAAACTTCTAGAAAACAGACGTTTAATTCTTATTAATTATTTAATGTGGAGTTTTACATCATTGTCTAAGAAACAATAAATTAAATATCTTGTTTTACATCAGTATTTAAGGAACGAAAAGTTAAATGTTTTTTTATTACATATTATCAATTGGCAATGATATAAAATTTAGAAAATTTCGTTTCGATTCGTATAAAAATAATATTGATCTATCCCACAGTTTTAATGCGGTAACTTTATCAACATTTTTTTTAGAATAAAATGTTTTTTTCTGTTAGAAAAACGTATGAAAGTTAAGCATCTATAGAAATAAAATGAAAAAGGGCTCTATTGAATTCCATAAATAGAAAAAAAATATGTGATTTAATTCGTATAAAAAAACCCAAAGAAATTTGTAGTCGCAAGGCTTTTGAAAGATAGCGTAGCCGGATAACCTTATTTATTCAAATAGAATTGGGAGTTCAGAAAGTGGAGATAAAAAGTTATCTCATTCGGACCGTTCCCAAGTTGAGTTGGGCCATTAGTAGCAGTAAATGTTGAATCAGTACTCGCTGTAATAACGTCAACCTGCCAGTTACGCGGAGGTAGCTACTTACTTTTAAATGGACGCCCTCGTGTGACGGGGGATAAATGTCGATTTTTAGACTAACTCTAACTTTTTATCACTAAATTACTTCTTCCTAATTAACCATCACCCCGTCTCACCGAAGAGAAGGACAGAAATAATGGGCCGCCACACCGTTTTTTTAGACATTCCTATCCGATTCCTCAATATTCATATATAGATTTTAGATAAACTTAAGGCGGTTATTTATTATTTTTTTAAATAATGATGTAAAACTTCATATTAAATAATTATCGTGAATAAAAAAATCTGTCTTCTAGGAGTTTTATTATATTTTAGATGGAATGACATATTTCGCCCTTCAAAGGCAGTATCAACATGACATTTGATAATGCCTTAAAAAAGGTGAAACGCGTCATATCATCTAAAATATAATAAAACTCCTAGAAGACATACGTTTTCATTCATATTAATTATTTAAGGCGTTAACACTGTGGAATTCCATAATGACAAAATAATACAAAAATGAACACACTGTTTATTCCACTTTCGAGTTTATTTTTCTAGACATGTTTCAAAGGCTTTACACCTTCATCATCGGGTGAATGATATTGAAGTGGAAAAAATTCAATTCCTAAAAAAGATTCATACATTGTGGTACCCGTGCACATCGATTTCTTACGAGGCCAATATTTAATAATTGGTTTATTTGAGCGTGCTACATTTTCCTTGGTCTTCTTCTATTCATTGGCCCGTTTGCGTCGTTTACATATACTTTCTTTATCAAAAATAACCTAATAACTTAATATTTCAAAAATTACCAACGAAGTTGGGGATAGAGACCGCTGGTACAACATGTTTGCTTATTGCCCAGGATTGACAGACATGAAAGCAGATAAGATGGAGAAGGCCTACGTCTAGGAGTGGACAGGTTGATGATGACGATGTAATAAAAATTTTGGACTAATTGAGATGTTTCACATTTATAATGATGCAACCTTTATTAACAAAACAGCGGTAAAAACATTGTTAATATATTATGATACATTTGGCATGTTTTAAGCAAATACTTCATTTATTTGTATACCATAAATATCACAAAGTAAATATTGAAGTATGCAGATATATTCGTATGGTAATTGTTGGAACTAGAAAAGTATTTTAATCTTTCTCATAAAAGTTACAAACACAAATAACATAACATATTGCAACTTATGGGAATGTCGTGTTTCGCATATCTAAGTCATAATCAAAGACACTTAGAAAGGCGAAACATGTCATTCCTATAAATTACGAGTATCATAAAACTTCAAGAAAACATACATTTTTATTCTTATTAATGATTGAATGTGGAATTTCACATCATTGTTCAAGAAAAATTAAATTAAAAATTCTCTCGTCCAACAAAAAATGTGTTGATATTTTACACATAAATAGTAGATATACATATTTAAATAATTAAGAAACTTTAGAAATTAAAAAAGGCCATTAAAAACAGCAAACAGAGAAGATATTAAAAATAACCAAGTGAACATAACTTCTAAGCTCATAATTGATCTGTTTCCCCTATCTCATAATTCTAACTAAACGACAATTTACCCTGCCGCTAAATTATATTTCCCCTCCTCCAGTTTTTCACTCGTCATATATATTAGGTCCTTACATATGAAATTGGCGTTTTGTATGGGAGGAACATAAAGATAATTTTTTTTAAATATAATATATTAATTTAATCAAAGTGTGTACCATTGCTATCTATGCACTTTTGCCATCTCATAGGTAGTTCATCGATCCCTTTACTAAAAAAAACCATTCGGACGGGAATCAATAAAATCTTTGAAGTCGGTTTGGACTGCCCCATCGGAGTTGAATTTTTTCCCTTGCAAGAAGTAATCCAAATTTCAAAAAAATAGCAATCTGTTGGGGCAAGGTCCGGAGAGTACGGTGGATGTCTTAGACATTCCAATTGAAGCTCTTCTAATTTGGTAGCCGTCTGTTGTGCAGTGTGTGGTCTAGCGTTATCATGAAGCAGCAGTGGCCTAGAGCGATTAACCAGCCTCGGTTGTTTAGCAGCTAGCTTTTCCATCATGGTTTGCAGTTGCTAACAATAGACATCTGCCGTAATCGTCTGGCCAGATTTAAGAAAGCTGTAGTGAACGACACCAGCACTAGTCCACCAAACGCTCACAAGTAACTTTTTTGGAGTCAATTTTCGCTTGGGGCATGGTTTGGCTGGTTCGGCAGGGTTCAGCCATTGCGATGAGCGCTTCCGATTATCATACAGGATCCACTTTTCATCACAGGTAATGATTCGATTCAAAATCCCTTCATTATTGTGCCGGTTGAGTTATGTAACGCAGCAGTCAACGCGCGTTTGTTGATTTGCTTCACTCAATTCGTGAGGTACCCACCTTTCAAGCTTTTTCACCTTCCCAATTTGCTTCAAGTGGATTAAAACAGTTTTAGCACTAACACCACAGCCTGCAGCTAACTCGGACGTGGTTTGGGATGGATCCGCTTCCACAATAGCCTTCAATTCTTCATTATCAACTTTGGTCTCCGGCCGTCCACGGGGCTTGTTCTGCAGGTCGAAATTTCCAGAACGAAAACGTTGGAACCAAAAACGCACTGTGTTTTCTTTTGCGGCACCGTCGCCATATACTCGTACATCATTAATCTTTCGAGCCGTTTCTGCAGCACTGGTGCCACGGTGGAACTCGTACTCGTAAATAACGCGATATTTCAAGTTTTCCATTTTGTAAACTGAGTGACGCAAAGAAAAAAATCATTTGAGGAAAAAACAAATGAATTATAATTTTCGACACACAAATACTTGAGTAAATAGCTGTATAAATTTGAATTTGGAATTCTTAACCAAAGAGAAGATATTTGAGATCAAAGTTGCCAGTACGGCAAAACGCCAATTTCTTATGTAAGGACCTAATAGTAACTAACTATCTTTCATTTGACTATTGAAATAATTAATTCATACGCTGAAGAAGAAAAGTCTGTGTTCCGAAACATATTTATAAAAGGTGCAAAAATGTGCAAAAAACGAACCTTTTTCCATTTTTATATTCTCAATGTGCATCTATGACACTAAACGAATATAAAGAAGACAAGACGAGTAATTCAATATCATTGTCACCTTTTAGTTCCAGAGATAATTTGTGAGCTAGCAAATCTATCTTAATCCCTTTGTAATACCATCCTAACTTCGTCGTTGGCATATTTTTATTTCTTAGTGATAATATATGAAGTGATTTACAACAATCGTGCTTTAGTTTAAAAAAATACTTTTCGACTTAGTCCACGTATATGTTAAGGCCACAAACAGATAGGTATACTAGAATTATTATTTTATCCGTATGTACGTATACTCGTATACTAGAATAAACTGTCATGTTTGGAAAATGCGTCAACTTTACATAGAACATGCTTGTTTATAACTGCGAATAATTAATTAAACGTGTGTGTAAAAATTAGAAATACTAATTTACATTTGTACTTTAATTATTTTTAATTATCAACCCGTTCATCAAATAGTTTCAGCACTACCGTGTTTCGACACAATTTTCATGACGTAGGTTTTCTCAAAATTTTATCATATTTTACGAGAGTGACATTTTTCGACTTATCGAAGCATTGACGAGTTAATCAAGCAAAATGAGGTAAATAAGGCAATTCAGGTATATAAGTTTGTAGTTTAATAACATTGTCAACAATAAATGAGGAGCAAGAGAAAAATAACATTTTTTTTAGGTTAGTGTCCTGATTGAAACAGTGTTGTGCAAATGTGAGTTGAAAAAACTATTTGATAAGGCTAATCAATGATCTAAATAAGCTTTAACAAAAATATCTTTAAATGGTATTGTGCGACTACAATAAATGATTTACTATGTTTTGATAATATATTTAATAACTAGACAATAAGTATCATCCCCTAGTGAAAATATAACAGGATGGAGGATCGTTTTCACCTGAGGATGGAGGAAGTAACCTCCGAAACGTGTTGTTAATATTTTTGTGATTAGATTTTTTAAGATATTTAATAAAGAAAGTGGATTATACAGTGTTTTAAATCTATCCTAATTAACATTTGAATACCGCAGTATTAACGCTTTAACCTTAAATAATTTCTTTAGTTTTGTTCTTCTTATTTAGTATTTTTAAGAAGCGTTCATAGTCATTATCCATATTTTTTATCATTTCGTAGATACGTAGGTGCAGTAAATGTATCTCAAATTACCCACAAATGTATTTTTCATAGCTTGAGTTTCTTTAAGAATATCATAAAACGAATAATAAGCGTTGCCTTCGCAAGAATCACAAAACAACTGAAATATTCTAAGCAATACTTTAAGTTCTACTAGGCCACCTAGAATATTAAATAAATGTTTTTTTTAACTCCGAAAATTAATCAAAAATACATGAACTTTATAAGTCTTTGGATGTTTTTATTTATTTTCCTATTAAAACGTATTATAAGTTGTAATTTATAACTACAGTGAATTACTGTGTACGCTCACGTACACTAATGGACAAAGAAAACCACGTTCGAGGAATGTGCATTCAGCGATTCTGATCCTGGGAAATCGCTTGCCATAATAGCCCCGATATAATGGTACGTACTGTTCGATAAAATTTTATATTGTTAAGTATTACAACTTCAATAAGTATTCTTCAATTTAAATTTCAATGCTTTCATGGAATACGAAGTTCCAGTTAATATTCCAATTATTTAAATTTCATATAAAATTCTGGAAAACACAATGGAATTTTAATTATTATACAATTCAGAAATTAATCATTATTGTATAATAAGTTTTTATTTGTTTATTTAAAAATGTATAAAAATAACACCGAGGAATTGAATCAAGGAAATTTGAATTTATTTTACAATCATCAATATAACCAAGAAATTTGTTATTATAATGAAAACAAATGTCGCTTGGATCAGGAAACAAGCGTTCTGTAACCTAGACCACCACGTGATAATTTGTTCATAAACTATCAGTAACTGTTCATTAATATTTAATAAAACACATTTTTATTTTAAAAAGAATAAATATGATTATTAAGATTAAGGAATAATTTCTTGTTTTGCATGTGAGAAAAATTATGAAAAATACATTTCCTTTCTTGAAAATTACTTATTTTTTGTATGCTTCATTTATTTGGTAAAAAGGTAAGAAAATCAAATTAATTAGTTCTATAGATTACATCTAACAAGCTCGAGACGAGTCGCAAACTTAGTTGGTAATTGGGTGTCCAAAAGATTGTACAAAATACCGCTAGAACCAGTGAGAGCTTCCCCTGTCCTGGACGGAAACCTTAATTACGATTAAGCACCTTTAGGGGGTATGGGCTTGCCTAGGATATGAACCATAATGTAACCTAACTTGCAATCTTCGAACTATTAAGACCCTTCTGGACAATGAGAAGATTTTCATTAGTGTTTAATCCCCCTTTAATGGTTGATTACTTTGTAAATGTTTCTTCAAAAGTGGTATTAACCGGAAGAGGGAAATGAATTTTGTGTATTTCATAGTTATTAGAGGATGTCTCATTGAAATTGGAGCTGTTAAGTTTTGTTTGAATTTATAGAATATTATTTTTGTTATCTTTCTATTTTTATATTATTTGTTTTATATTCATTTTGTGGATGTTTTACGATCGAAGTGTGCGCGGGAGATGCCCATTGGTGGCGATGAGGTTCGCAACCCATCACACCGCGTCTCCCGCGGGGCGAAAGGAGAAAGATGGAGTGCCGCATCGGTTAAAGTGTGACAGTAGATTCTTTCTGCCTACCCTTTCGGGGAGACGGCGTGATGGTTAGTTAGTAAGTTATATTTGTTATTGATTTTAATAAAATTGCTAAACGCAAGCAATAAATATGACCATAGTTGAGAAAAACAGAATTATTTTAATTAATACATAAATATTTTAGCTTTTTTTTAAATCTCTCAAATAATCTACAGAGATATTGTAAAACATATTTCATATATTTTTTACGGAAACAGCCATCGCTTTATATAGAAAAATAAATTGTTAAACAAATTTTTCACAATTCTTTCTTAAATAAATCTCAGTGCTCAAATCAAGAAACGTACACTGGAAAACCAAAATCATCCTGTATAAAACAATCATCCGAACAGTAGTGACCTATGGATGTGGGAAGTGGATAATGACAGCGAAATCCGCAGAGCGACTGGATACTTTTGAGAGAAGGGTGCTGCGCAGAATTCTGGGACCTGTGAATAACGGTGAAGGCTGGAGAGTGCGGTATAATGACGAGCTGTACTATATTTAAAAAGCTCCCAGTCTCTCCACACAGGTCAGACTGAATAGACTGAGATGGACTGGTCACGTGCAGAGGATGCCGTCATCGCGAACCCCAAAAAGATTGCTGGAGTGGCACCCAGGTGGTAAAAAACCAATTGGACGACCAAGACTGCGATGGGAGGATGAAGTTGGGAGAGATGGGGCGAAATTGTTACGAGTGTCAGATTGGAGGGTCGAGGCGGAGGACAAGAGGAGTTGGAGGCGAAGAATACTGGAGGCTAAGGCTCGATATTGGCTGTAGGGCCATCGAAGAAGTAGAATAAAAAGATAATGTTAGGTGTACTCACCTATGTAAACGAGATAAAGATTTAATATATACTCGTATTTTTAAATTCAGATGATAAAAGTTAACGCTTTATAATGTATTATATATTGTTCCTATTGCGAAATCACTAATTAAATTTTATGCAATATTCTAAGTATCTCTAATAACTGGGTTGCTTTTATGCAAATGTACTCAAGTTTGTCTCAAATTATCTCCCAACATTCTACGTTCAGGGTATAAATATTTCACTTAGAAAGGAAACGAAAATAAAATTATCTCCTCTTGAAAAGGCAGTCTCTAGTTTATCTCTTCTTTCTGCCGAATGTTTCTCCTCCTAGGAAAACTTTGAATTGAGTTTGTCTAACTAATGAACAAGTTTTGGAGACAGTGGCAACAAAAAATGGAAAAAATAAATCCTTCGTACGAAAACACTTTTCTCTAAAAATACATCTTTTTGGCGATTTATGTTACTAACTTGTACTTTTTTTACATATAAATTTGCTTTGATGTGCGTACGTTATTCTGCATATAAGCAAAAAACTGTTAAATTTATGTTTAGCTACATTAATAATGCATAGTGAATTTATTATAGAATTTCGAGCCTTTCCAGTCAAATAAAATAAAACGAACAATCGATAATCTCACTACAATTTTAAAATATATGAAAACTAAGATAATTGTCGAGAAATGTTAAGGACCTATAACGTAATTATTAACATTATAAATGGTGGTGGTATTATGGTGTTTTTTGCTTAAAGATTGTGTATACAATTTCTACAAGATGAAAACGGAAAATGTGAATTTATACGATGAAAAAAACAATAATAATCGATTATCGGACGTGGAAATATATAGGTATATTTTTATGAGACTGAGATTATAAATTTTACAGAGAGGGGGGGGGGGGAATGGAGAGGGAGAGAGAGAGAGGAAGAGAGAGAGAGAGGGAGAGAGAGAGGAAGAGAGAGAGAGAGAGAGAAAGTAATAATAAAGTAACAATATTTCACACTGAGGAAAGACGTGTTAATTCGTGATGTGTTTATGATTATTATATACTAAAATCATGTGAACCACGAAAACAGAAAGCTATTAGAAATTGTTGATGCTTAAGAGAAGAAATATGTATTACAGCGGCATACATTGGAATTTAAATGATCTGTGAATTTCAAGAATTTAATGCTTTTTTATAAAATTAAAAAAAGTAATACACAAAATTTGTATCTGCTGGAATTGTTTTCTTTGAGCCAAAAGAATCAACTTGTTTTATTTTAGATTCTAAGAGAGAATAATAGTTAGAGAGGATATATTTAGTCAATTTTCCTTTAAGAGTTAAAAAAATAAAACAGTACTCTTTTTAGACTCTTGCGTTCGGAAGCGCCACGCTCGGTGTATTCTCTTGCAGAAATTCTTTTCCGTTCTTATTATTTTTGTTACGGAAAACATTTTAATAGTGAGGAAGGTGTATTTTAGCCGCGTACCTTTATTAGGTATTCTCTAGGATTTTTATGGCACAAATAATATAAAAACATTTTGCATTCTTCATTCAAAGAGAGCACCCGACCTTACTTTTCGGATTCGTTAAAAATAGTTTTAATATTTTTAGCTACTCGCAATAAGCTATCAAGCAAAATTAAGTATAATCTGTTATCACTTTATAATAAAGTAACATTTAAGCAATAGTAATGAAGTTTTAAAAGATTTTTTTACACAATATCCTATAAAAAGCATTCGTGAATATGCTCTTAGGAATCAAACCATTAGAGGCGAACTCCTCGGCAATAGGAAAATTAGTTGAGCCGAAGCGTTACCCGAGTACAAATTTCGGGGATCGAGCGTTCGCGGTAGCCGGTCCATCAGCTTGGAACAATCTCCCTTCAAACCTCAGATGCATAAATGATCCGACAGATTTCAGATCTATACTGAAAACCCATCTTTTTCATATTTCATACCCAATTTAAACGTTTAAACTTTGTTCAACTATTTTTTTTATTTTTATTTTTCTCTTTATTTTGTATAGGAGTCTCGTGAGTGTTGTGAACACTCATTTTTGAGATCCCAAAAATTGTTACATTGGATTTATAAAAATAATACAAACATATTATAGCTTAAGGGAAAGAGCACATTATAAAGGTATATAAACAGTAGTATAAAAGAGAGACAAACACATTATCACCTAAGGGAAAAACACATCATAAATGTAAATAAAAGCAGTATGAGAGAATACCAAACATATTATATCTTAAGTAACATAGTAGACATATAGTATAAAATAAAAGAAAAAAACCAACACATTGGAACTTAAGGGAAAAAAGAAAAACACATCATAAAGGTAAATAAACAATAATAATAATAATATACAATAGGAAAATGAGGACACTGAAGTAAAAAATTACATAAATTATTGTTAGTGAAACGAAACTTAGGAGGGATTATTGGAATATAGTTGAGAGTAATATTTTTTTATTTTCATATTGGGAGCTAGTTTTAAATGTTCTGGTAAGTTATTTAAAGCATTGAAGGCTATATATTGTAAGGATTTGATTCCGTATTTAGTGGTGTTAACTTTAGGGATATTTATATTTTTTGCTTGTCTTGTGTTGTGGTTATGAATATCATTATTAAGTTTAAAGGTTGTATTATAATGGTAGGATTTATCAACGATTTGTTTTATTGTACAGGTTATTTCATATAAAGGAAGTATATTTATTGGTAAAATATTTGTCCTTTTATATATATCTTTAGTATGGGTATCAAGTGGTAGTTTAAGTAAATTTCTGATTGCTCTATTTTGTAAAACTTGTAATTGATTAATGTATTCTTTTGTAGCAAATCCCCAGATACACGAGAGATACGATATGTGAGAGTGAACAAATGCATAATAGATTGCCAATAATGTATTTATATTTAATATTCCTTGGAATCTATACAGAATTCCAATTACGGGTGAAATCTTTGAAATTATCTTTTCTATGTGTAGATTCCAGGATAATTTGTCATCGATTATAAGACCAAGGTATTTCGTAAAGTTTTGCTTGTGAAGAATATGTCCATTAATTTTAATTTCAATATTACAATTTGACTTATTATTAAAAATTAAGAAATGAGTTTTTTTTTCGTTTACTGTTAGTTTGTTTAGTCTAAGCCACTCTGTAAGTTTAGTCAGGTCATTCTGCATTTCCGTTTTCAGTTGTTGTAAACTTTTGTTGTGATAGAAGATAACCGTGTCATCGGCATAAAGCTGTATGGTACCATGTAACTTAAGATCGGTTATGTCATTTATATATATCAAAAAGAGTAGTGGACCTAGAACGGATCCTTGTGGAACACCAAATGTAATTGTTTGAGTTGTGCTTTGGTATTGGTCTATGTCGACTAATTGTTGTCTATTGGTTAAGTAGCTTCTAAAAAGATTTAGGTATTTGTCGGTTATTCCAATGTGTTCAAGTTTTACGAGTAGTATTTTATGGTCAACTGTGTCAAAAGCTTTTTGCAAGTCAATAAAAATTGCAGATGTGAATTCCTTATTGTCTATTTGTCGTTGTAGTGAAGCTATTATATCGAAGGTTGCACTTTTTGTCGTGGATTTTTTCGTGAATCCGTATTGGGTTGTCGAAAGAAAGTTTATTTTGTCTAAGTATTTTGTTAGTCTAATTTTCATAACATTTTCAAATATTTTTGAGATGACAGGGAGAACAGAAATGGGTCGGTAGTTTTGTATATATTTTTTTTGAGTCTGCTTTGTGAATTGGAGTAACTTTAGCTATTTTTAATTGGTCTGGAAAAATTCCAGAGAGTAAAGTATTATTAATTAATATGACGAGGTCATTAGTTACTTCATCACTGCATGTCTTTAGTATCCGAGCTGATAGTTTATCAACACCAGGTGCGGCTTTTGTCTTTATTTTTGATATTATGTGTTTTATTTCTTTTTTATTAGTGCGGGACATGTAGAGTGATTGCTGATTATTTTTAGAGTTAGATATAGAATTTGTATCTGTTATTTTCGACGGAATTTTAGAGGCAAGATTATGTCCAACTGAGGTAAAGTATGTATTGAAGGTATGTGCAATTTGTGTTTTATCATTAATTTCAATATCGTTAGATATTATAGATTCAATTTTTTCACGTTTATTATTTACATTATTTTTAAGAACAGAGTTAATGTTAATCCAAGTTTTTCTAGAGTCATGTAGGCTTTCTTCAAAAATATTTGATAGATATTTTTTTTTAGGCTTCTTCTGTAGTTAGTGACGGTGTTACGAGATTTATTTTTTAGTTGGAGATTTGTAGCGTTGGGGTTGTTTTTCCATTTTTGTACCCAGAATTGTCTAATTTTGATTAATTCATTGAGTTTAGTATCGAACCACGGTGTATTACCAAATTTATTTTTATCTTTTCTTCTTGGTATGAATTCGTGCGTATTATTATCTATGATATTTTTTATGTAGTTCTGGAAATCATTATAGTTTTTGTTAATGTCACTTCCGTGAGTAAATTTATTACAACTTAGATCAGCTTTAATTCCAGTTATATCTGTTCTTTTACTCAGTGCTGGTAAAAGGATTCTGTTATTTTTAAGTTTTTGAATATTTTTTAAAACGTCGAGGATAAGTAAGTTGTGATCGCTTAATTCCTCGTCGATATTTGACTATACTTTTTAACCGATCGCGAAAATCAGATGCAGCGTTCGCATTTAGATTTTTAGATTTAAAACACATCTTAATGCGCCCTTGAGGTAATTACATCACAAAAACGGCGCTATAAAATTTAGTATATTATTATTATTATTATTATTCAGACCAAGACAGCTCAATAATGATACAGTATGAGCGATTTGAATAGACAAGGTAAAGCAAGAGCTAGCTACTCGTAATTGCAGCAGCTCCAGAAGAATAAAATCTTCAAAGTAATAATATTTCGTATATATTTTTAATTGCCTGATTTTAGAAAATAACTAATTTGATTTGATTCATTGAGATTATAAAAAACGTAAATAAACGCAAAAAAATATTTTAATATTTCCTGTGAGCTGGCAAAAGAAGGATGAAAGCAAGATAAACGCCGTAGAAATGAGATCACTAAGAAGAATGTGCGAGAAAATGTTGTATGATAGAATACCGAACGATGAAATAAGAAAGAAATGTAAGGCAGACGACTGCATCATGGATAAAATTGAAAAAGGATCCTTGAGATGCTTTGGACATATGGAACGAATGGATGAGAGTAGAATGGTTATAAAGCTGTACACAAGCAGCTTGAGTAGAAAAAGAAGCCGAGGACGACCGAGGAAAACATGGCATGACCAAATAATTCAATTAGGGGAGCACGGGTAGAAGTGAGCCACGGGGAGGAGTGAACCATTTACCATGTTACTGTGAAACACGATTCGAAACATGTTCAAACTTGACCAACGTGTCGCATACTTGTGCTCGTCCAGCACATCCAATTGCCGCCTGAATCTCCTCACGGGTTTACGTGCTGACAGTATCGCTCGCGCTTTTCGACGCTAAAGTAAAATTTACGAACTTTTTATGAAGGGTTTGACACCTTGCTGTTTAGTTCTAAACAACGAAAAGTGACTCAAAGGTAAGTACTAAATTATATTGTACCTAGAACTGTGTGTTTGTGGTGCATATTACACATAAATATTTTTTTGGAAATTATTTAACTTATTTTGGGTGCTTGGGGAGGACTGAACCAACTTCGATTGGGGAGGATTGAACCATGGTTCATTCCTACCCCGCAGTCACTTTAATCTAAAATATTAATTTTATTATTTCTCCTTTGTGTGCAGGTAACAACAATGCCTCGAATACATAAAAGAAAAACAGAAAATTCAAGGACTACCGAAACTGAAATGAAAAATGCACTGAATTTAATAAAGGCAGGAAAGAGTTTACAGAAGTAGATTTCTTGTGCACTGTTACAGACAGAGCTATGCATATAGAAGAGTCCATCTCTTCCGCAACCCATCACATCATTTCGTCTTCTCAAGCTGTCGGACAAAACGACATTGTTATCATAGCTGATCAGCCGTCATCATCTGGTATATTTGTTAGCCCTCAGAATTTCAAAGGCGGAAAAGGAGTGACATAAGAAAGGGAAGGAAAAATGGTCGATCAATGATTGCTACGGATACTCCTGAAAAGGAGGAAATTATGGACAGGTCATGTAATGAAAAGCTGGCTAAAATACCCAGAAATATTCATCAAGACTTGATGATCAGCGAAGATGAATCAGAAGAAGAACCAGTATTACAGGATTCATCAGATTCAGATTGTGAATTTGAAGACTTAATTATTCAAGAGGACGATGCACATAATGATTTCAATAGAAATCCTGGTGAAGGGAGCTTCGTCTTAGTTAAATTTACTATTGCTAAAAAGTCTCATATATACTATGTTGGGAAGGTATTAAGTTTTGATAATGAAAGACAAGACCATTAGTTTTCTGCGTAAAAAGGGTATTTTTTTTATGATGCCAGACATTCCTGATATTTCTACGGTAGCTCTAAATGATGTTAGATTGACACTTCCCCAGCCAAGATATTCAGGCAAAACAAAAAGACAACACTGCCATTACAAATTTCCGGTTCAATTTGATTGTATTAACGTTCGTTGATTTTTCGACTTTTTTTATTACCTTCATTAATTTGTTATAATATTTTAATACTTGTTTCTCTTCATTTTTTCTTTGATTACATTATTTTTATATTACCTTGAGTGAAATAAATATTTAGGCTAAACATTGTTATACTTTTAGCTGGTTTTGTTTTAATAATACCACCATAATGTAAATGGTTCAACTCAACCCACTACTTGGTTCAATCCTACCCGTACACGGGTAGGAGTGAGCCAGTATGTGTCTTGCTGTATTTACTCAAATTATAAAGAACTTAAACATATTATCAAAATTGTTTTAATACCATCACATAAACAATAAACGTAGCTAACATAGGGAGCTTACTCTGCTGGTTTATCTTGTTTCCTTTCCCCAGAACAACGGTTTTAAAAAAAAGTTGTTCACTCCTACCCGTGCTCCCCTACTAAAAGGCGGTCACATTCAAAGTCGGAATAATCGAAGTGCGTGTATGGTACGATGTATGAATGTAGAGGAAACCCGAGAGAGAAGCCAGGATAGAGCATTGTGGCGATCCATTCTCTCTGCCTACCCCTCCGGGGAAATAGCATCATGGTTAGTTAGTTAGTTAGTTTTCTAAAAGTTAAATTATATTTTATGGGAATGACATGTTTTGTCTGGCTGAGGCATTATCAAATGTTGCACACGCTGCACATTTGATAATGATCATATTTATAAAATATAATAAAACATCTAAAAAAACAGATATTTTCATTCGTATTAATCAATATCTACCTTTTACCTTTTGTGAATGTATACTTATACTTGTATACGAATACTGGATTTCACCCACCGTGGGTTATTAATTCATGATTTAATTGTATCTCAATAAAGACGAAGATGCAAATTGGAATATTGTAATCATACCTGGTCAAATTCTTTGACATATAAATAGGAGTGACATCTCCAGGCGGCTTCTAACAATGCGCTAATGGCGATAGCCTTTCACATTGTGTTAATAAAGGTGTTCTGCTAAATGCTAAAATTAATCTCCATAGATGGCGTTAATATAGAGAAATCTAAATATCAATCAAAATCTTCATAGATGGCTCATTGAAACTGACAAGTGAAATTTGGCATAGATTTGTAACATATATACAACTTCCAATTTTTTTTCTTACATGGTCGTAAAGAAAAAGGTGGAATGGGGAATGTTGTAATTACATAAAGCGTGCGCTTAACCCAACCAATGACAGGTCATAAGTCCTGTAAACACCTTGATCAACCATATTCAGTTTCCAATTTGCATCTTCGTCTCTATTGAGATACAATTAATACCTATTTTATTTATCAGTTCGGGTGACGCGAGACTATGTGCATACGAGTATATTAAACATTTGAGAAACAATCATCATTTCATAATACAGGTGCTCTGTTCTGGCGATGAAGGAATGTTAATGAAAGAATTCACAAGAGCCGAAGTTGTCGTGAATAGCGTACAGCTTGTCTCCGCATTGTTTGAAGTTTGCGGGGTTCATTAATATTTAAATTGGCATTCCTAGACAAACAATCGACGCTCGTCTTGTTTGTGAAGGAGGGCTGGAGGCCGGGACGGCACTAAACGTTCGGCGCCCGGTATAATGAAAATATTCATATCTATTCATCTAGAATTTAAAAAAGCGGATTAAAATATAAAAGGATCAATAAGATGGTTCGGACACATGGAATGAATGAATGAAGAAAGAATGTTAAAGAAAGTGTGTGTAAACGAAGTTAACAGAACTAGAAATTGAGGAAAACGTGGCATGTTCAAATCAACAACAACAACAAACCATCATGCTATTTTCCCGCAGAGCTAGGCAGAGAGAAGAGACTGCCACACTCTTCTATCTTGACACACTCTCTAGCTGCTTCCATATTCATTCAACGAGTCATACACGCACGTCGGTTTCACCGACTTCTAACATGACAACCCTTTAAAATTTAATAAAATTTGATTAATTTGGTCATGCCATGTTTTCCTCGATCTACTTTGACTCGATATTCCATTCACATCGTTAACGTATATTTCCTTCATCATCCTTTCTTCATCCGAACCAACGCAGCGGTCCTTTCTTAATTTTGTTCATAATAACTTCTTCCGCTCTACACTCCTTTCTTTGAAATTCTGTCGTACATTGTTCTATCACACATTCGTCCTAGGGACCTCATCTAAATCGCATTTATTCTGCTCTCATTGTTTTTTTTGCCAGTTCCGTACTTCGCTTCCATACATAAGTGTTGGGACCAGAACTCAATTGTGAACGGCCATTATCGCTTTCATTAAAAAAAATATTGTTCAAATCAATCAAATATTAAATGTCAGCCACGTGGGGAGTCGGAGAAATCGACTTTGTGCATGACACGATGTATGAATGTGGAGGAAGCGAGAGAAGTATGTCGGAAAATAACAGTGTGGAGATCTATTATTTCTACCTACCCCTTCGAGAAAACGACGTGATGGTTAGTTAATAAGTAAAAATTAAACCTCGTTACAGAAAATTAGCTATTAGTTTGGTTAATAACAAGTTTCAATAACAACATTTTGAATGTGTACCAATTATTGTAGACAAAACTGTAGACATCAAAAAACACATTCAAAATGTTGTATAAAATAACTGGTCCAAGTTAAAGGCATAAAAATTGGAGAGACATCTTCAGGTGTAATCTAGTACTGTATGATTTGCAGAGCCTTTCACAGTGCATAATAAATATTTTCTTCTTAATGCTTCCCAATCTTAATAGATGACGCTAGTGTAGAGTGAACTAAAAAATGTGAAGATAAGCGCAGCATTTCTAGCATATATACAACTTCCAAAAATTTGTCAGACCTGGTGGTCGTAAGAAGTGCAGAATGGGGAATGTTGTTAAACATAGAGCGATCGCTCAACCCAACCAATGACAGGTCATAAGTCCTCGGCTACCATATTCTGTTCCCAGAAAACAATTTACATCTTCGTCTCTATTGAGCTACAATTAATCCTTATAAGTTTCAATAATATATAATTTCAGCCTTCTGACATACAATACCGATGAATTCTGTGCCATAATCAAAAATATTTAATACTTTGGTATAAATAAGTTCGCAATCGAATCAAAGTCTTCGTCAGTAAAGTTAACACCATCGCGATTTTATGATAAAACTCGACGAATGGAAATAAGCACATTTATACGTTTTATTAACAAACAAATTACTTGTTCATAAAAAAATTACCCTTAATTGGGCATCAGGAAATTGATTAGGTATGCTTAATAATCGCGTTTTCAATGGAGAAGTAAAAAATATAATGTTAATTTTATTTTCAAAACATTTTGGAGGCAGTATTAACTTGTGCCAAATGGAATAGAGACAAATCAATAACTTTTGGGAATTTGCAAATAATCTTAGCTTATAGTCCCATATTTGATTTGTTTCCCCTGTCTGATAATTCTAACTAAACAACAATTTGCCCTGCCGCTAAATTTATTTTTCCCTCCTCCACTTTGTCACTCGTCAGTATATAAGTAATTATTCTCTTCATTTGACTGATAAAAATCATACACTAAAGAAGGGAAGTCTGTGTCCCGAAACATGTTTGTGAAAGATGCAAAAAAATGTTGTGAAAATACAATGTTTATTAAAGAAATAAATTGACGATTCTGGAAATAGATCGCAAGATCTACAATCAGAAGAAGAAGAAGGAAAAAATAAATTAAAACCCTAAGTGGGCGTCTTGCTTTTTTAGTACATAGAGTTCTACCGGCCCTGTTTACATCCACACAGCAAAGACATTACAAATAGCCCCGTACCTACTGACATCGACACCAAAGTTTCTGTACCAAATATTCGAGCAAACACGTTTTATAAGGGATCGTGTTTTTACTGGATACGCTTGTTTTTAATGCGTACATGACTTATTCATGGACTTGAAGGGTTTCATTCTCTCAACTTGATAATTAAAACACTTTCCACAAAATAATACCATAGTTGCGATTTGTTTTTAAAAAATACTTATGTAGTTATCTAAACCAATTATTTTGTAGATTTTAATCATTCATTAATTCATTCAATTCTCAGCGCTACATCCCGGTGTGGGACTTGGCCTCCTCCACAAAGGTTCTCCACTGACAGCTGTCTCTGACCATCTCTCTCCATTCCCCAGCTTCTTCCATTTTCTCCCAATCTTCTTCCACGCAATCCGCCCATATTTTCCTCGGTCTGCCTCTTGGTCTGTTTTTGCGGGGCACCCTTCTGCATATAATTTATGGTGTTCTACCCTCTGGCATTCTTTCCACATGGGTAATACAGGTCTAAAATGTATATGTTCTTATAAACGTTACAAAATTATTTTCATGAATTTCACCGGTAGTGGTAAAGAATAGAACGCTTGGCTCCAGATCTAGGAGACTTGGGTTCAAGCCTGTACATGACCAAATGAATTTTTCACAATAATTACTTATTTTCTGCTCATATTGGAGATTGTGTAATAAAATTCTAATGCCATTGATTCAAATCTTAGGCGTTCATTTGTCTTTCGAAGTTCGAAGGCTTTTACACCTTTATCATCGGGAGAACTTCACATCGTTCTCCCGATGATGCAGGTGTTAGCCTTCGAAACATGTCGAGAAAAATAAAGTCAAAAGGTTAAAAAGCAATGTTTCATTTCATAAAAATTCGTCATTATGGAATTTCACAGTTTTAACGCCAAATTTTATCTAAAAAAATATAAACAGTGTTTTAGTTCATAATTTTTTTTTTACGGAATCCTACAATGTTAACGTAATAAACAGTTAATTCAAATGTTTTATAGAGTTTCATTATATTTTTTTTATGTGAATGACATGTATCGCCTGTCTAACTCATTATCAAATCTCAAATCACTTTTAATAATACCTTAGATAGGCGAAACATGTCATTCTCATAAAATATAATGAAACTTCTAGAAAATAGACGCCTTCATTCGTATTTATAATCATAGAATATGGAATTTTACATCATAGTTCAAGAAACAATAAATTAACGTAAGTTTATAAAAAATATCAGTTACAAAAAAGCAATTCAGTTTTGCCGTAATTGATAAAGAATGCAACTATCAGACAGCCTGAAGACGTTCAATATATAGATACGTTCAACATTTTTATATGGGTTCCTAGTTTTCCTGGTTGCTTTAGTGGAGCTCACGGAATGCACACAGGAATTTCTTACACGATATCCCATCTCAGTTGCTTGCAAACGTGCACTCAAACGTACCTCTCAGGGTAGCTAGCGCCGTTTTGATATGTCATATTATATGTGTTGGTTTTATTGGATATGATTGCAATGGTTTTCCAACATAGTTTTCCAAACACTTCACATGCTATTGATGTTTTAATAAATATAAAATAGCTGTTATGTTGTGAGATATTTTAAATGGAATATATACATTATATTTTTTATATATTATATATCACATTGTGTTGTGGATTCACAATTGAATAACTTATGTAAAACATTATATTTTTACAACGGAATTCTATTGCTTAAATTTTGCACTCCAAAAAGATGAGAATAATCTGAAATATTTTTGAGTGTAGTAATATGTGAAAATACAATGTTTTGGAAACTTATTCTAACGGATTATAGTTCCAGGAGATCTATTAATATGCTTTGTTTTGATATCAACGGTATCTTAATCAGGTAAAATGTAAAAATTTATTTAAATATCATGATTGTTTTAAAAAAAATACGATCTTAAAAAAAAATTTCAGAAGATGATTTTGCATTTGGAAATATAAATATAATAACAATGAGAAAACATTTTACTATCACAACAGATTTAAAAAAAGTCTGAAAAAGTATAATAACCAGCCTGTGTTAACGAATTTTAAAATAGTTTATATTTTTTTACAAACGGGGCAAAGAATGTGCCTTCACTTGTGGTGTTACTCAAATACCCGGCACCCCTGAACCAAAACCTTACACTTAAATGACAAGAAAAAATATATATTAATGCCATTCCTATAGGACTAAGTTTTTTATTGTCACGAAGAAGAGGGTTTTAAAAAAAAGCACCATTAACGAAGTGTTTTGGAACAATAATAATCATCTTTATACCGTATTCAAAAATGTATTATGTTAACATGTGCACGAGTATACACTATTTGTGTGAAATATTCGATATCATTATATTATGAAGCTCACAATAAACCGATGCCTAATAGTGAGACCTCGTCATCAGAGTAAAAAAAAGATTATTATAAGATCACAAGTCGAAGTTCATATGCTCAAGGGGTGTGAATTTTGTGAAATATCAAAATGTGTACCTTGTGAGTTCCAACTGCGTGCGCACCATCGTAGACAAGTAGATGATCGTTACAGTCGAGCTGCAGCATGTCGAAGCGCAGCATGAACCTCTGCAAGATGGAGTGCGTCTGGAAGGTGATGACGCAGTCCAGGTTCCTCTCATTCTGGGACCATAGCACGGCTCCGTCAATCTTCCTGTACAGCTGCTGAAGGAAGTGATTTTTGCAGAGCGACTGCATGTAATCTAGAAAGAAGAGAAATATATTCATTAGCCTTGATAGATTGTGATAAAATTACACAGATTTGTATATATTTTGCATAAAACAAATATTCCGAAACATCCATATGTTTCATGATTAATCATTATTTTATTGATCAGCATCTTAGCTGTGGTTAAATTTTAGATGTATCGTCAAAGACGACGACATTATGGAAGATAGCAAGCAAATCTAGAAAAAATGAGGAAGACCAGAATAAGATAGATATGTTAATCTGAGAATATCATATGATGAAAGAGATAGTAAAGGAAGGACTGGTATGATCAGGTTTAAGGGATGGATACCACCAGACTCGCCCATATTTTAGTACATAATCAGCTTCACGGGAGTTGTCATCACAGAAGACATCGTAAAAGTTAGAAGGATAACTGTAAATCCATTTAACATGAGGAATCTGTAATAATATAACATCTAGAGAACAGACTACATAGGTCTAAAGCAAAGAGGAATAAAAATAATACCATTTAATTTTTATATTGTGATGAACCTCTTTAGATTAATTTTCATTATTTATCTTGTGCAACTTACTCATCAGTTGATCCGAATATAAACAAAGAACACTTACAAGTATTTATATAATTTTGTTCATACCATATACCGTATTAGCCTGACTATCGAATGACGTTTTATTATAGAAGGTGACAAAATACAGGTGGGTCGCTTTACGTTATATTTCAGTCACAAACATTGTACGCGACAATAAATTCATAAACCACAATTAGCGAAATGGCAACATTATAATAAGTGCGTTCGAATGGCGGCGTTGTTTACACATGTTCTGAGCAGAGTTAATTTTGGCAGATTAATGTGTTTTTTATACTGTGTTACGTTTTTTAAACCTTTACTTTCTATAATGATATCACGAATGACCTTATTGAAATTTGAAAAGCCATAGATCTAATTTTTAAGTTATGATAGCACGTGCTACTGAAATAACTAACTTCGCGACTGTCAAACAATTTGGTATTGCAGAAAATGATGTAAGACATTGGATTTTACAAAAACTTGAGTGAATGTTTATAATTTTTAGAATGAGCGTTGGTAAGATATATATGGTACATTTACATTATATAACAACACTACTCAATTACCAATTGTTAAAATACTCGCGTTATTTATTGCTCCGAACTCCTATAGTAAGTTCGTATTTGACAGGTTTTGATTGTCTTTTATTTTTGTATATAAGATTTTATTTTTTCTATCCAAAAAAAGGAAAATTAGAACTATAAGAATTATTCCGAGAGTTAGAAATTACTAACTAGTACTCATTTTAGTCTATCTACCATAAATTCTAATAAATAGCGAATAGGAAATATTAATATTTTTTTTTCTTGTTATTTTCTGTGCCTTGTATTAGATCTAATTTTATTTTATTGAGTTGGTTTGTATTTAGTTCTTTCGACGATGAAAGAATAATATTTTTATTTTAAATTGTGGAAAAAATATACTCTATAGTAGAAAAACAGTGAATATAACTAACTAACTAACTAACCATCACGCCGTCTCCCCGAAAGGGTAGGCAGAAAGAGTGGACTGTCACACTTTTACTGATGCGGCACTCCATCCTTCTCTTTTCGCTCCGCGGGAGACGCGGTGTGATGGGTTGCGAACCTCATCGCCACCAATAGGCATCTCCCGCGCACACTTCGATCGTCCAACACCCACAAAATAAATCTAAAACAAATAATATAAAATACAATGATATTAAATAAAATAACAAAATAAAAATAATTTAACACAAAATGTTCTTTTTAGATGGTGCACATATTGTCTATTTAGTTTATGTTCCACGAATCCACCGTTTTTTTAATTTAGCACATAATGTAATAACACATAATGTTTTTTTTCGATGTTGCACATGTTGACATGGACGATCCGGACTTTTGTGTTTATTTAATTTATGTTACACGTATCCACCGTTTTTTTTTAATAAGCTGTAATTAGGCACTTAACCACTAAGAACTTCAAAATAATATTGAAGAAATTATTCAAATTGTCATTGGAACAAATGAAAATTTTATTTTTACACCTGTCAAAATTCCTTATAAAAACGATAAAAGTAATATAATTTTAACAGCAAAATAGTACAAACGTAAATAATTTTTTGAATATATATTTTTTTAAATCACTATTTTGAAATTAATCGTTTTAATGCTTTAGTTAAATATTTTGCATTAATATTTTTCAGTCCTTCTAATATCTCCACGCCGCACTGAGCTGATATTTTCTATAATCAGAAGAAACATTGATAGTAATGTGAAAAGGAGGAAATACAGAATGACTTCAAGAATTCACTAAAGTTCGAGTTCCTACAGTGCGGCCCAGCTGGCAGACTTCTGGGCCGACGATATATGACGGAATTGCCATTGACAAGGCGAAGAAGAAAATAGTGAGTGAAATGTTTTTTTCTTCTTGCATATCGTCCTATTTTAAGAAGGATTATTCTATGGTCGGCCCCATAAGCTAATCCTTTGGCATTTTTTGATTTTTATTTCTACTCAGAATTCCCATACATTCCCCTTAGTTATACCGTTTTCCTTAAATGTTTGTATTAATATGAGTTAATTTACAAAAAAAATAAAAATTAGAAGCAAATCCCCTATATAATGAAGGTAAATTACCATTATAAGGAACTTATTCATATATGTGAGAGAAAACAGTGATTAATTCATACAATATCTGAATTATGGAATTCAAATGTGAGAATTCTTAAAGCTGATCATAAAAAAAATTATCTACATTATTTTAATCTTCATTAGTTGGATGTGGTTAAAATACGTATTTTTTAAATATATATTACAGAAGCTGTTGCTTTCATTACATTCACTACTAATATCTCCATTTGTTATTTTATCACACAACGTCTTTTCAAAGATCTTAATACATTAAGAAGTAATATCATTATAACTATAACGATGTTGTATTACTTTATTGAAGGTTATTGCGATAACATTACGAAATTCCATTGCAATTTGGAATTGAATCAATAACAATGTTTAATAAAAAAAAATATTTAATATTTTTACTGAATAAAAATATTATTCACCTGTTTCGGAGGTGACAGCCTCCATCCTCAGAATGTTAATATATTATTATATATGAATATATCTTAAGCTAAGAATTGGAATACTTTAACAATATGAATATCACCCTAACAAGACCCAAAAAACGTAAAAGGTTCCATTTATTCAAAAAAAAAATCTATGTAGGCAGGTGACATTTTGCCCATTCTTTGGACTTCCGCTTAACAACATACTTGTAAGAATCTTATCTATTATTATCCGGGGAAATATTTTCTTAGCAGGGCGCGATATGATCGTGTTGATTTATGTTTTTTAAACTTTCTAAATTTAAAGATGCTTACATGAAACTCACATTTGCTATGAAAGATATGACGACTACATTCATAATTAAAATTTTAATAATTAACAACAACAATAAACCATCACGCCGTTTCCCCGTAGGGGAAGGCTGAGAGAATGGACCGCCACACTACTCAATCCTGGCACACCTCCCTAGCTTTCTCCATATTCATACAGCGAGTCATACACACACTTCGATTCTTTGATTATAATAATTTATATAAATGAAAACGTCTGTCTTCTAGGAGTTTATTTTTATAGAACGATCTGTTTCGCCCTTCTAAGGCATTATCAAATGATGTCTTAGGCATTATAAATCTTCTGAGGCATTATAAATGAATAATTTAATATTATCAAAATTTCATATAATATTTAATAAAACTCCTTGATGACAGACGTTTTTATTTATATAAATAAATTATTTAATATGGATTTTTTCACCATTGTTTAAGAAACAATAAATAATTAAAATTATAAAATAAATAGGCAAAAGAGTGCGAGAATATTTTGAACACAGAAAAGCGAAAAAGGAATGATTCGATTCACTCTGAAAGTAATTTGAAATATACACGATGCCGATGCGTATGCCCGATAATATTCCTGGATTATTTTTAATTTTGTTCTGATTTTTGTTGTTTGTAGTAAAGATAAAAATGAGAGTGATGTTAATTGTGAAATTTTGAACTTGTGAGAATTTTTTTTAAATTATATTAATAGTTAAAACTTATTTCTTATTACAGTGAAACAAGTTTTTAAAGGGTAGAAAATATTTACTTCCTTGAATAATTAATTTCGTCAACTAGTAATAAATGATTCTGGAATCTGCCAAATTAATTATTTTTCACATAATCTATTATACAATATTTCATAAAGAATTTTATTGTTCCTTGAATAACAATGTAAAACTCTATATTAAATAATTAAAACAAAAAAGGGCTGTTTTCTACATTTACGTAACGTATTTTTTTAGAAATTTTATTACATCTTATGGGAATGACAAGTTTTGCCATGCTTATTGAATGATTTGTTTGTACTCGTATCTGTCATTTTAAAAAGTACAAGCAAGAGTAAACATGTCATTCTCATGTAATATAAAGACATTCTAGAAAATGGGACTTTTTCAATCGTATTATAACATATAAAATATCGACAGCAGCATCACACAATAATATATTTTTTTAAACTGAGCCAAGTAAAATTGAAGAAATATAATCATTTTAAACGGCATCAACATGTTATAAAGTATATAAGAATAACAAAATGAAAATGAAAAGTGTCTTAAAATGAGAGTTTTTTCTTACATAAATGTAAACTCAACTTTTTTTTTTAATTCTGGCCATTAATATTTGAAATTCTTTGCCTAAAAAACTTGTCTGTTAGTGAATTTAATACTAACTAACTAACTAACCATCACGCCGTCTCCGGGGAGGCAGAAAGAATAGACTGCCATACTTTTCTTTCCTGACATATTTCTCTCGCTTCCTCAACACTTACCATATACGAGGTCTGTTCAAAAAGTATCGCGAATTTTGAATTTCCGCTGGCTACGTATATTTGATTTTTGATTTTTTTGTAGCGTTATGTTGGTACTCATGTCCCTTACTTATGCTGACAAGGTCGGCCATTTTGAATGTTTAGTTAATTTTTGACAGCTGTTTTGCTTGGATGTGTTTTGGCTCGTCTTCGATTTTTGCCTATTCCAAAAAATGGATCAAAGAATCTGTATCAAATTTTGTGTGAAAAACAAAATAAAGTGCGCGGACGCATTTCGAATGTTGACTGTGGCATATGGTGAAGCTACCTTGGACCAAAGCAACGTTTATCGGTGGTACAAAATGTTCTCAGAGGGCCGAGAAGATATGAACGACGAAGAGCGTGCCGGACGCCCGAGCACGTCAACAACAGACGAAAACATTGATAAAGTGAAGAAAATAGTATTAGCCAATCGTCGAATCACCGTTAGAGAAGTTGCTGAGGACCTAAACATATCGATTGGCTCGTGCCATTCGATTTTAACCAATGATTTGGGCATGAGTCGGGTCGCCGCGAAATTCGTGCCAAAATTGCTCAATTTCGACCAAAAACAGCATCGCGTTAACATTGCTCAGGAGATGTTGGACTCGGTCCGTGACGACCCAAATGTGCTCCAGAGGGTCATAACTGGTGACGAATCATGGGTTTATGGTTATGACGTGGAAACCAAAGCTCAATCATCCCAATGGAAGCTGCCGCATGAGCCAAGACCAAAAAAAGCGCGCCAAGTTCGGTCGAACGTGAAGGTTTTGCTCACAGTTTTCTTCGATTGCAGGGGCGTGGTGCATCATGAGTTCTTGCCACAGGGTAGTACGGTCAATAAGGAATATTACCTGCAAGTTATGCGCAATTTGCGCGAAGCAATCCGCCAGAAACGCCCGGATTTGTGGAAGAACAAAAACTGGCTTTTGCACCATGATAACGCCCCTGCTCACTCATCGTTGCTTGTGCGCGAATATTTGGCCAAAAACAACACAGTAATGGTGCCGCAGCCACCGTATTCCCCAGACCTGGCCCCCTGTGACTTTTTCCTGTTTCCAAAACTGAAGAGGCCCATGAAAGGACGACGCTACGCCACGATTGAGGAGATAAAGACGGCATCGAAGGAGGAGCTGAACAAGATCACAAAAAATGATTTTTTAAGTGCTTCGAGGATTGGAAAAAACGTTGGCATAAATGTATTATATCCGAGGGGAATTACTTTGAAGGGGACAAAATAGATATTCATGAATAAATAAATACTTTTTGAAAAAATATAAAATTCGCGATACTTTTTGAACAGACCTCGTACATCTTGTCATGCACTCGTCCTTTTTTTGCTATTTCTATGCTTCGCTTCCATACATAAGGGTCGGTACAAGAATACCATTGTGTACTGACATTTTAGCTTTTTTGGATAGGTTTTTGTTTCCGATGACAACTTTAAGTGCACCAATCACTTTGTTGCCTGCCCCAACCCTTCTTTCAATATCCCTCTTTATAAATCAAATTTATTATATATAATAATAAATATCTTAATTTTCAACTTGTAATAAGTTTTCAAGTATTCCATACATTTAGAATAACCGCAAGCAGTATATAATGTGTAATATATTTTTACGTACCCATTAAATATTTATAAGAATCGCGTATAGAGTTATTCCATGTTTTCGGAATCATGTATTATGTATAAACACATCTGTTATTAGCTAACATACTGTGATTTTTCACATATAGCGTATGCCTGTGATTCTATGTAGCCTTTTCGACCAACGTTTCGTTTAGGGATTTTTTTGACCGGAATCGATGATGGCGGTACAGTACTGCCCCTGGACAACTGAGAGTTTGATATAGCACGGTAGAGTCCGTTCTTTTCGGGGAGAATGTTTGCAATAGGTTGAGTGACAGTGCGTTTACAAAAAAAATTGGACGATGTTTTTTTATGAATAGAAAAAGTTAAAATTATAATACCGAATTAAAAAAATTGGAAATGTAAAAATCATGAAAAGAGGTCTTTAAATTTAAAGTTGTTTACTGGTTTTTACTGGAAAAACAATTAAGTTGTGACTAATATTCATTTTGATACTATACAATGTGAAATTCAAAGGAACTCGTTTTTTTTTTCAAATATCTGGTGTTCCAGCTAAAGGTATCTAGAAGTTCCCATTTTTCTGATAAATTTATATTGTTTCTGGAATTTCGAAACAAAACCTTCCATCGTTAAAATTAATTCCTTTTCCATATTTCGATATCGAATCACTGAGTATTTTCTAAGGTATTACCGTGCGCTTCTCCTACTAAGACTCAGGAACCAATCAGATAGCTTTCTATAATCATGTTAGGAGATGTTGTTCACACTTTTGCAAATAATTTCCCTGAATAAATATTTAATAAACTCTTCTTTAACATTCATACATCCTGTCATGCACGCAAGTCGATTTCTCCGAATCTTCACGTGGCCGACATTCAATATTTGATTTATTTTATCGTACTACGGTTTTCTTTGTCTTTCTCTATTTCTAGTTCCGTTTACATAGTCAACATATTCATTCGTTACCATTCTTTCTCCATTCATTCTTTCCATGAATCCAAACCATCGTAATGATCCTCACATTATATTGTTTATAACTTGTTTATATTTTCATTCGACACTGAATCATGCACAGATTTTCTACACATTCGTCTAAGAGAGCTCATTTCTACTGCATTTATTCTACTTCTATCCTTATTTTGCCAGTTATTTCAAGTTTTTATATCTTCATAATGAGGAGAACCATATAAACTTTCGAAACATGTCCAAATAAACTCAAATATTGAGAAAAGAAAACGTGCTTTAATTTAAAAAAAATCTTTATAAAATTTTCAGTGCTGCAGCCTTTTTTTAATCAACTTTAAAATTGGTATTATACATGCTGTAAACTGTTAAATTAAAAATTTTTGTTTTATGTATCACAATTGTATTTTTATTTTACGAGACAGCTGTTTCGTCCACGTATGTTGACATCATTCGGTGTTCGTGATTTTTTGAACCTTTATGTGTATTTGTTTCTATATCATTTGAATAATTTCTTTGATATAATTTTTAATAATAATCAATTCGATATAATTTTTATAATCAAAATTACATATCAAAGAAATTATTCAAATTGACATGGGAACAGATACACATAAAGGTTCGAAAAATCACGAAAATTTGACATTTAATATATTTTTGTAACACCTGATGATGTCAACATCTTCTTCTTCTTCTTCTTCCTCAGCCCATTCCGTCCACTCCTGGACAAAGGCTTCCTCCATTCGCTTCCATGTCTCTCTGTCCTGTGCAGACTGCATCCAGGTTATTCCAACTTGTCTGTTCAGGGCATCCTTCCACCGTAGTTGCGGTCGCCTTGCACTTCTTTTTACCGTCCACGGTCTCCAAGTCAGCAGTCTTCTTGTCCACTTTTCATCTGAGTTTCTGGCTACGTGACCCACCCATTGTCATTTTAGAGTCGCCACTCGGTGGATGATGTCAGTGACCCTTGTTCTTTCTCTCACCGTACTGTTTCTGACTCTGTCTCTTAGGCTTATTCCTAACATGGATCTTTCCATAGCTCTTTGGGTCACTCGCAGTTTCTCGACACTTTGCTTGGACAATGTAACAGTTTCAAGACCATAAGAACCAACTGCAGAACGCAGGCTTCATAGACTTGTATTTTACGGTTTTTAAGGATGTAACTCATGTTACCGAAAGCTGCCCAGCTTAGTCCAATTTGTCAACATATGTTGACGAAACAGCTGTCGCATAAGATAAAAATACAACTGTGATACATAAAACAAAGTTTTTTTAATTTAACGGTTTATAAAGTTAGTGTTTCGGCCAAAATAATGGACTATTATATATGTACGTACATACATTGTTTTCTGTAAATGAAACAATCAAGAGACCAGCTATGCCTATCCTTGCCCGTTCACCGCTGACAGAGAGATGGTTTCAAATGACGGCGTAATGGGGGCTTTATCGTATTGTTTGCTACGACCGGTAGTCGGCATAGCAACGGGAATTAAGCTAGATTTAATTGCTCGATTAATTATCAAGACAAACTCCACGTCAACGTGACAAAGTTATGAAGCGACTCTTATATGAAATAATGGCCTCGTGACACCATTCGGAAACACACGTTCCGCATTTATAATTGGCCCTATACACGTATATATACAAAGAAACGTACACATATGTTGCTTTGGTATATTCCGAACCGAAGTTTATTAAAAACAATTAAACACATACTTTGTTTTTACACCAATTCATTTTTTTTACCGAACCAACCGGATTCGCTCCTCGCTACCGAAGGATTAATTAAGACTAGTTGAAACCCGTGAAATATTCACGGAAGTGAAGATTTTCTACCATTTAAAATCTTGGTTCATTGTACAATCGTCATCAGTAATCATCAATAATTTTTAACTTTTAATGTTAATCTTTTTTTTACACACTTTAAAAATATCACAATTAACAATACCATATTGTTTTTTGCATTACTGACATACAACAATAATCAAAATAAAATTCGAAATAATTCAGAAACGTTCTTGGGCATGCGCATCGTGTGCATTTTTGTGTGCATAGTGTGAATTACTTTCGGAGAGAATCGAAGTATTCCTCTCTCGTTTTCTTGTATTCAGAATATTCTCGTACTCTTTCTTTACGACATTTGATAAAAATATACATTTACTGGAAGGTTCATGATATTAAAAGAAACTGACATGTTTCGCCTTATTAGTGCGTTATATATTTTTATTCTGATCATATTAGGTCACCCAACTTTGGCGATCACTGCAGCGAAAGCATCTCTGTCCTGCGCCGCTTGGGACAGGTTCTCAATTCTGCTCATTCCTGTCTATTCTCTTATATTTAAGCCAGGAAAACTGCCTTCTACCAACTCCCTGGCGTCACTCTATTTTGTCCATGATTATCAGGCTGAAGGATATGGTATCTTTCTCCCCTTAGAACATGACACAAATATGAGACCTTTCTAACCTTGACACTCGACAAAAGCTCCCTTTTGGCTCTGACTATCTGTCGTATGTCTGCATTACTTACCCTATTGTTCCACGGTATACGGAGCATTCTGCGGTATATCCACATCTCAATCGCCTCCAAACGGTTCATTACATTAACTTTCAGGGTCTAAATTTCAGTCAAATAGTAGAAAGACCAAACATGAAATTTATCCATTCTTTGTCGGAATTTTAGGTTAACATTATCTTTGCAAAAGAAGGTTATCATTTTATTTAATGCAGCTCGTACAACTTTAATTCTGCATTTTATTTCAATATCCAAGTCAAGCGCTTTAGATTTTTAGCAATCGATTTCGACATCAACACCATTCAGTTGCAACATGGATGCATTTATATTGTCATAATATTATTATATAATGCCCAAGCATGACAAAACATCCTTGGGCAGCGAGCCAGGTGAAACCGGTCGCTGTCGAAATAAAGACAAAAGTGGAAGTAGTAAAACATTGTTTTATTTAATTATTATTTAAAATGAACTTGCATAAAGAGATTTCAGTAAAATTATTTGATTACCTAACAAGATAATATTTTCCGTAAATTTATACAAATGTTTAAACCAGTAGAATACAATATAAAAAATATCTCGTATTTATTACCTAATTTATTCCAATAGTTCAAATGATATAATAAATAAATAAAACTTCTATTGCATAAAATAAAATACATCTAAATAAAAAATAAGCCATGTTCGTTCTTGTAAAATATGTATTTGATTTGTAGGGATTGGCAATTTTATTGAGAAAAAAAATCTCAAACATTTTTTGTATAAATCGAAATATCGTCTCTTCTCAATAGGAAGCGTGTATTTTCGTTTTGAAAGTATTGATCAAATAAAATTTGATACCTTTAATGTTTTCGTTTGTACGTTTTTCTATCTTTTGAAGTAGCTATTCTAAAAAAATATTTGAAACGCCAAGAGCAATCATTAACATTAATTAAGTCGCCATTGCCTTCTGGGAACTCTTTCATTGGATAAATAAGACCTCGATATACCATATGTCTAAAATAACTCGAAAATAATTCAAGAATCAATTGTATCTCAATAGAGACGAAGACGCGAATTGGAAACAGAATATGGTTGATCAAGGTGTTTACAGGACTGTCATTGGTTGGGTTAAGCGCACGCTTTATGTAATACAACATTCCCCATTCCACCTTATTTTTTCTTATGACCATCATGTCTGACAATTTTTTGGAAGTTGTATATATGTTAATCCCCAACACCACCCTTTTAAATGGTAGTATTTTCAATCTACACACTAACGCCATCTATGAAGCAGAAGATCTTTTTAACGCAATGTGAAAGGCTACCGCCATTTACCGCATTGCTAGAAACCGCCTGGAGATGTCACTCCAATCTATATGCTATAATTTTGACCAGTTTTGACCAACTGTTGTTCGTCTACAAGTATTTGTATACATTCAAAATGTTGTCGAAAATAATTTTATTTTTATATGATTCCGTTCAGAAACTTGGGAAATAAACTTGTATGTTTATTTAAATAGATAGTCACTTAACATTTCACCAAAACAAAAAGCTTATATCCAGAAATGTTTACGTTATTCTTCTTTCTCTTTCCCATTTCTCACTTCAAGTGGGGTCGGCTATCCTAACACAACTTCTCCAGGACGCTCTGTCTTGGGTCAGCTCTCTGTTGAGTCCACATTTCTTGAGAGTGGCCTCAATAGATGACCCCCATGTCAAAATACACTGTCCTCTACGCCCCTGGACCGTAGGGATTATAAAGGCAGACTTATGTTATTAAGGGGAAAAAATTTAGTTTAGCTTAAATGACTGCGAAAAAATTTTATCTAGGAATTTTTTTTTAACCGAGACAAAAATTCAACAATTTATATTATATTATTAAATTTCTTTATTTATTCGCTTAAAAGTTTGAATACCGAGTTGGTTTTTGTAACCTCGAAAAAGCGGTCAACGACCTAAATAATTTAGAATTTTAGACATTTGAGCGTTTTATTATACTATGGATAATCATTAAATTAGTTACAAAAATATGTATAAAGTGCTCTAAAGAAAAACTGTCAGTGGAATATTGCCATTTAAAACAACTTTTTTTATACATAAAATGCTTAAATTTGTTTTTTCTTTTTTTTTAGATTATGTAACTACTAATGTTAAAAGAGATAAGGAAGATATATAAAAAATCGCTTTGTTTTCGTGAAGCCGTAAACTTAAACTGTAAGTGTTGTTAAAACAAATTTTAAAAATCTCTTAACATACCAAATAAAATTACACAATTATCTTGAAATGTCATTTCTGTGAGGAGTGTAACCGAATATGGCAAGTTTTCCATTAGATTTTCCAATCTACCCTCTCCGTACTTAATGATTAAAATCACTTTACACATAACTATAATCTAAAATCCTAACGAAACGAAGATTTTTAAACGGTTAAAATAAAGCTCTTTGTATATCAAATAAAATAACAAAATAATATTCTCGATATGTAAACTCAGCGAGGAGAAATATGTACCCGAAGATGGCTAGTTTTCTATGAGATTTTCCAACCCACCCCTCCCCCTCAATAGTGGAAATCACTATACTCATAGAATCTAAAATCGTAAGGAAACGTAGATTTCACGCAAATAAAAATATTTATGTATCTTTCTTCCATTCACATCGCATACCGCGCGTACATTTATCGCGCCTACGAACATAATATTTCAGCGCGGTGCTAAAATCTCCCGCAAACCGAAAAGAACATGCTCTTTACCATCTCTTTACATAGTATTTTAGGTGATGTGAGCATGAAGGAAATACCACAGGATACTGAGGATACGTACAATAGCGCGGGGAGGCCGGCTTTATCCTCAAATAACTGGAGCTTCAGCTCTCAAATAAATTCCAGCTAGATTTTTTAAATTCAAGCAGATGGTATTCGTCGACTTCGTGTATTAAATTCCGATCTCACATTGCTGGCTTCTAATTCTCTTAGAATTTAATCCTTTGCAAATTTTATTTTGTACTTTTGATCTTACTGCCAATTGATTACACAAATATTTATAATATTATAATGTTTTAATCAAACAAAAAATTATATGAATTTTCACCACGTGTATAAAAAATACAACGTCTACTCTTAGTGTGTGATTTATAATTCCCATCAATTATTTGCAAAAACGAATACAAATTGATTGTGTTTGTGTTTTTTCAGAGAAAGCTATTATTTACACAAATTAAAATCGAATGTCATAAAAATTGTAAATATGATTTAATATAAGTCTTATCTTACTGACGCATGCGAACTATATGCTATTTAAAAAAATGGCTTTAAAGAAAATCAATCTAGTTTCATATTGAGAATTTAATAAAAATAACCAGGAAAATAGTTCTTCAGCGCAAGGACTAAAAATACCATTTATTGAAACGACGAAATGTAAATAATATTTTGGTTTAAAAAATACGAAAAATATCCGTTATTACTCTTACTCGTAAAACTGCTGAATATTAAGTTAACAAAAAACTTCCCACAAGGGCCAATCTCGCTGCAGGTCCTCTCATTAAACCCCGTGGATGGTGTTAGAAGAACGTGTTAATATTACACAATGTTCTAAATTACACCAACGTACATTACCCAATCTTTGGATAATTCACGACTCTATCTCCAAATCCCAGGGATACTTCGCGGCGGCGAAAGTTTTCACGAAGCGAAAATATTCTCCGCTTGTTTCAGCCTGTTCTGTTCTGTTCTGCCCGAGACGATTTATGATGAACGAGGCTAGGAATGAATTATTCAGGCAACCTTAAAACCCAAAACGTCTGCGGGGCAGGGGTGGGAGCCAACAAGGGGAATCGAACGGAGGTTTTTGCCGCCTCTTGTAAAATATTAAGGGCGAACTAGGAAATGTTTCACAATGAACTGGTAAATCTTGAATATAATGATCCAAAATTTAAATAGTCGTGCTCCATTATTTACAGCCGATGGGATAGTTCAAATGCCATGAAAAATTTAACAAAGTGTAATTTTTTATTTTAATAAACTGCTTCGCACCAACAACGTAATGTATATCTACATATTATATAGAATGACGCTTTCACAACGAGTCTTGTTTGTTTTAATAGTTTCAGAAGCATATGGAACAAAAGTTAGAATTTCAGCTGAAATTATAAGTTTTGTTATTTTAATTTTTTGCCCAAATATTTAGACATTAAGACAACACTACTGTTCAAACATTTTGGTAAAAAAAACTTGGAAAAAAGTTTACACAATATTTTTAAAATGTTTTCAATTTATTTTTCAATTTTTATTTTTCAAATATTTGTTTCCAAAGAACAAAAGAAATAACACTGTACCTAAACTGGTGAACTGCTATAAATCTGTTAAACATTTTTCCTTAGATTCAAACATTATTTAAATGTTTTATAGTTTGTTTTATAGAATGCGCAAAGAAACTTCTAGAATGCAAAAGGAGAAAACCGATAAGAAAGAAGAAGTATAACATTGCATCCCACAGTGGGTTGAGAGGGGTTTAAGATAGATTACTGCAGACTGAAAACTAAGTGGAATGCCTCAATATAAAAACATGAATAATTTATATTACGGAATTGAAAATGGTTATATGATCACGCTAGTTCGTTTAAAAGACAAATAGTTAGTTCATGGAAAATAAAAAAATAATGGGATCAACTACAGAATACACCACGTACCTACAAATACGAAATTAATATTAAGCGACCAACAAAAGTAATACAACTCAATTTCCTTTTGCGATGCTGAATAGAAAGTACATACAGCTTATAATATATTTAAATCTCAAAATTAATATAATTAACATTGTATTTGTACTTTCAGTACTTCGTTATTTATTTTGATTTATTTATTTATATACAATACACAAATGAGACATAACAAACGAAAAACATTTAGGTGACTCATTTGGACACAAAACGGTGTAACAAACATAAAACAAAGATAAAACAAAGATAAAACAACGACATAAAAGCAAGAAATCATTCATATCAGAAGGAACCTAAATACTTGTATGTCGACGTCAGTGTGGCAGTACTCTTTCCATAATTTGTAATATGTATTATTTATGAACCCTGCCTCACTGACACTGCAAATGTCCAAATCCGAGACGATGAGATTCAACGTCTGAATTGCTCTTCCTACTGTCATCACCAAAGGCAGGTTGGTTATAAATTAACGTATCCATTAAAATAGTTCATTTATTACATATGAAATACTTACGATAGAAATACACAAATGCGTGCGATAAAGAGGAGAATCCTTGAGGCTTAATGCACCATGAAAGTTTGACAGCACAATAAGGAAAAAAAATTGTAAGTACATATTTTGCACAAAAAAGATTTTAATTGAAAATTGGAGATATATTACTAATACAATTAAAAAATTAACCAACGTGTCGGAAATTGGCATTTGGAAGTCGGATTAAGAAATATATGACTCTCTTACACAATCTCTGTTAATCGCAACCTTTTCCCTTATTATATATTTGCGTGTGCGAAAAAGACAGGCAATGAGTTGTGTCTACAAATATACAATATTGCGTCAGTCTGTTTCGACCTGTTAAAATGAGTGGTCACCCCGTTCGGGGATTTTTTCAAATACTGTTAGCGTTTGCCATTTATTATTTCCAAAGTTTTAAGCTTACCATTTTAGAATTTAATTCATATAAATTGAAGCTATTGCATTTTCCATGTCTCTGATTTCATCTCATCTCTCATATTGAAGTGTAAAATAATTATACAGTACAATGGTACAAGTGGGATTTTTTAAATCAATAAGGGGAAGTTTAATCGTAGTTCTAAGTAATTTTAATCTATTGTAAAAAATTACTTTGTAAAAGCTAGAATTAAAAGTAAATTAAAGCTAGAATGGCAGTGCTCAATGGTGTTCTTCTACCGACCCTTATGTATGGAAGCGAAGCATGGAACTGGCAAAAGAAGGATGAAAGTAGAATAAATGCAGTAGAAATGAGATCTCTTAGACGAATTTGTGGATACTCTGTGTATGATAGAGTGTCGAATGAAAATATAAGAAGTGAATGCGGTGCGAATGATGGTGTCATGAACAAAATAATGAAAGGATCATTAAGATGGTTTGGACATATGGAAAGAATGAATGAAGAAAGAATGGTAAAAAAATTATTTGTAAATGATGTAAATGGAACCAGAAATAGAGGAAGACCGAGGAAAACGTGGCACGATCAAATAAATCAAATATTGAATGTCGGCCATGTGAGGAGTCAGAGAAATCGACGCGCGTGCATGACACGATGTATGAATGTTGAGGAAGCGAGAGAAATATGTCAGGAAAGAAAAGTGTGGCAGTCCATTCTTTCTGCTACCCCTTCGGGGAGACGACGTGATGGTTAGTTAACTAGTTTTTACTTTGTATATGTGGAACGTTTTTATAGTTAACCATATTAAAGCGTTGATTTTATTCGCGAATACAAACAAGAACGAAATTCCCATACGTCTTTGTAATACATAATATCCGGGACCGCGGAACACAGCGTGTCAAAAATATTTCCACAAATCGCGGAGATAGCCAAGGCGAAATCTTTCGGTTCGGTCTTTTGTTGTTGGTTCTGCAGACTTTTTTTTATCGAGAAAGCCTTTGTGAGAGCCTCGGCCCCATTGTGGGCGAGGTATTGTTCCGAGCGAGCATCCATAGGGGTGATTTCACCCCACCGCCAAGACCGCCCCTAGACACCGTGGGGTAGTTTACCGTCCCCGCCTAACCCGTAAGAATCTTTTAGGCTTGTATTAGAAGAGATAAGTATTAATAAAATAAATATTTGATTAATAAAAATAGATTAATACGTATACAACAAATATCAATAGTAGATGTACGATAGAAGAATGGAAAAATAGATAACAAGATTCAAGATATTTTGATAAAATTATAAACATGAATATCAAAAATCTATAACACCATCATCGTTAACATCACCATTCTTAAGCCAATAGTGACATTGGCTCCGAGTCGTGATAAATGACTCTCATCTTCTTCTCCGGTCTGAATCTAGAGATTGGTCTGCAGCAAGGCAACGCATCTCCTCTTCCACTCCGCTCGGTCTTCGGCAACTCTCCTCAAATCCGCATTAAAAGTGCAGCCCATATCTCGGCAAATCTGGTCTAGATACTCCTTGTGAGGTCGTCTACTGCCAATCGATCCCTCGACCATTCCCTCCAATACATCATGCAGGAAACATTCGTGTCGCAACACATAACCAATCCATCTCGCGCGCCTCTCCGCCATAGTGTTCAACCTGTGCCTATTATCTTCAACTCTGCTGAGAACCTCCTCATTTGTAACGTGGTCACTCCATGAAACATGGACAATTCGTCGGTAGGTCCACATTTCAAACGCCTCCAGCCTTTTGCGCAAAGAACAACAAATAATAACCTATTGGTGTAAGAATACAATCGTTAGAAGAATCTTAGGACCCAGACTTGGTATTGCATCAATTTGAAGGTAGGCATAAAAGCAATCAAAAGATCTTCACAAAGACCCAGCAGCCTCTTACAACGAGCTTCTTAAAAACAAGTCGCTTGGTATCCAGGAACAACTTGGCAGGATGGGTATTCTTCGTGCTGAAGATATGCACTGTATATGCAGCGCAGAGTAATTTATGTTGCATACATCGAAGTGCTTGAGCTGCCTAACACCTGCATCAAATATGTCTCGAGCACACAGAAGCGCGGCCTGACTGGCGGATGGACCAATGAACTATTGCCTTAATATTACCATTAATGCAAGCGCCTTCCCCTGCCTCAGATGCCCCAGAATACGTGGGTCCAGGATCGGGCTCTTCAGTCACATGCAGACCTGCAACCGTGAAGGACAGTCTTCTTCGGACACGAGGGACAGCCGATGATGATGATTACCATTAATATTAAGAAGATGTTGCCTGGCACGGGCTTGGCCAAGAGCCAGAAACTCGTAGAAGTACGCATCAAGACCAACCGTAGTAAGATTTCTATGATGGCTTAAACAACGTTTAATAGAAAATATTCTTGCTGATTTGGCTAAGCTCGGCGAAAAGGACTGGCGAGAGCAAAAGGCAGGATCAAAAAGCTTGGAATAACATCAAGGAGGCTAAAAGAGTTGTTTGCTCTTCTGTAGTAGTAGAAGAATAAATGTTTAGATTAGTTGCGTTTATGTAAAATTTGTTTTTATTTTATTCTAGTAAAAATTTAACCAATTAATTTAATATAATCAGATCGTAGAAAAAACTTGACGAATAAACTCGCTACGTGTATTTTATTTCTAAGATTTTCTTGGAATGTGATAGTATACGTTAATAAGAACGGACGCTTTGCAGATTATTACGTGTTGAATTTTTTTCGACTGCGTATCAGTAAGCCCCAATGCCTTTTATTCGGTTAGCGGAAGGTTAGAGTAGGCTTTATCAAGACGTCCGTCCTGTCAGATTTCCTGTTCCGGCTCTGAATGGTTTCAATTTCATTGTCTTGATCGTATTGGGGATAAATTAATGTGTCACCAGATTGTTATTTATAATTTACTCAAGGGACTATCGATCCGCGGGAGATTTATTACCTCCGCAGAATTGTAAATGATCGTCAAACAACAGATTCAAGACTATAAATCTTCTACTAGGATTTTAAAATGGGAAAACGATTTTCAGCGGTGAATTTGTTAGCGTTAATGTAACCAATATTTCATGAAATTCGCCTCTCTGCGATCTAAGATTAAAATGGTTCATTATTGCAATGGAGCAAATTAATATTTTCTTACTAAATAAGTTAAATTAATCACATCCTATGTTGGTTTTTATGAAAATAAGAGACAATTCATCACTGTTGACAAAATCGACCTAATATTGTTTTAATGTACAATTTATTAATGTCTTGTATAATGTCAATAATGAATTCAAATATTATTACCAATTGAGTGAAACGATCATTAAAAAAGGCATATACTGGAGTTATTAACCAAAATATTCGTAAAGTAAAATAATGACTGGTTAATTATAGATTTCTTTACTGATACACATGCCTTCATACGTTCATATTCACATATGTACGTTGATTTTCATGATTAAGTAGTTAGGGCAATTTAAATATTTGGGTATTGATATATCGTAGGATGGGGCAAACAACGCAAAAGATACTGGAATGCGCACGTGCAGAGGATGGATCCTTCCAAAATCTTATACGTTGTGGCGCATCAGATTCCTGTTGGCTACCGTCCCCTCGGAAGACCACCAAAGAGATGGAGGGATAGCTGAGAGTCAACTTCCCAAAAGAGGCCAAACTGACTACAGGAAGAAACGAAAGGTCTATAAGAAGAAGAAGAAGAAGATCCCAAGACCAGATGTCTTGTGATATGTATAATAAAGTTGCAGATCAAACCAACAGGACCGCAGCGTTATCCGGCTGCTAAAATGACTCAATATGGAAAAACAGACACTTTCTCATAGAAAACAAGGTCTGAATTTACAAAACCTGTGTCAGGCTCAATACAACATTTGATATAAAAACAAGAGCTTGACACTGTAAGGACCAAATACATTCTTCGGAAATCTGAAATGATAATACAATGAACCGTATCAGAGAGGACTCTCATGGATAGGATTTGAAATTCTGAACTAAGATGTACCAGTCAAACGGAAGACAATGTAAACGAAGGCAGAAAGACGATGGTATTGGAGAGACAAAATATTATTTAGAATTTATTATTTATATTAGTATTTCCCATGTGGTTGCCCACAATACACCCGTAGGACATCTCGTACCAGGGAGATGAATGAAAAGATGAAAAAATAGTTGGTCTTCCACATCCCAAGAGGTTGTTTCCCAATTCAAGAACAAACCAATGATCTAGATTAAGGTGATGAAGAAGAAGAGGGCAATTCATATATTTTTATGATATATTTGAATTAACAAAATATGTTAATTCAAATATGAGACTTCCAACGATTAACTGTTAAATGAAAAATATTTTAACTAATATAAATGAAAACGTCTGTCTACTAGGAGGTTTATGAAGTTTTGCCCTTCTAAGACATATGGAATGACATGTTTTGCCTTATAAAGGCAAAACATGTCATTCCATAATTTTTTTTTTATAAAACTCCTAGAACACAGACGTTTTCATTTATATTAATTATTTGATATGGAGTTTTCCATCATTGTTCTAGAAACAACAAATAAAAAATATTTTCATCGAATTAAACTTCAAAGGTCGGATCTACCTTTACTTGATTTGGAATCCTGGAGCGGTTTATACCTTCCGGAAGTACGCCCCCGATAAGAGGAAGTTTCCTCTCCCATTGTGCAGCTCAATAATGATTCTGGAATTAGTTTAAACTATTGTCGCTCGGGAGGGTGAGTGTGGAACTGTAAATTGTAAAGACCCGGACAGCGTACATTCAGCTGAGCCGTGGTTATTGCAATGAGCGAACCTGGAGATATAATCTTTAGTAACTCATTAACTATTACATATCTCCCCGAAGGGGTAGGCATAAAGAATGGATCGCCACACTTTTTTTCCTGACACACATCTCTTCCTCAACATTCATAAAGGGTATTTCATTAAGCGTTTTTTATCTTCAAATTTAAATAAAATAAAATGTGTGTGAGATATTATCGATTTTTTTTATTTGTTTGAAAGGCCTATTGATGCCATTATGTATGGAATAGAAGATTGTTCAAATGTCCGCCGCGGCTTCTCTGGGTGGCGCGCATCTGAAATGTCCAATTTTCCATGACTCTGGCGCATAAATCAGGCCAAATTTGACCGATGGCATGGGTTATGTTGGTTTTGAGGACCGCTGTGGTTTGTGGCTTATTCACATAGACCTGCGATTTAAGAAAACCCCACAAGAAAAAGTCTAACGGAGTCAAATCGCACGATCTCGGTGGCCAGTTTACATCACCTCCACGTGAGATGACCAAGCCCTCAAAATCGCTCGTGCAGAATGTCCAATGTGGCATAAGCTGTGTGGCACGTAGCGCCGTCCTGTTAAAACCACATGTCGTTGATGTCCATATCATCCAATTCAGGCCAAAAGAAGTTGGTAATTATCAACCTATACGCTACTTATGTATATGCTATAGTCCACGGTAATTTGGCAAAACAGGCTGAATAAATGACAGTCAATTTGACAGATGTCGCTTCAACAATATGGCCGCTATCAACTATCAAAGTTTGGAAGTACCGATTGGAAGACGCTGTACATCGTGTCATGCACGCGGGTCGATTTCTTAAACTCCTCACCTGGCCAACAATAATTGATTTAATTTTAGATAGACTTAAGGCGTCAACACTGTGGAATTCCATAATGACGATTTTTTTATGAATTTAAACACTGTTTTTTTCACTTATGAGTTTAATTGGTCAATGTGAGTTTATTTTGTCTTAAAATATAAACTGTCCCTCTGCTAAATATTTAGCTAAATCTAGCTTTAGAGCAAAAAAACACCCTTAAATCAAAACTTCCATCTAAAAAACCCTTTCAAAATTGAACCCATTGATATTTCGATTGTTTTGGCTCTGGTACTTGCCTAGGTGAACTAAGTTAACACGTGTTATGTATAATAATGAAATAAAACGATGTTTTTTTTTAACTACTTCCACTTTTGTCTTTATATCGGCAGCGACCGGTTTCGCCAGGCTCGCTGGCATCGACAGACTGGTGAGAGTGCCAAAAGACGAACATCACCCCAAGATACATGAGCCTCAACACGAAGTCGAAGAGCCCAGCTGCCGTGAGAGCCATCGCAGTGGCATAAAAATCCTGGATAGACGCGAAAACAGGAAAGTACGAGTATAATTATTATTTAAAATGAACTTCCATCAAGAGATTTCAGTAAAATACAGTAAGTATACAACAGGTCGCTTGAACCCAATTACTGTATACAATTTGTTTTTTTTCAGCTGATATATTGATTTTCGTGACATGTGATAGGTAACTAATCTATCGCCATTTTATTGTCATGAAGAATTCTATACCAGACCAAAGACAGTGTGACAATCACACTGTCATCGCCGGGAATCGAACCCGGAACCTTCGGTATGGCAGTCAGAGCTCTTATCACTCTGCCACGAAGGTCGCCACGAAGTTACGCATGTTTCTTGGTTCTTGCACTCATTTTATAATATTTTTTGTCAGTTTATATCGTTTTCCCGATGATGAAGGTGTAACCCTTCAAAACAAATTCAAAAGAAAAAATAAACTCAAAAGTGGAAACAACAGTGTTATAATTCGTAAAAAAATTATCAATCAACAGATTTATTTGATCGTGTCACGTTTTCCTCGGTTTTTCTCTATTTCGAGATCCATCAACCATAGAAGAAGAAGCATCAAGTATAAAGAATTAAAAACTACCATTGATAAAAATAATGCTTAAATGTAGTAAAAATACAGATCTATAATAAAAACTTTACATACTCGTATATCGTTCTAATTCAGAATTTAAATAACAGGTACAATTTTTTTATTCATATAAAAATAACGATATGACAAGTTTGTATGTAATAATAAACATAAGCTACTCGTATCTTGCCAAAATTAAGTGACATAATACCTTAAATTTTATCTCGGCTTTTTTTGTTTGAAAGCGTTAACCGTTGACGATAGCACAAAACCTCATAAAAATAACGGAAACAATAAGAACGTCAATTCACACAAGACTTTCCGAAAATCAGAAAATCCTTGAAAATATAGAAAACATTTCCTCACTTCGCGTAAGCTGGGAGTAAAATAAAATTTATGAAGTGAACTCTATTTTGACTCAGGAGCAGCAAAACCGCATATGTAACATTTGTTAACCTTACAAAATAGTACTTGTTTTCATATTTGTGGAGCGATTTAAAAAAAAAATAGGAAGAATATTTTGAAATTATTTATTATTAACAACATTTTTTAAACACGTTTATTTTTATGATGAGCTTTTTGTTATGGTAACAAAGTGAATGAGAAAGCAGCGAGTTGCCGAAACCGGTCGGAACTAGGAGATCAGGGTGGAACAAAACAAAATATATTCTTCTTCTTCTTCTTAGACTAGATCATTGATCTATTCTTGAATAGAAGTCGTGGAACACCAGCTATCTTTCCATCTTTTAGGCAGTTTTCCTAACACTAACAGACGATGCCTTACGGGTATATTGTGGGCATTATTGATAATATTAAATAATCAATACGAATGAAAACGTCTGTTTTCTACAAGTTTTATTCTATTTTATTGGAATGACATGTTTCGTCTATCCAAGGCATTAACAAATATCATTGATAATGCCTTGGACAGGCGAAATATGTCATTCATATAAGATATAAAACAAACTTCTCGAAAACAAATGTTTTCATTCATCGTTCAAGAAACAATAGATGATGTTAAAGACATACTCGTATAACTAACTAACAAACTAATCATCACACCGTTTCTCCGGATGGATAGGCAGAGAGGATGGACCGCCACACTGTTGTATTCGTACATAACTCTCGCGCATCTTCTACATGCATACATCGTGACATGCACGCTCGTCGATTGTTCCAACTTCGAACATGGCCGCCTTACAGTAATTGATAAATTTGGTAATGCCATGTCTTCCATTGCCTTATTAGATTTTTTCCCATTATTAAAAAGTTTTTTTATAATTATAAAAAAATTTATCATTATAAAAAAGTGTATTTCGATATTATATATATAAAAATCTTCACATATAAAAGGAATTTAAATTTTAATTCTTGAGGTTTTTTTTTTGTAAATCGTATAATCATGATGCCTTATTTTATGTTTTTTTGCATATAAGGCTCGGACATATGGAGCGCATGGATGGAGAAAGAATAATTAAGAAAGTATACTTTAATGATGTAAATGGAGTACGGAGTCGAGGCAGACTGATGAAAACATGGCACGACCAAATCAATAAAATTTTAAAGGTTGGTCATGTTAGAAGCCGGAAGAATCAACGTGTGTGTATGACTCGCTATATGAATGTGGAGGGAGCTACAGAGGTGTGCCAGGATAGAGTAGTGTGGCGGTCCATTCTCTCTACCCCTACGGGGAAACGGCGAGATGGTTTGTGGTTGTTGTTGTTAAGAATATAAAAATAAACGTTTAGATAAGTTATTAAGAGAGTGTGCATGGAAACACAATAGCATATTATTATATATAAAAAGTTTTTAATGTTTTTGATTAGTTGAAGAGACGAATACATATACAAATGCATGTATGAAACAATTATTTTTTAAGTTTCGATCGCCTTTGCTAGTTGTTGGGATGTTACTTGGGCCTTTTTAATGTGGTAGATTCCTGTTGTTTTCCACATTTAATCATACAAGTATATTAACCAACTAACTAACATTTACGCCGTCTCCCCGAAGGGGTAGGCAGAAAGAATGGACTGCCACACTTTTCTTTCCTGACATATTTCTTTCGCTTCTTCAACATTCATACATCGTATCATGCACGCGCGTCGATTTCTCTGACTCCTCACATGGCCGACATTCAATATTTTATTTATTTGATCGTGTCACGTTTTCCTCGATCTACCTATATTTCTGGTTACATTTACATCGTTAATATATAATTTTTTTACCATTCTTTCTTCATTTATTCTTTCCATATGTCCAAACTATCTTAATGATCCTTTCATTATTTTGTTCATGACACCATCATTCGCACCGCATTCACTTCTTATATTTTCATTCGACCCTCTTTCATACACAGAGTATCCGCCCATTCGTCTAAGAGATCTCATTTCTACTGCATTTATTCTACTTTCATCCTTCTTTTGCCAGTTTCATGCTTAGCTTCCATACATAAGGGTCGGTAGAAGAACACCATTGTGCATTATCATACAAGTATATTATTATAAATATTACATTTATGTGTCAAAAGACACAGATAGAGAGGTTTTAAATTTTGTTTGGAACGCAAGTTGAAAGTGCATAAAGCATTATGAAAAATAGTTGAGAAAAAAGCCAGAAAAGTTGTTTGTGTTGTTTTGCCTCTCCAGAGCCGATCGCTCCAGGCGGGTTCCCGACTGCCGGCTCAGGCGCCTGAGAGCAGTGATAAAGGAACGAACACTATGAATATGTGCCGCTCCGTTTGACCATCAAATAGAAATATGTGAACCGGGTGGGTTCGGGCGAGGTGGTAGGAATTGTTCATTTAACTGGAAAAATGAAACAAAGAGAAATAATAAAATGAAATTGCGTTTTGATAAGGAACGATTTAGGGGGCATATTTTTCTTTTCCATCTGAAATGGTTTGATCCTTTGCATTAAAAATAATATCCCAGAAAAACGGTCCGTAACTTCGTGAAATATCGGTTCAAAATTTCCGAGAAATTTAACAATTTGGAAACTTCGGTATTGTGATAAAAGTAGGGATTCGGGAATTGCGAATATTTTTGTTTTCCGCTCGCAAATAGAACAAAGAAAGTAATTAGAAAAATGTTCACTAATTATTTTAATTTCCATTGCTTTTTTACTGAAAATCAGTAAATGTAATTTATACACCTTAAAAACAATGCAAAAATATTTATTTTTCTTCTATATTCACGTTATGTTGTAGATTCACATTTGTGTTAATAAAATAACACTTTATATTTTTAAAACATTTAATTTTTCGATTTGTATACATGTTTCGGTTGTGACCCAGTCTTCTTCGATGCAAAATTTTTGACATTTAATAATAAGCTGTCAAAATAAAGGCATTAAGTGGATAGTTTAAAAAACGATGTAAATGGAACAATAAATAGAGGAAGACCGAGGAAAACGTGGCACGATAAAATAAATCAAATATTGAATGTCAGCCACGTGATGAGTCAGAAAAATCGACGCGCGTGCATAACACGATGTATGAATGTTGAGGAAGCGAGAGAAATATGTCAGGAAAGAAAAGTGTGGCAGTCCATTCTTTCTGTGTCCCCCATCGGGGAGACGGCATGATGATTAGTTAGCAAGTTTAAAAAATGAATTTATAATGAACTTCTTCCGAGAGATTTCAGCAAAATTATTAGATTTATTATCTTTAAAAATGTGTGTAACGAATAAGGTTCAGTCACAACCGAAACATGTCTGGAAATCATTAAATAAAATGTTGTTAAAAATCAAAGTCTTATTTTATTTAATTGAAATAAAAATATAAAACAATTGATAAAAACACCGAAATCAATTAATATTTTGTTTTGTGAATTGATTTAGGCGCAATAATTCGAGTTGTACTATGTTAAGCACGTGTCGAGAAAAATAAGACAATTTTTTTAATAGTGGCGTGATTCGAGCGTTTAAATATTTTTTGTGTGCGTTTAAATTCACACGAAAGTATCGTTAAATTAATTCCTTTGTTCCTTTAACAAATTTCAACCTCCTTATAAATTAAATTTGTACTATAGCTATCTAACGCGGCGACACCAGTAAATTCATCTTCATTCATCACTGTCCAACATAATAATTTCTGTCACCTTCATTTCATACACATTTTCTGAGACACACCCGCCATTAAGTTTGCTTTTACTTAAAATGGCTTTAAATCATTTTAACCTACCATCAAATTATATGTATTTAGGCAAATAAAAGAGTACATTAATAACAAACAATTGCACATGCCTGTATATTGTTTAATCGGTCAAATATTGTTTAATACGTCAAATACAAAATTAATGAAGAGTTTTTTTTTAAGGGTCTTTCATTAAGCGCTTCTTGGTCATTCATTAAGTGTTTGTTAGATATAATCGATTTTTTTTATTCGTTTAAAAGGCCTATTAATACCATTATGTATGAAATATATCATCTTTCAAATGTCCGCCGCGGCTTCTCTGGGTGGCGCGCATACAAAATGTCCAATATTCCATGACTCTGGCGCATAAATCAGCCTGAATTTCACCAACGGAATGGGTTATATTGGCTTTGAGAGCCGCTGTGGTTTGTGGCTTATACGCATAGACCTGCGATTTAAGAAAACCCCACAAGGAATAGTCTAACGGGTTCAAATCGCACGATCTCTGTGGCCTCCACGTGAGATGACGAAAATGTCCAATGTGGGATAAGCTGTGTGGCACGTAGCCCCGTCCTGTTGAAACCACATATCATTTGTATCCATATCATCCAATTCAGGCCAAAAGAAGCTGGTATTCATCAACCTATAGCGCTCGCTGTTGACGGTAATGGCCTGGCCAACGTCGTTCTCAAAGAAATATTGACCGATGACGCCGTCCGCCCAAAATCCACATCAAACAGGGACTTTTTCGGGATGCATTGGACGCTCATGGATCTAATGTGGATTAGTAGAGTCCCAAATTCGACAATTTTGTTTGTTGACGTACCCATTCAGCCAAAAATGGGCCTCATCGCCGAAGATGATTCGTCGATGAAAATTAGGGTCAGTTTACAACTGCTCCAGAGTTCATTCAGCGAACACACGTCGTTATTTATAGTCGTTTACCTTCAGCTCCTGGGTCAGTTGAATTTTGTACGGATGGTGGTAAACGAAAGGCCGAGTTCGTTGTGAGCGACGCGAAATTGACTGCCGCGGATTCTCCTGCACTCTCACGCACAGCGGCGATGTTTTCGGCAGATCTTGCGTTTCGTCGACGTACGGGTGTTGGTTGATTGATTACTGAACCAGTGGACTCAAATTTATCCACCACACTGCGAATAGTCCTCTCGGAAGGGCGCTTATGGCGACCGTGAAATGGGCGAAGCGCGCGGAACGTTGCCCGAACAGAACACCCATTTTGATAAACCAATTTTATGATTTGCACGTGTTGTTGAACGCTATATCCATCCATAGTGATTTGGCAAAACATATTGAATAATCATTCAGACCAATTTGACAGATGTCGCTTCAACAATATAGTCTCTATCAACTTTATGTTTGGAAGTCCCTATTGGAAGACTCTTTATATTTAATTATTATTTCCAATTATATGTTGTAAAGCATTCATGTAAAAGAGTGAAATATTTTTTTGAAAAATATTCACAAATATATACAAATAATAACTCTTGTTTATAATACGGGTTTCATATTATTACCTCTATTTCATCTTATTATATGAACATCGTCAACTCAATTAAAATTGCGTAATTGTTAAATAAAATTATTTTTATAGCGGTCTCATATATCGCCACAGTAATAAATCGATTACTTAGCTAATTGTCGCACAGTTTTTATATTATAGCGTCCATTTATTAAGAAATAAACATTAAAATTATTAAGATTTCTCAATGAATATCAGCGTTTATGATTGATTTTTATTTATTTAATTACAGTTCAACATCTTATTTTGAAATAATCAGTAATAAGATGTTGCATTAAAATTATGTTCTAAGAAGTCGAAACACATCAATGTTTAATAAAAATATAGGTTATACTCGTATAAACGTGAGCTTTACAAATATTTTTGCTGTTTTTTTAAAATCTCTCTTCTGTTATTATTGTACATTTTTTATTATCTAGAATAGGGTGTGCTACATTAAGTCTATTGGAAAAAAGGAAATATTCAAAATTCCCCTTTTAAAAAGCTATTATATTGGCTTGTTCTCCAGTCGGATATTTGATCAGACCTCAAAGGCAATAATGACATTTTTAGAGAAAATTTAATAAATTTTGACAATTCGCTCCATTAATTTGATTGATCGCCTTCTGTGAAGAAAAAGAGAGAGAAAAGGGGGGAGGGGACAAAGAACAAAGACATTGCAATCATCTTTTTATTTCTACTTGTAAAGATGAATCTCTGGAATGGTCTGCGAAGACACTTAATTTGAATTTCGAAACGTTCATTGATTCAAATACATAATAAAATTTGTTATAATTAAAGCATTTTTTATTGATTGTTTATTGTAAAACCCTGTAAATCATTATAAACATATACATTGTATAAAAACTGGTCAAAGTTAAAGCATATAAACTTGGAGAATTTTCTCCAGGCGTTGTCTAGTAATGTGTGATAATTGGGTTGATAGCCTTTCACATTACATTAATAAAAAAAATCTGCTTAATGCTTACATCTAATCTCAATAGATGGCGCTAGTAACCTTTCATATTACATTAATAAAAAAAATCTGCTTAATGCTTTTATCTAATCTCAATAGATGGCGCTAGTGTAGATTGAACTAAAATTAACTTTAAAAAAATAATTGTCAGACGTGGTGTTCGTAAGAAGGGTGGAATGGGGAATGTTTTATTACATAAAGCGATCGCTTAACCCAACCAATGACAGGTCATAAGTCCTGAAAACGCCTCGACCACCAGATTCTGTTTCCAAAAAAATTAACATCTTCATCTCTATTGAGATACAATTAATTCTTAATATACATAATTATTCATTATTTTTTTACGCACAAAATTTATGAAGAAGGGACCTATAAGTTGCCAATAAGATGGGAGAAGGTTATATTTAAAGGTGATGAATACACAATAGATTATTATGGTAAATTTTGTAAAATATAAAATAAATATGTTAAAATTTTAAAGAAACTTATGACTCAACCTAATATTTCAAGACAAGTATTGTTAATTAAAATTATGTAGATGTAAATACCTCTTGCCCAAGTGGGTGAGAAAATCGTGAAATTTATTTTCCTAACTGTACGCGGGAGATGCCTTTTGGTGGCGATGAGGTTCGCAACCCATTACACCGCGTCTCCCGCGAGGGCGAAAAGGGAAGGATGAAGCACCGCATCGGTTAAAGTGTGGCAGTTCTGCCTTCTTTCTGCCTACCGCTTCGGGTGTGATGGTTAGTTAGTTAGTTAGTTAATTAAACATGAAACTAGATATATTGTATATAGGATGCATACCTCATTAAATAGCTAAAATAAAACAAGTAAAGAAACAGGTTTTATTTTATGTAATGTAAGTAATTTGAAAAAGTAAATTTTACGAAACATTTTTTTCGTAATAATTGTAAAATATTTGTTTGCGTAAATAACATAAATTCATATGACATGTGAGAGGTAGCTAGTCTCCACCCATTTTTATGGTAATGTGATTTCTACCAGACCAAATAAAGCGCGAGAATTTTTTCCACACTGTCATTGCCACGAATCAATCCCGGGACCTTCGTTAATAAAGTCATAGCTGTTGCTACTGTGCCACGAGGGCCGTCTAAATAAATCTGTATAATTACAAATGATTTCTGAAATATAAATCAATTTCCGTAGTACGTATATTTCAGATAACCGTGTATTTTTGTTTTGTACGAAAATATTTCTGCGGTACGAGAGAGTAAAAAAGAATGTTTTTCAATATCATTTCCTGAATGTTGGTATTAAAAAGGGTTGTTCGTTTGGGATTCGCAATTCCCTAGCGCCACCACTGCCCCGAAGCCAGCGAGCCGGCCCTGCGTCCCGGTCCTAGAGCAGCCCGCAGTGTCTTAGTTTGTATTGCGGATATTCCGGCCCATTATTCCCATAAGGCGAGGAGAGATTAGTATCCGGCTAACTGTTGTACTTCCCCTGGAGAAATTGTATTTAGACAGAAAATCGCGTACGATTCTGAGCCCATTTCATTCTAATCGCAGTTTTCTGTTGCGGTACAGTAATCTTCATTAAAACTCAAACACTCAAAGGTATCGATAAAAATATATGTTTTCAACAGTGTTAAATCGAACGATATAAGATGAATTAATAATAGTAAACACGATTATCTAGTGGTTTTACTTGGATTGAATTTATATTTATAATATAAATAGTGACAAATTTGTTTCGCCGTGCGAGGGCATTCTCAAATACATTTTGAATTCTCAAATTTGCATTCTCAAACACTTTTCGCAAGGCGGCACAAATTTGTCACTATTTACATAATTTCTTATTTTTCTTCAAGTGCCCTGTCGGGTCTTTTCAACTTTGGCGATCACCTCGGCGAACCTATCCCTGTCCTGCGTCGTTCGGAACAGCTCCTCCACACTTCGGATACCAGTCCACTCTTTTATGTTTCGCAGCCAGGATATCTGTATTCTACTGAGCCCTCGCGTCCCTCAATTTTTCCCAAAAATATCAGTTGAAGAAGGTGGTATTTTTCCCCACGGAGTAGATGTGACCCAGATGTGAATTCTTTCAATCCTAAATAGTTGACATCAGATTTTCTAGAAGTTTTATTATATTTTATGGGAAAGACACGTTTCGCCCTTCTAAGGCATTATCAAATGTCATTCCCATAAAATATAATAAATCTTCTAGAAAACTGACGTTTTTATTCGTATTAATTATTTAATATGGAGTTTACATCATTGTTCAAGAGACAATAAATTGATAGCTGACAACAGCTCTCTGTCAACTCTACCTTGCCCCAGGACTTTGGTATTGGTAACTATGTCTGTCCAGGGTTGTTGTTAAATAATTTATATAAATTGAATTCCAGTAAAACCACTTAAAAATCGTGTTAACTATTATAAATTAATAATCTAGTTTTACAAAAGTAATTACTCAACCATCAGTAATATGATTTTAGATTAGACGACTTTGTCGGAGATTTCGGACGCAAAATCGATTTAGATAAAGGGAAAATTTAAATCGTTGGCCATAGTTCGAAACTTAAAAGAAACTAGTTTAATTTTTCAGTACGTTTTGCCTTTGAAAGAGCAAATATTTTTATCTGAATGAGAAACTAAAAAATATTTAAATTTATCCAATTTGTGGAAAAAAAGGGCAAATGAAATATTATTCAAATAATCTTCCAATTTTAAAGTTCTAATGAAGATTTGAGTCATATTTTTCAGATGTACAAGGTGAGCATGATTGTTCTGATGCTCACGCCATTTCTCCGCAGGGGTAGGCAGAGAGGACGGATTGCCACATTGTTCTATCCTGGCATGATTCTCGCGTCTCTTCTACATTCACACATCGTGACATGCACGCTCGTCGATTGTTCCTACTTCGAACATGGCCGCCTTTCAGTTATTAGTCATGCCATATCTTTCTTGTCCTTCCTCGACTTCTTTTCCCGTTCACACTACTTGCATAAATCTTTTTAACCATTCTTCCCTCATCCATTCGTTCCATATGTCCAAACCATCTTAGTGACCCTTTCTTGATTTTATTTATCACGCTTTCATCCGCTTTGCATTCATTTCTTACTTCATCATTAGATATTCTATCATACATTTTTTTCCGCACATTCTTCTTAGTGACCTCATTTCTACGACATTTATCCTACTTTCATCATTTTTCTGCCAACTCCAAGATTCACTTCCATACATAAGGGTCGGGACTAGAACTCCATTGTGCACTGCCATCTTTGCTTCAGTCGATATATTTCTATTTGCGGTAATTTACTTTGAGTACACCATTTGTTTTGTTTTCAGCTCCAACCCTTCTTCCGATATCTTTCTCCATTTTTCCATCTCTTGCAAAATGCTTCCCAGGTAGACAAATTCGGTAACTTGCTCTAATTTCTCATCTTTCGCACTTATGTCACAATGCCTCATACATTATTCTTTTTCAAATACCATAACTTTAGACTTTGACACGTTCATCACAAGGTCATACACATTACTCATTACATTCTTTATTCATGAATTGTTTCCAGGTGTTCAAACCACCTTATTGATACTTCCATTATTTTGTTCATAACAGATCAGTATGGTGTTAAGCAAATTAAAATATACTCAAGTTTGATGTGAAAACTAAACTTGATTTGTGAGTGTTCGAAAGATAATAATTAACCGAATAGCAGAGGCTAACGAAGGGACTAATTGACATAGAATCGACATACCACGCGGTATACAGCGTTCACCGAAAACTATTCATCCACATGCTAAGTCTTTCAACCCCTATTAATGGTATCTCATAAGGACGCCACGAGTTTGCATGAAGTCGAGTACACCAAAACGGCCAGCTTGCTAAATTGGATGGGTCTTTACGTGATGGAACGGGCATCTAAAGCTCAATTAATTTTGACAAACAGCTAGAGACATCTTGCGACCGGAATCGTGTTATGAAATTAATTTCGGTATTGTTGGGAGGAATTTATTAGGGAAAGTCTGAATCGCTTATCTCCAACATATTCTATGCAGATCATGGCTTAAAGGATACTTGTTAAGGTACCCAATATCAAAATAGTATTATATTATAAAAGTTCATACAACATTTTGAATGTATACAAATACTTGTAGACGAATACTGGACTTTATTTACCCATTTCGGGTTATCAATTCAAGGATTAATCCTTAAATTGATAACCCGCAATGGGTAAATAAAATCCAGTATTGGTCTACAAGTATTTGTATACATTCAAAATGTTGTATAAAACAAAAACTGGTCCAAGTTAGCATATAAATTGGAGTGACATTTCCAGGCGTTATCTAGCGGTGCGTTAATGGCGGTAGCCTTTCGCATTGCGTTATAAAGATCTTCTGCTTAATGCTTAAATCTAATCTTCATAGATGGCGCATTGAAACTGACATGTGAATTGTGGTGTTGGATATTAACATATATACAACTTCCAAAAATTTGTCAGACATGGTGGTCATCAGAAAATGTGGAATGGGAAATGTTGTAATTACATAAAGCGTGCGCTTAACCCAACCATTGACAGGTCATAAGTCCTGTAAACACCTCAATCACCAAATTCAGTTTCCAGTTTGCATCTTCGTCTCTATTGAGATCAAATTAATCAGTAAAAGTTCACATAAAATATGCATAAATTGTTTTATAAACATAGGTGTTAAACTTTATATTTATGTATTGTTTCTTAAACAATGATGTAAAACTCCATATTAAATTTTCTAGGAGTTTCATTATATTTTATGGGAATGACATGTTTTGCCCTTCTAAGGCATTATCAAATGTCATTCAACTGGAGTTTTCATTCAAAGTAATTATTCATATTTATGTTTTTTTTTTAAATTAAAATACCGTTTTCAATTAATTCGACAGAAATTGTCAGTTTTCTAGAAGTTATATTATAATTTATGTGTATGACTTGTTTTGCCTGTCTTAGACAAACGGACACTTTAAATTATTCCTTAACTAATAATGTTGTAAATACAATGCAAACAACTTTTTTGTTGTTGATAAACTTAAGGCTTTGACACTGTGGAATTTTATAATGACGGTTTATTTACAAATGAAAACTGTGTCTTTTTCTTTTTTGAAAAAGTGGAAAAAATTGTGTTGTATATCTTTAAAAAATCGACGATTTGAATAACATAAATTTACCTTATTTTAAAGGCAATGAAACTACATATTTTATATTAGATTTACAAGTAAATACATTAATAAAAATAATTACAAAAACAAGAAAAATATATCTTATAAAAAGTAGTATATAATTTGCTCGTCGTGCAATTGAACTGTTTATTAACCATTCCTATTAATATTGAAAATCACCCTGTATAAAACAATCATCCGAACAGTAGTGACCTATGGGTGTGAGGCGTGGACAATGACAGCGAAATCTGCAGAGCGACTGGATACTTTTGAGAGAAGGGTGCTGCGCAGAATTCTGGGGCCTGTGAATGACGGTGAAGGCTGGAGAGTGCGGCATAATGACGAGCTGTACAATATTTACAAAGCTCCCAGTCTCTCCACACAGGTCAGACTGAATAGACTGAGATGAACTGGTCACGTGCAGAGGATGTCATCGCGAACCCCAAAAAGATTGCTGGAGTGGCACCCAGGTGGTAGAAGACCAATTGGACGACCAAGGCTGCGATGGGAGGATGAAGTTGGGAGAGATGGAACAAGATTGTTAAAAGTGTCAGATTGGAGGGTCGAAGCGGAGGACAGGAGGAGTTGGAGGCGAAGAATACTGGAGGCTAAGGCTCGATATGGGCTGTAGGGCCATCGAAGATTAATATTGATACACTTTAAATTTGTTTTTACAGAAATTTATTTTTAAACAACTAACCGGTTTCGCTCCCGCCGGAGCTTCGTCAAAGTACAAAAGACGCTTTGTTTTTTTTTTTGTAACCCTGACGAAGCTCCGGCGGGAGCGAAACCAATAAGTTGTTGATAAATAAAGCGGTGTTTAACAAATTAAATGGATATTATTATATTTAGAAAATTATATGAATACGTAATGATTTATTGGCAAACAATGAACATGTATACGAGTTTATGTCTTTTCTAAAAATAATAGCAATTTAGCGCGCCGTCTATTGACAAGGGACTGTGTATAATTAATTGAAAATCAGTGGATACTTGAGAGGGAGAAACTTCTGCCTAAATTATCTTCCAAAGGAATTACTCAGTACATCTGGTCGACCCTCCCCTTCTTCTAACCCCTACAGACTATACATCATCGCTATCAGCCCAAGGGCGGCAGGTGGCTTCTCGCGAGGACGCCGAATTGAAATTGCTCGACATAACTATCACATACGTGTTTACATAAATAAGTAAAATAATTGAATAAAACGATTTATTTTTAGTAAATATTTCCACTTATTGTCTATATGTCAACAGCGACCGGTTTCGTCAGGTTAGCTGGCATCGATTCAGGGTCGGTTAATGGAGTAAGGAGAAGACGAAAATTATTAGATTAACTTAATTAAATAAGTACAAATATATTGATATTTAATGGATAAAGAAAATATGGTTAAGAAAGTAAACGTTAACGATATGAATTAGGTACGGAGTCGAGAAAGACCGAGGAAAACAAGGCATGGCCAAATTCATTCAATTTTAAAGGAGAGCCATGTAAGAAGTCGGAAGAATTGACGTGCGTGTATGACTCGCTGTATAAATGTGGAGGAAGCTAGAGAGGTGTCAGGATAGAGTAGTGCGGTGGTCAATTCTCTCTTTCCTTTCCGGCCTTGCTTATAAACAATAAAGCAAATATGGCATAACACAATGGAGCTCTAGTGCCAACTATTATATATAGAAGTGAAGTTTGAAGATGATAAAAGTAAGATGAAAGTAAGATAAACGCAATGGAAATGAGATGCGATTTGCGCTGAGAAGAATGTGCGGGTAAACGATATATGATAGAATACCAAATGACGAAATATGGAAGAACTGTAAGGCAAATGATTGCATCAAAAGTAAAATTAATAAAGGATCCTTTAGGTTGGGTGGATATATGGAACAAATGGATGGAAGAAGAATGACTTCTATGTTCGCCATACTTTGTGTTGTAGATGTTTCATATATATTTTTTTCTTTTTTATATACTTTGTATACAACATTAACTTTTTAAACAAACTAAAATTAAATATCAAACATGTTTCGGACTACCCGGTCCTTCCTCAGTGATATTATATAGATATTTAAAGTATCATAAAATTGTTTACAAATATGATCAGTTCTGTAACATCTGTCAAAACTGACCTTATTTGTAAACAATTTTGTAATATTTTAAATATCTTTATAATATCACTTAGGAAGAACCGCGTAGTCCGAAACATGTTTGATATTTAATTTTAATTTGTTTTAGAAGTTATTGTTGTGTACAAAGTATATCAAAAAGAAAAAGAAAAATATAAAAGAATAATAGTTTAAAATTTGTATACAAAAAGTGTGAGTAGTGAATTTGTATACAAGAGAAGCCATGGAAGACCAAAGAGAGCACGGCATGACCAAATTAATAAAATACTAAAAGGCGGTCACAATCGAAGTCAGGAAAATCGACGAATGTACTTATTACGATGTATGAATGTAGAGGTATGTGTTATAACAATGCAATATGTGAATCCAACCTCGCTGCCTACCCCTTCGGAGAAACGCGTGATGGTCAGTTAGTTAGTGTTCAAAATAGTTTTAATGATATATATATATATCGCAATGTAAGGAATCTTGACCGGCCACCAGTGGCCAGTTTATAACCGAATAGATGAGATGGACCCCTCAAAGCGGTTTACTGGCGTGCCTTGTTGTATGGGCAACGCCTTTATTGATAAGGTCTGCCGATATCTAATAGAAATCAGGCCCAGTACATAAAGCATGCTAAGTAGACCATGTAATACAACTCTGACGGGATACATTGAATTTGTTTTATTTGGGTGTATTATTTAAAGAGGATATTGTGTTTAACTTGCGCCCGTTTACACCGAATAATTATCAGGTTTAATCCGGAGGTAAGCAAGATAAATTTGGAAAAGTAAATATGTGGTTAAGAGAATAACTATTTCAAATTTGAAAGAATTAAGGGGTGAGGGGCAGTCAAAGGTTTAAAAAAAACTAGTATTTTTTTTCAGTAATTCAATTTATTTTATAAAACCAACAATACAAAATTATTATGTGATGTTTTAACTTGATTTGACATAAATTTGAAAAAAATATATACAAATTATGTATGAAGTTATCGCCAAATCTGTTGGAACTGTTCCATAATGCGGTGACCATTATAACTTCTTACAGGTACTTCTAAAATCATTCAAGTAAAAAAATAATATATCTTTAATAATAGTTAATCTAGTGCCTAATCGAAGGATTTTTTTTCTTTTTAAAACTTCTATTTTTATAAAAAATTAACTGTTACTTTTTTCTTGAAAATCCGTATCAGAAGCCGGTATTTTATTGATTTTCAAAAAAAAAATTCGATCAGGCACTAGATTTATTAGTGTTTTTATTATTTTATATAAACCTATAAGAAGGTTGGTCACCGCAAAGCCCCACTTATGGAACAGGGTCCAACAAATATGGTGATAACTCCATATATAATTTTTTTTATTCAAATTTAGGTCAAATCAAGTTAAAATATTAACATAATAATTATTGGATTAATAAAATAAAATTTATTACCGACAAAAAAAATTATCGAAAATACTTGATTTGCATACCTCTGGCTACCCCTAACCCCTTAAGTTGACCAAATCATGTACACTTGTCATTAAGATAAAATTTAAACAATCGTTAGGATACTATAAAATTCCTATTAAATAAAGTATACGAATGAAAACGCGTGTTTTCAATATTATGTTTTATGGGAATGACATGTTAAGCCTAGCTAAGCCATTTTCAAATATAATTATCATTTGATAAGGCCTTAACTAGGCAAAAATTTTCATGTTCATGAAATATAACAAAACTTCTAGAAAACCGTAGTTTTCATTCGTATTCATTAAAACCAAACATTCGATATTGCCTTAGCAAGGAAAGACATGCAATTTTCATAAATATAATATAATAAAACTTATAGAAAACTACCATTTACGTAAATAAATATTTTATATTTAATTGTATCTGAATAGTAACGAAGACGCAAACTGGAAACTGAACATGGATGATCAAGGTGTTTACAGGACTTATGACCTGTCATTTGTTGGGTTAAGCGCACGCTTTATGTAATTACAACATTCCCCATTCCACCTTTGTTATTATGATCATGCATGACAAATTTTGGAAGATGTATATATACTTCAAATCCATATCTATCTTCACGTGTCAGTTTCAATTAGCCATCTATGTAGATTTGATTGCACTTGTGAATTTTTCAAGATTTACCTATACAACCGACCCACTAACGCCATCTATGGAGACTGATTTTCGGCATTTAGCAAACTACCTTATTAACAATTAAATTTGAATTAACCACCCTTTGGTGAAAATCCAGGATTTCGTATACAGGTATAAGTATACATTCACAAATAAATATTTTATATATTTCAATTAACATTAATTTAGAATTCATATGTATAAAACGATTAAGATATTTAGAATAAGTGTGATAGTAGATCGCTGAGAAAAATGTTATATTTCGGAACAAAACTGTCGAGACAATTTTGTGGGTAAGATTCTGTCTAAATGGGAAAATGACGATAGAAAAAATACAGGGTAAGATAGTTTCTCGTCTTACATAAAAATTGGTAAAAGCATAATATGACAAAAGAAATGAGACAAGTTATGTCCAGCAGGGACTAATGTACACTGACAAAAACACTTCCTATTGTCTGTTACAAAAAGTGTTTGAGTGGATTTTGAGTAAATATATGAAATGTTTCGTAAATGTGCGTGTATTATATATATCATTGATATGAGGGATGAATAAAATTCACATATTTCTTCTTAAAGGAATAATATCAGTTTTGATTTAAAAGCACATCTGATGATTTTTACATAACAAACATTTTTATTTATATGAAATTACATACGTAATAACTAACTAACCATCATGCCGTTTCCCCAAAGAGGTGAGCAGAATGGATAGACCATCACACTCTTATTTCCTAACATACTAATATTGCCTCCTCAACATGAATATACACCGTTTTTGAAACTTGTCATGTGAAATTTATATTTTACAATTTATTTTATTCGATCTTGAAACGTTTTCCTCGGTCTTCCTCTATTTCTAGTGGTAAGTGCATTGACTGCCACCTCGAAGGTTCCGGGTTCGATTCTTGGCGAGGACAGTGTGATTGTCACACTGTCTTAGGTCTGGTTTAGAATTCACGTGACAATAAAATGGCAATAGATTAGCTACCTATCACATGTCACGACAATTACTATGATGCTAGCAATAAATACCCTTTACATCAGAGGTTTCCAAACTTTTTTGTCCCGTAGACCCCTTGGGGATTTTTTCTATTTTGTGTAGACCCCCCGCTTTCCTAAAATTGATTTTTCGAATGAGCTAAAAAATTTGTCGCTGCCGAATTCTACCTACTAACCGGAAGTCGCTTTTGAGCTAAAAAAAAGATTTTGATCGTCCAATTTTTCACAAATGAGCTAAAATAATCATCAATCTAAATTATATATCATGGACCCCCAATTTTTTTTTGCAACTGTCGTAGACCCCTTGCAAGTTGTTGTGGACCCCTGGGGGTCTATATAGACCACTTTGGGAATCACTGCTTTACTTCGATATGGCTCATGATGTCATGGTGTCAACAAATTAAAAAAATTATATGCATATCATTAACATATTCTATCTTTACCAATATTTTTTCATTTTTTATGTTCATGTGCTCAAATCATTTTAATGAATTATTCAATATTCAATTCAAAACACATTCATTCACTTTTTTACCTACCATGTTCATCTTTCATTTAAATATTTAGTTATTTGGACAAGTGGAGAGAAACGATATTTAGATAATTAATACGAACGAAAATCTCTGTTTTCTAGAAGTAATATTATAAAGTATGGGAATGACATGTTTCGTCTGTCTAAAACATTATCAAATGTAATCCAAGAAACATTTAACACGACATAAAACAATATTATTTAAAATAAAATCCTTCTTATTGTTTCTTGTTATTTATCACAATTTAATTAATGTTGGCTATTCTAATAGAACTTCGCTAGGCTTCTTGAACTTGGGTCATTCCGCTGTCGGTTTGCAGTAGTTTATGTCATTTTTAGCAAGTGTCAGCAGAGTTGCCGGAGTATATCTCAGTCTCTCGCCTAGCATCTAGTTGTTAAGCATTTTGTTTGACGATGTAATCTTCACTCCTTTTGCACACATGCCCGTACCATCACGGATAACCCTCCCATGCTATTTTTGCCAGCAAGGACACTTTGAAGTTTCCTCGAAAATACTCGTTTCTTAACATAATCCATTTTAATATCAAAATATTTACAACATGTTTTTAATATAACATTACTCATTGACCTCGTGAACACTTTCTCTTATCCCTCTTCTCCCCCTTCATTTTATATTTCTTTTTTATGTATTTTATTGTTCTCTGATTTTATATGTAGTGTATTTTGTAACCCAGACGAGAGCGAAACCGGTTGAAAACCGAAATTTACAAGTATATTTAAAAAAAAATTAATGTAAAAAAAAAAACTAACTAACCATCACGCCGTCTCCCCGGGAAAGAATGGACTGCCACACTTTTCTTTCCTGACATATTTTTCTCGATTTCTAAACATTCATACATCGTGTCATGCACGCGCGTCGAATTCTCTGTCTCCTCACATGGCCGACATTCAATAATTGATTTATTTAATCGTGCCACGATTTCCTCGGTCTTTCTCTATTTCTGGATCCATTTACATCGTTAACATATATTTTTTTTACCATTCTTTTTATATTCATTATTTTCATATGTCCAAACCATCTTATTGATCCTTTCATTATTTTGTTCATGACACCATCATTCGCACCGCATTCACTTCTTATATTTTCATTCGACACTCTATCATACACAGAGTATCCACACATTCGTCTAAGAGATCTAATTTCTACTGCATTTATTATACTTTCATCCTTCTTTTGCCAGTTCCATGCTTCGCTTCCATACATAAGGGTCGGTAGAAGAACACCATTGTGCACTGCCATTCTAGCCTTTTTGGATAGGTTTTTGTTTGGGTTGACAATAGGGTTGGGGCAGGCAACAAAGAGAATGGTGCACTTAAAGTTGTCATTGCAAACAAAAATCTATCCATATTTAATGTAAAAGTAATTAAAAGTGTGTTGAATAGAAGGATGAAAGTAGAATAAATGCAGTAGAAATGAGATCTCTTAGAAGAATGTGTGGATTCTCTGTGTATGATAGAGTGTCGAATGAAAATATAAGAAGTGAATGCGGTGCGAATGATGGTGTCATGAACAAAATAATGAAAGGATCAATAAGATGGTTTGGACATATGGAAAGAATGGTAAAAAAATTATATGTTAATGATGTAAATGGAACCAGAAATAGAGGAAGACCGAGGTAAACGTGGCACGATCAAATAAATCAAATATTGAATGTCGGCCATGTGAGGAGTCAGAGAATCAACGCGCGTGCATGACACGATGTATGAATGTTGAGGAAGCGAGAGAAATATGTCAGGAAAGAAAAGTGTGGCAGTCCATTTTATATATACCTACCCCTTCGGGCAGACGGCGTGATGGTTAGTAAGTTAGTTAATTTGAATAGTATATTCTGTATTAATAAATAAATTCATCTCAACATTTTACGCACATGCTTGAAAGGATATCTCTTGTTTTGACTAGGGGTAACTGTTATTATACATATGATGTTTTTAAAGTGTTTTGTGCATTCGCGGTAGCAAGCACGTGAGTGTGTAATATACGAAAGTAAATCACCCGTAAACAGCTGAGAAAATTGGGCAATATTCACATTTGATTAGGTACTACCTCATGAAACCTATTATGGCTGTCGGAAGCAAGATGGACGAGGGGTTTTTCGCCTACCGCAGCTGTACTGATGCTGGGAGCGTCTCGTGAATCATTTTGAAAGCGCTTTAGCTAAAATTTAATAATTAAAATATGAGCATTTTAACTCGTTATATAACATAAATACTTTATTTTTGCAAGCTATGATGATAACTGGCAAAAGAAGGATGAAAGTAGAATAAATGCAGTAGAAATGAGATCTCTTAGACGAATGTGTGGATATTCTGTGTATGATAGAGTGTCGAATGAAAATATAAGAAGTGAATGCGGTGCGAATGATGGTGCTATGTACAAAATAATGAAAGAATCATTAAGATGGTTTGGACATATGAAAATAATGAATGAAGAAAGAATGGGAAAAAAATTATATGTTAACGATATAAATGGAACCAGAAATAGAGAAAGACCGAGGAAAACGTGGCACGATCAAATAAATCAAATATTGAATGTCGGCCACTTGAGGAGTCAGAGAAATCGACGCGCGTGCATGACACGATGTATGAATGTTGAGGAATCAAGATAAATATGTCAGGAAAGAATAGTATGGCAGTCTATTCTTTCTGCCTACACCTTCGGGGAGACGGCTTGATGGTTAGTTAGTTTTTAGAAAACAAACATACAACCCGGTACAAAAAACATATATTCCATATCTTCACTTGTAGGTATATTGTATTTCATCAATGCTATTAATAAATAAAACGTACTGAATCATCGTTGTTGAGTTCAAATTTGAAGTATTTTATTATTAAAATGAATTAAGGTCCATAAAACTTCCTATTTGGGTCACATCTTGCGTCAAGACAGATATGACTTCTTCCAACATGGAAAAAATTGAAGAACGACGTGATTCTGGCCGAAGACAAACGTCTTGACTGAGCAACATTAAATACTGGACCAGAATAATGAGATTGAAAGAGTTATTCCAGTCGGAGAAAGACAGAGGAGCCTTTATAGAAGTTGTGGCCAACATCGGGGAAACCTGACATGGCACGTGAAGAAGCAGAAGATCCATGTATCTTGAAAAAAAAAGAAAATCTTTTATTTATTTATTTATTATTTATATTTAAAATTAAATTTAAATAAAAACACTGAACTTTGTTTTTCACCACTATGCGGTTATTTTAATTGCCGACTAGTTTCACTTGTACCTAAGCTTCCTCCTATATCACCTGTTATTACGAAGCCCTGAGGAAGCTTATGTACAAGCGAAACTAGTCGGCAATCAAAATAACCGCATAGTGGGGAAAAACAAAGTGCAGTGTTTTTATTTTTATTTTATTTTAAATATAAATAATTAAAAATATATTAAATGTCTTAACCACAAAGTGAATGCTTCATACGAAAATTTAAAAAATATAATCTTTATTCACATAAAATTCTATAAGTCATACAATAAACTAAACATGCTTACCATTTTATAAGACGTAAATGTTTCATATAAGATAATTTTTAATTCTTAATGTCACTCAATAAATCTTAAGAACCGCCTCTGGTTGGTACCTAAAACTGAAATATGATATTCGGTTAACGGGGGTAAATCGATATCTGTCTGGATGAAGGCTTAGGAAGACGCAAAAAAGCCCCAGAACGTGACATGCATAACGTCTCAATTAAGACTGAAGCATAGTCCACGCAACGAAGCTCCCAGAGCGACGAAAGTCTTTTTTTATTCGTTAAAAAGCGTTGGTAAACTTTGAAACGATTTTGGATGAGTTGACAATGCCGTGTCGTCCACTCTCGCTAAGTAAGAAAGGGCTCAAATATTCACCTCGAATTTAAAGAGATCTCTCATCTTTCATAACAATGTCCTCGATAAATTATTAAACGTGCTGGGATTAGGTCCCATTTTGAAGTAATGGAGTAATATAAAATGAAAATGTTTAAAAAAATAGGTACGTATATTTTTGATAGAGGAAACTCATAACATATATTCACTTACAACAATATCAATATGTAATTATACGTACATATTATACTTTTATATAGATTAATATATAAAAGTATAATATATATTACATAAATTCATTCTTCTTCTTCATCTTCCTCAGCCTATTCCCGTCCACTCCTGGACAAAGGCCTCCTGCATTCGCTTCCATGTCACCCTGTCTTGTATAAACTGCATCCAGGTTATTACATACATTCATATTCAGCAAAAATTACTATCCATTATGAAAAATTACTATCCATTACTCTGAATAATAAAAACAAAACAAAAAAATTGATACAAAATTTCTTTAATATTTAATATCGGCAGCTTGCTGCTACCAGAAGATGGCAGCAAGCTGCCGAAATCGGTTGAACATAAACACAAGTGGAAGCACACTAAATACATAATCATAAAGAAATTTTGTGCATATTTTTTTGTTTCCATTATTTAAAATGAACTTCTACCAAGAAATTTCAATTAAAAACACTAATTATCCATTACTTTTTCTATTATCTGTGGAAGCGAAGCATAGAACCGGCAACAACAAAAATGCATGTAAAATAAACGCAGTCGAAATGAGATCTCTTTCTTACACGAATGTGTGGAAAATCTGTGTATGATAGTGTCGAATGAATATATTAATTGAATGCAGTGCGTATGAAAGTGTTGTGAACAAAATAATTAAAGGAACATTAAGATTGTTTGGACACACGGAAAGAATGAATGAAGGAAGAATGGTAAAATAAGTACCGTAAATGGAACTAAAAAAAAAGGCCGAGAAAAACGTGGCACGATAAAAATAATCAAATATTGAATCTCGGCCACACGAGGAGACGGAAAAACCGACGTGCGTGCATGACAATATATATGATTGTTGAGAAAGCGAGAGAAGGATGTTTGGAAAAAAAAACTGTTGCAGTCCATTATTTCTGCCGACCACTGCGGGGAGACGGCGTGATGATTAGTTAGTTAGTTTACTATGCATTATGAGAAGAAATAAGAACAATTCGCCGCATCGCAGACAGAACTCTCAGAGATCAGATCAGAAGTGAGATTTATCTGCGTTAGTGAAGATTTAGTGAGGTCGGAAAGAAGCAGAAGGCAAATTTCGTGCAAAAATTGTATAAAATGAAAACTTATTCAGCAAGAGGCTATCAGGAAGGCCAACAAAGATATATTATTTTAACACCTGATGATGTCAACATAGGTTGACGAAACAGCTGTCGCGGAAAATAAAAATAAAATTGTGATACATAAAACTTTTTTTTAAATTTAACAGTGTACAATGTATAAGTATCATAGTGCTAAAACAATGGACTATTTAAAAATATATACCCATATTTTTTACGATAAAAATTATTTAATTTTGAGCATATAAAATAATATGATAAGAAGATACATTTCAGTCTATAAAATTTTCAAATTACACAATTCTTTCAATAACCTTTTAGAAGTTCCAAGACACTAATAAGTGCGAATATTGCCTAGTCATGTCTTTTTTTCTCGCGCTTCCACTGAATGGGATGGGCAGGGGGGAAAGGGAAGCGGAAATGCTTGCATATTGCGTTCCAAATTTAAAATAAAACTGTGTTCCCGGAATTCCCGCGCTCACTTAGCATGACAATTGCGACGGCTTTGCGAGTGAACGATAACGTAGATGTGCTTAAAAAATAGATATTTGTTTTAAAAACTCTTTACATTTGTAGCAGATCGACATTTTTGGAACGTAAAATTTTTAAATGTTTTTCATATAAACAAATTATTATACTTTAATACTTTTGTTTGAAACACTGAATTAGTGCTTTGGCCTTATAAAACATAGTTAATAACACTTTTGTACTTTCTTTTTACCTCACTGTATTTTGTTTTCTGTAATAAGCGTACACTAAACATACTATTTTTTTCAGAGTTGGCTTATCATTGTATAGAGACTGACCATAGTTTTGACATAACTTTCTTACACACAATGCATAACAGCAATAAACTCAACAAACTGGAATAGTTGGAAATTCTCAAGTCGGTGAAGTTGGGAGAGAACATAATAAACAATCAGATCCCTCCATTCACTCCTTTATCTCTAAATACCTTGTCGACCTTCTGTCTTCCAAACTCCCATCCCCAATAATAATCCCAAGTCCAAATAATTCTTTAGAATGTGTTTTGCGTATATCATATTTATATATTATTAATGTATTAAAATATCAAGGTGTTTATTTAAGAATGTTTTGAAATCAAGTATTTACCATAAATTATAATTTGTTTAGTATTCGTGTACTAAATTATTAAGTTGTCGGAATTAATTAAAAAACGATTAGTCCAGATAACATTTAAAGTCAAATATAGCTTTCCATTATATTGTATTAATTGTATTGTATTGTATTATTTCCATATTATAATATAAAAATGTGAATTTTCTCCTAATATAATTTAGATTTTAGTCACAATATTTTGTTTATATTTAATAAGTCTTTCATGTTTTAGTTTTAGTCGTATATTTACACCTGAAGATGGAGGTAATTCCGAAACATGTTTTGTAGTAATTAATACAGTATAGTGGATTATTAAACAGTGTTTTCTTTTGAAAAAATCCAGTGTGATTACAATGGAATTCCACAGTGTTAACGCCTTAACTTTCAAGAAATTAAAATATTTAATGCTGATGAATATATTAGATTTTTTTAATAACTTATAAATATTTAATGGAATCAATATATTGCTTTGGCTTATCTTATTATTCATTGCATTATATTGCATTATCATAATAGATATAAAAATATATTATTATAGATAATATTACTAGTTGCAATATCATTACTACGCCACGTTTTTTTTAATTTTAATTTGATATTATTTTCAATAACCAAAATGATATTCATGAGAACTTTCTTTTTATTTTTGTGTCAGTTCATCGAGCTTTCTTTCCTCTATGTGACGTCCCCTGTACAACACACCTGCAAAATATATGCAGCATTTTATCGGAGCATTTTCAAAGCCCGCGATTATAAAAACGCGAGTCTTTTCACAGAACGACTTTAGTAATGTAAATATAAACTTTTCTCCTGAAAAAAGTCCCACATTCAGCTCGACAATGGCTCCTAAAAAGAGAGAAGTGAAGGGTCGGAATAATACTACAAAGATAATACTCACATTACTCGTGCTGTTGCGTTTTAATTCATTGAAATTGTATCTCTACAAAAAAACTTTATGCAGCAAATTTTTTTATATTTATTTATTGCTATTTACTAAGTCTATCGTTTTAATACCTCCCAACTAGAGTCACCCGTTCTAGTAATCTATTTTGAGCACTATATCAAAGATTTCTAACCTTTTTTGGACCACCGCCGTGAATTGATTTTAATTTAAACTAACTGACTAACTAACCATCACGCCGTCTCCCCGAAAGGGTAGACAGAAAGAATGAACTGTCACACTTTTACTGATGCGGCACTCCATCCTTCTCTTTTCGCCCCGCGGGAGACGCGGTGTGATGGGTTGCGAACCTCATCGCCACCAATAGGCATCTCCCGCGAACACTTCGATCGTCCAACATCCACAAAATAAATAAAAAAACAAATAATATAAGATTTTTGACAGGTGTAAAAATTAATTTTTCATTTGTTATAATGACAATTTGAATAATTTCTTCAATATTATTTTTAAGTTCTTGCTGGTTAAGTGCCTAATTACAGCTAATTTAAAAAACGGTGGATACGTGTAACATAAATTAAATAAACTCAAATGTCCGGATCGTCCATGTCAACATGTGCAACATCGAAAAAAACATTATGTGTTATTACATTATGTGCTAAATTAAAAAAACGGTGGATACGTGGAACATAAATAAAATAGACAATATGTGCACCATCAAAAAATAACATTTTGTGTTAAATTATTTTTTATTTAGTTATTTTATTTTATATCATTTTAATTTACTTTACAATAATAATAAAAATTCAGCTATTGATTCTCATGACATGTGATATATAGCCGATCTATCGCATTTTTTAGTAAAAATTACATAACCATTGCGAAATTCGCCATGTAAATAATAAAAATATTCAAAAACACCCGATCGCTAAACTTCGAGATTTTTTTTGACTAATGAAAAGAGTGCTTTGCGGATAATTAAAAGGAGTAAGTTTTCCCCTGTACGAGACTTATCTGGAAGCAATAGACGGGGCGTGAAGTTTTACGCTGGACCGTGGAGAGGGCAGGGAGGAAGAATGGGGGAGATCTATCTTAGGGCGGTCGAGCCGTCCATTAAGGGTTGATTTACTCCGACACCGGGCGGTTTCTTTGTCGGCAAAGAACTAATTATCCAAAATAAATATTAGTTATTTATTTTTTTGTAAAAGTAACTTATTAATTAATAATTACAAACTCCATTTATTTTTTTCTTTAACAAAGATGTAAAACTCCATTTTGAATAATTAAAACTAGTGAAAACGTCCGTTTTCAAGAAGTTTTATTACACTCGTAGTTTATGGAAATGCCATCTTTCGCCTTTCTAAGGCAAAACATTTGATAATGCCTTATAAATGCCAACATGTCATTCTCATAAACTATAATGAAACTTCTGAAAAATATACGTTGACATTCATATTAATAAGTTACTTACTTATTATAACACAAAACAAATGTGTATTAAAATTATAAGATATATTAAAGTCAAATTCTTTGGCATATAGAATGGAATAATACTCCTAGCGGCTTCTAACAATATGTTAGGCGACAGCCTTCGCATTGTGTTAATAAGGTAGTTTGCAAAATGCCGAAAATCATTCTCCATAGATGGCGTTAGTGGGTCGGTTGTATAGGTTAATTCTTGAAAAAATTCACAAGTGCAACCAAATCTACATAGATGGCTGACTGAAACTGACACGTGAAGATAAATATGGATTTTGAAGTATATATACATCTTCAAAAAATTTGTCATGCATGATCACAATAACAAAGGTGGAATGGGGAATGTTGTAATTACATAAAGCGTGCGCTTAACCCAACCAATGACAGGTCATAAGTCCTGCAAACACCTTGATCATCCATGTTCAGTTTCCAGTTTACGTCTTCGTCTCTATTGAGACACAATTAAAATTTATATTAAATTCTATTAGATTATCAGAATAAGGTTAAATGCGATTTCCCGTAGATGTAGGTTATATTCCACTACAGTTGCAAGAGAAAAGGAGAGATATGTTCCTATTCTAAATGTTAAAAGACTATTTAAAAGTATAAAATTAACTTGTCATTGAATCATCAGTTGATTTACGTATTGACTAAAAACAAAATAACATCCGAAAATGTGACTTTTGATTCATTTTCACTTATGAATTATATAAAACATTGTAGTATACTTGTAATCATATTTGAATATTTGTACGATTATTAACGAATGCATCATCATTTGATTCACCCGTTGACGGTTAAATTTGTTATGAATTTAAAACAAAAGAAGAACTCTTTGAAGGTTTAAAAAAAACTCCTTACTTTTTTGAGGAACTCGTTTTATTTTTCAGTCAATTACATTTTTCTCCAACACGCGCCAGCGTAGCAGGAATTTTAAACGAAAAATCATAAAAGCATCTTCCAGGCACAAATGAACACTAATGGTTCATTGACGCGGTGTCGTAAAATATTTATAAACCATGAAAGTCCCTCCTAATGTAAGAGTTACTGGCAAAGTGAAACACTCTAAGCGTTCAATAAACATCGTTTTTATAGGTCATCAAACACCATTTTCCCGGAGAAATTAATACTTCCATGGACCGAAAGGTAAAATAGTAGGCGGGCCGTAAAACAGTCGTTAGAACAAATTTATTGGAGATAAGGTTTATCAAAGGGAGGAAACGATATATGAAAGATATAATACCTTTTGCTACTCTGACGTACGGGAAGGATTAAAACGTCCAACGGAAAATATTGCGCGTCAGTGCAGTACATATTTAATGACCGAAATTATCCACCTTTAACAAAACAAGTTTAAAACAACTTTTTTTTATTGTTTGAGTTTTTATTTTGTGGAATTCTGTATTAATTAAAGAAATGATATTTACGGAAAAAGGAACGGCTGAACAAGAATAATTTGAATATTTGTGTTTATTCTTTCTTCTATATTCGCCCGAACTTTGTGTTGTGGATGTTTAACGTTTCTTTTTTTATATACTGATAATATCTCAACACTCACCTCATTAAAAAAATACCAAACATGTTTCGGACTAACCAGCCTTTCATCAGTGATATTAAATACATTTTTCATTTTAACATAAATCTGTCAAAACCGACCACATTTGAAGACTACAGGGGAAAAACAAGGAATGTCAGTTAAAATTCAAAATAAATGTAATAATGCCATCTAGCGGCATTTGTACGTATCTATCCACAGTAAAATGTTCATATTCAAAAATCATGTGTGTCATTGACTATGGCCAGATAATCGATTGCCAATTGCTAAGAAATATATAGACTTTGATTAGCTTTATTCTCAATTTATTCAAATTAACCTTCTACTGACATTCCTTGTTTTTCCCCTGTAGTCTTCATTTGTGAATTTCTTTTAGTATTTTTTTTTATATTTATATATTATAAAATCACTGATGAAGGGTTGGTAAGTCCGAAACATGTTTGGTTGTTAATTTTTATGTTTTTACTAAAGTGAGTGTTGTACATTAAGTTTATAAAAAAAATATCACATTCTTTCATTCATTCGCACTGCATTCGCTTTTTATATTTGTATTTGTCACTTGTTCATATATAGATTTATAACACATTGGTCTTAGAGATACTATTTCTACTGCATTTATCCTTCATACATCCATTTTTGTTTCAGTCAATATATGTGTCCTATAAATCAAAACACATTTTTAATTAATGAGTAAAACAAAATGGAAAGCAAACCAAATGTACTCGAGAAGTTTTCAATGTGCTAAATTTCATAAAAATCATTGATTCTATGGAAATGTTATTTGAGAAATTTTTTATCTATTACATCGAGATATTTATGATAAAACCGTCGATTTTAAAACAGATATTTTAAAAATTAATACAATAAATTTACATTTCACTTATTCTACGCTAGTTTCAATCCATGGGACTGGTTTGCAGCAAAGTGTAACATTTTTACTGGATCTTGGGGCGCCACTTGGGCCATTAATGTGGTAGTTTCCCGTTGCTTTTCGCATTAATTTTTATATAGATGACGAATATTTTTTTTTGATAAAATTAAAAAAATAGGGAGGACTGTGCGGTTTAAGATATGATCACATGGGAGCGAAAACGTTGACGGTCTTGGAACCAACATGTCCAGAAAATAAATCTGAGAAGAACTCCACACATAGTTCTGCATGTAATTGCAGATGGACAGCGTCCACCAGAAGGTCGCCAAAACAACGGAGAAATAACTGAGTTCAGAATCACAGGAGGAGAATCCTGTATTGACAGACTTTTAAATCTATGTAGGCAGTGCACAATGGTGTTCTTCTACCGACCCTCAGGTATGGAAGCGAAGCATGGAACTGGCAAAAGAAGGATGAAAGTAGAATAAATGCAGTAGAAATCTTAGACGAATGTGTGGATACTATGTGTATGATAGAGTGTCGAATGAAAATATAAGAAGTGAATGCGGTGCGAATGATGGTGTCATGTCAACAAAATATTGAAAGCATCATTAAGATGGTTTGGACATATGGAAAGAATGAATGGTAAAAAAATTATATGTTAATGATGTAAATGGAACCAGAAATAGAGGAAGACCGAGGAAAACGTGGCACGATCAAATAAATCAAATATTGAATGTTGGCCATGTGAGGAGTCAGAGAAATCGACGCGCGTGCATGACACGATGTATGAATGTTGAGGAAGCGAGAGAAATATGTCAGGAAAGAAAAGTGTGGCAGTCCATTATTTCTGCCTACCCCTTCGGGGAGATGCCGTGATGGTTAGTTAGTTAGTTAGTTTTTAAATCTACATCAAATTGAAGAAAAAGACAAATATATTAATTTATTGGCGTCACGTCAGTAAAACATCGGGGAAATTTCGAGAAAATTTCGTCACAAAAGTTCGTCCTTGATCTCATAACTAAGTAAAACATATTGATCGTTCCTGAGAGCCCTCAGGTACTCAATGCGAGAGTACCTTGGTAATATATTACCAATATTTCCCTCCGAAATTATTCTCCAATCTTTTATAAAAAATGTGGAGATTTTATTCATTGGAAAATTATGGATATGAGAGAAAGATTTTTATATTGGCTTTGAGTATGTTTGTAAATGATAATATATAAGAAATACTAAGAATCATGTTTTTATTTATTGTTTCTTGAACAATCGTCTAAACAAGAAATATGAAAATATTATTCAATAAATCCGTAAGAAAAAGTTATGGTGAATTTAGAAAAAAATAATATAATACTTTATATTGAATGTTTGACACGAAAACGTTATATAAACGAATATATTTTTTTCAAAATAAACTAACTAACTAACCATCACGCCGTCTCCCCAAAGGGGTAGGTAGAAAGAATGGACTGCCACACTTTTCTTTCCTGACATATTTCTCTCGCTTCCTCAACATTCATACATCGTGTCATGCACGCGCGTCGATTTCTCTGACTCCTTACATGGCCGACATTCAATATTTGATTTATTTGATCGTGCCACGTTTTCCTACGTCTTCCTCTATTTCTGGTTCCATTTACATCATTGACATATATTTTTTTTACCATTCTTTCTTCATTCATTTTTTCCATATGTCCAAACCATCTTAATGATCCTTTCATTATTTTGTTCATGACACCATCATTCACACCATCACTATCAAAATAAAAATGTTATTAATTTGATTTGTCCTATTTTGTATTTTTTTGCTCGACTTTGTGTGTTTTGAAAATTCAAACATTTATCTTTAAATTTACAAAATGAAATAGAAAAAGTTCACCTCTTATATCTTATCTCTGACTGGCCGATACCTCTTAGATACCTAGATCAACAAAGAAACCAAAAATATATGTCAGTTTTTAATAGTGACTCCGAAATAGAACTCCCACGCGCTAATCAAATATACGTTTTTGTATTTTCCTTCTAATCTGTATTTTTTCTGTTTTTTTTTAAATGTCGCTAATTCCATCAAATTTTCTTTTATTAAAAGAAAGCGATAAGTACAACCTTAAATAGAGTATATATTTTACTAATTTAACTTACTATCAAATATAACAAATCATCACGCCGTCTCGCTGAAGGGGTAGGCGAAAAAATGGACATTAATTTTTCTTTCCTGACGTATTTATCTCACTTCCTAAACATTCATACATCGTGTCATGCACGCACTTCTATTTTCCCGATTCCTCTCGTGGCTGACATTCAATATTTGATTGATTTGATCGTGCCACGTTTTCCTCGGTCTTCATCTATTTTTATTATAGTGTCATTTACAATGTATACACTCAAAATTTTGTATTTGTAATATTCAAACATCTAGACATTTCAATTAAAAAACAATGATAAAAATAGTAATAATTGTTTCTTCAAAAATTATGTAAAATTCCACATCGCGCTGTTTTCTAGAAGTTTCATTACATTTTTTTGTTTGCTAAGTCATTATGAATTTAAATGGTATCTTTTCCTAATTTATTAGCAAGGTGAAACATGTCATTCGCATAAATAATAATAGAAACTTTAGAAAAGCGCGTTTTTATTCGTATTATTTAGAATTTTTTAAATTATGTTCGTGGGATAAAACTATTCTTTACTAACTGGTACGAATTTATTAACATTTTTGTATTTTTTGATGCCCAGATTTCACCTACGTAAACCAACTCAATTAAAGTGACAAACATAACCGTGAGATCACATTACCCGAAAAATGAACGTAAACATGATAATCTTTGAGAGAAGTTCTCGTTTATTTTTCCCTTGAAAGCGATTTTCAGAAAAAGTTCATTAATATTGTTTACAATGTCAGAGGGAAGTTTTATCCGTTTCGTACGAGGTTAAGGAGATTACCGCCCATAATCTGACGTACGTAGAGGGCTCATATTGCGGCAAGTAAAGATAATATGTATAGGTATATCCGAGAATCTGCGATTAACTTCAAGACTTGAAATGAAACTTTCGAGAGAGAAATATAAACATACCTATTCAGGAAATAATCTTTCAAATAAAATTTGCCGTTTTTTTCGTATTCAGAACTTTGCTAAAAATGAACTATCAAATACAAAAACATAGATATTTTTTCATACTTTTAAATGAAGTGCTTAATTTGTGGTGTAGCATTATTAAAAATAATTCAATAAACACTTTATATAATGTTTTTACACAACTTTACATGTTTAATCTAACCAACCAGGGTAACGTCAGGGTTACAAAAACTTTCAAATTGATAAATAAAAATTGTGTTCAAGTAGAGATTTTGGCAGATGTCAAAAGCGTATTTTAGAAATTTGTTACGAAGAAAGTTTAAATTATTTGAATTATTTCATCAAGCTCCAACGGGGAGCGATACCGAATAGTTCGTTAAAACAAATAAAGTGGTAATCCAAAAATATTTAAGTATTTGTAAATAATTTATTGTTTCTTGAAAAATGATGTAAAACTCTATTTTAAATAATTTATATAAATGAAAACTTCTGTCTTCTAGGAATTTTATTGAATTTTATATGGAATTACATGTTTCGCCCTTCTAAGGCATTATCAAATTATTGTACAAAATGAAACTTAAATTGATAAAAACGAACTTCTACCAAGAAATTCCAATTATTATCAAAATAGTCATTCAAAATATTAATTATTATCAAATGTCATTCCATATAAAATTTAATAAAACTCCTAGATGATAGACGTTTTCATTATACTATTGCTTATAATTTATTTTTAATATATTTATTTAATAGCACAACAGTACATACATGCATATATCTTTAACGTAATTAATAGCAGTTGTTTTTCAAATCAACTTTTTTTTATGTACGAACCACTTGACGTTTTTTTATTTTGACCTCAGTCATTAAGAATTTTAAAACATAGAGATCCCCAATTTTTTTAAGTAATGTAAATATGTTTTCAAAAGGTTTAATCATTACAAAATTTACAAGCAAAAGTTCATAAATATTTCTTATCAATTAGAAATGAAAACAGACTTCCGCAATTGCGTATATTTAATAGAATATAAATTAACTATTCATAATAGTATTCAAAATCAATTAAAATATTGATTTATATTCTAGATCCACAGTCAAAGAACTCTCATGTGTGGGAGTTTTTAGCTGTTATTTGTTTATAATTCCATATAAGCTCTGAAGTTAGTTAATCCCTGTATTGCTGGATTTGCAGCGCAAAAAATAGTTTCGAACTGCGGCAGACTACATTTGCAGCTCATATCTGAATGACTCTGATTAACCCTTTTACGTGTATGTATTATTATGGACTTTTTTAAAACTTTTTTTATGCATGTAATATTCATCGGGACTATCTTTCTGAACTGTAAATGTAGTCAGCCGTAGTTCATGATCATTTTTTGTATACTGCTAATGAAGCCAGCTGTACAATGGGGGTTAATTACTATGACGGAAAATGATTAAATCGACGACTTAACCCGCGTCTCTGTGTCAGGAGATTTGGCGTTATTATCCCACACTAGTATTTAATCTAATTATTATTTAATTAAAATCAAATATTATTATAAATCCAGATTTATAAATTAACATCTAAAAAATGAACATTATAATACCGGTTGTATGTTTTAATCAAATAAAAAAAAGCGTTTTATAACAATAAAACAAATGACAAAATACGTAAGTTTAAGCATAAAAAAAATACCATCAGATTACCTAACCTTACAAAGAGTGAACAGTTTGAATTTGGAAGATTCGTTTTGTTATAAGTATACCAAAGTATATAAGATCTTAAGATAAGTAATATGGCTGCCGAAACTAAAAGCAAACGAGGGATTTTCACCTCTCGCAGCTGTGTTGACAACTGATACTGAAATATGATATTCCGTTAAAGGCCGTCAATCGATATCTCTTTGGATGGAGGTGGCAGAAGATGAAAAAGAGCCCTAACACGTGATGTGAATACAGCTCAATTTAGTATATTCAGTCTATCCCTTGAAAATAAGTATTGATATCTTCGTAATAATAATTTTGTCAGTACTGAAAGCATATTGATTAAACATTTGGAATATAAAAATACAACATTTTTTGTAAAAGATCAATAAATACACCAAGTTTCAAGAAATAAACATCAAAACTAATAAAACGTCTGTTTTCTAGAAATTCCATTATAATTTATGGGAATGACACATTTCGCCTTTCTTGGGCATTATCAAATAAAAGACATTTGATAATGCCTTAGAAAGGCAAAACAAGCATTCCCATAAATTATAATTAAACTTCTAGAAAACCGACGTTTTAATTCGTATTATTTTTTTAATATGGAATTTTACATCTTTGTTCAAGAAACAATAACCTAGAAAGAAATCACTGTAATGCAAACTTAATATATTATTGGTACCAAGACTTGTAGAACTTCCTTACTATTAGCGATTAAAACAGCTTCGTCTGCATATATACGATAGTATAATAGCAAACAACTCATTGATTCATAGTTTATTTTTGCATAAATGTTTACACCTTATTGTTATTTTAAACATAAACATATTTCGCCTCTTTGCAAGAATAACGTGTTATCTGAAAAATGAAAAAATTGAAAAATGAAACAAGATACCCGTGTGAAAGAGACAACGTGACAACACAATATACCACTGTTGTGTTTTCTCCTTCCCTCATGAATTCTCTGTTTTTCACTTTAAAAATACCATGTTTTTGTAGAAAATAGAGTTGAACACGGCGGATTTCATTTTTGTCACGTTATTCTTGCAAAGAGGCGATTTATAGAATTATAATCACCACGGAGATATCACACAAATCTGCTTGATACATCTTTGGTATCAAACCAAGTGTGGCAGTCCATTATTTCTGCCTACCCCTTCGAGGAGATGGCATAATGGTTAATTAGTTATCAAGATGTTAAAGTCCCATTCGATCTGACACATACTGTGATTCTTTCATAAAGGGATGCAACCGCTCTCTCCAGCTTTATGCTCACTCCATACTCCGGCAAGTCCTTTCAAAGAAACACCAAGTCACAAAAAGGGCTAGAACTTGCTTCCAAGTAGCATGACATTACAAACAAAGATTTTTAAGAGTTGTGGCATCTGTGGCCAATTTTACATTATAAACTATACAAACTTACACTTAAAATATTTTTGCTTGTAATATAAATTTTTTATTACAAACATAATTTTTCCGAAATATACATATGTTTCAATAATTTTAATGTATGAAGTATGTTAGTGCTAGGGGCGATGATTCAATACTGTTTTTATCTGAATGAACAGATTAATAAGTTCAACCGCATATATTAATCAGTCTACCAGTGTCAGTGAAGATTCCAAAATATTGAACTTGTGGAAGAAATTAAAATATACATTACGATATATAACAAAAATGTAAAAAAAAAATGCAATTTCTTACCAAAACAGTGTTTTTTTAAATAATATGTCAACGTGTTTCTCGTACTTACCTAGAACAATAAGAAAACAACATAATTAATAACATTTCAAATGTTTTCCATAAAACGTAATATATGTGTGTATATATGATATAGTAATTTACTGATGGCAAGACAAATAATGTAATTACCATAATACAAAATAGAGACATCTAGAAAACAGGCATTTTCATTCATATTCATTATTTCATATGGAGTTTCCCAACTGGCAGAAGAAGGATGAGAGCAGAATAAATGCTGTAGTGATAAGGTCCCTAAGACGTATGTGTGGTAGAACGATGAACTTAAATGCTGATATTAGAAAGGAATGTAGAGCGGCAGAAGGTATTATGATCAAAATTATGAAAGGATCGCTGCGTTGGTTCGGACATATGGAGCGCATGCGTGAAGAAAGAAGGGTTAAAAAGGATACGTTAAAGATGTTCAGGAATTGCGGAGTCGAGGAAGACCGAGGAAAATATGACATGACCAAATTAATCAAATTTTAAAGGTTACTCATGTTAGAAACCGGAAGAATCGACGTGTGTGTATGATTCGCTGTATGAATGAGGATGAAGCTATAGAGGTATGTCAGAATACAGTAGTATGACGATCCATTCTCTCTGCTTACCCGTGCGGTAAGACGGCGTGATGGTTTGTTGTTGTTGTTGAGTTTTCCATCATGGTTCAAGAAATAAGAAATATATAAACGAGTGTTATAACATATCATACATGATTTAATATTAAAATGCATTCGCTTATTTCTCAAGTAAAAATAATATTTTATTTCGCGGTGCGTTGCCACCGTGTATTGGAATAAGCAGAGGGTGGGGGTGGCAAAAGAATCTCGTGAAGAGAAAATATTATTTTATGTTATGTGAAGCGAACATATCAGCGACACTCCACTCTTGTTCACGAAGCACTGAAGCAAAGTGCATTTATTGAAAGCGATTCAATTTCCAATCATTCCACTCGATAGATATTCATGAAATTTTATACAATAAACTTGATTTCACGATATGTTTCAATATTTCTGTTTTGTTATCGTGTTTTACAAGTGTATAATCCAACGTGTTCTTATATGTATGAAAATATCAATACACTTATTTACCATATGCAACAAAACACCCTGTCATTTTTGAAAAAAAAAATCTTTTTGCCAAAAATTTAAATTTTATTGTAATCTATTACAAAATAATAACACATGTTTTGCTTATCTGCTTAAGTTTTCTTCTTATTTCTATAAAATCATTGAAAATAGTAAGAAGAAAAAAATACTATTCAACCTGCAGTATTTTGGCAAAATGGTGTAAATACGAGAATAATAGAAATAATTAATTCTCCTGAAGACTATCTGCATAAACCGCTCAAAACTGTTATAGAAAAATAAAAACGAAATGAAAATGATGTATAATATGCTTTAATATTGTGAACGGAACTAAAAAAAGCCTTAAAACCCGCGAAAAAGTCTTTGATAGAGATGGGAATCTTTGATAGTGATGGGAATCAATCACCGATTTCGTAATTAAAGTGTCTTTTAATTCGAAATGTGCTTTTGTAATTAAGATACAGCCAATAAAACCGGTTGTTTTACAAATTGCGTTTGATAGAAATATGTTTAATACGTGTCATTTATCAAGAACCTACTTTTTTTATTCATGAATATTCAAATTAAGTAAACATTTCTTTCGGAAGCAGCGTATATTATCATTAAATACGTTCGTTTAGTTATAAATAATTAGAAGGGTGGATACAGACAGATAAATTTCAATATATTCTTACGCTTTGCAATCGCAGATAGATATGGAAGCAAATTCAAGCATTTCAATATCCTGTGAAAATTTTCCTGTTCTGAACTAAATTGAAATTGCGCAATATTTAGTTGGTGTTCTGGAAAATAGTTTTCCATTCCAAGGCAAATAATAAGCAGATCCTTCTGTGTACTGTGGAGCTATCGGTTCTCGCAGGACTCGTTCTATTGTGCTTCCCGGAGCACGACTGTTTGCATATTGCATTCTAAATTTAAAATAAAACTGTGTTCTCGAAAAGTTTCGTCCTCGCATAACAATTGCCAAGTTCTTTCCGCAGAACCACATATACAATATACGAGTATACTTATGCCCGCATTCACATTCGTTTCGTATACTATCGTACCCAATGCAATGTACGTTACGTCACGAGGACAATTCTTCACAAATTATTAAAAATGTGCATTCTTTCTTACGAAACACCTAATTTTATGTATGATATTTTTATAAACAATTTAAACATTTTGTTACAACACCACTTTTTTATTTATACTAATTAATCTACCAGTTGTATGGTTTCGTTCATAGAAGAGCTCTATTAGAAAATAAAAACCAAAATTATAAATTAAAATAATATCTGCATTTTTTTATCACGTCCACACATTCGTGGTGCAAAGGATCTCAAGATTTGTTGTACACCTGACTATATTTTTTTTGAAGTTTTATGACGTTTAACGGCTCACATTACTCTAAGGGAATCTCGCCGACTCAACTTCAAGCAGGTATATTTTTTTTTCTCCTCTTAAAAACTTGGTTTACTTTACAATCGTAATCAGTAATAAGTTTTACCTTTTGATGTAAATCTTTTTTTCACACACGTTATAAATTTCACCATTAACAATACTAAATATAAGGTGATTTTTTTTGAGGTTTGCTTTTTAAACTAACAACATTGTTTCTACAGACTGTTAATTTGACAGTTAACAGTTGATTAGCAATTAATACGTTTTGCCATTTTACCATGAATAGATTGACGTCAGAACAACGCTTGCAAATTGTGCATTTTTTTTTTGAAAATCATGGTTCGGTTTGCCAAACTTATCGTGCACGACGTCCATTTTACAGTCGACATAATCGTCCATCCGAGCAAGTCATTCGGAAGACCATGAATCGTTTTCGCACCACGTACACTCTAGTGGATAAAACGCATGCACAAAGATGACAATTGTCGAAAATTGGACTTCACGACTGCGCTTCATTCGAGCTAGCCGTAGCGCGCATATGCCCGAAATCATATTTAAACAATAATGGTAAAAAAATATTTATTAAATAAAACTAATATAGACATTAACATTATTTTAATATGTATTTTATTATAATTTTGAAAATGTATTATATACCTCTTAAAAAACACTCTATAGTTCTCCTTTTGTTTTCGACACTACTATCAAACAACAATAATCAGAACAAAATAATCTAGAAACGTTCTCGGCTATGCTTTCGGAGAGAATCGAAGTATTCCTCTCTTGCTCTCTTGTATTAAAAATATTCTGTTACTCTTTCTTGACTACTTTAGATTTTTTTCCTATTTATATTATGATAGTAGAAAGACGGATACGTTGCATAAATAATCGCTCGTAGAATGGTTTAAATAATGTTTGAGAGATAGTTAAAAGAGACCGGTGCAATTAATAAGAAGAAAAATCACTCGGACTCAACTTATCAGGGGCAATAAATGGTGCGTTAAGTTTCATGCTGGGGATGAAGGGAGGTCCGGCGGCGTGTGGGAGGCAAGGTAGGGAGGACGTCTCAGGGCGGCCAGTCGTGACGCCCATTAGGGGTTGATTTACTCCAACACCCCGGCGATTTCTCTGCCAGCTTGGAACTCATTATCTCACAATTAATTTATTTTACAGTATGTTCAGTAGTTTATATTTTTTTATCGAATTAAAATAACGGAAAGAATTATCAAAATATTATTGATATTCTTCTTCCTTCTCAGTTGTATTCATCGTGATTGAAAGTCTTGTCCATCTTATAAACGATTGACCATGGCACTCCATGCGTCCTTGTCATCCTTAGTCTCCAGGCTGCAGCTAATCAGAGAACAGTCAGATCCCTGATTTGATCGGACTAGCGGCTAGGTAGTTGTTCTTGTGGTCACCTTCTCTCCAATTTGCCCATGATGATGAGCTTTTAAAAGTTGTCGTGATCTCTCTGAAATATTCTAGACACATGCGTCTAAAATATTTCAACACTCTCTAGGAGCACATCCGCGAGAGCCTTGCCTTGATACCAAGCTGGTCAATGATTGACTGGCTTGCTCGTCTTATCGTCCATTACTGATATAGCCTTAATAAAAAATGTTTTTAATCATCTGCAATGATGTAAAACTCAATATTAAATAATTATTACAAATAATAATGACAGTTTTCCAGAAAATTATTAAATTTTACTGAAATGACAACAACAGCGCGCTTGATACTCGCTACATTTCATAATGCATTGATAATACATAATGATCAGCAAGTCAAAACATGTCATTCCTTTAAATGATACCTAATCCGTTTTTATTAGAATTTTACTTAATAACGAATTTTATCATAGACCTTTTCAACCAATCAGGTGTTACAAACAGCAGCAGTAAAACAATTTTTACAGTGACGAGTCATAATAGTAACATACTCGTACATTCGTATTTTAAAAAGTGGAATTAGAGCGTGTACAAGTATTACAGTGACGAGTCATAATAGTATAACATACACTCGTATTTTAAAAGTGGAATTACAGTGTGTACAATTTTTACAGTGACGAGTCATAAAAGTATAACATACACTCGTATTTTAAAAAGTGGAATTACAGTGTGTACAAGTTTTAAAGTGACAAGTCATAATAGTAACATACACTCGTATTTTAAAAAGTGGAAATTATATAATAATAAATATAATAATAATTATTGTAACCCGTGATATCTACCCTTAATGTAATAATGGTAATAATTATCTATCCTTTAAAATCTTGGTTCACTGTACAATCGTTAACAGTTATAACTTTTAACTATTAATGAAAATCTTTTTTTTTCACACTTTTTCAAAATTTCCCAATAAACAACACTAAAGTGTTATTCTTTTATTTCCTACACTACTCTAATATTCTCAAAATAATTCAGAAACGTTATCGGGTATGCGCATCGTATGAGAATGGAAGTATTCCTATCTCGCTATCTTGTATTCAAAATATTCTCGTACTCTTTCTTGCTGATATCCGGGTTTTTGCCTATTTACATACTAACTAACAAACCATTACGCCGTCTCTCCGAAGGGGTAGGCAAAAGGAATGGACTCCCACACTTTTCTTTCCTGACTTTCCTGACTCACATAGCCGACATTCAATATTTGATTTATTTGATCGTGCCACGTTTTCCTCGATCTTCCTCTATTCTGGTTCTATTTACATCGTTAACGTATAATTTTAATACCATTCTTTCTTCATTCATTCTTTCCATATGTCCAAACCATCTTAATGATCCTTTTATTATTTTGTTTATAACACCATAATTCGCATCGCATTCACTTCTTAAATTTTCATTTGACACTCTATCATACACAGAGTATCCACCCATTCGTCTAAGAGATCTCATTTCTACAATATATTATGATATTAAAACTGAAATTCCGAAAGCTAGTTATAAGAAAACAGTGAGATTCAAACGTTCAATAAACACTGCTTTTATCGGTCGTCAAGTGGCACTTCCTTGCGGGGATTAATATTTCGCCAGACCAGGGGCGGGGAGTGAACTTGCAAAGAACTGGCCTAGCAGCCAGTGGACGAACTGTGGACGTCCAGTGGACGGGTAGTCGTTAGGTTATATTTATGTGAAGGTGAGGTTTATCTAAAGGGGCGCGATAAAGAAAGGAGAAATTGCGCATTATACTACAACCATGATGTACGGCCGAGGATCAGTCAAGCGCAAAATGGTTAGGAAAACAATAGATAAATGCGGGTCTTTTGCTTCGCACAGACGATTTCACACTATCCACATATCAACAGAGCGTGCTATTTTTATAAATATACGCTATATAAGAAAACATGTATCATGTTACAAACCGAAAAAGGTGGGAATATTTTTACTCACGAAATACACAAACATCATACATGTAATTTATTTTTTTTTCTTTATTCTTATGTATACTTAAACAAAATATTACTGTTAAAATTTAAAACACTATTATAATACTGAGTGTCGCGACAGCTGTTTCGCCAACCGATGCTGGCATCTTCAGGTGTTACAATTAACTAAAGTTACCAATGAAAAGATTTACTATTTATAGGGCAAAAATAAACTAAATAACTACAATAAACTAAAGTTCTAAATAAAGTCACTCTCAGTGAATAAAAAGAAATTGTGATATTATAACAGTGTTTTAAATTTTAACAGTAATAATGTTGAAGTATCATAGTGTTTCGGCCAAAACAATGGACTATTAAACAAAATACCTAAACAACAATTTAAGGGGTGATTAATAGGAATGAAAAAGTTTTCTAAAGTTTTATTATACTTTAGGGAATGACATGTTTCACCTTACTTGGGCATTTTCAAATGTCTATTCACATACAAAATAATAAAAATTATAGAAAACGGAGGTTTTCATTCGTATTCATAATTAAATATAGAGTTTTATATACTTTTCTAAGAAACAATAAATTTGTTTCAGGAGTAAATTATGATTTTTCAAATTTCTTTGGATCTTGGTTTTGTCAATAGAGCATGTTATTTTCTTAGTAGCCGTTTTAGAATTCGTTGCAGACTCCATTTTGTTGAAGATGGAATCTTCAACTATCTCCTGGACATAACCAGGACACCGAAAATTACATAATACATCCATCAAGGGTGATAACGCACGTAATATGTTTCATATAAATTTATTTAATAATTATTGTTGTATAATACAAGAAAGTCAAAAGTACGATTGAACATCAGAATATCAGGCGAAACACGTTAGTATTTTGTATTATAATATAATGTAATAAAACTTCCAGAAATTCCACATTTTATATAATATCAAACAAACAAACCATCACGCCATTTTCTCGGTAGAGAGAATAGACCGCGACATTACTCTATCCTGAAAAACTTTCTAGATTCCTCCTCATTCATACAGCGAGTCATACAGGCACGTCGATTCATCCGACTTGATAAACCTAGTCTGCTATGTTTTCATTTTCTTTTTCATTCATTTTCATCCATGCGTTCCATATCAGTATCAAATTTTTATTCATAATCCACCGCTCTACATTCGTTTTTGATATCAGCATTTGAAATTCATTCATACATCTTTTCAAGAACACATATATCTAAGGTATCTCATCTCTACCGCATTTATTCTGCTCTCAACATTCTTCTGCCGGTTCCATGCTTCAATTCCATACACAAGGGTTAGAAACATACAATTTTTTACCACACATATGTCTAAGAGTTTGCTTGGTTGTTGTTGTTATATAAACTAAATAAAGCATTGAATAATCACGATGCTAATGATAAAGTTAATGAAGTTTTTTTGTTGGATTGAGAGGATTCCTTTAGATCATTTTTGAAAGAATTTAAAAAGGCCGCATCGTCCTCGCTTTCCTTATAAGTAGAACATTTTGCTCCCACTTGGAAGCTCCCTATTTCAGTGTTAAGGGTACTTTAGCAGAAAGGAAACGATATTTCCATACAAATTATTTTAAGGTCTCCCATAAAAAAACACAAGTGGTTCTTATTAAAAGGTAAAATTGTGAAAGCCTTGTCGTTTTCAATAAAAGGTTCATAATTTAACGGATTGCAATTTAAAAAGAAAAAAAAAACTTCGACTCCTTCTATAAAAGTACGTAGATATTTCATATTTCAATATTATTAAAAAAATATATAGATAATTAGTATTTTTTTCGATTATTGATTTGTTTCGAATAATTAATGAACAAAATAATTATTATAGAAGAAATGATTTAATATTATCACCATGCAAAATATTATCACCATGATTACTAACTTCCTAATTTACTATCACGTCGTCTCCCCGAAAGCGTAGGCAGAAATAAAAGGTTGCTTTTTTTCTTCCCTGGCATACTTCTCTCGATTACTCAACATTCATAAATCGTTTCATGCACGCACGTCGATTTCTCCGACTCCACACGCGGCTGATCGCATCGTGCCACGTTTTCCTTTATTTCCATTTCCGTTTATGTCGTACACATAAACTTTATTAATATTTTTTATTCATTCATTCATTCTTTGTGTCTTATTTTAATATAAATACAAAACTCAAAATATGAATGTCGAATATTAAAATATTTTCGTAGTAGTTTATACTTAAATAAACAGCAGAATATTAATTTTTATAATAATGTTAAAATTTAATGTACGAAAATATGTAAATTGTTTTATTTCACTTATTCTTCTAGTTTCGTACGATGACCCAGCAGCCCTTTATAACCAGCACCGTGAGAGCCGGTCGCTTAGCATGGATTGGGCACGTATGCCGAGTCGAAGAGACCAGAGCAATCAAGATCTTGTACGCGTCTAGACCGACTGGAGTAAGACCTCTGGGAAGGCCTAGACCGCGCCTAATGAACAATGTTATAGCTGATCTGGCTAGGTTGGGCGAATCGGACTGCTGGGAGCAAAAGGCGCAGGATCGAGAAGCTTTGGCCAAATATCATCAAGGAGGCTAAAACTCTTCAAGGGTTGTATGGCCATAGGAAATAAGTAATAAGTAGTATTATTCCAGTTTCGACGGATTTTAGCAGTTTGGTTTCAACTTCAACTCTATTTACTGTCATCTACCAGAAACGTATTGTTTCCTTTAAATGGAAGCTGTTGCGGCCCACGAAGCCGGCTTTTTTTACTGTTCTGTAGAAGCGGGAAGGCAATGCTCCATTTGGTACTGAGAATCTGGATGTCTTCCCCAATGTGGAACCCTGCCTGGAGCCTACTCTAGACGAGGTGATGTTGCTTAATAACCGCTCTTTATGAACCTTTCAAATGTTTTTTTTTTGTTGTGTGGTGGTAGTTTTTTATGTTACGAACGTTTTTATTCTACGTTCGAATATATAATAATATTAATCAAACTCAAGAAATAATATTAAAGAAAGTATATATAAACGACTTAAATGAAACTAGAAAAAGCGGAAAACGTGTCACGGTAAAATTAATCAATATTAAATATCGGCTACGTGACGAGTCGAAGAAATCAACGTGCGTACATGACACGATGTAAGAAGCTCTTTCAGCTGATAATCATGGGCAAGAGGGGCGGCGGAGAGTTGGCAGAAGGGAATTCTCCTGGCTGCAAAATATAATGTATTGGACAGGAACGAAGAGAGTTGAGAACATGTTCCAAGTAGCACCGGACGAAGATGCTTTCGCTGCAGTGATCGCAGTGAAAGCAGAAAAGGACAGTGTGACGTTCCGTTATTTCTGCTGATCCCTTCAGAGGGAGCTGAAGGTTACTTTTTTTCATGTTCATGAGCGATCATTGTTGATCAGATTGTTTTATCTACCGGCCGCCAGAACCAACTTGCCTCTGGTGACACCGGTGGGAAGAGCAATTACGAAAGTAATTGCTGAACGTGGTCTCCTTGGAGATCGACGTCTTTCATATTAGTGAAAGTAAGTTCAGAAGGCAAATACTCTTAATTCTGGAGAGTATCCTGTCTTCCTAATGTCCAACCATCTCTCATGCACAATAATTATTTTACTTGTTCTCAATAGATGCCTTAAAAATTAATTTTGTAATGTCTATTGATGAAATAAACTGATTTGATCATGACTTTGGTTGCCAATAAACGAATTCTTAATAAAACCCACTATCGAATACTTCGAAATATCATCATCTTAAGAGGTTTAGAATGACGATACGTTTTTGTACGTAGAGTGTACCAGAGAGCTCAAATCCATGACACAATACAACACAGAAGTATAATTCCACCTTAAGGCTTAGATCCTACAAAAAACAGTTGACTCGCGCCCCTGAATGCTCGGCCTCCGGCCCTAGTGATGTCTATTAGTAATGTTGAGACCGGCAGGACGTGGTGGGACTCGTAATAGCCCCCTTTTTTTCTTAAAATAAAAACCTAGCTTGCAACAGCGGTAGCCCATAATTATTATAAATGTCACACTGATTTAAGCTAATAGGAAAATATACGAAAAACAGAGTAACTTAATAATTTGGAACTTCTATAAATGAATCACAATTAATATTATATTTTCCAGAACATTAATAAAATATGTTACACTAAATGTTTTATTGTTTCTAATAATGATATTCTTATCTTATAATGCACTAGCAAAGCAAAGTATTTCACGCTCATAAATATTATAGAAAACGGACTTTTACATTAAAATTAAATATTCAATATAGAGTTTTATGAAATGAAATGAAGACACTGAGGACTATAGCAGGCAAGACACTGAGAGATCGCGTGAGGAACACTAGAATTAGAGAGATACGTCAGGTTAAGGATATTATAAGATGAAACAGACAGTGAAGAAGGGACTGGTACGGTCATGTTCAAAGAATGGACACCACCAGACTCCCCTTTATTGCATTGCAGAACCAACCTCATAGGACTCGTCCTCGTGGAAGACCTCCTAAAATATGGAATGACAGCTGGGAATCTACCTCACAGGAGGAGCAACACTCTGTAGAACAGACCACATAGGTCTACAATAAGAAAGAAGAAGAAGAGTTTTATATAATTGTTCAAGAAATAATAAAAAAATTAAACCGTTTTTCCGAAAGAAATAGCAGCGAGGCTAAAGAGTTTCACTGTAAAATCTTAAAATACTTCTCTAGCATTCTCAATATTTATACATTGTCACAAGTAATCATGTCCATTTATATGACTTTTTTTAGTTTTTTTCGTTGCTCCATTCATTTTTTCTGGCGTAGACTTTTATTATAAATTTAATATTTACGCGAGTCCAAACCATTTTATTCGTTGCATCGATATATAATTCAGAGATTTATTTTATTTCATTGCTCGGATAGTACTGTCACCTAAAAGAAGACCCCACAGCCACGTTGCAAAATCATGCTCTTCTGTGGTTACTAAGAAGATAGGAAAAGGAAAAATCCAACAACACCTGACTGACGAATGCCCAAAAGGACAAGAAGACTCTAGGTCTTAAATAAGAAGATGCCATTCACGCCAAATGATTAAAACAGACGGCCCCGAGAACGGAAAGAGATGAGGGGAAAGAAGAATAAAGTTTTATCGGTTTTCGAAGTTACAACAATTATAAAAATATTTAAATATTGAATCAATTGAATCGAATGAATTAAACTTTTAAATATATTAAGAATGCTCATTTTTGAATTAACGTAATTTATGTTTGTTGGAAGCCCGGACCACCGCTGGGTTACGGGGACTTATACATACATCACGTGAACCTATTTTCTACGTGATGAGTGTGTGGAATGTCCTTTTCCGAGGGAAAATAAAAGGACAATGGCTTGTGTTTCCTTAAGTTTATTGACACTTGAGCTAACGTAAACGTTAAACGCTATATAATTGGGATATCTGATTACATTTGAAAAACATTTATACGGAAATTCAAACATTCGTATCTATCATTTCATATACATATTAGTGTGATTTTTTTATTCACAAGTCTACGATAGCGTTATAACGATAGATTTCACGACATATTAAATAATTTAGTTTTAAAAAAATATTCAATATCTTTTTTGTAAAATCATAAAAAACTAACCAACTAACTAACCATCACGCCGTCTCCCCGAAGGGGTAGGCAGAAAGAATAGACTGCCACACTTTTCTTTCCTGACATATTTCTCTCGTTTCCTCAACATTCATACATCGTGTCATGCACGCGCGTCGATTTCTCTGACTACTCACATGGCCGACATTCAATATTTGATTTATTTGATCGTGCCACGTTTTCCTCGGTCTTCATCTATTTCTGACTCCATTTACATCGTTACCATATACTTTTTTTACCCTTTTTTCTTCATTCATTCTTTACATATGTCCAAACCATCTTAATGATCCTTTCATTATTTTGTTCATAACCATCATTCGCACCGCATTCCTTAAAATCATAATATGGATAAATTGTATAAATGACTTAGTAATGAGATGACTTAGTAATATGAATAATAGTTTTTTCCGCATATTCGAAGATATAAAGTTAAAACGTAAGGCAGTCCCATTAATGTCCCATTAGCAAAATTAATGAAAGGTCTCTAAGACGGTTTAGACTTGTGTATGTAAATAACAAATGAGGGAAGAATGGTAAAAAAGTTATATACGAGCAGAGTAAATTATAAAATGTTGTTGAAGGAAGTCGAGATAAATATGGCAAGACCATATGAATTAATTAATAAAAAAGAATAGTCAGGATGCATAATACAGAGGGAGCTCTAAAGGCAATGTCATTATATAAGAGTGCGACAGTTCATGCTCTCTGCCTACTCTTTAAAGAAATAGTGTAATGGTTAGTTTGTAAAATAATATGCATATATTTAGCTTGGAAAATAAAGCGTATAGTAAAGATATCATGCATAACTTCACAAATGATTAAAAAAATTACATACGAGTATGTTATACAAATTACGAAAATATTTATAGATCTTCTGCTTAATGCTTAAAATACAATCTTTATATATGGCGTTAGTGTGTAGATTGAAAAACTACCATGTAAAAAGTGGTGTTACAGATTAACATATATACAACTTCCAAAAATTTGTCAGACATGGTGGTCATAACAAAAAAGGTGGAATGGGGAATGTTGTATTACATAAAGCGTGCGCTTAACCCAACCAACGACAGGTCATAAGTCCTGTTAACACCTCGATCAACCATATTCTGTTTCCAATTCGCATCTTCGTCTCTATTAAGATACAATTAATTCTTGAAAATAATTATGTTATAAGATGATATTTGTAGTAAAGATATCATGCATAACTTCACATATGATAAAAAAAAAATTACATATGCCATACAAATTATGAATGGAAGCGAAGCATGGAACTGGAAAAATAAGGATGAAAGTAGAATAAATGCAGTAGAAATGAGATATCTTAGACGAATGTGTGGATATTCTGGGTATGATAGAGTGTCGAATGAAAATATAAGAAGTGAATGCGGTGTGAATGATGGTGTTATGAACAAAATAATGAAAGGATCATAAAGATGGTTTGGACACATGGAAAAAAATGAATGAAGAAAGAATAGTAAAAAAACTATATGTTAACGTTGTAAATGGAACCAGAAATAGAGGAAGACCGAGGAAAACGTAGCACGATCAAATAAATCAAATATTGAATGTCGGCCATGTGAGGAATCAGAGAAATTGACGCGCGTGCGTGACACGATGTATGAATGTTGAGGAAGCGAGAGAAATATGTTAGGAAGGAACAGTGTGGCAGTCTATTATTTCTGCCTACCCCTTTGGGGAGATGGCGTGATGGTTAGTTAGTTAGTTAGTTTATAAATTACGAAAATAATTATGTTATTACATTTTTAGTATATTATGTTTTTAATTGCAGTTGTACATGTTTGTTTCATTCACCGTTAATTATATTAATTATTATTAATAGTAATTCATAACAATTCGTTTTCCACAAATTGAATTTTCAGTATTCGTTCATATTAATTATATTTATACAAAGAATTATCATTAGTTTTATATGACCATCATGTTTCAAATAATATAATGAAGCTGTTAATAGATGTGGTAATAATAATAAACAGGATGTGATTTAATTAAATTCGTTAATACAGTGCACGCATTATGATAATTAAAAATTATGGTATATTACTAACTTCATGGCGGTAACCATTTTATTGTTAACATACATATAAATATATAATATCAACATATACGTATACGTCATATTAACACATTCTGGTTCATTTTCATGTCAATAATACGTTCTATTTTTAAATTAAACAATATTAACTATAACGTGATGTGTAACTATAACGTGACGTGGGTCATAAAGATGGTTTGGACACATGGAAAGAATGAGTGAAGACAGAATGGTAAAGAAGGTATATGTAAACGGCGTGAACGGAGCTAGAAATAGAGGAAGGCCGAGGAAAACGTGGCACGATCAAATCAATCAAATATTGAATGTCGGTCACGTGAGGAGTCGGAAAAATCGACGTGCGTGCATGACAAGATGTATGAATGTAGTAGAGGAAGCGAGAGACGTATGTCAGGACAGAACAGTGTGGCGTTCCATTCTTTCTGCCTACCCCTCCGGGGAGACGGCGTGGTGGTAAGTTAGTAAGTTTTAACTATAACGTTATATAATCGAAAATTTATGAAATTTTTTAGACGAATGTTTTGCAAATCTGCATATTATAGAGCGTCAAATATAAGAATATGAATATACTCGTAGTGCGAATGAAAATGTTATGAACAAAATAATAAAACGGTTACCATTAATACCGGTAACCATTAATATGGTTTGGACTCATGAAAAGAATAAATAAAGACAGAATGGTGAAGAAAGTACATGTAAACGACCTAAACGGAATAGAAAATAGAGGAAGACCGAGAAAAACGTGGCACGATCAAATATTAAAAACCCGGGAGCAAAAACGTGCGTGCATGAGACGATGTATGAATGTGGAGAAGCGAGAGAAGTGTGTCAGGACAGATCAATGTGGTGGTCCATTATTTCTGCCTACCCCTTCGGAAAGACGGCGTGATAGTTAGTTGGTTGGTTGTTATGATAATACTTGAAATGATCAATATTTTTATTTATTGTCTTGAACAATATTTTACATTTGGTACACTTTACATATTTGACATTTGATACATATATTTGATAATGCCTAAGACAGGTGAAACATGTCATTCTCATAAAATATAATAAAACTTCTAAAAACAGATGTTTTCATAAGTATTAATTTTGTCATTTGTAAGTGTCATTTGTACGTGGTATCATTCTTTAGTGTCATGTGTAAGTGTCATTTGTAAGTGTCATTTGTAAGTGTCATTTGTAAGTGTCATTTGTAAGTGTCATTTGTAAGTGTCATTTGTAAGTGTCATTTGTAAGTGTCATTTGTAAGTGTCATTTGTAAGTGGTAGAACTATGTACGACAGAATCTCAAATGCTGATATAAGGAAGGAATGTATAGCGATAGAAGGTATTATGAACAAAATTATGAAAGGATCGCTGCGTTGGTTCGGAAATATGGAGCGCATGGGTGAAGAAAGAATGGTTAAGAAAGTATACGTTAACGATGTATGTGTAGTAAGAAGTCAAGGTAGACCGAGGAAAACATGGCATGACCAAATTAATCAAATATTAAAGGTTGGTCATGTCAGAAGCCGGAAGAATCGACGTGCGTGTATGACTCGATGTATGAATGTGGAGGAATCTAGAGAGGTATGTCAGGATAGAGTAGTGTGGCGGTCCATTTTCTCTGCCTACCTCTGTGGGAAAACGGCGTGATGGTTTGTTGTTGTTGTATTAATTTTGTACATTTTTTTTTTTCTAAACAAATAGATGTTTGTATTTCGTGATTTGTAATTTTAGAAATTCGCTAAAACTTTCATGAAAATACTAAATCATTGATATTGTCGTACAAATAAATCATAAATCTAGTTCGTAACATAATAAAATTCTTCTTATGATTGTTTAGTACACGAACATTTATACATTATATGGTTGTCTTATATTATGTGTTGTGGATTCACGATGTATCAAATTTAAAGATTTATTGTAATTTTAAATTTGATAATAATTTATTATATATAAGTCTTCTTCTTCTTCAGCCTATTCCCGTCCACTCTATATATTATAAATACGTATATAAATACAATAATAAAAAGACCCAAGTGGCATCTCAAGAAGCAGCAAAAATGTTACACTTTGCGGCAAACCAATCACTTGGATTGAAACTAGCAAAGCAATAGTAAGTTCTGAGTTGTCGAAGAAGTCTATGTGCGTCCATGACACCATGTATGAATATTGAGGAAGCAAGTGAAGTATATGATATATAATACTTCAAGAAGCCTGTGTGATGGTTAGTTGTTTTTTTATAAGTAACCGCAGTAGGTACACTTGTGTACAACAGTGAAAGAAAAGAGAATAGTATTATTGAACGGGCATAGATTGTTTTGATTCTTATACGAGTATGTACTATTATAGGTATGTGTTTTGTTTTTTATTATAAATATTGTAATTATATATATCTTTGAGTGAATGTATATTTTGTATTGTTTTCATAATCAAAGGTGATCGAATAATGATATGTAAATGTTTTATGATTACTGTATATTCATATGTAAAAATTTAATATGTAAATTATCCTTTTTGTCCCATTATGAGTTGTCTACACATGGGAATACAATGGAACTATTGTATGTTTATAAAGTAAATACTAAAATGTTGTTAATAAGAGGTTTATTTTTATCTAAGTATTATATTTTTTTCATTAAGGCAAAACATTATACGAGTATATTGTTTCTTGAACAATGATGTTAAACTCCTTATTTAATAATTAATACGAATGAAAACGTCAGTTTTCTATAAGTTTTGTTATATCTTATGGGAATGATATGTTTCGCCCTTCTAGGAATTATTAAATAACACATCAGAAGGGCGAAATATGTCATTCCCATAAAATATAATAAAACTTATAGAAAACTGACGTTTTCATTCGTATTAATTATCCAATCTTTATAAATATATTTTTTCTGTACGGTCGTATGAAGTTGAACTCCTCCTAAACGACTAGAACGATTTTATTGAATTTTTGTGTATGTTTGAGTGGGTCCCTGGATGGTTTGGATACTTGGACAATTGCACCCGGTAGATGATACTTAAAATCTTCTAAAATTCTGAGAATGATTCTTAGTTATGTTTGTTTACCAGAGATGGCGCTGATGTCAAATTTTGTGTTTAAGCATGCGCATATTACTTGCGTTGTAGCGTGGCGTAGATTTAAAATTCAAACTTAATGTCAAATGTAATTTAGTAAATAGTTTATCGAAAATAGGAATATCGAAAAACGTTTGCTGAATCAGCTAATAGCAGGCAAGCCAAAGTTCAGCCAGGACAACGTCTGTCGAGTCCACTAGTATAGTATATATTGGTAGATGTTTTACTTGAGGGTCAAAAAAAAATTGCTGAGCGTCATGTGTTACCTATACATCCTCATTTCAATTGAAAAAATAGATATCACACAAACGCTTACAATTTACGGAATATTTAACGCTAAAGAATCTTATCGCCGGATTCATCAATTTTAAAGTGCTCTCTATTTCTGAAACACCGAATAAAAACGTACCAGCATGAAAAAATACGGACAATTCGTTGGAAATTTCTTCTAAAAGCGATGTTCGTAAATTCTTCCTTTATTTTCGCGGAAATGGCAACCTTATTTGTGATTAATCGTTTCAAAAGTGTAACCGTCTAGGCTGTATTCCTCCACCCCTCTCCCGCAGCACCCCTTTCGGCAAACATCCGCCCCCCCGAGCCCACCCTTCCGTCAATATCCAGAAACACAATGTGAAAATTACAAAAATGGTGAAATCGATTCTATAGTTGGTTTGAGTAGGCTGAACTCGAATGGATCATGGTATTTGTACAACATCGGTAAACAGGATTAAAACAATGTTAGATTAAGTACTCACAAAAAAAAAAAAATGAACTTCAATAAAATATAAATCTATACATACATGTAATATCTTGTTCTTATCTTAATGAGAACAGTACTTATGTTGGTTAATACTTTTGTGTTTATTTACAACAATAAACCATCACGCCGTTTCCCCGAAAGGGTAGCAGAGAGAATGGACCGCCACACTACTCTATCCTGACTAATTAATCAATTAAATCATTTCATTTTCTCAAAAGGCATTACAAACAAAATTAAAGTTAGAGGCATCTATTGAGAACTGGTAAAATATAATATATATAATACCAGATACGCACCAAAGATGGCTCGACATTAGGAAGACAAGAAACTTTTAAACTGACACACCTCTCTAACTTCCTCCACATTCAAAGAGTATACACGAACGTCGATTCTTTCGACTTTTAACATGGTTGACTTGGCTATGCTATGTTTTCCTCAGTCTTCCTCGACACCGTACTCCATTCACATCGTTAACGTATACTTTTTTAACCATTCTTTCTTCATTCATACGTTCCATGTGACCGAACCAACGTAGTGATCCTTTCATAATTTTGTTCATAATACTTTTTTCCGCTTCTAATATCAACATTTGAAACTCTGTTATATTATATCGTTTTACCACACACTACGTCTTTATGAAGTTATATATTTTGTCCTTTCAAGCACTTAGCTTTTGTATATAGAACATTTTTATTACAATGATATTGTTCTTATTTCAATTAAATATATGGTATAGTCTCAAGCCATGAATTACATTTCAGTTTACATTTTTACTGTCTTAATCATAATAATAATTCTAATTTGTATAGCGCCGTTTTTCGAGAGTAACTCACCACAAGACCGATTTTAACCCATAGATAATCATTATTCGTTTTAAAAGAGTTGGAAAGAACAATTATGGATCATTCTCATTATAATATTATTTAAATCAAATTATTGTGCTACGTTAAGATTACTATCCACGTAAAGCTATAAAATTATATTTAAAAAATAATTTGAGCCAGTTAAATGTCATCTCCTAGAAAACAAAATTTCAATTTGATGATTTTTATCATTTCCAGAAAACTGAACTGTGTATTTACTAAACTAGGATACCTTATTATACATTAGTTTTCCGTAATTTTCATTAGAGGGGTTTGATGGAAACTTAAATATTCATTAAATTTATATTACTGTTAATAAATATAAGAAGGATCAAAATAGAATAAGTGCAGTAGAAATGAGATCTCCTAAAAATGATACAGTGGAAAATCTGTATATGATGAAAGAATGAATGAAGTAAGAATGGTACAAAAAGTATATGTTAACGATATAAATTGAACAAATAATAGAGGTAGACCGAGGAAAACGTGGCATGATCAAATAAATCAAATTTTTAATGTCGGCCACGAAGAGTCGGTGCGTGCATGACTCGATGTATGAAGGCAGTGAAAGAAGTATGTCCGAAAAGAAAGATGTGGCGGTCCATTATTTCTACCTACCCTTTCGGCGAGACGGTGTGATGGTTAGTTAGTTAGTAATAATAATACAAATCCAATGTAATAATCATCCGAAAAATTCTTGTGGATTGTTTAAAATAATATTTTGTTAAATTTTATTATAATCGGGCAAAAGAGAGTTTTTCAGATTTGTATTTAATTATTCAACAAACTTTTGTTTATTATAAAGAAACCATGTTTTGTGTCTAGAAAGAAGTTTAAGAATATCTCAAGCCATATATTGGTATAACGGGTTCTTTAGAATTATTTGAATTCAGGTTTTACCCTTAATTGGACGCTTTATAACTGGATTATGTTTAATAATTTTGTTTTATATTTAGAGGTACAAAAATATGCACTAATAAATAAATGGTGTGTTAACGTACTTCTGAAAAATAATTATTTTATTTCTTCAACATATTTTTATTTTTGTTATATGTAATATCCAAGTTTATAGGAAAAAAATTTCAAGTGCCAAAATATTTTCCTTTAGTCCAATTAAGATTTAAATAGGGAATTGTTTAATTAACACGGATTGTTGGTGATTGTATATTTTTCTTTCATATATATTTTTCTTAAATAAAATGCATGTAAATATTTTCACCTCTATTATAAATAGATTAAGGGCAGTAGGGAATCATAGATGCAAACTAAGTTTAAATAATTTGGTACGATTGATAGCATATCGAAATATAAGACATGTTATGCTGCAAACTTTATTAAAGTACAATTATTAATACATCAAAATATCTGTGTTAATACAGGATGTTACAAAAATACAATTTACATAATTATTTTCTTTAATAAATTTCCTTTTAAAAAAACTAACACCACGAATTTAAATCTTTAATATTATGGATAACTACACAATCTTCAATATGGGCAAAAAATAGCTCATTATGAAAAAGGAACTAGATCTCGATATGCCTTAAACCCAAGTTCTCTGGATCAAACATTATGACCCCCAGACCACCAGATAATTTAAAAAACCACACTAAAATAATTAAAAAAACGCATTTATTTAACCGCACTGTAATAAAATATATTAAATATTTCAATTCATACATTAAATGTTTTTATAAAGAATATATTTTTATTCACATACTATTGTTTGCAGGACATTTAAAAAATGTGCGAATGAAAACATATGTTTTTAGAATTTTTAATTTAATTAAGTTATTTTTAAGGATTAATTGTATCTCAATAGAGACGAAGATGTACGAGTAAATTGTTTTTTTGGAAACAGAATATGGTGGTCGAGGCGCTTACAGGACATATGACCTGTCATTGGTTGGGTTAAGCAATCACTTTATGTTAACAACATTACCCATTCCTCCCTTCTTACGACCACCACGTCTGCCAAATTTTTCAAAGATGTATATATGTAACTATGTTGAGAAAACACTTCACATGTTTTAGTTCAATCTACACTAGCGTATATATTAAGATTAGGTGTAAGCATTAAGCAGAAAATCTTTATTAATGCAATTTGAAACGCTATGCAATTATCATACGGTGCTAGACAATGCCTGGAGATGGCTGTCCAATTTTTATGCTTTTTAACATGGACCAGTTTTTATACAACATGTTGAATGTATACAAATACTTGTAGACAAAAACTGGATTTTACCCATTGCGGATTAATCATTTTTAAGGATCAATCCTTAAAAATGATTAACCCGCAATGGGTAAAATCCAGTATTTGTATACAAGTATTTGTATACATTCAAAATGTTAATTAAGTTAGTATTTGATAATGCATTAGCAAGGCGATGCATGCCATTTTCATGAGCAAGGTGAAATTTTCCATTTCCGTAAATTAAAATAAAACTTCTAGAATACTTACGCTATTATTCTAAAAAGGTACGTAAATTTACCTCAATCTGAAAAAGAAAATATGATTTTCATATATTCATAAGAATTAATATGGTAAACATGAAAATATCCTGGATTCACCCTCTTTAAGATAGTAATTTCACTCATTTCGCTGCACATTATGGCCTGTGAATTCTTGTGTATAATTAGGTAAAGGAGTGTTCCATTAAATTAATGACAAAACTCCATAATATTATTTGTCAGCATGGAATTATCAGAATTATCGCGCATGGCTATTGAATTAATGGTAGGTATGGTAGTACATAATTAAAAACAGGTTTTGTAGATAAATTTCTGAATTAGCTATAAGTTTACACTAAAATTATTTTGATATGCGACATATAATAAAGAAAAATGCTTAAAAAGTACAAAATTATTATATTATTTTGCTCGTTAATGAATTTACTTATAAAGTACTAATATTACCATACAATTTGAATAAATATGCGTTGTAATTTTCACAAACATATTTTATGTTTTTTTACTGTTAAAATATAAAACAATGTTATAATCTCAATTTTTTTTTTTTTTATGTACACAACAGGTCGTTTGGACCCAATTACAGTATACAATTTTTATTTTTTAGCTATTATATTGATTCTCGTGACATTTGATAGGTAGCCAATCTATCGCCATTTTATTGTCACGTGAATTCTACACCAGACCAAAGACAGTGTGACAATCACACTGGCATCGCCGGGAATCGAACCCAGGACCTTCGGCATGGAAGTCAGAGCTCGTAACCACTCTGCCACGAAGGTCGTCTTTTATTCACTGAGAGTGTCGCGACAGCTGTTTCGCCAACCGATATTGGCATCATCAGGTAATACAATAAACCGGTTTATTGTAACACCTGATGATACCGACGTCGATTGAAAAGAAAGAAATTGTGATGTTATAACAGTGTTCTAAATTTTAACAGTAATAATGTTTAAGTACTCGTATCATAGTGTTTCGCCCAAGAAATGGACTATTTTATGTTATTTTATTAATGAAATAATTCATCAAAGGAAAACCACAATATATAAAAACAATGTAATGCTCTCATTACTATAATCATCATCGGCCATTAACGGTGTTGGACAAAGATCACCCTTCCAGACTTCCACAACTCTTTATCCCGTGCTACTATGTTCCATTGAACTGAACATACAATCTTACATGTGGCCTGCAAGGGCTTCTGTGGCCGGTTCTAGGTCGCCACTCCAGGGCTGGTCTACGGATCATCCGTTTTCCTCGCTATACGGCCGGCCCAATTCCACTTTAGCGAAACTAATAAAGATCTTCATTAATGCGTTCATAAAGATCTTCTGCTTAATGCTTAATCGAATTAATTGAATTTAAAAAATGTGAAGTGTTCCCCAACATTGTAGCATATATACATCTTCCAAAAATTTGTCAGGCGTGGTGTCGTAAGAAGGGCGGAATGGGGAGTGTTATATTACATAAAGCGTGGGCTTAACCCAACCAATGACAGGTCATAAGTCCTGTAAACGCCTCGACCATCATATTCTGTTTCCAATTTGCATCTTCGTCTCTATTGAGATACAATTAATCATTAGCGAAGATATTTTACACTCTACATCGACAACTTTAGTCCTTTCTCTGATCCATTTATTTTGTTTCCTGTCTCGCAGACTTGATGTTCTGCTCGCTGCATCGGAGTTTTTTGAATAGTTTTTTTTTCTGTGACTGTGATTTTTATAAGCCCGTATGTCAGTGCTAGGAGGATGCACACATCTAATACAATGTATTTTTCATCAAATGGTTCACGAATCATTTGGACCTGAGAATATATAACAGTTTACCGAAATCAACCGATGCAAAGGTCCGCCTACGATTGATCTCTGCTTCTTGATTGTCCCATTTTTTTTGTCCCATCTTTCAAAAAATGTATTCTACCTATTGATTATTTTTCTGATACATACATACTTTGTGTATAGTGCTTTTAGTTTTAAATACTGCTTTGGATCCTTTTTATTAAATTAAAAATGTTAGTTACGAAGTAAGATTAGATGCAAAAATAAATTATTACGAATAAGAATAAAGTGCGCAATTTAATATTATCGCGTGAGAAAACTAAACGATTGCACCTCGTGGTATTAATGACATAACAATTATTAACTATTGGAAGCACGCATACATATTGATAACAATAGACAACCTGCATATCTCCAGTGGCAGTCCATGAGAAACAAATGAAAAACTAGAATTAAAATTATTTATCTTCCATCTTATTACTTAAAAGTAATACTTTACAATACTGTTAAAATATAAACAATTATATGTTGCTAATCTTCATGTATAAGAGTTTTGTTTTCCTGTACATTTATATTTCTTTGCTTGGTAAAATCCTTTGCAACTAACACACAACACTCAAAATTGACATAACATACAATACCAAAAACATATTAACTTCAACACACAGATACTTCTATTATAATAGATTAAATAAAGAGATTGTACAGGAAAGCTATAATAAATATTCATAAAAAATGAGACAATAAATTAAAGTATATGAAAACAAAAAGCAAATTATACTTGAATAATGCAGAGCAATTTACACAAACTAATGACCGGATATAAAAAATTCAAAATATTGATCTTTAGTTAGAAAGTCAATTAGAAATGAAATCAACGAAACGTTCATATATATTCATATAATATTATATATGTTAGTTATTTTAAGAAAAATATGTACGTGGTCTAAATTTTCCACAAGAACGGGTTACAGTAGTTCAGAGACATGAATATGAATTAATAAATAAATGCTGTTTTTACAGCTGGTTGATCTAGTAGTTGGTTGATCAGAAATTTTATAGCTGGTTGATCTAGTATGATAGTGTATCAGAAATAAACCTATGAAATCTTCGTTTATTTTATTATGAATTAATTATTTTAAGACATACACACATTCAGTTTCAAAACAAATTGAGTTTTCTCATTCCTTCAAATAGATTTAACTAATTATTTATAAAATTCAGGACTCTTAAATAAAACAACACAATAAAAATAATCAATAACAATGGTAGACAATGTATTACTTGCATATAAGTAAAAATGGGCTCAAATTTTTTTAATATTTTACAATTCAAATTAAAAAGAGAGTTGTAACAATTTTTGTTTTCAGGGAAAGAACTGAGAAAAATACATTTATATTTCCTAGCCTGGTAAATTCCTTTGCAACAAACAAACAACACTCAAAACATTTGTTTATATAATAGTTTTTGTCTTATTTTTTTAAATGCAATTTCCGATCAAGGTTTTTTTTTAATATACAGGTACAGACATTTAAAAATCAGTTGATAATATTAAAACACGATGAGACTACCTGAATATATTGTACATAAAATTTGTCATTATATCAAATTGTTTTTCAATTATTTTTTCAACTGAATCAATACGTGTTATTAACACGAAAGCAATCAAAACAGATATTAAAAAAAAATCCGATTGAAAAACTTTTTAGTTCAGCAACGTGCAGAAAAAAAATTCGAACCTGCACTGGTCTAAACACGAAAGCAATTTATTAATGTCTGCGTGTATTTGACTGTTATAAATAACTGCACTTGCACACCTAGACTTATTCATCGTGATCAGATTCAAGCATCTACGATGGACGTGAAAGTCGAAAGTCGGTTTAAATTTTGGATTTTACTCATACTAATCCCCAATTTCGTTTCAGCCAATTCTGATGGCGTTTTGGATAAACTGCAATCGGATGTATTTGAGTTTCTTCCGAAGTTTGCAATTGATTCTGTAAATTCCGATACCCAAGGAAGACCAGCTGCTAGAGGTATTTTTTTCTTCTGCTTTTTAAATGTTCGAAAGAAAACAAACAATGGACCTCCACACTGTTCTTTCCTGACACGCTTCTCTCAATTTCTCAATAATCATACATCGTATCATGCACGCATCTCGATTTTTTCGACTCCTAACGTAGCAGATTGTACCATGTTTTTCTTTGTTCCTCTATTTTTCGTCCGTTTACATCGTAAACACATACTCTCCATACCATTCTTTCTTCATCAATTATTTCCATGTGTCCAAACCAACATAATGAAGCTTTTATTATTTTTTATAAGGATTAATTGTATCACAATAGAGACGAAGATGTAAATTATTTTCTGGGAACAGAATATGGTGGCCGAGGCGCTTACAGGACTTATGACCTGTCATTGGTTGGGTTGAGCAATCGCTTTATGTTTAACAACATTCCCCATTCCGCCCTTTTTATGACCACCACGTTTTATTATTTTGTTCATAGCTCTTACATTCACAATGCAAAAACTTTTTTATATTTTCATATATTACTCAATCATATATAGATTTACATCACATTCGTCCAAGAGATCTCATTTCTACTGCATTAATGGTATCTGTTAGTGTTTTAATTATGGTAAATAAACTCGGCTTCACTTGCTAATTTCAAACTCTGAATTGTCGTCCCTTAAAATATAATACATAAACAAACTAACTAACCATCACGCCGTCTCCCCGAAGGGGTAGGGAGAAAGAATGGACTGCCACATTTTTCTTTCCTGACATATTTCTCTCGCTTCCTCAACACATACATTGTGTCATGCACGCGCGTCGATTTCTCTGACTTATTTGATCGTGCCATGTTTTCCTCGCTCTTCCTCTATTTCTGGTTCCATTTACATCGTTAAAATATAATTTTTTTACCATTCTTTCTTCATTTATTCTTCCCATATGTCCAAACCATCTTAATGATTCTTTCATTATTTTAAATATAATACAACTTCTAGCAAACGGATATTTTCATTAATATTGATTATTTAAAAGACTTTTTGAGTTTATTTTTCTCGACATGTTTCGAAGGCTTACACCTTCATAAATGATATATGTTTTTATCGTTCTCCCGATGACGAAGGTCAAAAGCCCTCGAAATATGTCGAGAAAAATAAATTTAAAAGTGGAAAAAACGTTGCTACAATTTATAAAAAAATTACTCATTATGTAATTCCACAGTGTTAACGCTTTAAGTATATCTAAAAAAATATTTAAAAAGGCTACTCAAACAAAATAGTTGAATCCTTATACAATATATACAATATAATCATAAAAAAAGTTAGCATATAAAACTTTATTTTCTAGATTCAAAAGAATGGTGGCAGAAAAGCGCATTTTATCAAATTTATCCAAGATCTTTTTTGGATACAGATGCCAATGGAGTAGGAGATCTACCAGGTAAGATCAATTTATTTTTTAATTAACGGAAATGATATTCGGTCAAAAAAACGAAATATGTATAAATAACATAAAATATCTATTGACTCTCATTCGTGCAAAATACTCAAATTTAAATACTAATAATCAAAATAATAAAATGATTTACGGAAATCTCTTACGTATTTCGTTACGTTATTCAACGTATTATTTATTATATTGTATATAAATCTCTTACGTTATTCTTAGACGGAAGTTCATTTCAAATAATAATTGAATAAAACGATATTTTTTTAACTATTATACTTCTACATTTGTCTTTATTTCGACAGCGACCGGTTTCGCCAGGCTCGCTGGAATCGACATAATGGTGACACTATTGCAAACTGCGTCCTTTATGTATATAAAGGACGCAGTATATAAAGTACGTGTGTATATAAAGGACGCAGATTGCAATAGTCTGTCGCTGTCTAAATAAAGACAAAAGGGGATGTAGTGAAAAACATAATTTTTTTCTTTTTTTTCTTTGGCATATAGAATGGAATAATACTCCTAGCGGCTTCTAACAGTATGTTGGTCAACAGCCTTCACATTGTGTTAATAAGGTAGTTTGCTAAATGCCGAAAATCATTCTCCATAGATGGCGTTAGTGGGTCGGTTGTATAGGTTAATTCTTGAAAAAATTCACTAGTGCAACCAAATCTACATAGATGGGCGACTGAAACTGCCACGTGAAGATAAATATGGATTTTGAAGTATATATTTATCTTCCAAAAATTTGTCATGCATGATCACAAAATAACAAAGGTGGAATGGGGAATGTTGTAATTACATAAAGCGTGCGCTTAACCCAACCAATGACAGGTCATAAGTCCTGTAAACACCTTGATCATCCATGTTCAGTTTCCAGTTTACGTCTTCGTCTCTATTGAGATACAATTAATAATTTTTTTAATTATTAGTCAAAATAATCGTTTTATATGTTAAATTTCAATGAAAATTTCAAGCTTAACGCGTTTAATATAACATTCCAAGAAGCTAACACATGTTAAAAATAAGTATTACAAAATAAGCATCCCTAAAATAAATAAAAAACATAAAATATTTTATATGAGAAATTGAGCTTTACATCAATTGCTCGATCAAGGGTAATTGAGGTAAAAGTAAAGGGGATATAATTTTTGACTTTTGATCCAAAGAACCCAGTTCCTTCATCATGATGATATGCTTTTATTTGTGCTCATATTGGAGATTATATATGACATCTCATACCATTATTTTGTAATCTTTAGAGTCGATATTTAAACAAATTTGATTTTTTTTTTGTTATATGAACAAATACTTATCTCCAATATTTTCCTTTACTGTGTATTTTTTTTAATACTGACAAAATTTTCTATTAAAAATAAATAAATAAATGTTCTTATTTAATTCTGATATCTACGCCATTCAAAAACCTTTTTTCAGGTATCACCAGAAAAATGCAATTTTTTAAAGACGCTGGAGTAGGTGCTTTATTTTTGACGCCAATATTTAAGTCGCCGATGGTGGACGGTGGGTACGACATCAGCGATTTCAGAGCAGTTGATCCGCTCTTTGGAACGATGCAAGATTTAGAAGTACTGATCCAAAAAGCTCACGACCTTAGTAAGTTTGAAAATTAAACATATTATAAGTAATACGTTGAAGTGCAAAATAATGCTTATCATAACATTAGAAAGGCGAAACATGTCATTTCCATAAAACTTCTAGAAATATTTTTTTTTCATTCGTATTAATATTTTGATGAAGTTTATATAATACAATTTTTAAAGTACTTTAAAGAAATAGTGAATCAATGAAAATAACAATTAAATATCTACAACAAATATTTAGTTTTATTCCACCTTTAATCCAATTTGGATTGGTTTTAGCAATTCACTAGTACTTGAAAAATAGATGGCAGCGAGTTGCGAAAATTTATCGGAACTAGAATAACCAGTAGAACAAAACTATTTATGAATTATTAAAATAAAAAAGTTAAAATGAATGTGCCATTCTGTATATGATGGTTAAAAAATAATAATTCAGGATGACACAAAATAACCTATTTAATAATTTGAATTTGTTATCATTTTGTTTTCGTTTGATGATGCCATTGAAAGGAAAACCATGTCAATCACATCAAATATAATGAAAATTCTTGAAAACAGATTTTTTTTGTATTCAATATTTAATCATTGAGATTTTTATCATTGAACCAAAAATAATGATAAAATATTGTTATTATTTAATGTAATATTTTAACAAAAAAGAATACCAAAAATCAACTCTATTTAAAATATAAAATTTTGTTACTGAATATTTGTGTAGAACAGTATGTTAATAGGGAACTTCATAATACGGAAATTAATATTTTCTTAATTAAACTATTGAAACTACTAAGAAATAACGATTTAAAAAATAAAAGAAATTTGTGCACATTTGTCGGCCCAATTCCTGAAAGAAAGAAAAATGATTGTTATATTGAATTCATTGCAGATTTAAAAGTACTATTAGATTTTGTGCCTAATCACGCCAGCAACCAATCAGATTACTTCAAGTTATCGATCAACCGAACGGCCGGGTACGAGGATTTCTTTGTATGGGACGATGGAATCGTAGACCCAAACAACAGCTCGAGTAGAAGACCCCCTAGTAATTGGGTAAGGTTTCCAAATTGCCTTTCTCCAATTATAATCCAGATTGATAATATTATGATGCTTTCATTGAAACAGCAGAAAAAGTTCTGTTTAGTTTGACGATAAGATCACGCGTTTAAGATGATAATAATTTTTAACTTATAATGTAAACCTTTTTTTTCACACACGTTAAAAATATCACAATTAACAATACCAAATTGTTCTCCTATTAATATAAAAATACAAAAAACGCTAATAAAAAAACAATTAAGACGTTTTTGCAACTGATTGTATTGTTTGTACTCTATATACATAAACAAACACGAACAAATTTATCATAACTAAACTTTGAAAACTTAATGTACATACTGAATCATTGTTTGAACAAATCAGTTTTATTTTGCTGCTTTTTGCCTATAAAAATTTTGTTAAGTCTTTCCGTTTTCGTATATTTATTTCATAATTCTGCCTTACAACAATGATCAAAACAAAATTCTAAATAAGATTCAGTATCAGAACAAAATACAAAGAAGTATTCCTCTCTCGCTCTCTTGTACTCAGTATATTATTGGAGTCTTTCTTGATGACAACTGGGTTTTTGCCTATTTATATTATGATCTAACCTAAATTCGTCATCTGTAGATTAGTTTTATTCTACGTTAAAAGTGAAATTTTGTGTTTTTATATATTTTTTTCTGCAATTTTTACGTACTACTGAAATTCAAGAAGTATTTTATTTTCCAGACCGATTTTATTTGGCCATCATTTTAATTTCATTTAATCATTTTTCAGTTCATACTTGATTGCCGTAAAAAGTCATCAATTATAATTTATTATAAAGTATTCAATGCCATCACAACATATTAAAGCTGTTGAAATAATTTATTTACATAATTATTCAATTGTTTATACGCAAATAAATAAATAAAAAAGCGTTATGGTAGTTATGTGCCAAGCATGTCAACCATTCAATGAATAATGCATTTTTATCGGTATAAAATAGGTAATAGGAAATTTCCGAAGGAAAATGACTTCACGTGGCCGACATTCAATATTTGATTAATTTGATCATGCTACGTTTTCCTCAGTCTTCCTCTATTTCTAGTTCCATTTACATCGTTAACATATACTTTTTACCATTATTTCTTCATTCATTCTTTCCATGTGTCCAAACCATCTTAATGACACATTCATAACACCATCATTCGCACCGCATTCACTTTTTATATATTATAATTTCATATTATATATATTTTAAATATTAATTAAATAAAACGATGTTTTTTAACTACTTCCACTTTTGTCTTTATTTCGATAGCGACCGGTTTCGCCAGGCTCGCTGGCATCGACAGACTTCTGTCGATGCCAGCGAGCCTGGCGAAACCGGTCACTGTCGAAATAAAGACAAAAGTGGAAGTAGTTAAAAAACATCGTTTTATTTAATTATTGTTTGAAATTAACTTCCATCAAGAGATTTCAGTAAAATCATTTGATTATTTTAAATATTTTTTAGGAAAGCGTATTTGAAGGCAGTGCATGGGAGTGGAACTCTCAACGCGGACAATACTATTTGCACCAGTTCTCCATATCACAGCCCGATTTCAACATCAGGAATCCCGCCGTAGTGGACGAATTAAAACGTATTCTGATATTTTATCTGGACAAGGGAGTTGACGGATTTAGAATTGATGCTGTCAACTACCTGTACGAGGCCACCAAACGGAACGGGAGGTACCCCGACAATCCCGGGCAGCCTGGGAACCTAGATCCTATCTACACTAAAGATTTAGATGAAGTGTATCCCCTTGTGTATGATTGGAGAGATCTTCTAGACAACTACTCGAAGAAAGATGGTGTCCCAAGGTGAGAAAATATTTATATTTATATTTATTATTTGATTAAAATATTTTTCTCGAATTTTGAATCATCAAAATAAACACAGTTTTTTTTATTAATTTTATTATTTAGATATGTTTTTATGTCACATTTTGAATGTATACAAATTCTTGTAGACAAATACTGTATTTTACCCATTGCGGATAATTTTTTTTTATAAGAATTAACTGTACCTCAATAGAGACGAAAATGTAAATTGTTTTGCAGACTTTCACAGTGCATTTATAAAGATTTCCTGCTTAATGCTTCCCAATCTTAATAGATGACGCTAGTGTAGAGTGAACTTAAAAATGTAAAGATAAGCGCGGGATTCTAGCATATATACAAGTTCCAAAAATTTGTCAGACGTGGTGGTCATAAGAAAGGCGGAATGGGGAATATTGTTAAACATAAAGCGATCGCTCAGCCCAACCAATGACAGGTCATAAGTCCTGTAAGCGCCTCGGCCATCACACTCTGTTCCCACTAGTTCCCAGAAAACAATTTACATCTTCGTATCTATTGAGATACAATTAATGTTTTTATGTGTTATACTTGTAAACTTACCATCACGCCTCTCCGAAGGGTCAGGCATAAATAATGTATTATACTTTCACACTTTTCTTTCCTGACATACTTATCTCGCTACTTCAACACTCATACGAGTACATCGTGTCATCGAAGTCAATTTCTCTGACTTCTCACGTGGCCGACATTCAATATTTGATGTATTTGATCGTGCAACGTTTAATAATAAAATACAATAACTATAAGAATAAACAGATCAACACAATTTCTGTGCGACAATCTGCGACTTAAATGCAAGACAAGATATATTTTTTCACCTGCCAATATGTAGAACCAAACTACCTAAGGTAATACCCGTGGGCAGGGCAATAATCCTTCTAAACCGCATCTCTTCGAATGTGGACATCTTCCACGATAGTGAGGCTACCCTCAGAAAGCATCTATCTCTTATATAATGTATAAAATTGATATTTGCTTCTCTTGTTCTTCTTATTGTTTCTGTTTACTTAATTTTTCTAAAAAATTTAATTTCTTGTATTTTCATGTTCATGTTTATTGTTTATATTGTATTTTGTCTTTTTAAAATTTCAAAATTGTATCTTATTTGTGTTTAAAATATATTTTTTTATAATATATAGTCATAAGCGATTTAGTAATTATACTATAATGTTTATGATTTTTTTAAATAAATTTAATTGAATTGAATTTCACTCACATTTCGATAAATTATTGTAAAGTAATGAATAAATAATTGAAATTAGATAATTACTGACATTAATCATAACTAATGCCAATGAATTATTCTAGTGCCACAGTTAAAAAAATATACATATTTAGTATGAACGTCATCAACTTAATTGAGATTGTAATAATATTTATTCAATGCGTATTTGTTTGTTTATTTTTAACAATAAATAAATAAATAAAATGCAGATGTTGCACGAATATAACGATTTTTTTAATAAAAAAAATTCAAACCGTTAAAATAGTTTTATCCATTTTTTAATAATATTGCATTCGTTTATAATTGAATACAAATGAGTAATAATTAAATCCACTGCTTGTTAACTTAATCGTGGATTTATTCTATCCGTAGATTGTTAATAACATGAAATATTAATTATCTTAGAATCATGATGACAGAAGGTTACACGGACAACATTACAAAGACGATGTTATATTACGGATCTGGTAATCGGAGCGGCGCGCAAATACCATTTAACTTCGACTTTATAACAAAAATTAGTAAGGGTTCTAATGCAAGGGACATGGTATATACAGCCTTAAACTGGCTGACCTATCTCCCCAATGGCAAGACAGCAAACTGGCAGGTAAGATAATTTATTTTGATAAAAAAAACTTATTCTTCTCTTTGTCCTGTCTCATACCGAAGTGGTGCATAGGGCCCCAATGATTCTCCTCAACCCGACCTATCACAAGCCTGATGCCTAACATCATACCAAGTGAATTCTGCCGCTTTCACCTAGTCCTGTAGGTTTCTTCTACAGGTTATTATTATTATTATTATTATTATTATTATTTTGTTGAATCGCTCTTTACATCATGACAGCATGAGCCTAATAGATATAAAGGGTATTTATAGCTATCATAGTGATTCTCGTGACATGTGATAGGTAGCTAATATATCGCCATTTTATTGTCACGTGAATTCTACACCAGACCAAAGACAGTGTGACAATCACACTGCCCTCGCCGGGAATTGAACCCGGAACCTTCGGGGTGGCAGTCAATGCACTTACCACTCGGCCGCGAAGGTCGTCGGTAGCTCTAAGTCCGTCTCGCTTCCTCTTTCCACCCACAAGGGACCAGTCTAGTGTACCCTGAGTGATGCAAAATGGGTTCCATCTCAGGATATGACCGATGCATAGCCATTTAAGTCTAGCGAATAAATACATATACCTAAGTGTTAAATGCTCGGGTTATTGACTAGATAACAAAATGCTTGATTCTAAATCAATGAATCGTGAAACAAATCCTCGGTAGTATTTAAATATTTTTCTTTTAAGTTTCTTAATAAAGCATATTGTTGGCATTTTTTTCTGTAGCTTAGACATCTTCTTCTTCTTTATCCTGTTGTGGCCGTCCACTTCTGGATGTAGGCCTCCTCTCGTATTTTCCACTCCCTTCTATCCTGAGCGATCCGCATCCAGGCACTTTCCGAACACTTCCGGATATCATCACACCAACGCAACTGTGGGCCCCCAACTCCACGCTTTGCCGTTCTCGGCACCAGCACAGCAGTCACCTTGTCCAATTTCCATCTGAGTCATGAGATGTCCTGGCTCGTATGTCCTCATTCCTGACCCTGTCCCGCAAGCTAATACCCAACATGGCTAAGACAAATTAAAAGGCTTTTATTTTTTATTTATTGAATTGTCGTGTGTTTTCTGTGATTGTATATAGTTTGGTAATCATGATCGTCCGCGAGTAGCGACCCGTCTTGGTCCGCAGTACGTAGATGGGATAAACATGATAAACCTGCTACTACCCGGTGTGTCCATCACTTACCAAGGAGAGGAGATTGGCTTAGAGAACGGGTACGTCAGCTATGAGGAGGGTGTCGATGTTCAAGGATGTAACGCTGGGCGGGAAAACTTCCAGATGGCCACAAGGTACGATAATAAAACAATTAATAAATAATAATAACGGTTTAAATGACAAAATAATTATATAAATTAATAACATTTTGAGTTAATTTTTACGACATTTTACGACTTCATCAGCAGGAGATCGATATTAACCATTTATAATTAATACGAATGAAAACGTCAGTTCTAGAGGTTTTATTATATTTTATGGGAATGACATGTTTCGCCCTACTAATGCATTTGATAATGCCTTAGAAGGGCGAAATATGTCATTCCCATAAAATATAATAAAACTTCTAAAAAACTGACGTTTTCATTCGTGTAAATTATTTCATATGGAGTTTTGCATCATTGTTCAAGAAACAATAAATAAACCATTTATATTGTTCTTCTAATGATGAAGGTATAAACCCTTCAAATTAAGTTTTTGATAATGCCTAAGTAAGGCGAAACATATTATTCCCATAAAATAAAATAAAACTTCTAGAAAACAGACGTTTTCATTGGTATTATTTAGATACTGGTTTTTTAGATAATTTTTTACAGACAGAGACAGGGATCTTGGATACATCCCTGTCTCATGGTATCTACGATACAAGAACTAACAACTTTCCTGAAAGTGGAGTTTAAATAGACCCCCAAAACTTTGGTCGAAGAGCTACCATTGGACACGTAGCTGACAAAGATCCCAAAAAACAATAAACAGTATAATGTAATAATCATTTAAAATATTGACACTTGTGACGTCAAAATTAGTGTTCACAACAAAACTAAATATTGACTTAGAAATCAAGTGAACCTACTCATATTTGTGTTAAGTTAGGACACATTAATGTTGTCACTACCATAGCCTTTCTAACAATTATTTTAGAGTGATGTTTATTTCTCGTAATAAATTCTCAAAAAATTCAAAATGCTCTATTAAAAACTCAACTCGATTATTGTTTTAAATTGTGAATATAACCAACGATATTATTCATATAAATTTTCAGAGATCCTCAGCGGACTCCTTATCAACATGATGATACAAGGAATGCGGGATTTTCCAACGCATCCAGAACTTGGCTACCCGTGGCTTCCAATTATGTGTACCTCAATCTGAAGAATCAAAGAGAAGCCAGAAGAAGTCATTTCAAAGTTTATCAAGCGCTTACAGCTGCTAGAAAGCAGCCAGCGGTTCTGAATGGCGATTGGACTATTAAGCCATTATCCGATAATGTTTTAACTATCATACGGTAAAGAAAAACGGATTATTATGATAAAATAAATTGAGAGAATTTATTAAAAGCTATTATTTCATAACGAGTAAGTGATCGATAAAACTGCTCACATTTGCATTCGTTTAGAAAATATTATAGCATTTTTTGTTATGTAATCTAAATATAAGGTTGAATTAATATACACAGTATTTATTTCCCAATTCTTGAGGTAATTGCAATATTCGTAATTAAAATTGCTTTATTAACTGCTTCAGATGTATAATTACTGTTAGACATGACTATTCTTTGTTTCTTGAACAATGATGTCAAACTCCATATTTAATAATTAATATGAATGAAAACGTTTGTCTTCTAGGAGTTTTATTATACTTTAAATGGAATGAAATATTTACCCTTCTAAAGCATTATCAAATTTGATAATGCCTTTGAAGGGCGAAAATGTCATTCCACCTAAAATATATTAAACTCCTATAAGATATACGTTTTCATTCATTTAATTTAGTTAAACATGATCATTTCTGTTAAAGTTTCAGTAAGAATAAATGTGACAAACCATTGCAATGAACTAAACAGACATTTAAAAACGTGAATATAAAAATATCTGATATGTTATTTAATTTTACATCATATTTCATACCACCGAAAATACTAAATAGAGTGATAATATGATATAATATGCTTTTTTCATAAAATAAATCCATTGCAACTATCTATTCAAAACCCTAATACGATATATGTTTAAAATCATCAAACATAATTATACTGCTTTTTCTTACAGAAGATTAAAAGGGAGTGATATGTTTGTACTCGTGTTTAACTTCAGCAATAAAAATGAAACGGTTTCTCTGACCAGAGAAAATGATGTGCCCGATGATCTACCAAACATGTTTCGAGTGTATGTTACAAATGTCAACTCAACAAGAAATACAGGGTAATGATTTATGTAAATAATACAATTTTAATTGCTAAAGAAAATCATTTCTTATTTCACTGATTTGTGTATAAATGAATGTTTGAGGATAAGATTGGATTGGAATTGGTTTCGTCTTTGCAAGTAACTTTGAATGGCATTGATTTTTCAAGACGGCTTTATATTCACTTCATTTCTTAATACTTGTCGAATAATCGTTATTGTAAATATTGGAAACACAATATTTTTTAAATTATTTTTTCCATTTTATCTTGAGTTTTAAATTAAATAAAAAAAATTGTACCGTCAAGAAAGAAACTGGTAAAATAAAGATGAAAGTAGCATAAAATGAATGAAAACGAGATCTCTTGTGATGTAACCCTTTATATGGTAGTGCTAAATGCATATACGAGTATAAGAAGATAATATAATGCAAACGAGTTATGAATAAAATAATGAAAACATGTTTTTATCACGCGGAACAAATTAATAATGAGACATAATAATTAAAGTATTCGTAAACAATGTAAATGAAGCTTATAATTGAGGTTAACCAAATAAATTGTGGCACGACGGAAATTATAAAATATTAATTATTTACTAAACAAAACGATGTTTTGTAAGTATTTCTACTTTTGTCTTTATTTTGGCAGCGACCCGTTTTGCCAGGCTCGCTGGCATCGATAGACTGGTTATATATTAAATCTGGTAACATATTAAATGTCTACCATCTGATGACAAATTAAATGTCTACCGATCCCCTTTGCTTACCCCTTCGAAGAAACGGTTTAGCTTAGAAGAGCTATTTCAAAATTTCAACCAGCATTGGAGTTTTGCGAACATTTGGCCACATATATATTATAATAATTTCCAAAAAAAGTAGTCATTACACAGTAGAATATACGAAATATTAATTTGATGATCGTTTTTTTTTCAGAGATAGAGTTGATAAAAGAAGTATTCCCATGGATGCTGCAGAGGCAATTGTAATGACTGCAAGGGACGGATAATATATCTATTTAAAAAAAATCACATAAGACACATTAAGATATTTTGAAGAATTATAGTTGTTTATCTATCACATCTTGTCGCACTTGTTTGTTTTGCTGGAAAAGTTATTTTAAGTTATATCTTATTGATTAATTGTTACCATATTTTTAACTTAATTCAATGAAGAAAAAAAAGTATTCGAAAAAGTTTGTGTACTGTATAACACTTAAATACATATTTAATATTATGAGTATGTAATTCACAACAACATAGTATTAACAAGAGATAAATAGTACTGATAAAGCCCAAATTTACTTTGATAATTAATTTGAATTTTCAAACAAAACGAATAACTTATTGTTCATAAATGCAAGCACACAACGAAATAAATACTTATTAAAAACATTGGCAAAACTTTTTTCCGCTTTTTCTTCAATTGTAAAAACAAAACTTTTACTCTCTAATAAATTACGTAACGTAATAAAAAGCACCGACGATAAATGTAAATTTATAAGAATCTCTTCTTTAAAGTCATTATTTACTTTTGAAAGTATAATTTTGTTAGTATTCCATCAGTTTATATCATTCAGTTTATATTTTAGTTCAAGAATCTTGAGTTTATTTATAGTTTATATATTTTTTGTGTGTTTTTATAAACGCCAGAAATTAAACATTTAGTTATCGAACATATCTTAGATTAATATATAAAAACATGTTTGTAAAATTATGTTTTTGAGAGCGCTTGGATGACTATAATAGGTAAAAAATTTAAAGATTCGCTAATTGGAATTATAACAAAGAGTGTTCGTTGGAAGCCTGTGAAAAATTCGCCTTTTGAATATTTTTGTGATGTTGAACACAAACATATTATTCGACTATTCCTTTATTTTGTGTTATATAGGGTGTTTTTTTTAAGGTTTGGTTTTTAAACTAGCAACATTGTTTCTACAGACTGTCAATTTGACAGTTAACAGTTGATTTGTAGTCACTACGTATTGTCATTTTACCATGAACTTATTTTAAAAATCATGGTTCGGTACGCCAAACTTATCGTGCACTACGCCCATTTTACGGTTGACATAATCGTCCATCCGAGCAATTTATTTGGAAGACCATGGATCGTTTTCGCACCACGTACACTCTAGTGGATAATACGCATCCACAAAGACGACAATTGTCGAAAATTGGACATCACGATTGCGCTTCATTAGAGCTAGCCGTGGCGCTCATATGCCCGAAATCATATTTAAACAATAATGGAATAAAATTATCTATTAAATAAAGCCAATATCATAGACATTAACATTATTTTAAAGTGTTTTTTTGTTTCATTTTGAATATGTATTGTACACCTAAAAAAACACCTTTGTGTAATAAATAGTCTAACATAGTTGAGTACCTTTCGAATATTTGAAGTGAAACTGAGTCATGTTCTTATTCTTCCCTGGTTTAGATTTATGTGGTCCGTTCTCCAAAGGTTTGCTTTTCCTGTAAAATAGATTTCTAGCTGTCCTTCTACCTTTTGAGAGGTCTTCTATGATGACGAGTCTTATTATGGAGCCTTCTGAAGTGGTATGAGGCTTAATATATAGTATAGTAGATTCTGGTTGTGTCCATTCTTAGAACATGGTAGTACCAGTCCTTTCATCGCTGTCTACTTAATATTTAGATGTAGTAGACAGCAGACAATATCCTCAGCCTCGCATACCTCACTCATTCTGGTATTTCTTACGCGAGCTCTAGGGTTTTGCTTGGTATCATCCCCAGTTTATTCAATTCGGAAGTCCTCAATACTTGTTTTGACCTAAATGTGATGCTTTATTAATTTCAAAACACCCCATATTACGGCTGCCTTGCTAACTTGGGTTTGTATTTCATCATGCAGATCTGTTCCTCCAAACGTGTCTATGCCTAGATATCTGAACTGAGCTCACAAACTCAGGTTACATGGTTTTGGTATTTTAGAGAAGGTCATATGAGTAAGGAGTCGAGGTAGACAATTGATCAAATATTAAAGGTTGGTCATGTCAGAAGCCGAAAGAATCGACGTGCGTGTAGACTCGATGTATGAATGTGGAGGAAGCTAGAGAGGTGTGCCAGGATAGAGTAGTGTGGCGGTCCATTCTCTCTGCCCACCCCTGCGGAGAAACGGCGTGATGGTTTGTTTGTTTGTTTGTCATATGATCAGTGGCGGTACTCCTATAGAAGCCCGGCTTACGTAAGAGATTTTGAATCAAACCCCCCAAATCTAAGTAATCATGCCCTCTCATAAACTAACAACCCACCAAATCACCTTCCAACAATGTTCCCATCAGACGTAAGATAAATAGCCACAAGAGCTGAACCTCTGTAAACCAGAAGAGGTTTTGATTTAAAATTTCTTACGCAAGCTGGGCTTCTGTGCTTCTATGGGAGTACCGCCACTGCATATGATACATTTTGTCTTTTCGAAAGAAATTATTTGATGCGTTCTGCGTTAACAATTTAGCTAATTAATAGACATATCTACCATTTATTAGATGTAACTTCATCAACATATAAGTAAAAAAATGTTAAAGAATCCAGAGTAAATTTTTAGTCTTTCCATTGGATAAACTAATCTTCTGAGTAAGATAAACTCCCTAACATTTTTGCTTACACGACAAAAGTCGACGATCAATCAGGACTCGTGATTTTATGTAACATTTTTTCGGCGTCTCGTAGATCTGAATGTATAATAGTATAAAGACCTGCAGCGGATTTTAATGTCAAAATATTGGGGTGGGAAAGACACCCCTGTTTGTGATTAATCGTCTCTAAAGTGTCACCGTCTACAGCATAACCCTCCCCTCTCACCCCCAGCCCCCCAGCATTCCCGCCCCCCACACGCCAGCCTCTCATCAGCCGCCCCCTGACGATGTACCGAAGCCACCATTAGACAGGAGCCTAAATTAGAACATCGATTTCTGTAGATGAAGCAATTGTACAGTAAATATTAGATTGGTACTTATACATTAATATCGTGACCTGAATTTATACAAATTATATGTCACATAGAGTTATTTCATTAATTAAATTAACCAAAATGTACGCATTTTGGTAATCTTTTTCTTCTTCTTCTATAGATCCGTATTATTCTGAACGCGGTCTCCTCGGAGATCGACGTCTTTCATATTAGTGAAGTTACGTTCAGAAGACAAATACTCCTGACTTCAGAAAGTATCTTATCTTCTAAATGTTGAACCATCTCTAATGCGTTCCTGGTACTATGTTGTATTTTTATAATATTTTACCTGTACTCAATAGATGCCTTAAACATGTTCCTGTTTGTAATGTCTTTTGAATTAATAAACTGATTTGATTTGATTTGATTATGGATCTTGTGATCTGTTTATACAGGATATCAAATTGCTTCCTTTGACGAACACGTCCAGCCTTTCCTCCATTTCTTTGGTGGTTGACAGCCCTCTGGAGTTTCGTGCATCACGATCTTAGGAATCATCACTGGATCCATCATCTCGATGTGGTCCCCCCAAAATCGTCTTCTTTATCTACTCTATCTCACTATATCATCAATTTTGCATGATCTGTGGATCTCCTCGTTGGGTATACTATGTCTAAGGGCTACACACTATAGGTCGCATTTGTTTTATTTCTGTTACTCTTAGAAGATCTTTGGTTCTGTATCTGCTCTTGCTTCGAATTCATAAGTCATTACGGGCTTGATGCATTTTTTATAAATCCTAATTGTTTATATATTACATTTTGTTTTTTGAACGCCTGGAGAGTTTTCTCCCGGCGTTGTCTAGTAATGTGTGATAATTGAGTTGATAGCCTTTCACATTACATTAATAAAGATTTTTCGCTTAATGCTTACATCTAAAATCAAATCAAATCAAATCAGTTTATTTTCTCAAAAGACATTACAAACATTTTTTATAGTTTAAGGCATCTATTGAGAACAGGTAAAACATAAGGAATATATAATACCAGGAACGCATGAGAGATGGTTCGACATTAGGAATACAAAATACTCTCCAAAGTCAAGAGTATTTGTCTTCTGAATGTCTTTCACGAATATGAAAGACATCGATCTCCGAAGCGATCATGTTCAGCAGTTTGATTGCTCTCCCCACCGGCATCACCAGAGGCAGGTTGGTTCTGCATGCTGGGAGATAAAACAGTCTGTGCTGACGCTGTCGAAGATAGCCATCCGGAACATAAAGATGGATAGCCTCCAAGATGACGGAGTTCTCAAAGAATCCCCTGATAAGTCTGAAGAAATGGGTAAGTGTGCACCCATCCCTTCTTATCTGCAAACTATTGGTCCCCAGCATGCCCAAGAGGAATGCAGTGGGATAAAGCCACGGATAGCTACCAAACTCCCTCATGTAGAGATATCTCAGAAATCTTTTCTGAACCCTCTCCAACATGAGCGAGTATCTCGCCTCGTGGGGACTCCATATCACCGAGCCACACTCGAGCCGGCTCCGGACCAATGAGTTGTACAAAATTCGCAAAACATAGGGATTCTTGAAAACTCTACCAGTTCGGAGAATAAATCCCAACATTTTCAGTGCAACTCCACATATTCTCTCGATGTGAGCATGGAAAGTCAGCCTACTTTCATAAACGATACCAAGATCCTTTATCGTTGAAACATGCTTAAGTTGCTGGTTATCCATTGTGTATCTGTAATAAACAGTACGCAATGCTCTCGTAAAAGATAAAATTACGCATTTTGAGATATTGAAATAAATTTGATTGGTTTTACTCCAGCGGACGATATTATTTATATCTGACTGGAGATGGAGGCAATCTTCGGGGCTTTTTATCTCAAGGAATAATTTAAGATCATCTGCAAATAAAAGAAATCGCGAAAATTGTATAACCCTCGCGACATCATTAATGAAGATGGTGAAGAGGAGTGGACCAAGGTTTGAGCCCTGTGGTACTCCGGAATATACGGGAAAAAGTGCAGATTGAAATATACCGTATGAGGCAAACTGTTTCCTTTCCCTCAGGTAGCTAATAAAAAATAAAACCAACTTAGAAGAGAAACCAATTTCCGACAGCTTTCGCAGAAGTACATCATGGTTGACGGTATCAAAGGCTTTAGAAAAGTCATTATAAGAGCAGTCAACCTGGTGACCATTGTCCAAAGCCCTTGTCACATATTCTGTGAAAATCATAAGATTGGTTTCAGTAGAGCGCCCCTTCCTGAATCCGTGTTGTTCTGGAATTATGAAGGGTTCAACTCTAGGGAGAATCATTTTATAAATAATAGATTCGAAGAGTTTGGCCGGAGCAGACAGTATTGCTACAGGTCTGTAGTTTTCAACTGATTCTCTCGGGCCGCTCTTGAAGATGGGACTGATCTTGGAGATTTTCCACAAATCGGGAAAGGTATCAGTATTTACTGAGAGGTTGAAAATGAAGTGGAGAGGAGGTACCAAAAATTCAGAGCATCCTTTTAAAAAGAAGATAGGAAGAAAATCAGGGCCAATTGAATGCGAATTTTTCATGGCTTGAATTGAAATTTTTATGTCTGAGATGTCAATTTGACTGACACCATTGAAGCTATGAGTAGTATCGGCACTCGAATTGGTCACATCGTTATGATTTAGCCGCGGGGGAATATTGCTATAGACAGATAGGAAGTGCTTAGCGAATGCATTCGCTATATCGGCACCTCGAACCTCTCTATCCCCATGCATCATGGTGTTTATCATGCCACCATCTTTGCGTAAGCTTTTGACGTAGTTCCAAAAAGATTTGGGATCGTCCATGAGATTACCCTCAATGGTGCCCACATATGTTCGAAAGGCCAATCGGACACTGCGAACCACCATCGAGCGGTAGTGACTGAATTGTTCATACTCACCACGAGAGCCAGTAGCTTTCCACTTCTTATGATGAGCATGCTTCATCCTTATATTTCGTATGATATCCTCAGTAAACCACTTAGGATATCTCCGTCCACCATTGCTCATGTGTTTCCTGGGGAAGCACAAATCAAAAATGTTATATAAAATACGGTAAAAGTATTGTAAGGCTTCATTTACGGTATTCAAGTTGTATAAGCTACTCCAATCAATCTGAGTCATTAAATGATAAAGTTTGTCAAAGTTTCCTCGCCCAAAATTCCAACCGCGGAAGGTGCTGGCATCATGTTTGGGTACTCTAGTGACCCCCGAGACCATCTTACCGTCACACACAAACTCCAGCGATGGATGGTAACTATCTTCGGGTACCAGAGGAAACAATGACCGAAAAACTTGCAACTTCATGTTGCTCAGAATCAAGTCAAGAACTCTGAGATCAGAGTTCAGAATACCATTGCACTGGGTGAGCCCAAACACCGCGCACAAGAACTCCAGGTCCTGCTGAACACTGTCGCTCCCACGCGCGGAGTGAAGATTGAAGTCCCCCATCACAATGACATTCCGATCTCCTATCAGACCGTGGTTCATATGCATTGAATCAAAAAAGCGTTTGTAGACATCCCAAGAAGATCCCGGTGGAATGTATACCACGCATAAAAAAATATTGACATTTGAGTTGTAAGTCAGTTTTACCCATAAGTCCTCATTTTCGGATTCAAGGCCGAGGACGCGCTCGGCCATAAGCGCGTCCTCTTTCCTGATAGCCAGAAGACAACCGCCACCCTGCCTATGGCCACTGCCGTTGTCTCTGTCTCTCCTAAAAACAAGGAATGAATCCGTATCAAAAAGCTCAGAGGAGAAGACACTCGGATTAAGCCATGTTTCGGAGAGTGCAATTATATTTGCGTCACTCGCCAAAACACTGGTGTAAAACGTCGAGCATTTTGTCTTCAATCCTCGAACATTCTGATACAGAATACCAAAATTATCACGTCAGCTGAGCATCGGAAGTCGAGGAGCCGCCACACTTGACCGCCACTCCTTAATAAAGGACTGTCGTGGCCAGTGTTTCGGCTTCAAGACCTCCGACACGGCCGACGTAGGAACGCCAATTTTGAACGACGCATAGGAACCATCTCTGGGCTTCATTCTATGGACCGTATAGGAAGCCTTACACAGAGAATTTAAGTAGGTTTTCATCTCCTCCGCCGAGGTTTCCGGATGGAAGGGATAAAAGTGGAAGTTTTTCTGGGACGTTGTGGGTGTTTGCTCCTTGCGGGAACCACGGACAGCGAGCCGACGCCTTCCCGAAACAACACTCCACCCTCCCGGAACACTGGGCTGCGAGACAATATTCCCATTCCCTCCATCATTCTGAGGACGGGTATTGACTGCTGCAGCTCCTGATGCGTCGGTTGTCGGGTCCTTCGATTTCTTGGCAGCCGATACACCAGATACAGGACGTTTTCCCTTGGTGACACTCCCTACAACCACCCGTGATGCCTGAGCAGCGTAGGAAGTGGAGGGTACTGCGAGCGAATTGGATGATGCCACACGCGCAGCGGCACGTGTCGAGGCCCGTGTAGCCGGGCGAGGCAAAGTACGCGCACCCACATCGTGTGCGCTAGCCGCTACATCAGCATGTGACGCGGCGCTAGTATCACTTGTAACATTTGCCGGCTCTGTTGGTCCTGTGTTGCACAGAGCCGGTGCGGGTGCCGAATGGCCCACTCGGGAAGTATCGGCATCACTCGGCCGCGGCGTCAGAGGGGCCGGGGGGGGCGACACCGGCAGAGCCGGCGCAAGTCCCGCAGTACATGCATATGTACTTGTGTCGGCGGCGGTAGAAACACTGCCATGGTGGCAATTACATTTCTTCAATGATTCGACAAATGCTGATATTTTGTCAAATTTAACATGCAGATCAAGAACTTGTTGCAGAAGACTCATGTACGTTGGCGAATCCATTGCAAACGATGTTTCGCAAACAAATAATACAAAAAAGAATTAATTTACTCGGACGTCAAAAAACGATCCGTCACGTGTCACAGGTAAACTCACTCTCTAGTCTCAATAGATGGCGCTAGTGTAGATTGAACTAAAATATGTGAAATGTTTCTCAACATGGTAGTATATACACAACTTTCAAAAAATAATTGTCAGACGTGGTGTTCGTAAGAAGGACGGAATGGGGAATGTTGTATTACATAAAGCGATCGCTTTACCCAACTAATGACAGGTCATAAGTCCTGTAAACATTTACATCTTCGTCTCTATTGAGATACAATTAATTCTTAATGATTAACCCGTAATGAATAAAATCCAGTATTTGTCTACAAATACTTGTATACATTCAAAAAACAAAATTTCTATATATTGTTTAATAAAAAGTATGTTTTAACAATTTTTGGAAATTTTGAAAGTTCATTGGGTTATATGTAATTGTGATCATGTGATTTATTAAGTATACGACATTTAAATGTGAGCTCACAAGCACGACCCAGTGAAAATAAATATTATGTGGACCGTTAATAATAAAAATTTGATAGATATAATAATCGTAAATTTAAAAAATGTATGGGGCAAGACTTCATATGTAGTAAATGTTATCCTGCACTCATATCGTTCCACGTAGAAAAAATGTGGCTCTTGCAGTAATCCGATATAATAAGACATACACGAAATGAAACACGAACAGTTCCGGAACGAGCCGAAGTAATATTCTAAGAACCCTTTGTATACAGAAACTGGTTTGTATGGGGCGTCTTTATGGATTCATCCCCAATAAAAAGGCTTTCATGGTCTTATATGAAAATTTTCATATACGGAACGTCGTACATGGTTTTACAAGAAAATTTGATTTTTCATTACTTTCTTCAGCGTTTCGAGACTTTTCTAAAGTAACCAAGTTTGTTTTAATATTTTTGTGACACGTTAACACAAGAACTTCATAGTCGTTTGTATCTATACAAATACAATTCTGTTAATAAGAAAGCTTTTTATTATTCTGAATAGTTCGTATTTTGGTTTGTCTGTTGTACTTAGAAAACGTATTAAAGTTAAATAATTTAAATTGTTCTGAAAGCGAATTGTTCTTACTCTTTCGAGATCTTTGTCCCGCTGTAACCATAACTCTAGTCTCAGCGAGTAGGTTTATGATGGAGTATCGGTCAAAACTTGGAGAAGTTAAATTAGATTAAAATTACTTTGAATTATTAGCGTCCAATTTCTTCGAAATTTCCGTTTCGGTATGGCTTTCAGCTGTCACAAAGATTATTATTTCGGTTCCCGCCGCCCTAGTTCCAGATAATCCCTTTGTATTCCGGCGGAGAATATTTTCCTTAGACTCAAAAACTCCAGAGATAACGCAAATAAAATATGCAAATCCCAAATCAATTATAAAATGTACCCTTCCTCTACGGTGTGAGAGGGATAGAGCTATCGGCGTCCCGCGGGATAGAAGAGGAAAGAGCGCCGATTAAATGGAAAAGGTATATTTTCATAACTGGAATTTAAGCCCGAATAACTTCTGTCTGCAATCATAATAGAAGACACCGAGGCAAAGGAGATTTTATCATTTTACTTTTGGTAAAACACATTTTAATAAAACTTAACACTTTGAAACCACAATAATTTATAAAAAATATTCTTCCTTCCTTATTTTTGTGTTGCTTTGAGAGATGGTAATTAAGCTGTACTTTAACAAAAGGTTTAATTAAATACGCGCATTTTCTTATAAAATGATATTTTCGTATCGAAAATGTACCAGTGATAACCATTACGCAAGTAATTCGTCAACAGATAATGCGATTTATTAATTAAATAAATTCATATCAGTTTTTCACACACCTAACCAGGAAGTTTGATGAATATCTGAAGTTTAATTATGTTCCGTTGGTTTATAAATTGTCATATATATGCTCCAAAAAAACCATTTATAAAAAGTGTTTTTTTTTTATTAGGTATACAATACATATTCAAAATGAAAAAAAAACACATTCACATAATGTTAATGTCTATGATATTGGCTTTATTTAATAGATAATTTTATGCCATTATTGATTAAACATGATTTCGGGAATATGAGCGCCACGGCTAGCTCGAATGAAGCGCAATCGTGAAGTCCAATTTCCAACAATTGTCGTCTATATGGATGCGAATTATCCAGTAATGGACGTAGTGCACGATAAGTTTGGCGAACCAAACCATGATTTTTAAAATAAATTTGCACAAGTTGCAAGCGCTGTTCTGACGTCAGTCTATTTATGGTAAAATGGCAAAACGCACTGACTACAATCAACCTGTCAAATTGACTGTCTGTAAAAACAATGTTGCCAGTTTAAAAACCAAACCTCAAAAAAACACTTTATCAAGGATCCGCTCTCTAACATTCAACTATTATATATTGAATTAAATAAAAACATGCATTAGCAGTAATGAAATGAAACAAATGTTGATTATTTAATGTTAAATTCATTTATTATACTTTTTCAGGGAAGACATCGCGTGAGCAGACCGCAGCTTCGCTGGCTTGGCGGTGTTCTTCAGGACCTGCAATTATTGGGAGTCAGACCTGAGGAGTGGAAGTCGAGAGCTCAGGATGAGGTCACCCGGAGAAACTTTTGGAGGCGGTCGAAGTCCACCCAGGACTGAAGGAGAAGAAGAAGAACTTAAAATAGTACGTAATTTTATACATTGCGATCTAATCATTATTAAGGTATTTAATCATATAAATTATATGAATATATATAAACACATTTGTCTTGAGGCTGAGAATTAAGAAAGTATTATATATTGTTAATTGAACAGTGTAAAACGTAAAACTCCACGATTTCAAGATGTTTCATTATATATTATGGAAGTGATATATGAATCGTCTTGTTGACTTATTATCAAACGTTTATTGAATCCAATATTGTTCTAGCAAAGCGATGAAATATGCCTAATAAATCATCTAGAAAACGAACGATTTCATCAATATTAAATACGGAAAGTAAAAGTATTATTCCATAAACACATATAAAATAAAAATTATCGTTATTAATACGAATGAAAACGTCAGTTTTCTAGAAGTTTTATTATATTTTATGGGAATGACATGTTTCGCCCTCCTAAGGCATTATCTAAGGTCAAGTGCCTTAGAAGGACGAAACGTGTCATTCCCATAAAATATAAACAAACTTCTAGAAAACTAACGTTTTCATGCGTATTGATTATTTAATATGGAGTTTTATTATAAATCATTGTTCAAGAAACAATAAATTATCGTTAATATATATTTTTTTCGGTGGTTTTAATTTATATACTCGTTTTTGTTTCAACGCAGCTTGTTATGAACAATCATTTCCTAAACATAAAATTATATACACACATTAACATTTGTTTTAGCTATCAGAAAATATTGCGTCCACTTATGTGTGTGGAATAAAAAGAAATGATTTAAGCGATAACGTTAGAAATAAAATAAGTGTCTGCTTACGTAAAACGATACTGTGTTGTTGTGTGTAGAGATTGTAACATTGGTCGGGGTAAAACCAATAAATCTTGTTTAAGCGTTTTCTCTTACGTGGCTGCCAGTATTTTGGCGTAGTAGTATTCTCAAATTATACGTTATTTGCATACAAATACAATATTTTTCACGAATGTAAAGCCGTAAACCATCTTGCCGTATTGGTAAGTAGTGAAGGAATTACATTCGTGGATAAAAAATACTTTTATAAACTTCAATATTTCACAAATTGTAAAGAAAACATCCCAAATAAAATATTGAAAATGTTAGAAAAAATATAATACATATAATAATACGAGTATATTATAATTCAGCATTCATTTATTATATCTATAAAATATGTTACTCAATGGAATTTAATAATTTAGAATCTTTCACGAATTGTTGACAAAAGTGATTTTCCACTTTGCGGTTTATTCATTTCGACACATTTCGTTATTAAAGTTTTTTAAATGGTCCATTGTTTTGGCCGAAACACTATGATACCTTAACATTTTAAACTGTTAAATTAAATAATTTTGTTTTTTTCTTCTTCTTCGATGGCCCTACAGCCCATATCGAGCCTTAGCCTCCAGTATTCTTCGCCTCCAACTCCTCCTGTCCTCCGCTTCGACCCTCCACTCTGACACTCGTAACAATCTTGCCCCATCTCTCCCAACTTCATCCTCCCATCGCAGCTACGACCCGCTTCTACTACCCGGGTGCCACTCCAGCAATCTTTTTGGTGTTCGCGATGACGGCATCCTCTGCACGTGACCGATCTCAGTCTATTCAGTCTGACCTGTGTGGAGAGACTGGGAGCTTTGTAAAGATAGTACAGCTCGTCATTGTGCCGTAATCTCCAGCCTTCGCCGTCATTCACAGGTCCCAGAATTAAATAACTTTGTTTTATGTTTACTTTAGTTTATTTATGTTTAGTTTATTTTAATTGTAACACCTGATGATGTCAACATAGGTTGACCAAACAGCTGTCGCGTATAATAAAATACAATTGTGATACATAAAACCAAGTTATTTAATTTAACAGTTTAAAGTTTTTTTAACTTTCATCGTAGGTAGAAGGATCCATTTTAACTCAGTTTTCAAATAATTTAAAAAAGCTTTACCTATATTTGTATAAATTATTAATGATTTTAAGAAATCATCCATAGATTTTAGCTGCTTTTGTGGTGGTAATTGTGGTGTTAATCTTAAATTTTAATTTAAACGTTTAAAGATTTACTGATATCACAAGTCGTAAATTAAATACATAATATACTAGCGGACCCGGCAGACGTTGTTCTGCCGAAACGTTGGCTTGCCTGCTATTAACTGGTTCAAGAAACGTTTTTTCGATATTCGTATTTTCGATAAACTAACATTTCGCCAAAAAAAACAAAATGACAGTTGACAATGAGTTTGTATTTTAATTCTACGCTGCGTGCCGTAGATTTAAATTTGCGCGTGCTTAAACACAGAATTCGACATCAGCGCCATCTGTGATAAACAAACATAACTATAAATTATTCTCAATTATTCATGAACTTCCCAGAAGGTTTTAACGGTTCAATTGTGAATGTACACCCACCCAACGACTCACTTAAACACACCCAAAAATTTTCATTGGTCCAGCCGTTTAGGAGGAGTTCAACTACATACGCCCGGACAGAAGATTTATATATATAAAGATTAAATTAAATTATGTTTTGGCATATCAGACCTTACCGAAACAAAAACACACGAGAGAGAGAGAGAGAGAGAGAGAGAGAGAGAGAGAGAGAGAGAGAGAGAGAGAGTGAGAGAGAGAGAGAATTATCTCTCAATCGTTTTGGGGGTTTACCTCGTAAACGCTCTCAATCAGGTATTCCATGTAGAGCTATGTATAAAGGATTCATTATCTGTATCGTATACCCATTTATTAACAATTTTAACATTAAAGTGTTGAAAAAAGATCTGTTTTTAATAATTTACAGTAATATCATCGAAATATTAAGTATGTTGAACACAGGAGTAAATAATTCCTAATTTGTTTTCAAATGTCGATGACTGTTTTCAGTTCTCATTCACTCCCTTTGAATTCTGATTTCATGCAAAATCGATTAAAAACACAAACCGCGAAATGAATACACGTCAATCAGTCAAATAGATAAACAATGGATTTCACTCGTGTTGATTGAATATCACAGTGTAGGTGAGTGAGTTTACGTTTAATTCGAAAAAAGTATTAATGTTTTTTTTTTTAATTTTTAGATTATAATATTTTTCGAACGTATTAGGCGAGAACGATATTTATGCCGTTCACCATGATGAATGTATAATATTTTTTAAACATGTCGAGAAAACACTCAAATTCATGTCTCGTTTCATGACATGTCTTCGCAATTCGTGAGTTGACACGCGTGAAATGTCCGGCCGTTATTTATCATTTAACAGGTTGCGCGCGCAGCTCACAATTTTACCCTCTACTAAACGCACCAAAAAAAGCATAACTTCAAAAAACTTCATAAATATCAAAAAGATTATTGTGTTTCATTTCTAAACTTGAACCCATTAGAAATAAAAATAACTTTAAAAAATAATATGATTACACTTAGGAAATTGAAAATAACTTTTTATTAATGCTGAAAGGCGGAATTAATAAGAAAGCGGAATGGGGAATGTTGTTAAACATAAAGTGATCGCTCAACCCAAACAATGACAGGTCATAAGTCCTGTAAGCGCCTCGGCCACCACATTCTGTTCCCAGAAAAAATTACATCTTTGTCTCTATTGAGATGCAAATAATCCTTATGAAAATAACTTTGTTTATTATCAACAAAATATTAAAAAACAAAAACTTGTTTCGGAGGATACCTCCATCTTCAGGTGTAAATATTTAATAAAAACTAAACAATGAAAGACTAATATAAAAAAAAACGCATTTAAAATTTGATACAATAAATAAAAAAATTCATTTAACCTGGACTAATTGTTAAAAGTACTAATGATTATTTTTTATCAGTAAGAACTTATAAATACTATTAAACAATAATAATACACAATGATAATATAAAAATATAGAATTGTAATTTAGAAAAAACATACATTTGATAAGACATAATTTATATAGAAATTAATAAATGATTAAATTTCATATGATTGGGAATGGGAGCTTGGAAGACTAAAAGTAGACAAAGTATTTAAAGAGAAAGTAGTAATAGGAAAAATCTGAAAATTATTAATTATGTTTTCACCCAATTTCACCGACTTGAGGATTTCTAAAGTTTCAAGTTTATTTAATTTATTGCAGTTGTTAAAAGTGTATTTAAAAATATGATTATGATTGTTTAAAAACTGAAAGTTTGCGATTCGAAAAGACTTATAGCGAATTGGTTTATCCTAAGTAATGTTTATTTAAAGGTAGCCACAATAGAAAAAGGGCGATTTATACAACTCTTACCAAGCTACGATCAAGCCTAGGTTACCGTAGGTTAATAAGTAAAATGTTTAGTTTAATTCGGTTAACTGTTAAATTAATTCGGGTGTGTATTGTTCTAATCCTTTAACCATAAAATGGATACGAGAACGGGATCGTGTTAGGGATGCGATATTCTCTAATTTAATTATGTTCGGAACATAAAATAAATCCATTTATGTGTGTGCTCATAGATGAACTTTTGATGTAGACATAGACAATAAACTTTCCAAGTTCGTAAAAGTCACATACGTATATGTCATATAGTTTATGTTGCTATTATTCATGAATTTCAATATTAAGATGAAACTACTGCGGTAGTATGTTAGATTATCCGATTTATTCATTTATTTAATTTTAAATGGTTTTAATTATTAAATATAATTTTTGTATAAAAACTAAATTTAACAATGTTTTTTAACTACTTCTACTTATGTCAGACCCGTCTGTCGAAGTCAGTGATCCTGGCGAAACTGGTCGCTGTCGAAAGTAGTTAAAAACATCGTTTTATTTAATTATTATTTAAAATGAACTTCCATCAAGAGATTTCAGTAAAATCATTTGATAATAAATTTTGTGTTTGTCTATATGTATTCCTCTATATAAAAGCCAACAAATATGTAATAGAAGCAATTTATAACGCAAACAAGACATCCCTAACATGAACACAATACGAGCATTTCGAAGGGTTAATACAGCATGAAATTTATCGAATTGACTATACACTGTCATATGAAACACACTCTATAAATAAACGAGTATACGCGAGCATGTAGCTATAGGTACACGCACCCAGACACAGATAGGGGTAGTTGAACCCCCCGTCATTAAGAACCGGTCGATTAAACAAAATTTAGAGTTCATTGCGTCTACAAATTTTCAATCTAAGCAAAAGCATGTAAAATGAACCGGCAACGGAGAACCAATAAATGGAGTCGAGTTTCAAAACCGTTTTAGAGATTTTAAATAGAATCTATTTTCCCTTCAATAGTGATTTATGATTTCCCCAAATTTGGTAGAAGGGTACCTTTTTTTAAACATTCAATTCACTCCGATATTATAGAAATTCTGTTTTTTTTACCATTTTTTATTCATTGTTTTAAGTGAGTGTGATTACAAATGGTTTGGGTGTGAATACTTGTATAATGGGGAATATTCCGAAATATTGATACACAATATTTATTTTCGATTTTTATTATTATCACTGAATTTTACATTTTATTAATTAAATATTATTACAAAATTAAAATGAAATACACTACATGTTTCGAAGGTAACCTTCTCCATCCTCAGGTGTAAATGTAACTCATTCAAAACCGAAGAAAGAATAATGAAGTTCAATAAAACCATTATGACTGATCCTTAAAAGTACAAATTACTGTAATTTGTACTTTTAAAGATGAATTAGGTTACCTCTAAAAAAATGCGGATGAAGGAGGTTACCTCTGAAAAATGTAGTGTATAATATTTTAGAAAAAATATTTAATCCTTGAATGTACAAATTGCTGTAATTATGTGTCATAATATTACATTTAATTAATGTTTCCTTCATCATTATTTATTTTTGATTTTTATTTTATATTTGGTTTTGATTTAGTTATAATATATTTTTTACACTTGACGATGGGGGAAATTTGTAAAAATATTTAGTAAATAAAGTGGGTATTGCAGTGCTTAAAATTATCCTTCAAAATAAATATCTTATATACGGAACATATTGAACGGAAACATAATTTATTATCTAATTTGTTGTTACAACTTGAAGATATGTAGGTACTAAAAATGAATGGTTATTTACGTGGAAAGATTTAGTTGACTTACTACAGAACCAAACGTTACCATAATATTTTATCCTGCATAAGTGTATACGAAAGACTAAGCGCCTTCGCTCGCGTGCAGCTAGCCTTCCCGGCGCGGCTCGGCTCCCTAATGCGCTTTTCGACTAATAAACAAACACCTCGTTAACGCATCCACGTGTTCCGCAAACACAGGCGCATTAACTGCTCCGTTGCCAGACAATCGCCAGGATATTAACAAACAGCCCTTGGTAAACAAACGCAAGTAAAAGCTCATAAACAAATGAAAATAAAGCGCCGTTTATAAAGTCGTTACGCGCTCTCGCGCCGTTACTTTACGGCCGCGGGATTAAATATACAGAAAGCGGATTAGGAGAGAGAGAAACGAAAAAACTACGCTTAGAAAACCTAGCAGTTATAAATTATCGCTTCTTACGGGGCATTACTTTAAATTTTGGAGTCAATTTATGGCGAATTGTGAGAAAATATACAAAAAAAGTTTGTTTCTCCTCCGCGAGAATCGAATAAGGGCCGCCCTTTTCAGTTCATTTAAGATACTTTAACGTTTTTTTTTTAAACATTAAAAAAACGTTGTGTTGGCAGATAAACGGCAAAACTTACTGGCAGTGTAATTCCGGTATACGAATATATCATAAAAATATGCAGATTTCTTGATATTGTATATACAGTGGAACCTCTCATAACGTATATTGTCATAACGTAATAATGTCCATATACAGATTAAATAACCACGGGGACATTACGCAACCTTGTTTGACACCTTTATTGATATCAAACCAGGCTGTAAGATCTCCATTTACTCTGACACTAGCAGTGCTTTCCGGGTATAGCGACTTAATTGCCGTGATCAGTTTTGTACTTATTCCATATTCAGACAATATTTTCCACAACTTTTCTCTATTAACGTAATCATATGCTTTTTGTAAGTCCACCTTAATTCATTAATAATAAACCAGTTATTAAGATTTTGGATTTTTTTTTTAAATGCGTACGCTCCTTAACAATTTAAGTACGTAATTTTATTTGAATAAACATTAGCAAGAGAAATATAATCGGCATAGAACGCATTACCGTATTTCACAATGTTTTATATGGGTAAAATTGTTTCTCTTAACGAGTGTTTCGCATAACGAGTAAGATTCCGGAACGAATTATTCTCGTTATAAGAGGTTCCACTGTATTATAATTTCAATATATAGTTAATATGAATGAGAACATCTATTTTCAAGAAGTTTTATTATATTTTATGAGAATTACATGTTTCGCAATGTTATAGCATTATCAAATATTTGTAGGTACCTATGTATGTCTGTATCAAACATATTTGATCATGCTTAAACGAGCAAAATATGTCAATCACATAAAATATAATAATAAAAATATTAAAAAACAGACGTTTTCATTCGTATATTTTTTTTACGTAATTTACAATATTGTTCAAATAATAAAATATTCAGTATCAAGAAAATAAAAAATCATTTCAATCACCACATATTGTACCAAAATAAAAGCGCTTACATACGAGTATATGTTGGAATAAGGTTGGAAAAGTTGACATCTGTTTAATTTTAACTTTTATCAAAGGAGAATAATGAATTTATCGCTTTCAAAATAATGAATTGAGTCAAATTACAAATACGAATGATATATTTTTACTTGCAAGATGCCCGTCGTTCTTTACGTCATTATATCGCGAGCCAAATCGATGTAAATGGTATAGCAATCATATTGATTATCATGATTTGTGATAGGTAGCTAATGTATCGCTATTTTATTGTCACGTGAATTCTACACCCGACCAAAGACAGTTTGATATCGCACCTTCGGTGTGGCAGTCGTTGCACTTGCCACTCGGTCAGGAAGGTCGTTGTGTTATGTTTTGTAACTATGTCAATGACAGTATAAAAATAAGAAAACTCTTGTAATGAAACTCTGACCTTTATTACCACTAACTTCTTCTTCTCCTTCTTCCTTATTGTAGACCTATGTGGTCAGTTCTCTAGAGTGTTGCTCCTCCTGTGAGGTAGATTCCCAGCTGTCCTTCCATCTTTTAGGAGGTCTTCCACGAGGACGAGTCCTATGAGGTTGATTATGCAATACAATATAGGGGAGTCTGGTGGTGTCCACTCTTTGAACATGACCGTACCAGTCCCGTTTTCGCCGTCTGCTCCATCTTATAATATCTTCAAACTCAAATATCTCTCTATTTCTAGAGTCCCTCACGCAATCCCTCAGTGTCTTGCCTGCTATCGTCCTCAGTGTCTTCATTTCGGAAGTTCTTAAAACTTGTTTGGTCCTTACTGTGTCTGCCCTTGCTGTCCTTTACCACTAATTGTTTCTTATTCTTCTTCCTTATTGTAGACATATGAGGTCTGTTCTCCAGAGTGTTGCTCTTCCTGCGAGGTAGATCTCCTTCCATCTTTTAGGAGGTCTTCCACGAGGACGAGTCCCATGAGGTTGATTATGCAATGCAATATAGGAGAGTCTGGTGGTATCCATTCATTGAACGTTGTACTCGTATTATGTTTTGTAACTATGTCAATGCTAAAAAAAAAATTAAGAAAACTTGTAATGAAACTCTGTTCTTTACCACTAACTTATAAAATAATAAATCTATCAAACCTGAATTCACAAAAATCGTCGCGTTATTGCTTTGTTCGCAATCTCTCCTTTACGACAGACCGACTCGCGCGGTACCAGGGAAATATGACACGATGACAGGAAATGTGAAATCTCCTTCAATCACGTTTTGCTTATTCAATAATGATGTACTTTAAATACATTTGCTGCATGCTATTCTCCCCTTGTACAAATCGCTAGCGACTAGAATAGCCCGGGGCTTGGTACGTTTCCTCTCATCTATTGGAAAAGAGGGACACACTATTGTCAATAGTTCGAGAGAGAGAGAGAGAAAGAGGGGTGCAGCAAATGTGAAGGGTTGGGGTAAAAACTTTATTCCGGTACTGTATTTTATCATCATAGAGAGTTTTATACGCAGGTAGTATATATAAAATACAAATATTTCTTAAATGTAATAAAAATACCATATGTATAATACATACATAATTTTTGAGACGCATAACAAATGGTTCACTCGTTATATACATAAGCTTTAGTATTATTGAAACAATATATTTTCAATTGCATTATATACTTTTTTCAAGGAATAGAGATTACATTCCTAGACCAAGGAAAAAATCTTCCATATAGTGTTGCGTTGTTTTAAAAATCTATTGTTAAAAACGACGATATGTAAATAATTTGTTTTTTATAATTGTTAACTATTCTTCTTTTAACAATTTCGTAAGTAATATAGCTCAGACTACCATAAGAATTTAATACGAATGAAAACTGCTGCTTTATAGAAGGTTTTATTATTGTATATTTTATGATAAATACATGTTTCGCCTTGATAAAGCATTTTCAAAAAATTGATAATGTCTCAGAAATGCAAAACAAGTCATTCCCATAAAATACAATAAATTTACTAGAAAACAGACGTTTTCATTCGTATCAATTATTTAATCAAATCAAATCAGTTTATAATCTCAACAGACATTACAAACAATATTAATGTTTAAAATATAATATTTACAATATACCAGGAACGCATGATAGATGGTTGGACATTAGGAAGATAAGATACTCTCTAAAGTCAAGAGGTTAATATGGAGTTTAACATCATAATATTTGTTATATTATTAATGATTGATTGAAAATGTTTTCATTATATTGTCTCAGGTGTTATTACAAATGAAAATTAAAAAAAATCAACAACAAAAGTTCTTTGTAGTTATAAATTTTGTTTGATTTGACTTCGGTTTATGGCTTCGACTGGTTCGGCAGCCCACTACAATTTTATAATCCAACTTTTGGCAGCGAGCTGCCGAAATCGGTCGAAGCCATAAACTTTAGTGGAATCAAAGTGAATAGTTTTTTTAAATAATATTTTTATTTTCATTATTGACAATGAACTTTTTTCCCCTAGACACCGCACGGTGATGACGTATATGTGTGGCTGTTGAGAATGTTTGTGTTTTTTGTGTATTTACGAAGTTAAATTTAGTGAACAGTTGTGCATCTAATAATAAATAGTGTTTTGTGATATTTAATAAAATTGCAGTGTAAAACTAAACCTTTTTTTTTTATTAAATCAATAAAAAATTTGTTCAAGTGGACATTTTGACAGCTGTCAAAAGTGTATTTTAGAAATTTGTTAGAACTGTTTAAAATTAATTTCAAATCAAAATTGAATTATTTTATTATAAAGTACTTGACGATATCGGAATTTTTATCGATCGAAAATTTATTAATGTGCTACAAACATTTAAACAGACTGACGATACAAAAATATCATTCATTGACAATCTGTGAATAAAGGAGGGTTCATCGCAGGGCTAATCACGCTGCATGATAAAAAAAAACATGATTACGAACACTAACATAATGGCCTTTACTGATGGAGGGAGATGGCCAGGGACAGAAGTCAGTGGAGGACCGTTGTGGAGGAGGCCAAGTCCCACATCGGGATGTAGCGCCAAGAAGATGAGATGAGACAATGAATTTCTGCCAAAAAATTTCAAATATCAGTACTAAAGTAAAATGTAAAATAAAAAATGAGATAAGCAAATGATTCGAAATATTTAGGAGATATAAATTCGATAGTTATTCGTGTAAGTAGTGTTATTTTAAAAGCTTATTAGAATTAAACGAGCGCTCATCAACACCGAGAAAGGACTGAAAATAAATGGCGTTGTGATAAACAATATAAGATATGCCGACGACACTGTTTTATTAGCAAAAAGTGTCAGCGATCTTCAGGACCTCCTTAATCTTGTTGATGAGTCCGGTGAAAGATTGGGGCTAACAATAAATGTCAGCAAAACCAAATGGATGACATTCGGACGGCTTGACTACAATGGGTCAGTATTGCATTTTAACGGCCGTAACGTTGAAAGGGTGGAAAATTTAATTACCTCGACAGCATACTAACGCAATCTCTTGACCCAGATGCAGAGATAAAATGCAGAATTGAGACAGCAAGAGCTACGTTTAAAAAAATTAAATCACTCTTCTGAAATGATAACGTAAACTTGAAGCTCCGCCAGAGAATGATCAAATGCTATGTGTGGTCTGTTTTACTGTACGGGTGTGAAACTTGGACCTTGAAAGTTAACTCAATGAACAAACTGGAAGCATTTGAAATGTGACTCCATCGCCGAATGCTCAGAGTTCCCTGGACAGACATGGTTACCAATACCGAAGTCCTGAGGCGAGCTAGAGTTGACAGGGAGTTGTTATCAACTATTAAGGTTCGAAAGATCTCACATCTGGGTCATATACTGCGTGGAGAAAAGTACCACCTTCTCCAACTGATATTGGAGGGAAAAATTGAGGGACGCCGAGGGCCCGGAAGGAGACAAATGTCCTGGCTGCGAAACGTGAGGGAATGGACCGGCATCCGAAGTGTGGAGGAGCTGTTCCGAGCGGCGCAGGACAGAGATAGGTTCGCCGAGGTGATCGCCAAAGTTGGGGGGACCCGACAGGGCACTTCAAGAAGAAGAAGATTATAATGAATGTACACTTGTGAAATGTTTGAGCATATTACAAATTTCAAATGCGACAAATTGAAACTGATTGGCCTTTAACTAAAAGCCGAACCCTGTGACATGTAATGTTCAACCTTCGTACCAATTAACGAGATTGAAAAGTTATCAAACTCTGCCCGCCCGTCCGATAAACCATTCAATTTTCAACCGGTGTTCGTCGATTTTCAAGCGTCAAGTGCATCAAAGTTGACTAATTACTAATGTAGCCATCCAACGTCAATACAAAATTTTCAATTACATCCTACACGTAGCATCGCTATTCAAGCCCAAAAGCTTCTATAAATAATTATTCAATCCGAAAATAGCTCTCCCGCTTGAAAATTTATATATGGTACTAATTATTTCTTTTTTCATTAGAAATCTATTTATTATTGTGGCGATGAGGTTCGCAACCCATCACACCGCGTCTCCCGCGGGGCGAAAAGAGAAGGATGGAATACCGCATCGGTTAAAATGTGACAGTCCATTCTTTCTGCCTACCCTTTTGGGGAGACGGCGTGATGGTTAGTTAGTTAGCTAGTTTTATCTATTTATAATTCATAAAGACGCCTGTTTTCTAGATGTTTTGTTATGACAATTTTTTTCTATTAATTGAAATACAGTATTTTCACTTATAGGGTATAATTTTCTCGACATGTTTCGAAAACGTGGGGAATCTAATACAGTGGCGGATCAAGTCAAATAGGGGTCCAAACGATAAAAAAAATCTAGACCTTCATTTTCAAGTTTAAAGGAATAAAACCTAGCATACTTTCATTGAGTTATTAACAAAAAAGAATAGTGGAGAAAAATTTTCCGTCTTGCTGTATTTCTTACGAATTCATCGATTATTTTAATTATTCCCATAAAATTTTCTGTTTTTATATACAATTTGGCGATATTATTTGCAAGTTACATGCCCACGTTTCTTTTTTTGAGGTACATTTTGCTTTTATAAAATTCCCTAATGTGCGTTTTTGTTAATATTATAGCTTCTTCTTCTTTCTTTTAATAGATCTGCGGCACAGAAATCTAGTCTCCTCGGATGATGAGGACCAGCTGTCCCAAATTCTCTAAATGTAGTCTTTCAGGTGGATGGTGTCCGAAGAGAATTTCATAAGCGGCTGTTTATGCGAGTCTGTCACTTTCCATTCTGGCTACATAATATAATATACTATATTATTTTAACATGTATATATGAGATGCGTATGAGTAAAGAGTAACGGGAAGAAGCGAGGATTATTTTTTATATTTAAAAGACTAATAACAAGGATTTAAATCAAGGGTATAATAATTTATTATATTGTATAATATCCGTGCCCAGCTTTCAACGGTCCCTGGGCCAGGAGCCAAGAGTTATGTTCCCTAGACCAACACCGAATATTAATGATATAAGTAAGTGATTTTTTTTTCTCTTTTTGAGAAAGATAATAAATATAATCTCAATATTTCAAATGAACTCTTCAACAGTAAAAAAAATATGGATATAAAATAATAAAACACTTTGTATTTAACCACGGTATGGTTTTTATAATTGATGTCGATACTAGTTTTGCCTGTCAAGATTCGCCAGGATGATATAATTACCAAGTACATATTATATCGCCCTGCTAAATCTTGGGTAACTCTAACATTGTCCAAACAAAGTGCCGAGAAACAACGAGTGACCAAAAAGCCATGGAAAGAGCCATGTTAGGAACAAGCCTAAGAGACAGAGTCACAAACGATACGGTGAGAGAAAAAACAAAGGTCACTGACATCATCTATCAAAAATGGACAAGAAGACTGCTGACTTGGAGACCATGGACGGTAAAGAGAAGTGCAGGGCGACCGCAACTACGGTGGAAGGATGATCTGAACAGACACGTCGGAATAACCTGGATGCAATCTGCACAAGACAGAGTGACATAGGAGCGAATTGAGGAGGCCTTTGTCCAGGAATGGACGGGAATTGGCTAAGAAAGAATAAGAAGAAGAAGAAAAAATCTTGGGTCCATGCGAAACTAGTTGGCATCAATTGTAATTACCGTTCCGTGGTTAAATACAAAGTGTTTTATTATTTTATATCCATAAGACATTAAAATGTCTTATCACAAAGTTAGTGATTCATATGAACATTTTAAAAAATAGTAACAATAATATAATTTCAAACCAACGTAAGAAGCAAGATTTACGATCCACCCATATCGCCCGCAACGTAATTGCATATATTTCAACGTATGCAGTGACATCAGTAATGTATTCCCAAGAAGTGAAAAACGACTACCTACCCCATTGCTATGAGTTATAACAGTGACGCTGTAGAGTATTTTCAATTGTAGGTTACAGCATCAGAGTAACTCAAAATATCACAGATTTAAATATTCGTATAACACACATAAACATATTAAATAGTGACTAGAATAATTGAAGGCAAACAATAAAAGATTTCAATATAATGTAACCAACAAACTAGTTAGTAAAGGTAATATAAAAACCGATGACATAAATTTGCAAACTTTTATGTTGAATAAGTAACAGATGTTCAATTAGCATAATGGTGTTATTGTACCGACACTTATGTATGGAAGTGAAGCGTGGAACTGGCAAAATAAGAAAAGACGAATGTGGATACTCTGTGTGTGATAGAGTGTCGAATAAAAATATAAGATAATTTATACGAATGAAAACGTCAGTTTTCTAGAAGATTTATTATATTTTATGGGAATGACATGTTTCGCCCTTCAAATGGGAAGGGCGAAACATGTCATTCCCATAAAATATAATAAAACTTCTAGAAAACCGACATTTTCATTCGTATTAATTATTTAATATGGAGTTTTACATGATAGTTCAAGAAACAATAAATAAAAATATAAGAAGTGAATGCGGTGCGAATTTTGGTGTACATATTATTTGTTATTTTGAAATTGGAATAACGATATTAATAATTACAGATCATTTTCTTTGTGATACCAAAGAATACTATCATCGAAGAAAATAATTTGAAAATAAATTTAAACTGTTTATTTATTTTCAAATAAAAAACGATTGTTTAATAATATTATAAAAATGCAAAATGAAAAAAAAAAACAGAAGTTCTATAAATTATTCTACAAAGCTCCAAAAATATGTTTAGTAAAAAGTTTGTTACAATTCTGTCGAAAAATTATATTTCGATGGATATACATGTAAGACATTTTATGAAAGTGATATATTTCACAATACATATAATTATCACAATACATTTGATAATGCGGTAATTTAACACCAACCGTGATCAAAAACTCATTTTTTTTACTTTATTGATACTTGACACCTTTCAAATAATCAGCCTTTAATTTTTTTATAATGATATATTTATAAATCAAAAAATCATATTATATTTAATTTTTAAACATTTCACATTGTGCCAAAAAACGTGAATTTACGTAATATATTTTTAAGAATCGGATGCTTCGAGCGAGTCCGGACTTAAGTTACGGTTTCGTAACTTTGTTACAAAATATTTTCAGCCGCTGCGTTTAGCAATGAATTGGAAATCTCGGAAAATCGTGTTATGAATCGGGTGAGCACAGTTAAAACTTGTTTTTAAAATATTGTATGAGGTAGGGAACTTTTAAAAGACTTCTCCAAAGTTGGAAGAGTTGGAGCCCCTCATACAAAGTCGATCATTTCTACAATTTACTCAAGTATGTACAAAATAACTTTTCACCGCCATCCCTTATTTTATTGATAAAATTATTTTTACGGATTAAGTGCTAGGAATCATATAAATGATTTCAGAATTATTCATAACAAGATGCCTCAATATATAGACAAATCATTTTATATTTACCTACTACGAAAATACGAGTATATGCTGGCAACATTTTTATTCAAGTTGAATAAAACATTGCGTACAAAATGAAAAAAACATGTTTCAAAAGGTAAATTCATTTTATTGCGTTTTTTGATAGGGGCTTTGAATTAAATAAATGCCTATTTTTACAGTAAAAAAAAATAATGTAAGTGAAAATATTTATGAAAAAAGTTTTTTCAAAATCAAAAAACTTTATCACAATGCGAGTACTTCTTCTTCTACTCAGTCGTATTCCTCATAATTGAGAGTCGTGTCCATCCTTTGAACTATTGACCATGGCACGCCATGCGCTTCTGTCACCCGTTAGTTTCTAGGATGCAGCTAATGAGAGATCAGTCAGATCCCTAATTTGATCGAACAAGCGGCTGAGTCATCGTCCTTATGTTCGCCTTCGCTCCACTTTGACCATAATGATGAGCTTTTCAAGGTTGTCCTGATCTCTTTGGGCTATGTGTTCAAAAATATTTCAACACTCTCTGAGAGCACATTCGCTCGATACATAGTTGGTCAATGATTGACTCGTTTGTTTTCCCACCGTCCAGGGTATACGCAGCATTTGTCGCCAGCACCACATCTTGAAAGCATCAATTTTGGACCTCTTAGATGTTTGCATAGTCCAAGACTCGTAACCATAAAGGAATATGTTCCAACCTTTATATTAAAAGGTTGCAACCACAATTTCAAAAAACCACTATCAATTATATTTAATCGATCGCTACAAACGGGTGTCTTTCCGGAACTATGGAAGATCTCTAAAAACTCTCCAGTTTTCAAGAAAGGCACAAAATTATGTGTTGAAAATTATCGACCAGTAGCAATTTTATCTACACCTGCGAAGGTATTTGAGGCGTTAATACATCGTTTTATTAACCCAAAGATAGAACCATTCATAATTAATGAACAGCATGGATTCAGATCAGGGCGTTCAACCATTAAAAAATTTATGGTATTTACGAACTTTGTCACTAAGTGCCTTGATAAAGGTGCACAAGTCAACTGCTCGTATAGCGATTTTTCAAAAGCGTTTGATAAGGTGGACCACCAACTTTTGCTTCGAAAGCTTCAAAGGATTGGCTTTAGTGACAATCTGCTCAAGCTTTTCTCTAGCTATCTAACATCTCGAAAACAATATGTGTCATATGGACTTTTTCAGTCTTCAGCCTTTCACACCTCATCAGGGGTGCCACAAGGGTCTAATTTAGGACCATTGCTTTACACGATATTCATTAATGATATCTCTAACGAAATAAAGTTTTCAAAATTTTTATTATTTGCTGATGACATAAAAGTTTTCTCTGAAATAGAGAATCCCTCAGATTGCTTGAAGCTTCAGTGTGACATTCAGAGCATAACCCAATGGAGTAAACGTAACAAATTATTCTTCAACGTCTCCAAGTGCTTTGTTATGTCATACACACGGGCATCGAAAACATTATACTTTCGCTATCTTATGGATGGGGTACAGCTTGAAAGAGCTTCTACATCCAGAGATCTCGGTGTTCTGTTCGATGCTCAATTATCGTTCAATCTTCACATAGTTGCTCTATGTAATAGTTCCATTAAAATGCTTGGATTTGTTTTCAGGAATGCCAAGATATTTTCGAACACACAGGTACTTCGGGTGTTGTATAATTCCCTGGTAAGAAGTCGGCTGGAATATAGTTCCGTTATTTGGTCACCGCCTGGGATCCGATATTCTCTGATGGTGGAGCGAGTGCAGAAAAAATTTCTGCGCTTTCTTTACCTCAGGGAGCGCGGTTATTACCCGTGGCTCTTTCCGACTGAATTCTTGCTAGGTATGCTAAGCTACCAATCATTGGAGAGAAGGAGGAACATTCACTTGGGAGTTCACTTCTTTCAGCTGATTGGCGGCCGTATACAGAACTCGGATGTCCTGAGTGATGTAGGTCTATTTGTCCCTGATAATTACCTTCGTCAAAGACAGCACAGATTGTTTTATTTGCCACGCTGCAGAATCAACCTGCCAATGGTTATGCCTGTGGGTAGGGCAATCTTATTGCTTAATCGGATCGCCTCGGAGGTCGACATATTTCGTGATAGTGTGAGTTGCCTCAGGGATGCAATATCAATGTTATGATTATTTATAATTCTTAAACTTTTTTATTTATTTAGATGTTTTTATGCTTCTCTTTTAAATTCTTATAATATAATTGCAAACGATTTGGAAATATTTCTGTAATGTTTGTAATTTTTATTAAAATAAATGAAATGAAAATGAAATGAAATGAAATATGGAGAAAGCAAGGATTTGAACCAGTCTCATCTTGGTCTTGTTAGAGCTTTTTTTGTCCTACCATATCTTAGTGAGCTTTGTAATGGCAGTTTTAGCCATTTAGGTTCTGCGTCGAATATCCCCATCGCATTATACCTGGTCAGTTGGTCAGTGATCTAAGATAGACAAATAAGGATCTAAGATAGACAAATAAGGATCTAAGATAGACAAAATAAGGTCACCTGGTCAGTGATCTAAGATAGAGAAATTCATTTACAATTTCCAAATCTGAGAGAAGACCCATGATTATGAGTTGGTTAGTTTTGTTTATTATCATTATCTATATTTTTGATCTATTAATCTTCAAGCCCGCCAGTTCACTCTCCCTTGCGAGCATTACACAAGCCAAATTTACGTTTGCAACCAATTGTCAAAATTGTTCCCAAAAAATCCATTTCAAAAAGCCGTTGCCATAGTAAAATATCGACACCATTATATACAACATCGTCATTGTATAAACCCACCTCTAGAAGATTTTTTATCTTTATCAGAAAGGGAAAGCAATTTAACAATGATGACGAAAGGATGATAAGCTTGGCTTGACTGAAAGTCAAAAAGATTGCTGGCAAAGGGACATATGAGTATGCTAATCAGATCGGCGATGCTACCGACCATTCAATAACACCCATCCACTCATATTGATAAAGAATAAAGGAACCTTCGACGAAGAGGAAAATGAATTCAAAGGTTATATGCGATCGCAAACCTTTTCTCCCGATAACATAGCAGTTGCCGTTATCGAAGTAATTGGTATTTGTACAATAGCAATTGAGTTCGAAATATGTCGCAGTAGCAAAAAGTGAATGGTTTCTAAATCGTATTCTCTAAACAATCTATAGTCCAGCTTATACTAAATAATATCTAAAAATGTAGTCTACATTGCAGTTAACGAAGTTCTCTAATAAGAAAAATATCTGAGTCAAAGTACCCTTCTACCAAAAGTTTCGGAGACCTGTAATCATAGGCTCAGACAAATCTCTGGTGCATGAGAACCTAACCGAATTTCTTAAAATATATAATAAACGAACTTTCTCAAACTGATTAACCCTTCCGAAACATTGACAAAAATATATCAGACGCAACAAACAAACACAAACACAAATTTCCAAAGCTTTGTTATGGCGATATATTCATAAAATAGCGTTTTAAAAATTTATTGTTGTTATCAATTGGGTAATTAAAAATTTATTACATTTATTTTATAACCGTTTTGGGTAAATTTAAAAAAATTCATTCATTTCTCAGCGCTACATCCCGGTGTGGGACTTGGCCTCTTCCACAACGGTCCTCCACTGACTTCTGTCTCTGGCCATCTCTCTCCATTCCCCAGCTCCTTCCATTTTCTCACAATCTTCTTCCACGCAATCCACTCATCTTTTCCTCGGTCTGCCTCTTGGTCTCTTTTCGCGGGGCATCCATCTGGATATAATTTGTGGTGTTCTACCCTCTGGCATTCTTTCCACATTGCCAGCCCACCGTAGGCGTTGAAACTTACAGAATCTCACTACTGTTTCATGGTTAATCAGTTCTTCCAGTTCAAGGTTTCTTTTAATTCTGTAAGTCCCATCCTCCAGCGTGGGTCTAAAAATTTGGTATTGATACAGCCGTTGGTTTATATTTAATTTTTATATTACTAAAATATTGTTATGATATTTTCAAGGATTTTCATAAACCTATAAATGAACAATCGGAAATTCATAATTATTTTTAAATTAATTTACATTCGGTTATTTCCTCTAATACGATTTTTTATCATTTTATTGGTGATAAAGGTAAACAACCTCAATTGAAATAAAATGAATCATTAACAGTAACGTTTTCATTCAAAGAAATTCAGAATTCTCAAGGTACTTTATAAGATTTTATTAACTAGTCTGTATTTCAAAGTTCTCTGTTAAACAGTCAATAAGCTGTTTTCGAAAAATATTTTTGTTGTTGTAGTTTTATCAATATTGCTTTGTTTTACGCTCCATACAAAAAAAACTACGTTTGGAAGAACTCTATTTGTGAGATTCCACAATGCTCATATCGTTCCGAAGCCATTTTTTCCAAATTTATGGGTAAGTGAAGTTGTTATTATTGATTTTCTGACACGATAAATTTTCGAAAATATTCGTCGTTCAGTGATATAAAAAACATAAGGCGTGAGTTTCCCAGAGAGTGAATGAATGATACTAGATGGAGTATTTCTGTTTAAAATGAAGCCGATAGAAATATCCGCCATAATCCGCATATCAACTTGTGAGTATTTTCTTTATGGTTTAAGTGAAGATAGTTATAATTCTTGAAAAAAATTTTTCTTATATATTATATGATCGCTTCTTCGTGTTTCATGTAACAAATTACTTTAACAATATTTAAGTTTTATGTGACTTTATCTTTATTCGAGTAATTACCTAATTTTGTATGTTTTGTATGTTAGGGGTGGTGAATAACAGTTGTATTGTTAGAGTTACGTATTTGGTGTGTACTGAGGTATCTGATCTGATTTCATATATGTTTTTATTACTTATTACTATTGTATTATACATTCGATGTTTTGTTTTTGTACCACCAATAAATAGGCAAATATTATAAAATTTATATTCAGAGATTCTCGCATTATAGAAATCAAATAAAATTCTTCAGTAAAATCTCAAGAACTCAAGAATAAAATCTTTAAAAAGGATAATAATAATCAATATTTAAATAATCCACTGTTTTGGCGGAAACACCTATATATTTCAACATTATTTACTATTGAATTAAAACATTGTTATAGAACTCACTGTATAGAATAGTCACTGTATAGAATATCACAATTGATTTCTTTTGAAATTGTTGTAACACCTGTTTCGTTAACTAATGATCGGTTAGCGAAACAGCTGTCGCGACAATTTCAAATGAAATATAATTAATTGTGATAATTAAACTGTAAATAACAATACTTAATACGAATGTAAACAATATTAAATATTTTTGTGAATGACATGTTTCGCTTGTCTAAGGTATTAATCAAATGTCTAATAATGCCTTAGACAGGCGAAAATGTTATTCACATAAAATATAATAAAACTTCTAGAAAACAGACGTTTTCATGTGTATTAATTATTTGATATAGAGCTTTACATCATTGTTCTAGAAACAATAAATAGAGAAAATGCTTACAAATGTTGAAAAAAATATGTAACAACTGATAATAGAATAAAAATGATTGAGTTGGAATAAAAGAAAACATCTAAAAATCCAAAGTTCATAGTTTTTCCAAACAAATATGAACAGGCATAGCCTCCGGCAATATCTTTCCGCCCTCGTTTCCCCTGTCCGAACCCAAACCCCCTGGGCAGCTAGCTTAGCCTAATAGGATTTCTGACGTAAAATACGCCGTAAAACATTTGATCGCACACAGCCCTAATAACAGGTTCGTATTTCTAGCAATTCTTCCAAATTTATGTGCGCCATCAAATTCAATTTGAAATATTCGTTAAAACAGAACGATATGAATCTACATCGAGTCTCAAAGCAAACAGTGGCTTGACCTTAGGTAATTGCACAAGGGCGAATAACACATTTGCTCTTGAAATTCTTAACGATTAATAATTGTATTGCGGGAAAAATTTATCGCTTTTACTCAATTCGTTAACATGAAAAATAATTAAGGCACAAAATATTGATTGCTAAAAAAACATTTATATTTGAAAAATATTAATTAGACGTCACTATTATGCCTAGTAGAAAAAAAATTAACTATATATCGCCTATTTGCAAGAATAACGTATTACCTCGAAAAATTTTAAAATTAAAAAATGAAACAAGATACCCGTCAGAAAGAGACAACGTGACAACAGAATATACCACTGTTGGGTTGTTTCTTTCCCCCATAAATTCTCTGTTTTTCACTTTAAAAATACCATTTTTTTGTAGAAAATAGAACTGAACACGGCGGATTTGATTTTCGAAATGTCACGTTATTCTTGCAAAGAGGCGATATTATTAACACACTGTTTTTTTTTCCTTTTGAGTTTATTTTTCTCGACGTGTTTAGAAGGTTTTATATATTTATCATAAATATACTCAAAAATGTAAAAAAAGAGTGTTAACGCTTTTAAGGTTATTTCAAAAAACTAATGTTTGTTAAATCAATTTTTTAATAAAATTACATTGTCTAAATCTATTACGACAGGATTCTTCTCCTAAGATGTTTGAACTTAATACTCGTATATTGGTAAAAAAACAGAACTAACAAACTAAACATCACGCCGTCTCACCGAAGGGGTAGGCAGAAATAATGGGCTGCCACTCTTTTCTTTCCTGACATATTTTTCTTGCTTCCTCGTCATTAATGCATCGTGTCATGCACGCGCATCGATTTCTCTGACTGACCGATATTCAATTTTTTCTCGTTTTTCTCGATATTCCTCTATTTCTAGTTCCATTTACATCGTTGATATATAATTTTTTTACCATTGTTTCTTAATTTATTCTTTCCATGTGTCCAAACCATCTTAATGGTCTTTTTATTATTTTGTTCATAAGACCATCATTCGCACCGCATTCACTTCTTATAGTTTCATTCGACACTCTTCATACAGAGTACCCACACATTCGGCTTAGAGATCTCATTTCTACTGCATTTATTCTACTTTCATCCTTCTTTTGCCAGTTCCATGCTTCGCTTCCATACATAAGAGTCGTTACAGGAACACCATTGTGGACTGCTATTTTAGCTTTTTTGAATAGGTCAAAAAACAGTATTTTTAGATATCACTTAGAGTTACAATTGAAATAGCTTCCCAATAAATATGCCAAGATAAATCTTCTACATTATTCGTTATACGTAAATACTATCGTATTTTTGCAAATTAAAAATAAAATAACAAATATTATGGAAGCAGCTTAAGTAGTACATGACAAACTAGGACACTTGACCTTTATAAATATTTATGCCTCATATTAATATTGTGACCATTTTTTTTTAAATATAAAAACGTTCATTTATTATACAACATCACGTTAATTACGTACACTTTGTCGTGTATAATCATCAGAGTTGGCGGTGACCCATCATAAAGAAAGACCCGAAAAATATTTAAAAATTCAGTTAGGAAATTACAAAGATGGAGAAAGAACGATACGGTCCCCCATTCGCCCGAGTTATTTACATTTAAATGGGTGTTATTTATTTTCACAACATCTCTTAAATTGCAAGAAACAACCCCATTTGTTTCGGGAATATATAAATCTTTTTTAAATATCCGTTCTCCCTACAGTCCTCGGCCAGCGCCCGATACTCGATTAAAAGTTCTATGTAAATTTGTAATTCAGATGTTTACTGCTCGCTCTTAATTGCTTTTTGCTAATTATAATTAGTGAAATTGTTTTACTAATGTTATCTGATATCGTTTAATCTAATTGACTTATATAGGGAAGAAACAAAGACTGAGGTAGTAACACTTTAAATATATATTATATGTAATCATTTATTTTTCTTCAGACCCTGCACGTGTCAACACCAGCCGAAGTACAACCTCTAGACCCTAAACAGTACCTTGTGGAGAATGTTCTGGATGATCCGGCTAAGTTGGGCGATACGGACTGCTGAGAGCAAAAGGCGCAGGATGAGGAGCTTGGAATAAAATCATCAAGGAGGATACAAATTTTCAAGAGTTGGACGGCCATAGGAAGTAAGTAACTCATTTTTTTTAGATATCTAATCCATGAAAAAATATTTGTAAACTAATTGTAACCCGTGAAATATTTACGGAAGTAATGATTTTCTACTATTTAAAAACTTGGTTTACTATACAGCCGTAATCAACAACAACAACAACAACAAACCATCACGCCGTTCCCCCGCAGGGGTAGGCAGAGAGAATGGACCGCCACACTACTCTATCCTGGCAAACCTCTCTAGCTTCCTCCACATTCATACATCGAGTCATACACGCACGTCGATTCTTCCGGCTTCTGACATGACCAACCTTTAATATTTGATTAATTTGGTCATGCCATGTTTTCTTCGGTCTACCTCTCGACTCCTTACTCCATTTACATCGTTAACGTATACTTTTTTAACCATTCTTTCTTCACCCATGCGCTCAATACAGCCGTAATCAAACATCCAAGAAAGAAATTTTCAACATTAGGGAGGGCAATAGCCTCCGGGTTGGTACTCCCGAAAAGATAAAGTTCTCCAAGGCATCTCAAGTACCAGCAATGACGTAAGACTTGCTGTAAACCAATCCGTAGGACGAAAACATAAAACAAATGTTTATTGAAATATTTGTAGCACTGAATAAGAACTATTCTATCAGAAAAACTTGGAATGATGTCAAATGTTTGCACTGCAACGGAAACCATTCTCGCATTTGAATGTGTACCGGAGTACTCGCAAATTCGGGTAGTCTCCACAGATCGATAGTAAAAGTACAGTCCGGAAAGCGATAAATCACAAGTTCATTTCCCGCCGTACGATGTAAATTTAAAGATTTTACGGAAATATTATGCATGAAATAGTACAATCGTTCGTCCCCCTCTATTTCCGTTATCAATTTATGATAAATATTTAATGTAATTAAACTTTTCTAAAGTATTATCTGTTCCTTTTTAGTTTTAAATTTGATATAGATTCCAGAATTCCAGTGCCAATCCTTATAAAGAGAAGTGAAGCTGGGAGCTGGTAGTAGAAGGATTAAATAATAATAATGAAATAAAACGATGTTTTTTAAACTAATTCCACTTTTGTTTTTTATTCAGAAGCGACCGGTCTGACATCGACAGACTGGTAGCTGGCACAGATCAGTCTGTAGATGCCAGTGAGCCTGGCGAAACCGGTCGCTGCACAATGGGGCAGGATTCAGATTTCTCATACAATAACCCAAAAAATAAAAATTATGATTCATTAAACGCTTTGTTATTATATGATGACTCAGATATATTTAGCATATGATCACGAGCAGATAGACAAGCTAGACTGTGACACGTTCGCTCTAGCACCCCTCAATCGGAGCCGATTACTCGTAGAGGTTACACGTCCGTTATTTCAAGTCAGCGCAACACCTAGTTTCTAACATTTCTTTAGTTGTATTATTGATAAAATATTTAAAGTTTTAGTATGGAACCTTACACGTCAGGTATGTATCCTCTTTTTCGAGTTAAATTAATTGTAATTATGGCTTGTTTTAAATGTAAAAAAATTAAACCGATTTCGCATTAAAATGATACAGAGGTTTTTGTAATATTAAAAAAACATTTAGAGATTTAGTATAGAATCCCGATGAATTCCGCAAGTATTTTAATTGATTTATAATAAGTAATTGTTGTACTTTATTGATATGATGTTATTTTTTGCCACTTTTTGCACTTTTTTAAAATAACGGCACATTTCGAATAACCAAAAATGAAAAAAAAATTCACCAATTTTGTATCTTATTCTGTTTTTCCTTTTCTCGCATACCTAGGTACCAGCTCCAGCACTTTGTTCATGACAAAGCATCAATTAATAACGCTTATGAAGAGTTTCGGAAAAGAAAAATTGGAGGATCAGATTGATTTCCTGCAAAAAGAAATCATAAAACGGACAGGGTGTGTTGATGAGTTAGGAAAAAGCGTAACGTGTGTTAAAAATTGTATTCGGTTTAAATTTGATTATAAATCATGATGGGAATCAGCTCACTGGATGAAAGAAAGATTTCTCGATGTTAATAAAACGTGGCTTGATACATCCGTTTCTTTCATTAGCGCTACAAAAACATGTGGCGGTCGCCCGATGATTCCTTTTGAGGAGAGTACAGAAAGGGTGAAGCGGCAAAAGACGGTTAATCTGAGGAATTCTGCATCTCTGCCAGACCTACTCTACGCAACACAAATGGAACTTAGAGCTGCATGACAGGCAGATGCCTCAAAGTTGGTTCGAGGTATTTTATCTGTTCCAACAGGTTCAGGTAAATCTCATCAAACTTCCAGGGAGTCTTTTGGAAACGTGTTCATGTCAGCAGAAGATGCTTTAGCACTTTTAATAGAAGCGGACTTGTCTCCACATCAGTATAACGCTATTAAGTTGAAATCTAAAAACTTATATCCTTCGTATAAAACTGTACAGGCCTAAAAAAGACGATGTTATCCAGAGCCAGAAAATATACATGTCACGGATACTTTGGTATATGTTGATTTGCAGATCATGCTTAATCTCACGATTGAGCGTTTAATTATCACCCATCAAGATGTTGTTTTTACACTCAAACCCAAAGAATTAAATAATATGATATTATATTCCAAATGGGGAGTTGATGGAAGTTCGGGGCACAGTTCACATAAACAGGCTTTTTTTGACGCAGATGCCGATGATGCAGCGGTTTTTATCACATCATTTGCCCCCTTACGCCTAGTGTCTGGTGCCAAAATTATTTGGCAAAATCCAAGACCTGGTTCAACGAGGTATTGCAGACCTCTGAAAATAGAATTTATTAAGGAATGCACAGCAGTACCTTTGGAAGAGAAACGAAGGGTAGATGAAGAAATAAAAAATATTACCACAACCATAGTCAGACTAGATGGGCGCGTTATCGTAATCAAACATCATTTAATATTCGCAATGATTGATGGCAAAGTATGTAATGCTATCACACATACTTCTTCTACCCAAAAATGTTACATACGTGGTGCCACATCTAAACAATTGAATTATAATATATAGATGCATTGCTAACAAAATAAATAAAAACATAAAATTTAGAATTCGGCATTTCGGTCTTGCACGGATGGATACGCTTTTTTAAGTGTCTTCTCCATTTTACGTACAAACTGCCTATAAAAGCTCGAGGGACAGACAAGGAAATCGTTGAAGAAACTAAGAAAAAAATTCAAGCTCAGTTCAAAGAAAAACTAGGTTTGATCGTGGACAAACCAAGCCGGGCTTTGGTAACACAAACGATGGAAATACCGCCAGGCGTTTTTTTTTAAGTGCAGAGGTGTCTGCAGAAATAACCAATTTAGATGTAGAATTAATAAGAAAAATGCACACCATTTTAATAGTTATATCATGTGGTCATGAAATTAGTGTGGAAAAATACCGGGAGTATGCGTTACATACAGCCAGATATTTTGAAGAAAAATATCCGTGGTGTAATATGCCACCCACACTTCACGAATATTTAATACACGGACCTGAAATAATAAAAACGTCAATATTGCCGATAGGTCAATTAACCGAAGAAGCGCAGGAAGCACGTAACAAAGATTTTAAAAAGTTTAGGGAGTACCACTCGAGGAAATCCAGCAGAACGAATTCAAACACGGATATTTTAAATTTTCTTTTACTCTCATCAGATCCTTTAATAACTAGTAAGAGGAAATTACCGAAAGAGGAACTAACTAGATTCCTCAAAGACGTTTTGGATCTGATAATACCTCCATCTACAGGGTCCTCCAGCCAAAGCGAAAATGATGAATCCGATGACAATGATGGTGTCTCAGAAATATCTGATAACGAGTGAAAAAAATATTGGTGTGTATTTATGAAGGGTAAAATCGACGTTCTTTCAAGAAACGTATATATTATGTAAAACTAAGCTGCATTTTACGTTATTAAAAATAATAAAAAATGACTTTAACGAGCATATAAAAATAAGACAGTATTTGACACATATTTCATTGTTATTGGAAAAATAAAGTGTTAATATTCATGACATTGTCTCTTATTTTCATTAACCTACCTAATTACATTAAATCCTTTGATTTATAGCTATATATATAGCTTCTATGAGTTAATGACACGTTTTCATATTTTGGCCCCACTGTGCGCTGTCGAAATAAAGACCAAAGTGGAAGGTGTTATAAAACTTCGTTTTATTTAATTATTATTTAAAATGAAATTACATCAAGAAATTTAATTAAAATTTGATTATCTTAAAAACGCTAAAGAAGGATTAACCTATGAGAAATTCCATAGAAATGAGATCATTGAGAAGATTGTACGGGAAACCGATATAAGGAAAAAATGAAAGGCAGATTATTTATTATAAAGTTATCCTTTCCGGAGAAACATCATGATGGTTAGTTAGTTAATTGAGTTCCAAACCTATTCATTTTATAAATATGAATATTAAATTACGTGACAAAAGATTACGTTACATATATTTTTTCGTTATTACATCTAAGGGTACGATTGGTTTATAAATAGATAAATTAAAATTATTACGAAAAATTAATAACAAACTCAAATGAAATAAGCTTACTTAAAAATATTATACAAAATAAATAGTTTCCATCCACTTTCAAACAAAACAAATCATCGAAAATAAGTCATTACAACGCAAGTTTAAATAAAAATTATTCGTTTTTTGTCATATTATCTTTCGTTCTAAAAATTCCTAAATTCAAAAAAGGAAAAACAGTTGTATGAATCTCGGTTTCTATATTTGAATACGTAAATCTGTGAGCGATATGATCTCAAAACCCCGTATTACATTATGTCCTCTCGAACCCCCAACATTACAATATGGCAGTCTCAACTTTGAAAAATTTAAAGCGCCCTTATACGTGGTGTCTCGGCCAGGATCTAATGTTTCGAGGAAAGCCCCAACCTAATTTTTTATCACGGCCAAATCCCCGCATAAAGTATTCACGCCGGGTCCCGCCTCTCGCCCGCCCGCCCGCCGGGTCGCGGCGGTGCATTATGATGCCGTCGCGCTTGTACCCGAATAGAGGTATCAATGGAAATTTACATTTTTCATCCCATACTTTCCAGAATTCCCTTCACTTCTGGCGTCTTCTCACAACGCCTTCCGGATATCAAGTAGATCGCTCTTCCAGCGCTTATCTTATCCGTGCTGTTTTATTTTTACCATAAGGATGAGAGTAGAATAAATGCACTAGAAGTGAGATATATATTAGAATAATGTATAATGTTTTAAGAATCTTCAAATCAGAATTTTTCGTGTTAATGAATAAGAATGAAATCATCACATATGGCACCAATAATAACATATGGCGTCAAAGCAAGGGCGGACACAGCAAGGACCAAACAAGTTTTGAGGACTTCCGAAATGAAGACACTGAGGATGATAGCAGGCAAGACACTGAGAGATCACGTCAGGAACACCAGAATAAGAGATTTGATACGTCTATTGTTATCTCCCTAGTACTAGCCAAGTTAACTTACACATGTTATATATAATTCTAGGTTCTTGTACTCAGTTTGTAACAATTTTGGTTAGTTTATATGGTTCTCCCGATGATGAAGGTGTAAGCCTTCGAAACATATCGAGAAAAATAAGCTGAAAAGTGGAAAAAACATTTTTTTAATTCATAAAAATACGTCAGAATAAGAGAGCTATTTAAGGTTGAGGATATTATAAGATGGAGCAGACAGCGAAAAAGAGACTGGTATAGTCATGTTTAAAGAATGGACACCACCAGACTCCCCTATATTGCATCGCATAATCAGCCTCACGGAACTCGTCCTCGTGGAAGACCTCATAAAAGATGGAACGACAGCTGGGAATCTACCTCATAGGAAGAGCAACACTCTGGAGAACCGACCACATAGGTCTACAACAAGGAGAAGAAGATAAAGAAATCATCCCTCACTATTGTTTTTCTTTCTTCGACGTCTTTCATGTTAGTGAAAGTACGTTCAGGGGGCAAATATTATTGACTTTAGAAAGTATCTTGTCTCCCTAATGTCGAACCATCTCTAATGCGTTTCTGGTACTTTGTTGTATTTTTATGATATTTTTCCTGTACTTAATAGATGCCTTAAACATTTTCCTGTTTGTAATGTCTATTGAGTTAATAAACTGATTTGATTTGATTTGATTTGATCTTACACTAATGTCGGGTTTCAACGGCTGTTTATATTGAGGGGTGGTGGCTGCCAGTGTTGATTACTTTTTATTATTAAGATGCTTTGTTTGTTTACCAACAATAAATAAATAAATAATATAAATTTAAATTCAGTAATTCTCACATTATAAAATCAAACAAATTTTTCTGGAAAATCCGAAGCAATCAAGAATACAATCGTAAAAATAGAGAAAACAATATAATAATTAATAATTAATACGAATGAAAACATCTGTTTTCTAGAAGATTTATTATATTCCACGTGAGAAGTCAGAGAAATCGACTACGTGCACGACAAGACGTATGAGTTTTGAGGAAGCGAGAGAAGTGTGTCAGAAAATAACATTATGGCTGTATATTATTTCTCCCAACCCTTTGGAAAAACAGCGTGATGATTAGTTAGTAAATGATTATTAGTTTATATTTTAATAAAATTTTAGTTTTGATAATCGAATATTTCAACATCTAAATTAACACATTTCCATCGAGTTTTTCTATTCATTTTACTACGGTAGAGAGCTTAACGTTTTGCAGAGCAATTAACCGAGCTTAAAAGCTTACCACCTTATATCCGGCTTCGTCAATACATTTCGAATTAGCGTTTTGTTCACCATCGACGGAATCAGCACAAAAATGAAACGAAATGCTGTCAAGCATTAGTCCTTCCCTCCGTTATTGTTAGAAATAGCGAACGGCGGGGTGGATATTCGTATAGACAAAGGGAGAAAAATAATATTTGAATTCTTAAGTACTTTTTTTTTAATCACAACTTTGCAAAGAAAACGTCAACCGTTTTAAAATGAAAATACTTTGTTCTGATAGATTTTACGAGTATGCTCGGAGATGTATTATTATTTTTTTGTTTGTTTCGAGTTTGTTAGGATACATATTGTTTTGTTGTACGGAAATATTCAAATAAAAGTCTGTAAGATTGTCCGAGACGTGTAAGTTGAACTTAATCTTTTATCTTTATATAAATGTCGCTACAATATTAGTATTTTAGCTAGATCAAATCAAATCAAGTCAAATCAGTTTATTATCTTAACAGACATTATTCATTTTTAAGGCATCTATTAAGTACAGGTAAAATATAATACACATCGCACGTTGGAAACAAAAGTGACACTATACGAAAATCTCAATTTTTCAGTACGGTCATTTAAAGTTTTTGTGCGTTCAATAACTTGACTGTGAGTTGAAATATATCTAATGTTGTTGTTTTATATATTAGTTTAGATATTATTCTATCAGAATCTAGTTGATTTTAATTAGGTTAATAAGCAGGCAAAACTTTAAATGACCGTACTGAAAAATTGAGATTTTTGTATAGTGTTACTTTTGTTTTTAACGTGCGATATATACAATATAATACTAGGATAGCATGACAGATAGTTCTACATTAGAAAGACAAGATACTCTCTAAAGTCAAGAGTATGTAATGATATGAAATATATGGTCGTATTGCTTTTGAATAATCAATATAACACATGTATTTCTAAATCTGTATATTTTAGTAAACATATTATCTGGGGGTTGATTTGCACGGATTATTTGCATACGTAGCTTAGAATTAAAATATAATCAACTAACTAACTAACCATCACGCCGTCTCTGAAAGGCTGAAAGAATGGACTGCCACACTTCAACCGATGCGACACTCCCTTCTTCTATTTTCGCCGCCGCGGGAGACGCGGTGGGATGTCTTGAGAACCTCATTTTTAAGAGTAAGCCAATCGTCGAAAGATTATCCTTTCCACTGGCCACCAATAGTCCAGCAAAGGGGTAATAAAACCCTTTTACTGGACTTGGGTGGGCTTCGTAAGGGTTTTAATAACAAACGAACCTCCAGCAAGAGCGAAACCGGTTGGTTCGATAAAACAAAATAAAGTGGTGTAAAAACAAAGAAAATACAAGTGTTTCAAACGATTGGTTGAAATCATAGTGCGAAATTATATAATGTAGACATGTTACAATTTTGAAAAACACATTTTTATTATAAAATGTAATCTTAACTGTAATAACTAAGGGTAAGGTTAAAACGGAAACGTTATAAATTATAAATAGCACTTTTATCTAATGCGCCGAAGCGTTTACGTACACCGGAAGGGAAAATTTTGATTAGCATTAGCTAATTCTGGCATCGCATGCCCTAGCACGGTATGTCAAGTGAAACATTAATGAGGACATTACCGCGCCGGTCTTCTCGCTAACAGGTGGTGTAATCAAACATTTAGACGAACCGAACAGATCACCCCACCAAGAGTAAACAAAACCAGAGGAAGTGAAATATAAAAAAAATATCAAATTAATATCTAACGAGTTTGTGAATTAAAACACTATTTTTTCCACTTTCGAGTTTTCTCAGAAGTGGAAAAACGTGTTTTAATTCATAAAAATTCATCATTATAGAATTCCACAGCGTTAACACCTTAAGTTTATCTAAAATCTAAAAAAAATATCAGTATACCTAAAAAATACCGAATAAATAATTAATATGAATGTTGTTTTCTAGGAGTTATATTATATTTTAGATGGAATGACAGGTTTCACCCTTCTAAGGCATTATCAAATGACATTTGATAATCGCTTATAAGGTCTGATCTGCCTCCTCTGTATGTATATATAGGAGTCAGTTTGTAACAATGTCACCAGTATGTCGATGCTAGCGAGTCTAGCGAAACCGGTCGCTGTCGAAATAAAGACAAAAGTGGTAATAGTTAAAAAAACATGGTTTAATTGAAGCGAATGGAGAAGGCCTTTGTCTAGGAGTGGACGGGAATAGGCTGAGGAAGAAGAGAAGATGAAAGACTGAGTCGTTCGTCATTTTAATGTTTTTCAACTAACTAACATCAAACTAAGATCGAAGAGGCATCGGGCAATCCTCTTGGATCGCTACCAATCTGCTGATATATACTATATGTCACTAAATAAATGATAATTAAACTTCATCATTATTTAATTGCTGTCTAGTTATATCGCCCAAGTTGTATCTTGTGACCCAAATAAATGTATTCACTGACAGATTCAATGCTGGCATTGTCCAAAACGATTTGTGCTGGTTGTGAAGTCATCAATTTGGTTTTATTGAGGTTCATTTTTAGGCAATGGAGAGAGCCATGTTGGGTATCAGTTTACGGGACAGACTCAGAAATGAGGACATAAGAGTCAGGACAAAGTTTTCCGATGTTATCAAGATGGCCGCAACCCTCAAGTGGCGATGGGCGGGACATGTCGCTCGCGATCCAGATGAAAAGTGGACAAGGCGGCTGCTGTGCTGGTGGTCAAGTACGGCAAAGCGTGGAGTTGGGCGCCCACAGTTGCGTTGGCGCGACGATGTCCGGAGAAGTGCGGGAAGTGCCTGGATGCGGATCGCTCGGGATAGAAGAGAATGGAAAATGCAAGAGGAGGCCTACGTCTAGGAGTGGACGGTCAATACAGGCTGAAGAAGAAGAAGAAGTAGAAGATTATTTAATTTAGTAATTTTGTTGATTATTAAGAATTGTCACCCATATAAAAATGATAAGTGTTTGAACATTTGTAATGTAATGGTGAATTTGTAGAAATTTTCCTACCTATACTTTCTTCATTGTCCCATGGCGAAGTTTCATATCAGCCCAGGGGCTTAGTGTGGGCATAAACATGCGAATTTTTGACGTTTGGATGTATTGAGGTGTCGCCTCGGGATTACGCTGACGTTTCTAAAAAAAATTCTATCCCACGTTAACGTATATCATGTCATCTGAAAAATATATTTTTACATATATACGAAGATCGGAATAATATATGGTCAGATAAACCTCTGAATTTTCATATTGATATTTTTCTCAATTTCAATACTACTATTGATAAATCAACATCAACAAACCATCACGGCGTTTCCACGTAAGCAGAGAGAATGGACCGCCACACTATTCTATCCTGACACAACTCTCTAGATTCCTCCACATTCATACAACGAGTCATACACGCACGTCGATTCTTCCGACTTCTAATATGAACAACCTTTAAAATTTGATTGATTTGGTCACGTCTTGTTTTTCTCGGTCTGCCTTGACTCCATTTACATCATTAACGTATAAATTTTTAACGATTCTTTCTCCATCCATGCGCTCCATATGTCCGAACCAGCGTGCAGCGCAGCGATCATGATACAGATGTGTTATATATTGAAGAATCTATTTACTTTAAACTAAATATTATTTAATTTTTAAATTTGAAACACTGTCCTAGTATGTATCACAATTTATTTTTATGAGTTTGTCACGACATCTGTTTTGCCAACCTATGTTGACATCATCAGTGTAAAAAAAAATTTAACGTTGTAACGGCTCCATATTAACATTGTTAGTTGTTTGTAACACCTGATGATGCCAACATAGGTTGGTGAAGCAGCTGTCGCGATAAATCCAAAAAAAAAAGTGATACGTACAATAACAGTGCTTCAAATATAAACACTTGATAATATTGAGGTATCACAGTGTTTCGGCCAAAAAAAATGATCAGGTTCCCCCAACGTGGATAATCACTTAGGAGAAAACCTAACTATCCACAACCGATTGCAGACCAAGAGCTAAGCTGAGTTAGTTTAGCTTAGCTCGTATAGCTGAGATAATTGTTCATTATTTTTTTGTGCAACAGTGCCGGATTATTCTTATAGCAGTAGAAGCAAGTGTATAGCAGGAAATATTTATCTTGCAAAATTTCGGTTCAAATGTATTTTTACGATCTTACTTTTTCTGCATAAGATAATTTTCCTAATAAATTTTTGGATGATATTTTTCTGTGTGTATGAAAGATTGTCGAATGAATATATAAGAAGTGAGACTGAAAATTTTATGGACAAAATAATAAAAGGAACATTAAGATGGTTTGAACACATGGAAATAATGAATGAAGAAAGAATGGAAAAAAAAGTAAATGTTAAAGATAAATAATAGATGGAACTAGAAATAAAGGAAGACCGAGGAAAACTTGGCACAATCAAATATCGAATGTGGGCCACGTGAGGAGTCGGAGAAATCAACGTGCGTGCATTACACGATGTATGAATGTTGAGGGAGCGAGAGAAGTACTGGTATATCAGGAAAGAAAAGTTTGGCGGTCGATTCTCTATGCCTACCCCTTCGAAGAACCGGCGTGGTGGTTAGTAAGTTTGTTGGTATTTTTCTCGTTAGAGCACAGACGCGATGTACGAATGTTGAGGAATCGAGAGAATTATGTCAAGAAAGTACATCGTGGCGGTTTATTAATTCCGCCAATTCGTCAGTTAGTAAATGTTGTATTTTATATTATTATCATATAAAACCCAAGGCCACTTGGTAACACACAGTTATGCTAAAGGTCCCGCCCTAGCTTAATCCGGCACTGGTTTGCAGACTGAAAATTATGAATGAAAAATTACCTCAACTATGCGAGCTAAGCTAAACTACTTAGCTTAGGTCTTGGTCTGAAACCGGCTTAAGGATAGTGTTTTGAAGCTATGTCGTTTTCCGTAAACTAGACATTGGTATACAATCTTACATTTTATGCTTTTTTTTATATCGATAGTCAATTCTTCGTTTACTCTCTTCGCGTTATTTGCTTTTTGAATAATTTCAAGTCAATTCACTTATACAATTTTCCTTTTTATATAAACCCACCCTTCCCTATGATGGGTATCTTCTACACGTTGCTTCTAATAACCATCAATATCTTTATAAATATAATAAATAAAAGTTAAGATTTTAGGTATACATCCAGAATATATTTACGCATTGATTTCAAAATAATATAAAATTAATATAATCAGAATTTATCGGGTACATTGGAGGTATTTGTGAACATCTAAAACAAATTCGCCTATAAACAGCGCTGCGAGTGCGCGACACTATATTAGCATCTCACTCTTGCATACTTCACTGTGGAAGCGCGAGGAGCTCAACGTTCTCAATGCCGCCGGCAGAAGCTCTCGGGCTTGCAACCAGAGTGGATTTATGCTCGTTCCGTGAACGTTGCCAGATGTTTTTTTTAACGTTTTAAGCAAATAAATCTCAATTATTTTATTGTTTTACTTCAATTATAATTAATAAGGGGATTAGCTATAAATGTTCTTATTTTTCCGATTTAAAATCGCTAATTTTTTATCGCGTACTGACTACCCAACACCGGAACACACGTTTTTATTTTAACACCGTAAGGGAAAGGTTAAAAAAAATCAAGATTCGGAGTTCTAAATAGAATTCATTCAGTTAATTATAACGCATCTCATAATCGATTTCTTTAGATTGATTAAGGGATATTTCGAGAACTCGGCCGTGCTAGAGGACGTCTTTTTGTTTCCGATAAAAATCGCTGAAATGCTCTCGCTGTGAGCTTAGACTGATTTACTAACTAACCAAAGCCACCGGTGGGAAGAGCAATCAGTCTGCTGAACTTGGTCTCCTCAGAAATCGACGTATTTCATATTAGTGAAAGTAGGATTAGAAGACAAGTACTCTTGACTAAAATCAAGAGTACTTGTCTTCTCAAAAGAGAGTATCTACTCTTTAAAGAGAGCATTTTGTCTTCTTAAAGTCGAACCATCTCTCATGCGTTCCTGGTATTATACATTAGATATTATTTTATTTATTTTTTCTTGAACAATGATATAAAGTTCCATAATAAATAATTAATACGAATTAAAACGTCTGTCATAATTATATATTTTTGTTATTAATAGATGTATTAAACCTAAATTTTGAATGTTATATTTGTTGAGATATAAACTGATTTGATTTGATTTTCTCTGAAGTTTTGTAGTTCAGTTATATTGTATATCAATATGCTATAATATCTATTGATATTTAATTAATTTTGAAGAAAGAAAGAAAATCATAACGATTAATAATGCATATTGACTTTTTATGGACGGCTTTGTTGACAACTAAATTATTCCAAATTTACCTTAAATACTTACTTAAGTACGAGTACTATTAATATTTCAAACCTACAGCAATCATTTCAATAAACGAAAAAAAAGGTAATAAATTCTACTGTGTATTGTTTTATTAATAGATAACATCAAACTACAAAGTAATTGCTTCTTGGGTACGAAACGTATATGAAAATGTATGCCTATGATTATTTCCATGAAACAATAGCAGACTACATATTCGTAGAAACTAATTTCGATCGATGTGACGTGTTTGTTCAAATATAATTTTTTTTTAACTAATACATTCTCGTGCGGTTGTATTTGAAGAAACATATTTTTCTAGCTGTAAAATAAAATCCATGTTCTTGTAAGCATGAAGTATTTATAGCCCTAAAAGTCGAATATCGATTTCGGTATGATACCCCCTGTTATTTGAATGGCTCGCTAATTACGCGATCACTAAAAATGGCCATTCACGTTATAAAATCGATTGTTTCTACCAAACACATGGCTGTTTATCACGCGAACTACATGCGATGAAAATACACATAAACGCTTTGGCGAGTGAACCATGGCGCGAGGAAAAACCCTTGGATTTTTTAGGGTGAAGGCTACTACTACTCGTTTACATACAAAAATATTTCAGTATTTATAATAAACACGTTACAAATTATTAAATCAAATCAAATCAAATTCTAATCAGTTTATTTACTCAAAAGGTTTTACAAACAGCATAAATGTTTAAGGCATCTTTTGAGTATAATGTAAAATATTATATGCATACAATACCAGGAACATAATACCAGAAACGCATGAGAGATGGTTTATTTATTTATTTATTTAAACATGATACACAAATGAGACATTACAAACGATAAAACATTTAGGCGACTCATTTGGACACAAAACGGTGTTACAAAGATAAGATAAAACAATATGAGACCAAAAAATCATACATATCAGAAGGAGTCCAAATATGTCGACGTCAGTGAGGCAGTACTCTTTCCAGAATTTGCAATATTTTTTATGAATACTGCCTCACTGACACTGAAAATGTCCAAATCAGAGATGATTAGATTCAGCGTCCGAATTGCTCTCCCTACTGGCATCACCAAAGGCAGGTTGGTTCTGCGTTACGGAGTAAAAAAACAATTGATGTCGGTTTGATATTAGGAAGACAAAATACTTTATAAAGTCAAGACTATTTGTCTTCTGAACGTACTTTCACTAATATAAAAGACGTCGATGTCCACGACATTACATATTTTCATTATTCATAATTAAACAATTTTTATAATTAAAAAAAAAAGATAATTTAATAACAGATTACAGTCGTAAGTGCTTAATTTTACATTACACTTTCATTATTACATATTCATATACACATGTATAAAATTTTGTAATTAAAAAAGTTCCTTGTTTTTTTTTTAATGGATATTTACGTATTTTTTTCGGCATATTATGTAAACGTGTATATTAATGGAAAAAAAGTAATTTAAAGTACCCTTTTTTTAATTAATGAGAATGTAAACGTCTGTTTTCTAGAAGTTTAATTATGTTTTATGTGAATGACATGCTTCGCCTGTTCTCATTATTAAATGTCCTTTTTTTGTTGTTTTTGTCTTGGTAAATACGTTTAAATGTAGTGGTATAAATTGTTATTATTAAAACTTAAATTAATTATTGCATCTTTCTTTATCGCATATTGTATCTAACAATCGGCAAATTTGATTAGAAGCCAAGAGCTCTATGATCCATTCGTACTAATTGAATATTCCCTTACCTCTCATGGATCGGGTCATACGGTCTAATATCGTATTTCATAATCTGCCCGCTTCCGCAGACAAATCAATTTAAATTAATACTGTGGGTATTTTATATTTTAAAATCTCGTTTGCGCAAGCGCCATTTTGGTAAGCTCGAATGAATCTCTGCCGGAAACTTGAATGATAGTAATGTTCACACCTGGGGCAAAAGGGCTCTCACTCAACTATCGCGCAATAAAGCACATCGTAAATATCGTTGGACCCTTTCCCATGCGGGCGAGGTGCTTTATAATAAACATAGTAAGTAAATGAACCCGCACACGTGTAACATAACCCGTGCTTAGGTGGGGAGAAATTTTGTGCTTTCTCAAAGCCAACCCTAAAATACCTTTATATCGGGTTACTGGATATCACTTAATGATATGCTGGTACTGAAAATCACACGAAACGAAATAAAGTTTTTGTCAATATAATAATATTTGTATATCTATACAAATATAACGAATTTATAATTTCACTACAATTTAATTCAAGATTTTGAATAAATATGAAAAAGATCTCGAATGAACTAATCTCTCTGTAAAAATCGAATTCAGTTTTCAAAATGAATTTATATAAATATAATGCAATGATACAATAATATATAGTAAACATAACCTAGAGTATAAATAATATAATTTAGAAAATAATTTTGAATCCGTGAGTAATCAACATTGTGAATATGACGAGTACAAAAATCTAATATATTTATAATTCTACGCCGATTAAATTATATCGATGAAACTGATATAATTTTATGTTTTCAAACTCGGTAATAGGGGTTTACGATATATTGAAAAGTAATAAATCCTTGATGGGTCAAAATGTCTAAGAATATTATGTTTTAATATCTTATTTTTCGACATGTTTAAAAAATATTACACCTTCATAATCGGGAAAAAGATAAAAAAAATCAATTTATTGTTTCTTGAACAATGATGTAAATCTCCATATTAAATAATTAATATGAATGAAAACGTCAGTTTTCTAGAAGCTTTATTATATTTTACGGGAATGACATATTTCGCCCTTCTATGAGCATTATCAAATGTTTGATAATGCCTTAGAAGGGCGAAACGTGTCATTCTCATAAATTTAATAAAACTTCTAGAAAACTAACGTTTTAATTCGTATTAATTATAAAATATTAATGTTTTTTTGGTACTCAAAATAACAAAAAACAAGTTAAATTATTGTTATTATTAATAATTTATCCTCTTATGGTATTAATGGCGATTTTTGTTTTGTATTTCTATATTTGAAGATGATTCATTGTTGAAATAGTTTTATTTTGTGAATATGCGATGAAAAAATAAAGCTAACATCAAGGAAAGGAGAAAAAAAATAAGTATAAATACGTAAATGAAATAAAGCCTTTAGTTGGAAGCATTCAGAATTTGTGATACTTTTACTTCTATGAAAACCCTTATCCAACACGACATCGATATAAAGTCTAAGAAATATTTATTTTTCTAAGAAATTTATCAAGAAACCACTAAATAATTACCATAATACGATACTGGAAATAGGAATAAACCGCATATTGGCAATATCATACGTCTCGTATCTAGGCGTATATAGGCGTCTATTTACAAATACGAGTATACAAGCCAACTGGAATTCTCTAAGAGAATTCCATATTTTCTTTCTGTTGTGTAATCTCCCGTCCCATTCTCTGTCCCAAATATTTTCCACTGTAGCGGATTCCTCAAATATTTGCTGCCAATGTTAACGTAGAATTTTCTACAGTAAACAAATAAAATATTCAATGATCTGAATTATGTATTCAAACATTCACTTGCGTAAATTATGTCCAAGCGCTGGTCAAAGTTAAAATATTAAGGAACGTGTTTCGCCTGCTAATATCATTCTATGAAACGGATAAATTAACAAGTATATTTTTATAATCTAAGTCAGGTATTCGTACGGTTAATATGTTTTATTTCAAATGTTTACCTTTAGGGTTGTGTAATGTTCCTGTGGTTGTTTAATCTATACGAGGTCTGTTCAAAAAGTATCGCGAATTTAATATTTTTTCAAAAAGTATTTATTTATTCATGAATATCTATTTTGTCCCCTTCAAAGTAATTCCCCTCGGATATAATACATTTATGCCAACGTTTTTTCCAATCCTCGAAGCACTTAAAAAAATCATTTTTTGTGATCTTGTTCAGCTCCTCCTTCGATGCCGTCTTTATCTCCTCAATCGTGGCGTAGCGTCGTCCTTTCATGGGCCTCTTCAGTTTTGGAAACAGGAAAAAGTCACAGGGGGCCAGGTCTGGGAAATACGGTGGCTGCGGCACCATTACTGTGTTGTTTTTGGCCAAATATTCGCGCACAAGCAACGATGTGTGAGCAGGGGCGTTATCATGGTGCAAAAGCCAGTTTTTGTTCTTCCACAAATCCGGGCGTTTCTGGCGGATTGCTTCGCGCAAATTGCGCATAACTTGCAGGTAATATTCCTTATTGACCGTACTACCCTGTGGCAAGAACTCATGATGCACCACGCCCCTGCAATCGAAGAAAACTGTGAGCAAAACCTTCACGTTCGACCGAACTTGGCGCGCTTTTTTTGGTCTTGGCTCATGCGGCAGCTTCCATTGGGATGATTGAGCTTTGGTTTCCACGTCATAACCATAAACCCATGATTCGTCACCAGTTATGACCCTCTGGAGCACATTTGGGTCGTCACGGACCGAGTCCAACATCTCCTGAGCAATGTTAACGCGATGCTGTTTTGGTCGAAATTGAGCAATTTTGGCACGAATTTCGCGGCGACCCGACTCATGCCCAAATCATTGGTTAAAATCGAATGGCACGAGCCAATCGATATGTTTAGGTCCTCAGCAACTTCTCTAACGGTGATTCGACGATTGGCTAATACTATTTTCTTCACTTTATCAATGTTTTCGTCTGTTGTTGACGTGCTCGGGCGTCCGGCACGCTCTTCGTCGTTCATATCTTCTCGGCCCTCTGAGAACATTTTGTACCACCGATAAACGTTGCTTTGGTCCAAGGTAGCTTCACCATATGCCACAGTCAACATTCGAAATGCGTCCGCGCACTTTATTTTGTTTTTCACACAAAATTTGATACAGATTCTTTGATCCATTTTTTGGAATAGGCAAAAATCGAAGACGAGCCAAAACACATCCAAGCAAAACAGCTGTCAAAAATTAACTAAACATTCAAAATGGCCGACCTTGTCAGCATAAGTAAGGGACATGAGTACCAACATAACGCTACAAAAAAATCAAAAATCAAATATACGTAGCCAGCGGAAATTCAAAATTCGCGATACTTTTTGAACAGACCTCGTACATGAACAAGTGTATGAAAGAATTAGATGACATAAACGCTGGTGCGAAAATGTTTTATATGTCCATCAGCTGTTTGCTATATGCAGACGTTTTAATCGCTGACAGCATGGACGAACTACAAGTCCTAGTGTCAATAATGTACAAAGTATGCAATAAGTATGACCTTGTGATGAACGTGTCAAAGTCTAAAGCTATGGTATTTGAAAAGGAAGAATGTATGACGGATTGTGACGTAAGTGCGAACGGTGAGAAATTAGAGCAAGTTACCGAATTTGTTTATCTGGGAATCATGTTTACAAGAGATGGTAGAATGGAGAAAGATATCGGAAGAAAGGTTGGAGCTGGAAACAAAATAAATGGTGCACTCAAAGTCATTACCGCAAATATAAATTGGATTTATAAAACAGGTCAGGATCTTCAAGTATCTAGGCATATACCTGGTAGGGGGAGCTGATCTACGGGAAGAAATACAACCCCAAACAAACAAGGCAGCTGCAATCTCTGGGGCTCTAAAATCCACATTATGGAAAAAAGACGTAACCATTAAGAGTAAGATGAGAATCTATAAAGCATGCGTAAGACCAATAATAACATATGGCGTCGAAACAAGGGCAGACACAGTAAGGACCAAACAAGTTTTGAGGACTTCCAAAATGAAGACACTGAGGACGATAGCAGGCAAGACACTGAAGGATCGCGTGAGGAACACCAGAATAAGAGATATTTGTGAGGTTGAGGATATTATAAGATGGAGCAGACAGCGAAAAAGGGACTGGTACGGTTATGTTCAAAGAATGGACACCACCAGACTATATTGCATTGCATAATCGCCCTCATGGGACTTGTCCTCGTGGAAGACCTCCTAAAAGATGGAAGGACAGCTGGGAATCTACCTCACAGGAGGAGCAACACTCTGGAGAACAGACCACATAGGTTTACAATAAGGAAGAAGAAGAAGAAGATTTTCAACCTTCATCATTTTTAAGTTTATATCGCTCTGACAATTATAAAGGTGTAAAACGTTCGAAACATTTCGAGAAAAATAAATTCTAAAGTAGAAAAAATTATCTTTTAATTCGTAAAAAAAATTATTTGCTACAACTTATCAACGAGAACACAAATTTAAATATTAACGATTTATTGGAAGTATAAACTGAGAAGTGTAAAAATGAGTTATAGATCTCATCTTTCAGGGAATCAAATAGAATTAAAGTACATTATTTTTCTATCTATCTTCAGTTTTCCTCTCTATCCTAATATGTAAATTTATTATCACAACTTTCCTAGCATTTAATTTTAATTATATCATCATTTTGCGATAAGTCTCTTACCAATGTTAGCATAAGATTACTAACAAACCGCCATTTTACTAACAATTCCACTAACATGCTATTTTATGTAGTTTTCACGATACAGGCCATGCTTAGTGTGACAACTACAGTCCATAAACTTTGTTTGTCAAATTAATGTATAGCATGTAAAAGTAAAATAAAAAAACATATGTAACACATGTAAAAATTATGAATGCAAAATATGTATAATAAAAATGACAAATATGAGTAACTAAATAGAATAGTAAAAAATAGTAAAAAAAAATCCAAATGATGTTAGTGAAAAAAGTTAAATAAACATCAGAATTTTCTGTGAGTACTTAATAATTTTCGCAAATGAAAGAAGCCTCACAAATTTAATAAGAAACGGTGATGAATGAATTAATATTTAATTAATTGTATCAAAATCTCCAACAATATTAAGTAAATCTGTTAATATAATATTTCGAAGGTTTTAATCACGTCTTGAAAATTTTCCCTTAGCCGTGCCAAATTGTTAGAATTAACTGTCTCTTCTCGCCTCCCTCCCCACGCGCCCCGATTAGCCTAATGAGCTTAGCTAACTCTTTCTCCCATCGCAGCCAGACCTTATTGTTCCTCAGACGATGCGCTGCAAATCGAATCTTAAAGATCGCCGATTTCTCGTTCTTCCTCGCGTCTCCATTGTTTGACTTGGCCTCATCACTCCCTCATACCGAGAACGGTACCGCTAAATTAATTTTCACACAATGCCCGGTCATTTGTAAGGGTCCCTTTGAATTTGATTCCGAGACATTTCTAAGAATAAACTGCTGAGTGTGTGGTAGGTCTTAGGCGAAAAATATCTGTAAACGTTTCAAAGGAATATTGCGAGTGGGAGGTTTTATTGCGCCCATATTGTTTATTAATAAGTCAAATTTTGTAGCACTTTTTTGTAACAATATATTTTGGGCTAATCGTTTTTATTAATTCTTTCATCCATTTCTTTTTGTTAGTACAAAAATTGCTTACTCTTAAAATTTGGATACGTATATATGGGTATGTCTACAATTAGAACACATTTAAAAAAGCGTTGAGTTTACTGAAATTTTATTGAATCAATATATTAACTAGTTTGATTTTAAATAAATGAAAATCCCGCCTTTCTGTCCGGCTCTATTGATTCTGAAACCGGTACAAAAAATAAAAAATGTAAAATAATGAAATAAAACGATGCTTTTAAATAACTACTTACAGTTTTTTATTTATTAAGACAGTAAGGTTGACATCGATAGACTTACCCCTTGATACATTTATTGTTTCTTGAACAATGATGTAAAATTCCAACTTAAATAGTTTATACGAATGAAAACGTCAGTTTTCTAGAAGTTTTATTATATTTTATTGGAAAAACATGTTTCGCCCTTCTAAGGTATTATCAAATGTCAAAAAAAAATTCACAAGAAAGTTTGATAATGCCTTAGAAGGGCGAAACATGTCATTACCATAAAATATAATAAAACTTCTAGAAAACTGACGTTTTCATTCGTATTAATTATTTTCTTCTTAATATACCGTACAGATAAGGGGTGGTTAACAAGATTCCGTACAAAAATAATATTATATTTTAGTAATTATGTAAAATTTACTTAATTTAAAAAATATTTAAAATGAACTCCCATCAAGATATTTCAGTAAAATCATTTGATTATCTATGAAATATATTATTTTATTTTATTTATTCGTGGGCGAGAGTCGTCTAAAGCTCTACCGATTTGTATAAAATACTAAAGATAGTATTTTCAGCCACAGTGATAAATATCATATTTGAAAAATATAAAAAAGTATCTCGGGTGACAATTTATACATAAAAGCTGAAAGACTTTGTAAAAATAATATGCCTCCGTTAATCTTAACCGCAATCCCACAATTCGACATTCATATAAGGTTTATACATACATACATAATAATAAGGAGGCTGGAGGATGGCGGGAGAGAAAAAAAGAAAATGTCGGCAAATAATCAGTACTTCCGAATAAAAAATACAAATCCTCAAGACGACATTATGTAAAATATATGAAAATAACGTTCTTGTGAAAAATTTTTGGGAATCCACGCAATCCCGCACGTGTACGAATAAGAAGAATTTACATCTCATTTAAGTTCAAAAACTCTTGACAAATATTCAACACGTGAAATAGTTCCCTGAGGTTATGGGGAATATGGAACCGAATTTATTTTATGAAAGGCTTAAGATAACTTTAAAGTGATTTTCGTGTAAAGATTTTATTTCGACAAGCTACAAAGTACCTATGAATATTAATGACTGGTGGGAACTATTCCTAAATCGAGAACCGAATCTTGCTTGTGGAATTTTACCCAAACTTTGATTCGAATGTTCCAAATTTTATGATTTTCTTATACGAGTATGTCTAAGTTATTATAGAAAAGCTAAATATGTCATTCTCATATACTTTATAATACAAATTCTAGAATAAAGACGTTTTAATTCCTATTATTTTTAATTGTATCTCAATAGAGACGAAGACGCAAACTGAATATGGATGATCAAGGTGTTTACAGGACTTATTACCTGTCATTGGTTGGGTTAAGCACACGCTTTATGTATTTACAACATTCCCCATTCCACCTTTGTTATGATCATGCATGACAAAATTTTGGAAGATGTATATATACTTCAAAATCCATACCTATCTTCAAGTGTCAGTTTCAATTATCCATCTATGTAGATTTGGTTGCACTTGTGAATACATTCAAGATTAACTTATACAACCGACCCACTAACGCCATCTATGGAGAATGATTTTCAGCATTTAGCAAACTACCTTATAACACAATGCGAAGGCTGTAGCCCATAAACGCATTGTTTTAGAAGTCGCCAGGAGTATTATTCCATTCTAATTGCCAAATAGTTGACCAGAATAATTACAAATATTTTTTGTGAATGTATACTTATACTTGTATACGAAATTCTGGATTTTCACCAAAGGGTGGTCAATTCAAATTTAATTGCGCTTAACCCAACCAATGACAGGTCATAAGTCCTGTAAACACCTTGATCATCCATATTCAGTTTGCGTCTTCGTCTCTATTGAGATACAATTAAATTTGAATTGACCACCCTTTGGTGAAAATCCAGAATTTCGGATACAAGTATGAGTATACATTCACAAAAAATACCTATTATTTTTCGTAATCAACTCGTACTGTGACGAAATATTACAGAAAATTACAATTTACGATATTTAGTAAGTATTATTAATTGTAAATTAAGAAGAAGCTGACCGGTTTCTATTACATTATGACTGAATCTGTGACTAATAATAAAAATTCATTTATATCTTACAACTTACTTTGATATTTTATGAAACCCTACGGGTTTTTTTTTTGTCACTCGTAACAGTTAATTTAAGTTATATAAAGTTTTACAAAGTAACTTCGTTTCAAATGCTTTTACTCATACATTAATATAAAAAAAGTATGCTTTTATCGTCTATATGGTTTAGTTTATTTATTATTTAAACATAAAACATGAAAGAAATGTTTCTCCTTGCTCATTATAAAATTCTTTAGCAGGGCGAAACATGTCACTCCCGTATAATATTATATAATAAGACTTTTAAAAAGCACACGCTTTTATTTTATTTGTATCAATTATTTGATATAGTGTTTTACCTCATTGTTTACGAAACAATAAATAAAACAGTATTTTGAATAAAACGATATATCATCAAATTTAGAAATTCAATTCAGTTTTAAAAAAAATTGTACTATATTTCTAAAGTTCCCAGTTATCAAAAACAACTCTCACTGCAATATTTTTGAATCACATACTAACAATATAATAATTAATTAATATAATTGAAAACGTCCGTGTCAAATAACATTTGATAATGCCTTAGAAGGGCGAAACATATCATTCTTGCTCCTAGAAGACAGACGTTTTCATTTATTATTTGAAAGGGTTGGATGTAGGTGCCAAAATGAGCGGAGTGTCAGTAACCTGTCTTTTGTATGCGGATGACGCTGTCCTACTTGCAGACAACGAGCATGAACTGCAAGTCCTGGTGAATTGTATAATATGTACCGCATTCTCTTCTTACATTTTCATTTGACACTATCATACACAGAGTATCCACACATTCGTCTAAGAGATCTCATTTCTACTGCGTTTATTCTACTTTCATCCTTCTTTTGCCAGTTCCATGCTTCGCTTCCATACATAAGGTCGGTAGAAGAACACCATTGTGCACTGCCATTTTAGCTTTTTTTGATGCGTTTTTGTTTGCGATGCCAAATTTAAGTGCACCATTCACTTTGTTGCCATATTCTTGTTTGTATAATAACAATATGATACTCAGTAACTGTAGATAATCACATTAAACTTTATATATTGGGTTGATGCAAAAGTTATGACCGTTTTTTACATATACAATTAAACTATTTTTTTAGATTTGTATTATTTATTTAATCAAATCTATAATTTCCATCCGTTCTCATAACCTTCTTCCATCTTTCTATCAACGTATTAATACCATTAGTGTAAAATTCCGTGGATTTTGATGCGAAAAATGTAGTAAGCGATGTTTTTACCTGCTCTATTATATCAATTTTTTATCATTTAAAATTTTTTGCAGTGATCGGAATAAATAAAAATCGGAAGGAGCAAGATCTGGAGAATACGGTGGATGCTTGATAACATCCCAATTCAAGTCATTAAACTTGTGTTGGGTCATCATAGCCACATGTGGTCGCGCGTTGTCGTGATGAAACAGTACCCCTTTTCTGTTTACGAATTCTGGTCTATCCTTTTGAAGAGCGATGTTCAATTTGGATAATTGCTGACAATATCATTCTGTTGTAATTGTCTGATTGCGTTCCAAGAGTTCAAAATACACAATACCCTTACAATCCCACCAAACACAAAGCATAACTTTTTTTTTTAACAATCGAAGTTGTTAATGGGGCTTGTCCAGGTAGAGCCCAATGTCTTTTTCTTGTCACTTTGTTGTAAACGACTTATTTCTTATCTCCCGTTACCAAACGATGCAAAAAAGGTTCATGTTTTTGTCTCGCACTCAAAGCAACTTACGTTGAAACACGATCCAATAAATTGACAGCCGACAATTGATGAGGTATCCAAACGTCGTACCGCGAAACCACCCCCATACGCTTCAAATGTCTTAATACGTTGTTTGGTTGACTCCCATCATCAACGCGATCTCCCTGGTGGTTAGACGTGGATTGGTGTCAATTATGACTTTTAACTTGTCGTCATCAGACTTCAATGGCCGCCCGGTACGTGGTTTATCAATTAGTGAAAAAAACCAAGATCGGAATTTTGTAAACCATCCTCGTACCTGTCGAACTTTGATGACATCTGCTCCATACACTTCGCAAATGTTTTTGGTTGCCACACTCGCGGTATTGTCTTTACGGAATTCATAAAGTAAACAATGACGTAAATGCACTTTATCGACAGACATTTTGAAAAAATACAAGGGCTCTTCACTGTACTCTGGCCAGGCCAAAACTGAATAGAAAGTAGAGGGAAAGCATCCTTTATACAATGGAATCATTTAAAAGAAGATACTATTCATCATTTCTGAAGAAATTGTTTTTTTTACCTAGGATCATAAAAAACGGTCATAACTTTTGCATCAACCCAATATATATAAATTAATATACAAAAAGTTAATGTATCAAAGCGTTAAAGATGAATCTGTTAACATGAAAAGTATTTTAATAATGTTTAAATCATATTGAATTGAAAGAAAAACGCAAACAAAATATTAAATTATGTAGAGATTGGGTGAATGAAGTAAAGAAAATAGGTTTGCTTCTTCATTAACCTCAGAGGTTCCCAAACTTTTTTGTCCCCTAGACCCCTTGCCGAATTCTTCCATTTTGTGTAGACCCCCTGCTTTCCTAATTAATAAAAAAATGGGGGTCTATGAAATGAAAATGGGAGTCAACGATAATGGATCTCATGTCGGATGGTCGAAACGTTTGGGTGAATTTTTTTTTTAGCTCATTCGGCGAAGATCGAATATTCGATTTTACCAAATAAACTTTAAAAAAAGGTCGCCAAACGTTTCGACCGGCATATTTTCCCCGAAGAGCTAAAAAAAGGGTCGCCAACGATTTCGACCATCCGACAAGAGATTCATTATCGTGGACCCCCATTTTCATTTCATAGACCCCAAAATTTTTTTTTCGCTGACATGGACCCCTTGCAAGTTGTCGTAGACCCCTGGGGGTCTATATAGACCACTTTGGGAATCACTGATTTACCTGGTGCTCGTGATGTATATTTTTTCGTTTTTCTGAAATTCTTTAACAATGTAATTAGGAAGCGGAGGGAGCTGCCTGGCTCGGGACGGACAGGGCATAGGGTAATCAGTTCCTTTAAGAACCTCTCTCCCGCCTCCCGTCTGCAGGCGGCTCTTCTCTCTCCTCTCCTCGCCTCCTGGGACTTATCTTTTAGCAAGCTTTTATCATTTCTTTTGCGACAAACAAAAGAATAATGAATCGGCTTTTAAAAGAAACGTCCCAGCGGAGGGGGACTTGCAAATAAACTTGGTCCAAAGATACTTAAACAACAAATTTATTATACTGAACAAAATGATTTCGCATAAATGTAGAACAAACCAAACGTAATATATTTTTCATTTAATGGTTATCTCAAGGTTATTCCTAATTTTTATATTGTACAAATTATTTCTAACTAACTAACTAACTAACCATCACGCCGTCTCCCCGAAGGGGTAGGCAGAATGAATGGACTGCCACACTTTTTTTTCCTGTCATATTCCTTTCGCTTCCTCAACATTCATACATCATGTCATGCACGCGCGTCGATTTCTCTGACTCCTCACGTGGCCGACATTCAATATTTGATTTATTTGATTGTGCCACGTTTTTTCATTTCGATCATTTTTTCTATGTGTACAAACCAAATATATTATCCTTTTATTATTTTGTTCATAACACCATCATTCGCACCGCATTTTTAATCAAAATTATTTCTGTTTTGCATATTTACATTTTGATTAAAATCTACTGAACTGACTCAGTCAAGCTCTGTGGTCTGTGAAAAGGTAAAATATAATATCTAATAACAGGAATCCATGAGAGATGGTTCGACTTTAGTAATACAAGATAATCTGTAAAGTCAAGGGTGTTTGTCTTAACTAACTAACTGACTAACTAACCATCTCCCCGAAAGGGTAGGCAGAAAGAATGGACTGCCACACTTTTCTTTCCTGATATATTTCTCTCGCTTCCTCAACATTCATACATCGTGTCATACACGCGCGTCGATTTCTCTGACTCCTCACGTGGCCGACATTCAATATTTGATTTATTTAATCGTGCCACGTTTTCTTGGTCTTCCTCTATTTCTAGTTCTATTTACATCGTTTACATATACTTATTTTACCATTCTTTCTTCATTCATTCTTTCCATGTGTCCAAACCATCTTATGATCTATCATTATTTTGTTCATAACACCATCATTCGTACCGCTTTTTAATAAAAATTATTTCTGTTTTGCAAATTCACATTTTGATTTAAGTTTACTGAACTGACTCATTCAAGCTCTATGGTCTGTGAACAGGTAAAATATAATATCTAATACCAGGAATCCATGAGAGATGGTTCGAATTTAGGAATACAAGATATAATACGTATCTGTAAAGTCAAGAGTATTTGTCTTCTGAACGTATTTTCACTAAAATGAAAGACATCGATCTCGGAAGCGATCATGTTCAACAGTTTGATTGCTCCACCGGCAATACCCGAGGCAGATTAATTCTGCACGTCGAGAGATAAAACAGCCTGTGCTGACGCTGACGAAGATAACCATCTGGAACATAAAGATGGATACCCGCCAAGAAGACGAATTTCTCAAAGTATCCCCTGATAAACACTACCAAGATCCTTTGTCGTTGAAACACGCTTAAATTGCTAAATATCCATTGTATATCTGTAATAAACAGTACGCAATGCTCTAGTTAAGGATAAAATTACACACTTAGAGACATTGAAATCAATTTGATTGGTTTTACTCTAGCGGACAATCTAATTTTCATCTGACTGGAGACAGAGGCAGTCTTCGTGGCTCTTTATTTTAAGGAATAATTTAAGATCATCTGCAAACAAAAGAAATCGCGAAAAAAATTATCATAATCCTCACGATATCATTAATGAAGATGGTTAAGAGGAATGGACCAAGGTTTGAGCCTTGTGGCACTCCGAAATATTCAAGAAAAAGTGTAGATTGAAATATACCGTATGAGGCAAACTGTTTCCTCTTCTTCGGGTAGATAATAAAAGATATTACTAACTTAAAAGTATCATAGTTGACGGTATCAAAGACCCTAAAAAAATCATGATAAGAGGAGTCAACCTGGTGACCATTGTCTAAGACCTTTGTCACATATTCTGTGAAAATCATAGGACTGTATATAACATAAACCATTCCGTTTTGGGAATTTATTAAGTTCGCCATGCATCGATGGTAGTATAAAGTAAATTTATAAGAGCATCGTTGTCCCAATGGAGTGTTATTTAAATATATTTTCAATTATTTTATGCTTTTATATGAAGCACTTAATTTATGGTGTGATATTTTTAGGAATAAATGGAACCCTTAAAAAATATTTTAACAGCACATTATAGTGTTTTTAAAAATACCAAGCTGCATTGAGGCAAAAAAATGAGAGAACACAACATATTTACGATTTATTTTTTTTTAATTATAGCAAATCTCTGAGAATACCATTTATTTTTATGTTAGCATAGTAACAAATAAAAACAGCACTAATATGTATTGATTTTCGGACTTTATTTATGCCGTTATGTTATTATATTTACTCGTTGCCGTCTGTCAGGATTTTGGTTTGACACAAAAAATCCAAATAATAATGAAATAAAATTATGTTTTTCTAAATAATTGCACTTTTTTCTTTATTTCTACAGCGACCGGTTTCACCAGATTTGGTAAAACTTATGTACATCGACAGACCGGTCGATGTATTTAATTTTTTAAATCTCATTTAAACGTATTTATCGCTGTAAAAAATCGCTTGTAATTAAGAAATATTAGAAAGTTCCAAAATGGTTTTCATTAAAAAATGTCTATAGAGTTATTAATTAAGATTTTATTCGATTAAAAACACAATGTCAAACATATTTAAATAGAAGAAAATTTGTTGGTTCATTCTACGAATATTTTTTAAAAAATAACTAAATTATTATTCCGCGATGGGCGTCAAATCGTAACGTTTGCTGTCATGGTTATCGTTTTAAACAAGTTGTGCTATATAAAATATATTATATAGCATGTTTTTTTACTTATCTTCACAATAAAAAAATACCTTTGTAGGTAAAAAAAAACCTATACTTCAAAATATTCTTGCAATCTACGAGTACTTACCGACACTCTTGCAAAACTTTTTGCAAAACTACTTTGTTGTACAGTCGTTCTTCGAAGAATCTAATCCAAATAACTTTGACAAGTATTCTACATTATCATGATTTCTCAACTTAACGAGAGTTCTGGTAACAGCAAGCAACAGAAGGTATATTGAAAATAATTTATGTCATCTATTTACAATCCGCAGAAAACTATGTTCTCGGAATAACATGTATCTAAATAATTTTTTTTTAATATTTGTTTATGAACATGAAATATATATTGCTCTTTGTAATAATGAAATCTGTACTAAGATATCATAAATAATGTGTATCAAATAACAAAACTTGTATTTTGGGTATGACTTGACTAGAAATCTTCTTACTATAAATTAAAATAAAATAGTTGGACTTACAGAATTTGCTTTTTTCAGATGTCGTCCCCTGGAAACACATCACCAGCAACAGCAGCAGGGGGGGCAGCGCCCCCAGGGCCCCCCCGCGGATTCTCCAGTCCATCTCAGCGACTGGAGCACAATCTAGAGCGCCCCATTACCCCTCACGATGGCACATAACCTCTAAAAGCAACACACCCGAGCGCGGACCGACCGGTAAATGAACCAATTCAATTCACAAAAATCGACTACAGACACACGCGGAAAATTCGGTTTGTTTTAAATGTCACAGCTCGGCGGTAGCCATGTTGGGATGCGATAGAAAGCGTCGTTAGGCGTCCCGACGCGGGGTTGCCGGCTCCGCGGTCGGTAATGGAATGGAGGGTGGGTGCGCGGGCGCGCTGCGCGGCCCCTGCTTCACCCCTTCGTCTCGTAGACGAAGCGACGCCGACGCTATGTCCGGCAGACTTTACGAAGAGCCGAATGGAATGCATACATTTCGAATGTTCGGGATATCATACGAACAATCTCTCATAGAATCTTAAAATATATACACCGATTATTTTTTTATATAACTGAATTGAATTTCTAAATTTGATAATATATCGTTTTATTCAAAATACTGTTTTATTTCTTGTTTCTTAAACAATGAGGTAAAACACGATATCAAATAATTGATACAAATAAAATAAAGCGTGTGCTTTTTAAAAGTCTTATTATATTATACGGGAGCGACATGTTTCGCCTTGCTAAAGAATTTGATAATGAGCAAGGCGAAACATTTCTTTCACGTTTTATGTTTAAATAATAAATAAACTAAACCCTTTAGACGGTATAAGCATACTTTTTAATTTTAATAATTCATATATTATATTAATGTAAGAGTAAAAGCATTTGAAACGAAGTAACTTTGTAAAACTTTATATAACTTAAATTAACTGTTACGAGTGACAAAAAAACACCGTAGGGTTTCATAAAAGATCAATATAAGTTGTAAGATATAAATGAAATTTTATTAATAGTCACTGATTCAGTCATAATATAATGGAAACCGGTCAGCTTCTTCTTAATTTACTATTAATAATACTTACTAAATATCGTAAAATGTAATTTTCTGTAATATTTCGTCACAGTACGAGTTGATTACGAAAAATAATAGGAATTAAAACGTCTTTATTCTAGAATTTGTATTATAAAGTGTATGAGAATGACATATTTAGCTTTTCTAAAGTATTATCAAATATCTTATTAAAACCAAAAAGAGACAAGTAATAAATCTTATAAAAAACAGCCATTTTCTTTGGTTTTAATTATTTTATGGTGTTTTACATCATTGTCCAACAAACAAAAAATTCTAATTAGTTATGTTGGGGGGGGGGGATTTGTTGGTATTTTTTAATGTGTAGAATTAATAATTTTCATTTTATATTTTATCAAATATATGTCGATTGATACAATACGTAAATTCAAAGCAACGTATTTTATTGAGTAATACGAATAAATTTGATTCTAATAAATTAAAAAGACAAAAATAATATATATCTAAATATATCTAAAAATTTAAAATTTTATATTAGCACATCTCTGGTTTTTAACTACGTTTTAGAAACTAACTTTTTATTATCATTTGATAAAAATGTAAGATACAATAAAAATACTAAGTTCTTAAGCGGTGCACGTTTTGATATAACTTATACATTTTTTCTTTATATCGATTCTTAGAAACCACTTTCGCAGAAAGTCGTTATCTTGAATCAAGCGTTTATACGATCCAATTGGCCTGATAAGAGGCATGTCATACATACAAACTAGGAGACCCATTTCCTTGGGTGATCTAATTATGATGTTCTCATCGGAACCCCACGAGAGACACGTGCTAATCATGTAATCAGATGTACTCGATTATTCGCAATGGCAATAACAGATATAAACATTGAACTGATGAAAAGAAGGATAAAAGTAGAATAAATGCAGTAGAAATGAGATTTGTTAGACTGTTTATAGAGAGATTTATTAGACTGTTTGCTGATCAACATCAAAGTCCGTAAGGTGTCCTACTTGGGCCATGTTCTGAGAGGCGAAAAGTACGCACTGTTACATCTGATCTTGGAGGGTAAGATTGAGGGTCGACGAGGTGTTGGGAGAAGGCGGCTTTCCTGGCTGAGGAACATCCGAAAGTGGACGGGGCTGAGAACCGTTGGGGAGCTGTTCCGAGCTACCCAGGACAGGGAGGCCTACTCAAGGGTGATTGTCGACGTTGGGGAGACCTGACAGGACACGGAAAGAAGAAGACTGTTTATGATAGAGTGACGAATAAAAATATAAGAAGTGAATGCAGTGCGAATCAAAATGTTTTGAATAAAATAATGAAAGGAACAATTATATGACTCGGACACATTGAAAGAATAAATGGAGTAAAAACGGTTAAATAAAGTATATGTTGACGATTTAAATGGAACAAGAAATAGAAGAAGACCGAGGAAAACGTGGCACGATCAAATAAATCAAATATTGAATATGGACCACATGAAGAGTTGGAAGATCAACGTGCGTGCATGACGTTGAGAAAGCGAGAGAAGTATGTCAGGAAAAAACAGTGTGGCCGTGCGTGATGATTAGTTAGTAAGGAATAAATTGTTTATAAATAATTTAATTATTTACCGAAATATGTTTAGACTTACCTACACTTAACCTTAAACACTTAGTTTCAGCTATTAAAAAAAATTATCGGTCTATTCCGAAGTTTAAACATTAATATTGAACTATATCACAATTGGATACATTTAGATACGTGTATTATCACACTAACATATATAACACATTGGAAATTTGAATTGTTTTTTCACCCTTTGTTAAAATAAACGAGTTTGTGCTATTGCTCCGACCTATTAATGTTTATTCGTTTTTTGACAGAAGTTGTATTTTGTTTTTATGTTTCTTTTCTTATTTTAAAAAAATTATAATCAATATTTAAATACTTACCTAGGGTGTACAAAATAACACACACTAAAATTTAAAATACAAAACAAAAAATTTAATCCATTATTGGTGTGTTCTTTTTGATAATCTTAAGGCGTTAACACTGGATTTTTTTTAAACACTGTTTATTTTCAATTATTGAAAGTGAAGAAAACAAGTTTAAAGAAGAAAAAACAGTGTTTCAGTACTTAAAATTCGTCAGTGTGTTATATTTTCTATCCTTTATATTCTGTGTAATTTTATTTAGGTTGTTACCGATAAAATAGAAAACACTGTTATAATATCACAATTTCTATTTATTCACTGAGAGTGTCGCAACAGCTGTTTCGCCAACCAAAGTTGGCATCATCAAGTGTTATAATAAACTTGTTTTTTTAAAGTAATAATATTGAAGTATCATAGTGTTTGGGCCAAAACAATGGACTATTTATTTAGGTTAGTTTGTTCGTCCTACAAGGTTTAATACCTTCTATACGCGTCGAGAAAAATAAGCACAACTGTGGAAAAAATAGTAATATTTTTTGATAAACTTATGGCGTTAATATCGTGGAATTCTGAAGGAAAATAAACCTAAAAGTAATGGATATAAAATGTCTTTTTATTCATACAAAAATCATATAAATGTAATTCCAGTGTTAATGCCCTATGATAATTTTTAAAAATGTATATGATAACTTGTTATTTATAATTAAAAAATAATTAAATTAAATTGGTCTGATTAAAAAAGCTAATTAAAAACGGTGGATACGTGGAACTTAAATTAAATAGACAATATGTGCACCATCTATAAATAACATTATGTGTTAAATTATTTTTATTTTGTTATTTTATTTTATATCATTGTATTTCATATAATTTGTTTTCGATTTATTTTGTGGATGTTTTCGATCGATGTGTGCGCGGGAGATGCCTATCGGTGGCGATTAGGTTCGCAACCCATCACAGCGCGTCTCCCGCGGGGCGAAAAGTATTTAGTGCCGCGTCGGTTAAAGTGTGACAGTCCATTCTTTTCTGCTTGCCCTTTCGGGGAGACGGCGTGATGGTTAGTTAGTTAGTTAGTTATAAATAATAACCAATAATTTTATGAAAACTTATTTCAATAGTCACTGTTCTAGTGACAGGATTTAAACGATGAACAACAAAATCAAGAGTTTTGTTTCTCTAAACATATGAATGTTTTGTGCAAATGTGATATAATATTGTTTGTTTGATTATTAAATTTCATATAAAATATTCAAAAAATAGTTTTTCAATTACATTAGTAATATGTATTCAAGTTTAAAATTCACAGCGAGTTTGCTTGGATAAAAACATTGTTTTATATTAGGTCCTTACATATGAAATTGGCGTTTTGCCGTACTGACAACTTTGATCTCAAATATCTTCTCTTTGGTTAGGAATTCCAAATTCAAATTTATACAGCTATTTACTCAAGTATTTGTGTTTTGAAAATTATAATTCATTTGTTATTTCCTCAATTATTTTTTTTCTTTGCGTCATTCAGTTTACAAAATGGAAAACTTGAAATATCGCGTTATTTACGAGTACGAGTTCCACCGTGGCCCAAGTGCTGCAGAAACGGCTCGAAAGATTAATGATGTGTATGGCGACGGTGCCGCAAAAGAAAACACAGTGCGTTTTTGGTTCCAACTTTTTCGTTCTGGAAATTTCGACCTGCAGAACAAGCCCCGTGGACGGCCGGAGACCAAAGTTGATAATGAAGAATTGAAGGCTATTGTGGAAGCGGATCCATCGCAAACCACGTCCGAGTTAGCTGCAGTATTAGTGATAAAACTGTTTAAATTCACTTGAAGCAAATTGGGAAGGTGAAAAAGCTTGAAAGGTGGGTACCTCAGGAATTGAGTGAAGCAAATCAACAAACGCGCGTTGACTGCTGCGTTGCATTACTCAACCGGCACAATAATGAAGGGATTTTGAATCGAACCTGTGATGAAAAGTAGATCCTGTATGATAATCGGAAGCGCTCATCGCAATGGCTGAACTCTGCCGAACCAGTCAAACCATGCCCCAAGCGAAAATTGACTCCAAAAAAAGTTACTTGTGAGCGTTTGGTGGACTAGTGCTGGTGTCGTTCACTACAGCTTTCTTAAATCTGGCCAGACGATTACGGCAGATGTCTATTATCAGCAACTGCAAACCATGATGAAAAAGCTAGCTGCTAAACAACCGAGGCTGGTTAATCGCTCTAGGCCACTGCTGCTTCATGATAACGCTAGACCACACACTGCACAACAGACGGCTGCCAAATTAGAAGAGCTTCAATTGGGATGTCTAAGACATCCACCGTACTCTCCGGACCTTGCCCCAACAGATTACTATTTTTTTTCGAAATTTGGATAACTTCTTGCAAGGGAAAAAATTCAACTCCGATGGGGCAGTCCAAACCGACTTCAAAGATTTTATTGATTCCCGTCCGAATGGTTTTTTTAGTAAAGGGATCGATGAACTACCTATGAGATGGCAAAAGTACATAGATAGCAATGGTACATACTTTGATTAAATAAATATATTATATTTAAAAAAAATCAATTTCATGTTCCTCCCATACAAAACGCCAATTTCATATGTAAGGACCTAATATTATAGATATAGACACATTTTTGCATCCATACACATGTCATTTAATCCAATAAATAAACTAATTGATATTGAACTTCAATTGTATTTGTTGAATATATATATTGGATTCGCTATTGCTAAATTAGATTATATATAATATAATATTAAAATCAATTTAAAGCAGCTGTGGTTACAGAGCAGTCCATTAAACAGGACCGGATGCAGAACGGTACTTTGTATACAATACAGACGCGGGTTCTATAATTAGCGTGAGCACGTGCAGACCAAAGGGAGATCAAACAGTACAATCCCACTCGTGACCCGCAAATTTCACATCTGTACCTAGAGATTCGACACGTGTGATTAAATCAAAGAGCGCGGTGGTATTGCAGGGCGCAGAGATTTTATTGTTCTAAAAGCATTCAGCAGATATTCGATCAGCGTTTTTTTTTTCTATCATAATCGAAACCATTTCAGAATAGCCAACACAAATACTCTACAATATAAAAAATTAAAATATGTACTTTTTTTTTAATTACGAGAACTAAGATTTTTTTTTAATATTGTGTAATATATTCTCTGTATGTGTATCAGAATAATATAAAGTGTTGTTTTTGTAATTTTTTTATACAGATCATTATAAATCTAAAAAACAATATTTTTCTAGTTATTTATATTCAAATTATTGGTCTTCTGTTTCATATCAGTTTAGGAAATAACTAACTAACTAACCATCACGCCGTCTCTCCGAACGGGTAGGCAGAAAGAATAGACTGTCACACCTTAACCGATGCGGCATTCCAATCTTCGCTTTTCGCCCCCGCGGGAGACGCGGTGTGATGGGTTGCGAACCTCATCGCCAGAAATCTCCCGCGCACACTTCGATCCAAAGTCCACAAAATAAATCCAAAAGTAATAAAAATATAAAATAATAATAATAATAATAATGATGATATCAAATTCTATGTTCATATATTATGACTAAACAGTACACAATAATGAAAAATCGTCACTTTTAATATTATCAGTTTATGAAGAAAATTAATCTGAAAATGATCAGTTTTGCGATCATAACGTTCTGTTTAAAAAATAAATAAAACTGTACATATTTTTTAATTTCTATTAGTTATTGTTTCAATTTCAACAAAATAATAAGAATAATAATTTTAGGAAATGAAATAATAATAAATGAAAAAAATAACATATATACAAACATTCATAAATTTAGCATCTGTATTATTAATTATAATTTTAAACATAATAATAATATATTTAAAATTGACATTCTACATTGTTATGGTAGCGATATGTTTCACCTTGCTAATACATTATCAATTATTGAATTCCTAATACAATAAACAATGAAAAAATTACCCATATTAATATTTATAAAAGAAAATTTGAGTTTTTTTTTTAAATCAACTACAATAAAACAAAAAAAATAAAATTTGTATTACACTTTAAAATAAAGGGTAAAAAGTCGACGATAAGTTTAAATAACATTTTTAAATCGGATATCCGCGAAATCTGCAAGGTGGGAGATATTGTCAGATCGAGCAGACAACGCAAAAGACACTGGAACGCGCATGTGCGGAGAATGGATCTCACTAGAATCCCTCACATAGTGATGCATCAGATTAATGTTAGCAACCGTCCCTCCGGAAGATCATCAAGATGGAGGGATAGCTAAGAGTCAACATCCCAAGAGGCCAGCCTGAACAGCTCAAGGGTAAAAAAGGAGAAGAAGAAGAAGCTAGTAATTTACAATAATGACACATGTAAACGAATGCCTTCATTTAAATCAATGTATTTATATACTCATGAATTATAATACGTACACCTTTGTATTTAATATGATATACTTCTTTAAGCCACTTAACTGTAAATTTTCAACTGAAGAAAATTTCATTGCATCTTCCTAGCCCCCGAATATAACGATCAATTTCAACTAACCACTTACTTCGCAGTCATAGTATCTATGCTCATAGCACGTATTTCTTAAAGGCAGATCAGATAGCACTAAGCAAAAGACATCTTGAGAAGGAATCTTGAAGGAGGCAACTCTTTGAATACGAGATTATCTAGTAAGGATGGGTAACAAACAAATGAAGTTAATATGTAGAATTCTTTAGAAGACGACTTATTTTTTAACCGTCGCGTTGCCATGTGGTCAATTGAGTTTCCACTGCCAATTTAAAGTTGATTTTCTTAAAACCTATGGACCCTAATATTATAAAAAAATTGTAATCCTCCATTGAAGTGTTCTCAATATTTCGTAATAAAAAAAAAAAAAATTACTTCCTTCATCCCAAAAAAAATATTTTCTAAGACTGCCCTCACCTTCATTCGTGTTAAGGTAGAATTTGTTTTGCTAATATTTACAACTTTATCAAAAGTGACAAATACTTACTCGCTGTTTTGAACATATTATAAATTATATCTTTGACCTTTTCAATAGGTACGTAATAATACCGACTGGATGAAAACGCACCACGTAACTTAATAATATCAGAACTGTGAAAATATTAACACTTTACCAAAAGGGACAAATATTAATACGTACTCGTTGTCTTGAACGTACTATACATTTTGCCTAGGTGCCTTTATCTTCGCCCCGCCGGCCCGGCGTGCAGACAAGTTTCGACCCGACCCGACCCGATTTTTAGTCGCCCGTATGCTATGACGCATTACATATCAGAAATCGCATGGTTCCAGAAAAAAATTAATAATGATATGTTTTTCAAATAATCCATGTATGTTATAGATATCGATCTATTCCTAATGAAATTCCCTACAAGATGACATAAATTAAATTTTGATTCATCTAGTCATATGCTTGATATTTAGATAAAGTTAGCGGTAAACTGAACTTACCACATGGGAGCAAGCGTTTTGTTTTGAACACGGTACGTTAAGGGTTAACATATGAAATTATTTTATTGTATTTATTAACAAAAAGGCAACAAACTATCACACCATTTCCCCGTAGAGTAAAGGAGATAATGAAACGCCTCACTACTCGATCCTGACACACATCTCCAGCTTCCTCCACATTCATACAGCGAGTCACGTGAATTCTTCCGACTTCTAGCATGGCCGACCTTTTAAATTTGATTAATCTGGTCGTGTCAATATTTCCTTTGTTTCCCACGACTGCGTACTTCATTCACATCGTTAAAGTAATATTAATATTATTATTATTATTTGGTTGAATCACTCTTTACATCATTACAGCAAGCACCAAATAGATGTAAATAGTAATAAAGCTATAATATTAATTCTGGTAATATGTGATAGGTAGCTTATCTATCGCCAATTTACTGTCGCGTAAATTCTACACCAGACAACGACAGTGTAATAATCACACTGCCATCGCTGGGAACCGAACCCGGGACCTTCAGTGTGGGAGTCAAAGCACTAACCACTCGGCCACAAAGGTCGTCGATACTTTCTTAACCATTATTTCTTCATCCGTGCGTTCCATGTGTCCAAACCAACGCAGTGATCCTTTCATAATTTTGTTCATAATGCTTTCTTCCGCTCAACATTCCTTCCTTGTATCAGCTTTTGAAATTTATTTAATATATAATATTGCAATAAGAAATTACTCTTGTAAACTTTCCAGATAATTTTTTCCTAAAAAAAATACTACAAACTATAAAAAATAAATTAAAATCATTTTGATGAATACGTTAGTTTTCTAACTAAAACTAACTAACTTACCATCACGCCGTCTCCCCGGAGGGGTAGGCAGAAAGAATGGAACGCCACACTGTTCTGTCCTGACATACTTCTCTCGCTTCCTCTACATTCATACATCTTGTCATGTACGCACGTCGATTTCTCCGACTCCTCACGTGACCGACATTCAATATTTGATTGATTTGATCGTGCCACGTTTTCCTCGGCCTTCCTCTATTTCTAGCTCCGTTCACGCCGTTTACATATACCTTCTTTACCATTCGGTCTTCACTCATTCTTTCCATGTGTCCAAACCATCTTAATGACCCTTTCCTTATTTTGTTCATAACACTTTCATTTGCACCACATTCACTTCTTATACTTGCATTTGTCACTCTATCATAAACAGATTTGCCACACATTCGTCTTAGAGATCTCATTTCTACTGCATTTATTCTACTTTCATCCTTCTTTTGCCAGTTCCATGCTTCACTTCCATACATAAGGGTCGGCACAAGAACACCATTGTGCACTGCCATCTTAGCTTTTTTGGATAGGCTTTTGTTTGCGATGACAACTTTAAGTGCACCATTTATTCTGTTGCCTGCCCCAACCCTTCTTTCAATATCCTTCTCCACCCTCCCATCCTTTGTAAACATACTTCCTAAATAAAATAAGTTTTAATATATTTTACGAGATTTTATAGTACATTAGCAAGGCAAAACGTATGACTCCAATAAATATTATAAAACTTCTAGAAAATGACGTTTTCATCTACATTAAATATCAAAATGGATAAATTCCATTGCATTTGAAACAAGAAAGTTAAACTCTAGATTTAATATGCAATATTTAAAAAACAGCTGTTTTCTAAAAAGTTTGCTATATTATAGGGAGATGACGTTTTTTGTCAATAAATAGTTGATAATGCCCTAGAAAAAATGTTTTTGTCCTATAATATAATGAATCTTCAATAAAAAATATTAAATATTTTATATTTACAAAAATACTTAAGTAAAGCATTATTGGTATTTAAAAAAATAACAATCTTCCAGATGAGCAGAAAACAGCTCATTATGATATAGAAGGAATCTGGTAATGTCCAGGATTGAAACCAAGTTCCATGGGTCAGGAGTCAGGCGTTCTGTCTCCTAGACCAATATTCGAATATATGTGGTTCGCGTCAGTAATAAGCAAAACATAATGCATTTAAATAAATTTCATTTTTGTAAATACATCCTTATAAATTTATATTTCTAAGGAATCTCATGTTTTTCTTGAAATAATTAGTGGCATCTCATTAAACATGCAGATGGCAAGCATTTATAAAAATTCTTCTGTTTACTAGTAATTAGTTAAGAAATTTCATCACAAAAAATTCTTGAGGCATAGTTTAAAAATTCGTCAAGTAAGAAAAAAAATTGCGAAAAATGAAAAGTGACGGGGCTGACTTATCCTAGGAAAACTCTGCTTTACGTTTGTTTATTTTCCATAACATTACGTGATAGTGAGCTTTCGTGGGTCACCGTGAAATGTTTTAGTCAAAATTAAAACTACAGAAAAATGCAAAACCAGCCATGAATATTCAAATTAGGCGTGTCAGAGGGATAAAGGTCGGGAGATAGGATGCTTAAAAATATGACATTTCTATCAAAGGGAACAAAGGTTAAGTCTCAGTTGATACCAATTTCAGAAAAGGGAAAAGGGTGGAAAGTTATTTTTTTGTCACTAACCCTAGGCAGGCCGTGCGTATACCGTGACAGTGGAAGTATCGACCAGGGGCGGGGAGTGATTTTTGTTGTCATATTATTTTAATTCTTCATTGTTTCTTGAACAATGGTGTAAAACTCCATATTTAATTATTAATGCGAATAAAAACGACTGTTTTTTTTTTCAGTAAAATGATAACATTTGATAATGCCTTTAGACAGGCGAAACTTGTCATTTTCATAAATCAAAATAAATTTCTAGAAAACGGATGTTTTCAATCTAATTTATTTATTTATTTTACATTGTCTTTTCATAATAAATGAAATAATATTTTTAAAGAAGTAAAACCCTTTTATAAGCCTAACTTAGAGTATTAGATTTTTTCGGAGCTGAAAAAAACTTTAAATACATAAATAATCCTATGCAGGATTAAGCCCAAATCCGATAAATTAAGACTTTGATAGTTCAAACATTTTATTTTAAGTACAACATTTTTATGATTTTTCAATAACCCCCATTTTCATATTTCATTCGTTTCACAAATCCTTTTCACTATCATTTAAATATTCTTAAAGCGGCTAAATCAATGCTTGCTTTTACTTTGCGTAAATATCCTCGTTTTAATTTGGTATTTGTAAAAAAGGAAACAGAAACTTTAATGGAAGAAAAACTTCAGATTAATTTAATAATGCCTTAGAATCCAAAATGAAACTGACGGGGTTAAATATAATTATTTGATTATTTAACATTTTAATACCGCCATTATTTTTAATAACTAGCATAAAAGTATATAAAAATTTAAATATGCAAGAAATATTACTTATAGGAAAAAGTGGGCAAACTTGTAAAATTTAACGTCTTATTATATAATATTGCATCGTCCAATACCTTAGGGTTTGAAATAAAATACGGGGAATTAGTAGAAACTTAACTGCCCAGATTAACATATTTTGTATTATATTTTTATTATTCCCTAAATAATGATGTCATCCATAATAAATATTAAATAATAGTGAAATAGCCCGTTTTCAAGATGTTTATAATAATGGGAGAGACATGTATTGTAGTAGTAACTCTCTAGCGAGGCAAAACATTTCTTTATAAGGAAAATCATCAAAACATATACTACTCATGTTAGGAAAAATACAAACATCTTAAAAACTAACGTTTTCATCTATAAAAAGTGAGACATATTTTTAATAGATTGAATAAATAAATAGCGATATTTGCTTAGGAGAGAAATATAATACAATCATCTGAATAAATCTATTAATTTCAAATCAAACCAATTACACTTTTACAGGATTAGAAAAAAAAATAAGTGATCTAAACAATTTTGTGAGATATTAACTTAAATTGTTTGGGAATATGCAATAAACCATTAAACAAATTGTAGTAAATAAAAAAAACTAGTAAAACCACGCTAAAAAAATGTTCACAGATCGAAACATTAAATGTAGGTACAAAACTAGTTTATTTTATTTTTATTTTTGTGTGTACAATTTGGTTTAAGCTATTCCATATATTGATTCTTATGACATGATGCGATAGTTACCTTATCTATCGGTATTTTATTGTCACGTGAATTCTACACCAGACCAAAGACAGTGTGACAATCACACTGCCATCGCCGGGAATCGAACCCGGGACCTTCGGTATTGTAGTCAGATGTCGAAGTAGTCTGTTACGAAGGTCGTCGATAACTTCCATTATAATTGTTCACGGCACGTCACTGTTATCACGGAGGATTAAGTGCACCATTTTGATGGAAAATCGATGTATGATAGGGTAATAGTGTTGATATTAAAAGGAATTTTAGGCCTATGTAAACGTCATTAAAATATTCTGAAAGTATTTTTGTGTGTTTACATTTCGTGAGTGAGTTATAATTTAATAAATAGTGAAGTGACGCCAGGTTTAATAAGTTTTCGTAGGAAATAACTCATTATTGATAAAATATATATATATATATATATATATATATATATATATATATATATATATATATATATATATATATATATATATATATATAACTATATATATATATATATATATATATATATATATATATATATATATATATATATATATATATATATATATATATATATATATATATATATATATATATATATATATATAAATAAATAACAAACACCCGTTCATAAGTTATTTTATTGGTTTACATACCATATATTAGGAAAGATATAAAAACAGTGTCAAATATTATATTATCTCAAATAAGTCCATAAATTTAATACCCCTTTTATTTTCCCAAAATTTAATCGGTTGTTTGTAGTAAAATACATATATATTTTTTTTTTACAATAGTTACGTATATGGAAAAATTATCATTATCAAAATGTTTTATTTATCATTTTGCAAATATTGTATAGTGAAAGGCTGGTTATATCTTAAATAACGTACATAAATGTATGTTATAATATGTAAAACAAACCATCACGCCGTTTCCCCACAGGGATAGGCAGAGAGAATGGAGCGCCACACTACTCTATCATGACATACCTCTCTAGCTTCCTCCACATTCATACAGCGATTCATACACGCACGTCGATTCTTCCGGCTTCTGACATGACCAACCTTTAAAATTTGATAATTTGTAATAATTACAATTAATTGTAATAATTAAAATTAATAATTATTTGTAATAATAACTAACTAACTAACTAACTTACCATCACGCCGTCTCCCCGAAAGGGTAGGCAGAAAGAATGAACTGTCACACTTTTACTGATGCGGCACTTCATCCTTCTATTTTCGCCCCGCGGGAGACGCGGTGTGATAGGTTGCGAACCTCATCGCCACCAGTAGGCATCTTCCGCATAATAATAACAACGCTGTAATAATAACAACATGTAATATTATAAAATAGCTAACAAATTTAAATATTATGTATGAATTTTCGCATGAAATATGCAGTATGAATAAACAATGAATATTTATACTCGTATTTGGTAGTAGATGTTTTGTAATATTATAAATTATAATATCAAACTCGATTGTTTAAATGGTTTGTTAATGCCCTCGCAAGGCGAATCATATTTGTAGCAATTTTTATATTATATATATATTTTTTTATAATCAAGTAACTATCTAACCATCACGCCGTCTCCAGAAGGGGTAGGCAGAAACAATGGACTGCCACACTTTAACCGATGCGGCACTCCATTCTTCTCTTTTCGCCCCCGCGGCAGATGCGGGAGACGCGGTGTGATGGGTTGCGAACCTCATCATCATATTTTTTTTATATAATATTAATAAAATCTGTGTAAAACTATTTTAACAATCGCATTTGATATCATAAATTATTTATATTATTAAAAATATAAACCTGTACCGAAGAAAATTGTCTGTTCCCCATAAATACGACTTTCCTGTCATCTTTCGGCATAAATAATCAACAGTGTTGGATAGTATTCTATTACAGAGCAATAAATTTTAAATGTAGAATTTTGTATCGCCGTATCGCTACATTCCCGATACATTTTCCTATGCGATAAAACAAAACTTTCAATTTCATCCGCTAGATGGTGTACATTTTAAAACAAAACAAAAATCAGTAATCAGATTTTCCATTTCAATATTTTTTGTATATTTAAATGCAGATATATATTTTCCTCTATTTATATCAATATCGAACGAATCAATATATTCAAAAAAATAGTTTTACTAAAATTTATATTAAAATTATTTAAAATAATAAGCGTAAAAATTCACTTGGATTAATGTTATGAAAAGATTAAATAAAACTAGGTAATGGATCTATATAAATATATTCTATAAGAATAAAGTTTTACATAGCCTGCAACATTTCGAAATACGATTATTCATAAAAACTTTTGAATGAAATTAAAAACTTTGAATTAATTCGAAACAAATATTTTCAAACACTTTTACAGTTTTTACACAAACTAATCCGGTTGATTTTGACAAAAATAATGTGGTGTAAAAACCAATAACAATGTTTTAATGTTTTTTAATAATGCCACACCAGATATTTTTCCAAATACGAAAGTACAAATATTTCATTAGATATAGAAAACTCCTACCTAATAATTTCAAGAACAACTAAATAATAATAACTTAAAATATGGTTGTTTCCACCTTTGAGTGTAAAAACTAAACTCTTTATTTAGTTGATATTCATAATTATGGAATTTCACAGTAGTCCAATTAAGATTAATACAGAAATAATATTTTGTATTTGGTGGCTTTATTTCTTGGTTTACTATTAAGCGTTAAAATGCTGGGATTATTATAAACAATAATTAAAATACTTTTTTCATTTCTAAAGAAATATTATTTCACAAATGTTTGGGGCAAAATGATTCTATGCCAAGTAGTGTCTTATCGTTAACATTCTTATCTTATGCATTGTAGAAAATTATTTGAATATTACATGCAATCTATTATATTTTCGAATTCTTAGAAATTTGTATTATGTTATTATAATCTTACAGATTAAAAAATAAATAAATTATTCACGTGATCGGAATTTAAAAAATAAAAAAAGATAAAAAAGAAATTCGACCGTAGTCAGCATAGGTCTCGAATACCTTACCATTTCAATAAACGGTTCAAACTTGGTATTCTCGACACCTTGCTGACAAGAAATACCTTCAAAAAATGGCTATTTATTTCGTTATCTACGAATAATTTGCTACGTAAGTAGATTATTTTAACGTCACATCAAAATCAATGCGTATCGTGGTGATAAAATAATTATATTTCAATTATCTCATGTAATACAATAAAATAACATCCAACACAGTTGTGGTCAACCTTTGTTAAAGGTAATTTTTTTTTTTTTTTAATGTATACAAATACTTGTAGACTAATACTGGATTGTACCCATTGCGGGTTAATAATTTTTAAGGGTTTAACATAACGCACGCTTAATAGAACCCTGGCTTAACTAAAAAAATCAAGTTTTGCTCAATCTGACATGAGTCGGTGTTTTAACAAAAACAGTCGAAAAACACGTACGAATGGATAGCGTTAACGTTGTGAAAAATAGATGGATAGCATTAACACAAGCCTCTGTCTAATGTTAACTCAATTATGACCTAAACCATAATCGGTCAGTTTACGGTTAGTTTAATTATTAATTTTTAATTTTTAATTATTAATTAATTTTTATTTATTTATTATTTTATTTTATTTTATTGATTAATTTTTAATTATATTATATTATTTATCAATAATTTTTAATTATATATTTTCTTTTATTGATTAATTTTTAATTAATCAATGACAGACTAAACCTTAAAAATGATTAACCCGCAATGGGTAAAATCTAGTATTTGTCTACAAGTATTTGTATACATTAAAAAAAAACAAATTGTATAAAAACTGGTCCAAGTTAAAAGATTAAAAATTGGAGATTGGATCTCCAGGCGTTGTCTAGCAGTATGATAATTACGTAAGCCTTTTACATTGCATTAATAAAGGTTTTCTGCTTAATGCTTACATATAATCTTAATAGATGGCGCTAGTGTAGATTTACCTAAAAAATGTGAAGTGTTTTTAACATAGTAGCATATATACATCTTTAAAAAATTGTCAGACGTGGTGGTCGTAAGAAGGGCGGAATGGGGAATGTTGTTAACATTAAGCGATCGGTAAACCCAACCATTGACAGATCATAAGTCCTGTAAACACCTCGATTACCGTATTATGTTTCCAAAAAAACAATTTACATCTTCGTCTTTATTGAGATGCAATTAATCCTTAAAAAGGTAATTTAATTTTTTTTTAAACGTGTGTGTACTTGTGTGCGCCCGTAACAAGTGATACTTTTTTGGCGTAACAAAACAAATATGAGAATATTAGATAATTTTTTTTTTTTTGATGCAGTTATAGAGAATTTGGGAATACACATACGAAAATAACAACAAAGAGATAGCTGTCATATTTCTATTAACATGATTCTATGCCCATTCCCTTTGATGTTATTTTCCCCCCTTTACATCGATTTGACTCGTACTTTTATAATGTAAAGAGCTATTCAACTAAATAATAATAAAAAATACTGGTTTTCGTTTTAAATCAATATGATATATCTACCAGGTGTTTTTTCCGTTGATTCATAAGATCAAAAATTAATCCAGTGTTATCCATATAACAAAAATTAAATTTATTATTAACGTATGGAGGTCAGAGCCGATACCAATAGAACTAAGAACCTTCTTAGAGTAGCAGAAATGCGAACCTTACGCTCCATCGCAGGCAAAACCCTAAGAGACCGGTTAAGAAATGAAACGATAAGGTCTGTCTGTGGTGTTGAAGACATAGTGAGGTGGGGAAGAAGCAGAAGGTGCTTTTGGAGATACCACGTGGACCGCATGGAGAATATAAGAATTGCAAAAATTGTTAAAGATGAAAACCCAAGCAGCAAGAGATTACCAGGAAGGCCGCCGAAGAGATGGAGAGATGGCTGGACTTCATCATCCCAGGACAGCCCACCGTCACAAACAGGTCATACGACCTAAACTAAGAGGAAGAAGAAGAAGAAGAAAATTATTATAAAAACACTAAATATTTAATGAAGCATAAAAATACAGCTGTTGCTATAACTAACGTCTCAGTAATCTATTTTTGTCATCTTTGGATGCTGGGAGAGTGTTCATAATATTATGGTATTATATATAAGATGCTTTCACTCAAATCTTGCATTTTATAATTTACTAGCGGACTCGACAGACGTTGTCCTGGCCGAACGTTGGCTTGCCTGTTATTAGCTGTCAAGATAAATAATCAAAATACCTTAGAGTTCGACATCATCGCCATCTATGGCCAACAAACATAACTATAAATTATTCTCAGACGGCCAATTATTCATGAACATTCCAGAAGGTTTTAACGGCCACCGGGTCCAATTGTGAATCTAAACCATATAGCGACCCACTCAAACACAAACAAAAAAAATCAGAAAAATCTGTCCAGCCATTTAGGAGGAGTTCAACTACATACGCCTGTACAGAAGAATTATATATTTAAAGATATTGTTAACAGAACAATAAATTCAAAGCATTTTACCATAGTTTTAAATATTGATATTTTCTCATTCTAATAATCTTTTAATATTGATGTTTTTTCGAAAAAAGAACTGCAATAACATTAAACGTTTAAATTTTTAATTTCTAATTTTATTCGAAAATAAAATATTTTGGAAATCGAATTAGAATCCTTAAAAAGTTGATGCCGTCCACTGCTGGATAGAGGCCTCTCTTATATTTCTCTATTTAATGGGTTTTTGTCTTAACACCACAATAACTTAATATAGTGAAGAAAAAAAAACGTAAGAAATAATGAAAAACTCACGCGAAGCAAATTTTTTATAAACATTGTTGTTTTCTAAAATAATATAACGATGTCTGTTTATTTCTCAAAAATAATCCTATATTATTGGTTTAATTATTATTGTACAATCATATAAAATTCACAGAAAATTTGTATTAATTATTTTCAAGGTTTTTCTTATAATAAACGCTTTTATTTAATATGGAATAAACTTTTATCTTATAATAAAACATTCAAAAGTTTAACTTTTGAAAACTCAGAAAAAAAACTCCCGATTTACAAGTCAGTAAGAGTCTTAAGGTCTTCGGTTAGACAGACCCCATCTGAAGTAAAGAAGCCCCAAGATACACTCAAAAACTCCAACTCTGCCAAAATAAAATCATCCAACTTTTCAATCATATACCAGAATAACATAACTGCATCTAGAATCAAGAATCTTTTCGTCTTCTTCGTAATTGGGATTGGTTTGCAACAAAGTCTTAGTCGTCTCGTTTTCCACTGCACTCGGTCTTCTGCAGCCCTTTTCAAATCAAAATATGAGACGCAGCTCATGTCCTTGCACAGCTGTTTCGTATATTCCTGTCGGGGGTGCCCTTTATGATTGGTTCCCTTAACCATCCTTTCCATTATATCGTGTAGGAGACCCTCATTGCGCATTATATTGCCAATCCATTGGGCTCGCCTTCCTGAAATGGGTTTGACTTGCCTCCTATGATAGATAAATGCATTCAGCACATTTTCTTTATATATTCTGAATGAATAAGTTTTTTTTATGAAGGAATTCCTTCACATCCTAACCCTGCAATAAAATACCTTTTTAAATTACGACCCAAACACTTCCTACCACCACAAGCACTGAAAATCGATCTTCATTCACAAGAAACACTCCGAGTCACACAGTTCTAGCCCTCGCATAAAAACGACCCACCTAATCACCTTTGAAATAATGTTCCCATTAGACATAAAAGGGATAGAAGAGCATTACTAGCACACCACAAGAGCTTAATCTCCAAATACCAGAGGATCCAAATTCAATTAAAACCTTTTAACTGGAATTCAATACAAAACTTAAATATGTGTAAAAACGTTGTATGTGTGATTTTAAAAATGTGTCCAAATTTTGTTAAACAAAAAGATTCAAAATTATAAGGGTTCCTTAACTAACTCACTAACCATCAGGCCGTCTCCCCGAAGGGGTAGGCAGAAATAATGGACTGCCACCCTTTTCTTTCCTGACATATTTCTCTCGCTTCCTCAACATTCATTCATCGTGTCATCCACGCGCGTAGATTTCTCTGACTCCTCTCGTGGTCGACATTTAATATTTGATTTATTTTATTGTGCCACGTTTTCCTCGGTCTTTCTCTATTTCTGGTTCCATTTACATCGTTAACATATATTTTTTATCATTCTTTCTTCATTCATTCTTTCCATATGTCCAAACCGTCTTAATGATCCTTTCATTATTTTGTTCATAACACCATCATTCGCACCGCATTCCTTTCTTATATTTTCTATCATACACAGAGTATTCACACATTCGTCTAAGAGATCTCAAGTCTACTGCATTTATTCTACTTTCATCCTTCTTTTGCCAGTTCCATGCTTCGCTTCCATACATAAGGGTCGGTAGAAGAATACCATTGTGTACTGCCATTCTAGCTTTTTTGGATATGGGTTCCTTAATTGCGTAAAATATCTATAAACAATTTACACCCATAAAAAAATAATAAAATATCGTAAAAACGAAGGAATTCATTCAAATTAATTCATTGTATTTTTAGTCATAAATTACGAATAAATAAATAAATTTGAATTTTCGAATTTTGATCAGTGGCCTGTTGTCCACTGCTGAAAGTAGGCTTCTCCCAAAGCACGCTATTGCTACTTTCATCCATCCAATTCCAGCAATCGGAGGGACGTCCAAGTATAAAAATATAATTTCAAATATTTAAAATAAATAAAAAATCCTTATCGCAAGACAATACTAGCCGATGCGATTGTTTTGAATGTCTGTTAATCGATATTATCATTATCGTTATCAGAATTCCAAAAATCTTGTGGGGATATCTGCACCTGACGAAAATTACGTCACGGACATTCTATTTTGGATTAAATAATAAATCGTAACGTTTTTTTCGCATTCTCAGATACGGCAGATGGTGCAGTGGGCAATGCTATGAGATTGAATGTTGAATAAGGAGTTCAAATCCTGAAATCTTTTTTTTTTTTTTTAGTCTTCAACAATATTTTTTTACATATCTTATTCTTCTTCTTATCCTGTCACACCTCCATGGCACATAAGGTCTTAAGGATATTCGCCAGCCGACTCCATCGCACACCTGATGCATGACCCCATTCCAAGTCAATGCCATAACCTAGACTTACAGGGTTCTTCTCCAGGTGGCACTAGGTCTGGCTCGCTTCTTCTTTCCAGCCATAGGGGACCATTTTAGTGCGCCCTGAGGAATGCAGGCTGGGTTCCGTCTCAGGGTGTGTACGATCCACAGCCATTTACGTCTAGCGACATGTTATCTGATTGACCTTTCACCACCATGGTCCTGAAAACGGCATTTGACAGTGTTTGGGGCTAAAATATCTTGAATATGGAGCAGAGACACCTATTTCTTAGAAACAAAATAATTTAGTTTCAAACAATACATTAGAAATATTTATAATTTATATAATCATTAGCATCGTAAATGATGTAAAACTCCAAATTAATTTATTCTTTCAAATTATTATATTTTAAAAAAATGACACATTTCGCATGCCATGGTCCTGAAAACGCCATTTACATGTATTTGAGGCCAAATGATCTTGAATATTGAGCGAGACACCTTTTTCTTAGAAATAAAATAATTTGGTTTCAAACAATCTATAGGTACATTAGAAATATTTATACTTATGTTTCGCCTAAGACATTATCAAATGTACAAAGCATTATTAACAAAAAAATATTTGATAATGGCATAGACATGCGAAACATGTCATTCATATAAAAAATAATAAAACATCTAGAAAATAGACGTTTTCATTCGTATTAATTAATATACAATTTTTTATTTTTATTTTATATATTTATTAATTTAAATTGTCCAACCACAAAGTGAGTGCTTTATATGAAAATTTAATCATATTTTCATCTCACCATTTGGTTCAAATTAATGAGGTAAACCTCAATAAGAAAAATATTGTAGGTCGCTTCTATCAAGTATAATAATAATTTTTAAAATATGCAAGGTAAGCCCTTAAGTTCATGTGATTTCTGTCTCTATTCTCGGTAATATCAGTAGTAGAAAATGAATATAGAAAACCTACAAATGTAGCGGATTTCATATGGAATGCAAAGTACTCGTATCTATTGCAACCGCATTACTCTTGCAATATAGTTCGCACACAGTCGACCGCACACTCAATCATTCAATCGTATGCAATCAGCAGTTTGCTAGAGTCGGGATATCAATTGTACGGTCCGTTCGGATACTTGCAAACATATTTTTTTAACAGTGCTCAAATTACTTGTGACTGAGATTTTTAATGTGCATCAAAACAAGTGAATTCGTTTAATTAATTCAATTATTCAACTAAAAATATCTTCTATAGAATTCTAGAAGGTGTTCGTTGTAGTATTGATTGGATAATCCATCCAATTAAGCCTTACATGTTATCCCTTAATGCAGTTTTGAACTTGACAGAGACGTGAGTCAGTGTATCTAAACTATCCGATATAACTAACGGAGCCTTGGTAAACTTATGGAAGCGTAAATAAACCGTATGTGTAGTTAATACGTTCATAATATGGACGGTGACTTAGACAAATGTTTTGATTGGTGTCGTGCTGAAACTTTTGATAATCTGGTCCTCGAACAAAAAGTGTTTTGTGAAAAAATGAAGAACGTTGAAACGGATAGTGGTATTGGTACCTCGGAGTTCATATTTATAGACGAAGAAATGCCTTCTAAAATCGAAATGCGGAAACGTAATTTGAATACACCCGTGATCATGATCAATGAGGATGAAACAGTGGACAAAATTGAAATGGCAAAAGTTGATAGCTATTTCGAAAGGATCTTAACTCCGGAAGGAAATGTGAAATATAAAAATTACAGAATTCTCGCTCCTGCTCCGCCCGAGCTACGGATGTATTCGCCTTCCGGAGACATACATACTACACCAAAGAAAGGTAAAATCGTTCCGAAATTTGATGTTTTCCACGAATCTTTATTACCCAGAGATCGACTACTAACACTTATTGACAGGGAGCAAATCGGAAGCGAGGAACTAGAACAAATAATAAAACCACCCGGAATCGGTCGGCGTGCTACAGAAATCATCAGAAATACCACAAAGTCACGCATGGATGATAGAATCGAATTTTTAAGCAGCGTCTTCTCTCCCAGCCACTCGTCTTTATCAATTTTATCTGAAGACTCTGTATTTCTCGAAGAATATATGACACCCTCCCCTTGCCCAGAAACCGCTAGGAGCGTACTATTCAAATCACACACTATCGATATTGATGAAGAATTTATTGGACCAGTCAGAACGTTTCCAAAGCAAATATCACTCGATGAAGACGGAAAGAACGTCGTTCGCCATATGAACCTATCTGATGAATTAAGCCAAGCGGACAATTTTTATTCAAGAAGTTATACGCCTCGAAGGATGACTGATTTTGAATATACTTACTTCCATCGCCCATCTTCTTCATTCTTTTCCAGAAAAGTGGACACGCTAAACAATTCAGACAAACCTCGGGAATCTAAGAGAGCCATCATCAGAAATTTTATTCAACGAAATATGATCGAGAGGTCTGACCAACGTGATAAGCTAGCGAAAATGGCTTTAGCTATTGAAGAGGACACTGAAATAGACGGCTTAACCTTCGTATCATCAGCCCAACAGCTGAAAGAAAGAATAGATATTATGTTAGAAGAAGTAAAAGATCTGAGAAGTGACCTGATGGAGATTCAGGAAGATTTTCAAGTAAGTTTCCTTTTTAATAATGAGGATAAATGACAAATTCGATTACACCCTAGTAAGATAAAACATTTATCCTTCTTGAATTGACGACCTTCGTGGCAGAGTGGTGAAAGCTCTGACTTCCATACCGAAGGTCCCGGGTTCGATTCCCAGCGATGGCAGTGTGATTTTTACACTGTCTTTGGTCTGGTGTAGAATTCACGTGACAATAAAATGGCGATAGATTGGCTACCTATCACATATCACGAGAATCAATATAATAGCTAAAAAAAAATTGTATACAGTAATAGGGTTCAAACGACATGTTGTATCCATAAAAAAAATTATAGTACTTTTACATAACGTCTGTTTTCCTTAATAATTAATAATAAATAATGAAGTTAATATTAATATACAAAAAATAATGAATTATTCCCATTAATTTTAGCCTTTTATATTTAGCTGAACTTCAAATTAAAATTAAAATATTACTTTATTGTTTCTTGAACAATGATGTAAAGCTCAATATTAAATACTAAATACGAATGAAAACGCATGTATTCTAGAAGTTTTATTATATTTTATGTGACTGACATGTTTCGCCTGTCTAAGGCATTGATAATGCCTTAAACAGGCAAAACATGTCAGTCACATAAAATACAATAAAAATTCAAGTATACATACGTTTTCATTCGTATTAATTATGAAAATATTACATTTTTTAAATATAAATGTGATTAACGTTCTTCCCATACTTATAAAAGTGTGTTTCATGCGTATGAAAATTTCAAATGTTTATAGCACAGAGAGAAGGAATTATTACATATGTTATTTATTTGTAATTCAATGACTGCAAAATGCAAATCACTTCAGTACTCTTTGTCAACAGTGACCTCTTCACAACAACTGTTACAATAACACTCAATTGTTAAATTCTGTTTGTTTTTCATGTGTTTAAATGTAAACAAATTAATTTAAAACAAGAGTTCACAAGAGAATCGATGGCGTGATTCTAATTGCGATTTCAAACTAGATAATTGAGTAGTCGTTATGAGAAGATTATTGATCTCTTTGGTATTCCGTTAAACAAATGTTTTAATTATGCCTTCAAACCGTCGGTCGATACCAAGTCACGAAGATTCGTGTTATATTAAAAAAATCTTGTTATATCATATTTAGATATTTTCTTGTAGATGTAGTAAAAAAACCAAACAATATGAAAATCACCAAAAATTTAATCGGGTGGTGGTCTAGAGGATAGAACGCTTGGCTTCTGATCAAGGGGACTTGGGTTCGAGACTAGACATGACCAGATTCCTTCTCATAATAATGAGCTATTTTCTGCTCACATTGAAGATTGTAAAATAAATTCTAATATCATTGGTTTCAATCTTTGGTATTTTTAAAATAAAATATAATAAAAAAAAACAATTAAATATAATCCAAAGTAGGTTCCTCAAATAGTGTTCATAATTTAGAGATCGTATTTTATGATTTCAGTGACTTTTAAAGCCTATATTAGCATTATTTTAAATACATTTTCCCTTTTTAACGTCTTAATGACCTTTGCTTTAAATATGTATGAAGCAATATTTGGTATGAAAAATACTTTAACCCTACCATTTCATGGTGTACCAAATTAGTTAAAAACCAAAAAATCTACCTTCTTATATATGTTTAGAATATTTGAATTTCACACATGTTATTATTGTACGCTACACTCCACATTCCTATCTCCCTATTAAAGGTCACAAGCCATCGCTAAAGGCATTATTTTACAAAAAAATATACATTTGTTTAGAGGTTGACCTGCTTTGATTACTGGCAATTTATTAGACACATTTTAAATATAAAAAAACCGTTCAAGGTAAATAAAATTAAATAGCTTCATTACCAGGTGAGTGTATATATTTTGGTTAATCATTATAGTAAGTAATTATAAATTTCATTATGAAATATTAACTTTGGCTTTCTAGTCAATTTGCTATAAACCCGTGTTTATCGATATGGGTATATAAATAAACAAGATATATATTTTTAAATTCTTATCCTATATTCTTTTTTACCATTAATAACTAAATATACAGATTTTGTTAAAAATATAAAAAAAACATTAAATCATGAAAATTATTATATATTGTGCCACTGTGTAAACCTATCCAAAAAAGCTAGAATGGCAGTGCACAATGGTATTCTTCTACCTACCCTTATGTCATGCATACCTACCCCTGCATGACACGATGTAATTATGTTGAGGAATCGAGAGAAATATGTCAGGAAAGAAAAGTGTGGCAGTCCATTCTTTCTGCCTACCCCTTCGGGGAGACGGCGTGATGGTTAGTTAGTTAGTTTTTGTGCCACTGCTGTACAGTATGAAAAAAATAATTAGTATCTCTCGTCACAGAGCTCTATCAGGCTAAGATGTGTTTTAGAGCCCTGACTTGAGTGAAACCGCTTAACTTCTCTGAAAATCATGTTACAAGAATATTTAAATTAATTGAGTACTTTACGATAAATGCCAAGAATCGTGATTATTTACATCTGATTTAGAAACTCAACGCACATGCAGGCTTAACAAAATGTTTCCGTTTGTTCTAGGCCGATGACAGGAAGGTGTTTTTCCTTATTGCCGAGGCCAGATCCTTGGCTGTGGAGATTCGTACGCTGAACTATCTCGAGGACATCATATCCTTGCTGAACGGAAACGTGGAAGCGGTGGCCTCCCATAAGAGTTGGCCCTTTGCTGCGTTTCTCGGTGGAAGGAAAAGGCATCCCGACAACAACCTAATTGTATAAATTTTCCAAACGTGTAATATAATATAAGAGTATAGTACAAATAATAATAAAATATTCCCTGCAATTCTTGAGAGTTATACCTGAGAGGTAGGATCAGGATAGGTACGGCTGGAGAAACTTTTTGGAGGCAGCCAGGACTCTAGAGCCAAAGAGAGAGAGAGAGGGGGGGGAGAGAGAGGGAGAGAAAGGGAGAGAGGGATTGATAGGGGTATACGGAGAGAAGAGAGAGATGAGAGAGAGAGAGAGAGAGAGAGAGAGAGAGGGAGAGAGAAGAGAGAGGGAGAGAGAGAGAGAGGAGAGAGAGGGAGAGAGAGAGAGAGGAGAGAGGGAGAGAGAGGGAGAGAGAGGGAGAGAGGGGGAGAGAGAGGGAGAGAGAGGGAGAGAGAGGGAGAGAGAGGGAGAGAGGGATTCATGGGGATATACGGAGAGAAGAGAAAGAGAGAGATGAAGAGAGAGAGAGAGTCTGAGAGAGAGAGAGAGAGAGAGAGAGAGAGAGAGACACTTGCGACATCAAGTTAATTGAAATCACTTCATTTGATAGAATGAACAAAATTGATTTATTGAGGTTCATCTAGCCTTTGATCCTTGTTAAAAAAAATATTGCATAGCTCAAATGTTATGCAATCGAATTCAAATGATTTTTCCATAAATAAATAAATGAACTGTTTTTATTTTATTGTGTAAAACATGTTTCTAAAAATATTAGGTCCTTACATATGAAATTGGCGTTTTGCCGTACTGGCAACTTTGATCTCAAATATCTTCTCTTTGGTTAGGAATTCCAAATTCAAATTTATACAGCTATTTACTCAAGTATTTGTGTTTCGAAAATTATAATTCATTTGTTTTTTCCTCAATTGTTTTTTTTCTTTGCGTCACTCAGTTTACAAAATGGGAAACTTGAAATATCGCGTTATTTACGAGTACGAGTTCCACCGTGGCACCAGTGCTGCAGAAACGGCTCGAAGGATTAATGATGTGTATGGCGACGGTGCCGCAAAAGAAAACACAGTGCATTTTTGGTTCCAACGTTTTCGTTCTGGAAATTTCGACCTGCAGAACAAGCCCCGTGGACGGCCGGAGACCAAAGTTGATAATGAAGAATTGAAGGCTATTGTGGAAGCGGATCCATCGCAAACCACGTCCGAGTTAGCTGCAGGCTGCGGTGTTAGTGATAAAACTGTTTTAATCCGCGTGAAGCAAATTGGGAAGGTGAAAAAGCTTGAAAGGTGGGTACCTCACGAATTGAGTGAAGCAAATCAACAAACGCGCGCTGACTGCTGCGCTGCATTACTCAACCGGCACAATAATGAAGGGATTTTGAATCAAATCATTACCTGTGATGAAAAATGGATCCTGTATGATAATTGGAAGCGCTCATCGCAATGGCTGAACCCTGCCGAACCAGCCAAACCATGCCCCAAGCAAATATTGACTCCAAAAAAGTTACTTGTGAGCGTTTGGTGGACTAGTGCTGGTGTCGTTCACTACAGCTTTCTTAAATCTGGCCAGACGATTACGGCAGATGTCTATTGTCAGCAACTGCAAACCATGATGGAAAAGCTAGCTGCTAAACAACCGAGGCTGGTTAATCGCTCTAGGCCACTGCTGCTTCATGATAACGCTAGACCACACACTGCACAACAGACGGCTACCAAATTAGAAGAGCTTCAATTGGAATGTCTAAGACATCCACCGTACTCTCCGGACCTTGCCCCAACAGATTACTATTTTTTTCGAAATTTGGATAACTTCTTGCAAGGGAAAAAATTCAACTCCGATGGGGCAGTCCAAACCGACTTCAAAGATTTTATTGATTCCCGTCCGAATGGTTTTTTTAGTAAAGGGATCGATGAACTGCCTATGAGATGGCAAAAGTGCATAGATAGCAATGGTACATACTTTGATTAAATAAATATATTATATTTAAAAAAAATCAACTTTATGTTCTTCCCATACAAAACGCCAATTTCATATGTAAGGACCTAATATTAAAAATTTAGATTTTTAATCCAACCACATAGCCATGATAATATGATTTGAAATGAATATCGAATCAGTAAGCAGCTTTTCACGGCTGATAGCAATATGTTTTTTTAAGATCTTGGGTATATCCAAGGATCTAGGTATCCTCTTCTACCGACATTTCGGAGATCGTTGCAGTTTTCATCTTCATGGTAGTATGATAAGACTACCCTGAATATGGAGAGTATAGTGATCTCCAGAACACCAGTCGAAGATGAAACCGAAACACACACTTATAACCAAGATTGCAAAAAAAAACGTTATTTTTATTAAAAAAATTAATAAATATTCAATTCGAAACCTCATATTCATATGTATACCATTTTCATTATTGTTAAACTCCAATATTTTTTTATGTTAACAAAAGAAAATATAAATAAAGGTATGAATGTAACATAAAATTTGTAATTCAAACATATCCATAGTTTATTTTGCATTATGTCTAGCAAGACAATACATTATTAGTCTAATGATATTCGAAAATGGTTGTTTTAATCCTAATTTGCCTCAATGATGGCGTGTCTTCCTGTCATTTATTACCGATTAATTTTACCAACCAAACTTTGTTTTATATTGACAAATTACTACCGTCATCATATTGGAAACAACGTCTCTTTCTATGTCAAAAATGTATAGCAAACTTGATAGGTGAAAAAATGTACATTCGTTATGAAATGTCTAAAAATTAAAATGCATTATAAAAAAATCTTCACACATTTAAAAAAAAAATCAGACTTGTTTCGGTTGTTACGAATTTTAACAATGTAATAACATAGAGTGATTACCTTTATACTAAAAAGGGTGGAGTGATGTATAAAGGTAAAGGGGGTGTAATTGGGATTGAGGAGAGGTGAAGGACAACTCCACCCTTTTAGTTTATATTATGTAATTACTCTGTTTTATTGTATTGTTTAAATTAGTACATCGATAAAGGTTAGGCCACAACCGAAACACGTCAGAAAAAGTGTAATGAAGTGTCGTAAAAATGCGAAGTGTACTTATATTTATTCAAATATGAATTGACAACACAAAGTGAAGGCGAATGTGGACGAAAAATAAAATGCATTCAATATGCTGTTTTTATACCCTAATGCCAACCCATGGAACTGTTTTAGTATGTAAATATTAATGTCACAAGTTCATCAATGCTTCATGATTATTATATCAATTAAAATAATAATGAGTAACCTAAAAGTATTTATGTAAATATTTGAAATTGATAAATATGCAAATTCTCTGAAAGTTTTATGGGAGTATTTATGTAAATATTTAAAATTGATAAATATGCAAATTCTCTGAAAGTTTTATGGGAGTGATTTGGTCTTGCTGGAGCATAATCAAATGCTATTATGAAACAATAATTAAATTAAACGATGTTTTTTTACTACTTCCACTTTTGTCTTTATTTCGACAGCGACTGGAAACCGGTCGCTGTCTAAATAAAGACAAAAGTGGATATAGTTTAAAAAAACATTGTTTTTTTTATTATTATTTAAAATAAACTTCCATTAAGAGAATGCAGTAAAATCATTTGGCTATTATGAAAGTCTTTTGATAATTCTAACTGAGGCGAAACATACAACTTACATACAATATATCAAAATAAAACTTTTATATATTGGAAGTTTTCATCAATATTAAAATGTTTATGCACACTTCATAAACTTTTAGGATATTAATAACAATGTAAGTTTCTCATTTATTTTAATTAAAACACTGTTTTTTATTATTATATATTTGTTTGTGTTAAAACCATATTGATAGTTTATAAAAATATATTTTAAATTGTGGAAATCTATGAATAAAGTAAGTTCTCTTGGGCATACCTTGAATTAAAAATAATTTATCAATTAATACGATTTTTATTGCAAGAAAAAGTCTTATATTGAAATCTTTAAAATGAATGGAAATCAAAGGTATATTCGCTTTTTGTATTCGCCATTCTATGAAAATCCTTTAAACTTATTAATCGTTTTTAGAAATTGCTTAGACATTTTTCAATAGTAAAAGCTTTCTTAGTAAACAATCGCGCTGCTATTGTAAACTATACACGTATAAAATGAAGTTTTACAGTTTGCATAGACGTGTATAGATTTTCACCAGTGACGTTCAAGAAAATATGACATTAAAATTATTCACTACTGCCTAATGAAGAAACATATTTAAAAAAATTAAATCATGGTAAATTAAAACTAACTAACTAACTAACCATCACGCCGTCTCCCCGAAGGGGTAGGCAGAAAGAATGGACTGCCACACTTTTCTTTCCTGACATCGTCCTTTCCTCGGTCTTCCTCTATTTCTGGTTCCATTTACATCATTAACATATAATTTTTTTACCATTCTTTCTTCATTCATTCTTTCAATATGTCCAAACCATCTTAATGATCCTTTCATTATTTTGTTCATGACACCATCATTCGCACCGCATTCACTTCTTATATTTTCATTCGACACTCTATCATACACAGAGTATCCACACATTCGTCTAAGAGATCTCATTTCTACTGCATTTATTCTACTTTCATCCTTCTTTTGCCAGTTCCATGCTTCGCTTCCATACATAAGGGTCGGTAGAAGAACACCATTGTGCACTGCCATTCTAGCTTTTTTGGATAGGTTTTTGTTTGCGATGACAACTTTAAGTGCACCATTCACTTTGTTGCCTGCCCCAACCCTTCTTTCAATATCCCTCTCAACTCGCCCATCTCTTGTAAACATACTACCTAAATACACGAACTCAACTACTTGCTCCAAATTTTCACCATTCACGCTAATGTTGCAGACTGTCGTGGTTTCTTCCTTTTCAAAAATCATTACCTTGGACTTATTAACATTCATCATCAGATCATTTCGCATGCATACCTCATACATACAATTCACCAGGACTTGTAGTTCATGCTCGTTGTCTGCAAGAAGGACAGCGTCATCCGCATACAAGAGACAGCTTACTGACACTCCGCTCATTTTGGCACCTACATCCAACCCTTTCAGCTCTTTCATACATTTGTCCATATACAGATTAAATAACCACGGGGACATTACGCAACCCTGTTTGACACCTTTATTGATATCAAACCAGGCTGTAAGATCTCCATTTACTCTGACACTAGCAGTGCTTTCTGTGTATAGCGACTTAATTGCCGTGATCAGTTTTGTACTTATTCCATATTCAGACAATACTTCCCACAACTTTTCTCTATTAACGTAATCATATGCTTTTTGCAAGTCGACAAATGCACAGAAAAGTTTGCGGTTTTTGGCCAGAAACTTCTCTGTCAATGTACGAAGTCCAAAAATTTGATCCATACATCCTCTGCCATTCATAAAGGCACCTTGCACATCCCAAACTTTGTCACTCGTCAATTTTCTTACTCTTTCTATTAAAATTCTGCCATAGACTTTACCAACGACACTCAAAAGACTAATAGCTCTGTGGTTTCCACATTCCATACGCGATCCTTTTCCTTTGTACAGGGGCATAATTACTGCTCTCCTCCAGTCTAGCGGCGTATATCCCTCCTCCAAGCACTGGTTAAATAACTTACATAACCATGCAGAAACCACTTCGCCACCGCTTTTAATAAAATCTATGGCAATACAATCAAATCCAACAGCTTTTCCACTTTTCATTGCATTCACAGATCTTTTCATCTCATTCGTACTTATTTTCTCAATATTATCATTCATAGGTCCCGCACTCGCACTAGTTGTTATACTTTCGATCACGCTTGTATCGCCACCATACATCTCCTTAAAATATTCCATCCATCTTTCTTTTGGATATATGTACCATTTTCATAAAAAAAACATAGTATTATATAAGGCAATTTTAATTTAGTTATATATTGGTAAATTAATATAAAATATTATACGTTTCCTCATTAAAGCATAAGGCGTTAACACTGCGGGATTCCATTCTTAATTTAGAATAAAAATCACACTAGGTTAATACTACTTTTTAGTATTAGAATATGTTTTGGGAAATATACTGCATTTGTAACTATAACTAAATTAAAATTGCCTTATATAATACTATGTTTTTTTTATGAAAATGGTACATATATCCAAATGATTGAGTTTTTTTTTTTTGACACTTAATAATACATTTAAAAAAAATTAACATAATGCTTAATTTTCATTCCAAACAAGTTTTATTAATATTGTTTAAATTATGTATAAAGGAAAATGGAGGTATGCAGATATCATCGACTAGCTGAAAGTAAAACTACTTATCGTATAAATAATTTTTATAAACTAAACCAAAAACATATATAACGTCTTACTGAAAAAAATAGTCTTCAGGTGCAATCAAGGCCCTCTGGTGCTGTATTTTTTAATATTTAATATAAAATTTATATATTAATATAAATTAAAATGTTTATATGAAATAGTACCATAAAAATCATTCAATCCATTTCCAAGATAAATTTATTGGTCTATGCGCATCTATACATCATTCGGTATTTCTCTATGGCACCAAGGCATTGATTTAAATATGGAATTCGTTAACAAATTCACCCATCCACACTGCCGTTCGCCAACAAATAAACAAGCTTTCGTGATAGTACGATGTTTTCAGTGTGTTTGTGCTAAATTTATTAGCCTCTGAGGAGGCGGATGTATTGTGAAGGTTCCCCAAATTATGCGTGTAGCCAAATTTCCTTACAATAATTGGCAATAAAATTACATTCGTTTAGGAATATAAACGTTTACGGTTTCGTCGCAGTTTGATACTAAACTACATTTTAATAAGCCCCGATTCCTGCGCCAATGCCTTCCTATAAACATGCAAATTTTAAAATATAAAAACCTACAACAAAATGCGTTATTGCGATGACGAATGTGTATGATAGGGTGTCAAATGAAAATATGATAAGTTAATGCAGTGCGAATGAAAGTGTTATGAACAAAATAATGAAAGAATCATTTAGATGGTTTGGAAACGGAAGGAAAAGAATAGTAAAAATGTAGTAGTTAACGGTGTAAAACTAAGCTAGTTTTAAAGGAATATGCACGCTCGTTGATTGTTCCGTCTTCGAACATAGTCATGTTTTTCATAATTTATTAATTTGGCCATTCTATAATTTCCTTGGCCTAACTCGACCTATTTTTCCATTCACACTGCTTTTATATAACTTATGGAAGAATCAAAATAATGTTTAAACGTGTGTCAGGATAGAGTAATGTGACGGTCTATTCTCTCTGCCTAACCTTTCAGGAGGACGGTGTGATGGTATGTTGTCTTTTTTTGTTCAATCTATCTATCTATATAAATAAAAGGCGATCTTCCGGGTGTGTGTCGACTATTTCTGAGGTTATTCCTGAGCTGATCCTTCTGTATCTTGGGGAATGGACTAATTGGAATTTAGCGGTCGTCATAGGCATATTTTCGTTATTAATCGAGCTCTAATTAACTTTATAAATTAATCAATTAATTGAAAATTTTCGTAGTGCAAACGAATATAGACCTTAATGTTCGTATCACCTGAGTATCAATCTTTTGAGTCTATATTCGTTTGACACGGTCTGGAGAGAATTCAGTCTCCATGTAATTTTGTGTAGTGGCAACAATGTGTTTTGCTTTCTGACAGTCCAATATATTGCGTTTTACTTTGGGATGTATAATACTTAATACGTTTTGCTTATTACGTACTAAAATAATTGGTTGTTTAATTGGTACAGTATATTTTATTGGCCATATTTTAATGTACACTAATGCAGACAGGTAATTATACTTCTTAATTTTGGCGAGTATAATTTTTACGCGTCAATTTGAGGTTATGAACGAAATTTTATTTTTTCGTGTGGCTGAAACTTATTCGTTTCTCTTACGTTCGACGGTGATTACTTAATGATATTCGTTTTCTAGAGTTCTAGCCGTTCGATTGGTCACGTGGTCTCTGAACTGTCACAATCTCTTTGTACGTCGTAATATTTTGTAGGTATGAAGTTTCGGTACTTTTAGGTTATGAAGTTTTTGGGATTAAAAATATTCAATGATAATTAAATTGTTCAGGTTATTTCAAAGGATGATAGCGAAAATATAAAATATTGGACGTCGAAGCTCTACAAGAATATGAAGAAACTTGCTTCCGTAAGTATAATATAATATTTATATTTCTAATTCATAAATATATTTTCAGTTTATTCTATTTTGCTGTTTTCTTTATACGCATACTTTGGTCAGGGAAATTGTTACATTACCACAGCAACGGTAAGAAAGTTCTAATGATATACAATATGAATTACAATATGAATGAATGACACAATTCTTATGACTTTTTCCGTTTATTTCTAGGAAAATAAAGTAACGGATCAGAGATGGGACGAAAATTACCGATGCAGCGTGCAAAATAACTTCGTTAAAATGGAATTAGATCAATCAAACAACGGATGATCAGTGAATTAGATGTACCCTGGAGTGGCGAATGAAAACCGGCTCATTTTTACATTACACATAAGCTACTTTTAGTAGTTTTCATTCATATATGAAAATTCCATTATTAATTTCAGGTAAAGTTTTTAAATTTACAGTTTATAGACAATAATTAAGCACATTCCCAAACGTGCCACCTATATATCTGAATTTTGTGTTGCTCGGGCTGCCTGAAATATGCTTCCTGCACGCCTCAGATGCATTGACAAGCCGACAGACTTTAATTCTCACCTAAAAACCCACCTTTTCAAATTATCGCATAAAATGGTAACAACGGTTGTCTGTATATCAATAAACAATATTATATCACATTTGCACAAAACATTCATATGTTTAGAGAAACAAAATTCTTGATTTTGTTGTCCATGAAATTCACATCAGAGCCAATAAAGTAAGTTTCTACGATCGTGATTTCGCTGTTGTTACATGCACCTTTCATGACTAAAAACATTGTCAAAGCGCCCTTGAGGTGAGCTATTCACGAAAACGGCGATTATCAGTTCCGTAAGTTCAATGTTTATATTTTGATATGTACAGGTTTAAATTTTGAATTAATTGGTTTATTTTGTATATATAAGAATATAGACAATTTATATGAAGGAGTCTGGTTGTAATGAATGCTTTTGTAAAATTTTTGTTATTTCTTTAGCACAATCATAACTGCATTGATTAGCATAGTTTTTGATAGTTATTTTTGCCGTTCAGGTAAAGTTTCTAAAATCTCCTACATATAATATTAACACATTTCCACGCAACTCTTGCAATGCTCGATCAAGAGCCTCGAGTATTTTTTTTAAATATACTGCTTAGTGAACACTTGGAATTCATTAATTGTATGGAAGTTGAAAATTTGCCATATGCGCCTCTTCGATGTCCGCCTTATGCCAATTCCAATATTATTTTTTTTTATTTCTAGGAAACAATATTAATTAATCAGAGATCGGAATGGAATCGGTCATATAGCAGGGACAACGGATGATAAGATGCACCCTGGAGTAGCGGGCGAGAAACCACTGGCAGAATTTTGAATGGTATTGCGCTATTTTATTAATGTTATTTAATTATTATGATTTTAATTAGTTATTTAAAATACAATTAATATGACATTTGATGAATTCAAACATAAAGGTGTTCTTTATACGCGTACTTTGGTCAGGGAAATATTAAAATTACCACAGCAACGATAAGAAAGTTCTAATGATATACAATATCAATTTATTCGTTTTACTTACGTGTCATTTTAGGTTATGACGTTTCGTTGTGTAATAATTAGTTAATTGGTATAATCTATTTTAATAATGTTGTTTTAATGTAAAATTGTTCTGGCAGGGCGAAAATCTATATCTTTGGGATTAGATATTAAGTTTTGATAAAATAATTGCCTGGTTGTGAGAGACCACTGGTCTAATGGGGATATTTTTGTATTGGGATTGAAATTATTTTGATAATGAGCCATATTGGTGCATCTGCATGTTGCAATTCTTCTTTATTTTCCATTCCACTGAGTAATTCCAGCAGCACACATACCCAAATACACTATGAGTTACTTCAGCTGTTTTAGTTTTTCTCTGAAAACAAATGCTGTGATAGGTAAACATATCCTTATATGCAGCATTAGCTGCCTCAGTTAGAAGAGTCCAGTAATATTCCATTTTTGACCATTAAATTCTACATTATGCTGAGATTTAAAATATTCAAAGATAATGAAATTGATTTCAGGTTATTTCATTTGCTTGAGGATGGGGAAGACAACGCAGAAGATAATGGATTGCGCATGTGCAGAGGATGGGGAAAACAACGCAGAAGATACTGGAGTTCGCATGTCCAGAGGATGGATCCCACACTTCGATATATGCGTATCACAAGACAATGTTGTTATCTTTATGAACTAATTTGGAATGGTATGTACAGGTTTAAATTGGATTAATTGGTTTAATTCGTTACATAAGAATATAGACAATTTATGTTTACTACTCCATGATACATTCTCATCTGTCTTACCTTTCCTGTATTTGGGGCTTTATTACAAAGAAGAAAGCTAATGAGATTCAGGTGATCCAAAATCGGGCTGTTAGAAATATTTTCCGTCTACCGTGGTACACTCATGTAAGGGCCCTATATTCTCAGACGAAAATAATTCCATTTCAAATCCATCCCAAATTAGAGATCACTAAAACTATACTACAAATAATAAAGTCATCAACGCGCTCTAATACTCGACCAATATTCAATACGGACGTACACCAACATGATACGCGCTCACAGAATAAGAAGCATTGCGTTCAACTAGATTCGGTGTAAAATCCTTACAATTTATAGCCTCTACAGAATTTAATAAACTCCCTAATGATTTAATAATGATGTCGAACCAAAAACTTCAATCTGATCAACTTAAAAGTAATTTTTACATTACATTTTTACATTTTTACATTACACATAAGCTACTTTTAGTAGTTTTCATTCATATATGAAAATTCCATTATTAATTTCAGGTAAGGTTTTTAAATTTACAGTTTATAGACAATAATTAAGCACATTCCCAAACGTGCCACCTATACGAGTATATCTGAATTTTGTGTTGCTCGGGCTTTCACAGTAGTAGGTTCGTCCGCCTGAAATATGCTTCCTGCACGCCTCAGATGCATTGACAATCCGACAGACTTTAAATATCACCTAAAAACCCACCTTTTCAAATTATCGCATAAAATGTTAACAACGGTTGTCTGTATATCAATAAACAATATTATATCACATTTGCACAAAACATTCATATGTTTAGAGAAACAAAATTCTTGATTTTGTTGTCCATGAAATTCACATCAGAGCCAATAAATTAAGTTTCTACGATCGTGATTTCGCTGTTGTCACATGCACCTTTCATGACTAAAAACAATGTCAAAGCGCCCTTGAGGTGAGCTATTCACGAAAACGGCGATTATACAAATTAAACAAACAAACAAACCATCACGCCGTTTCCCCACAGGGGTAGGCAGAGAGAATGGACCATAACACTACTCTATCCTGGCAAACCTCTCTAGCTTCCTCCACATTCATACAACGAGTCATACACGCATGTCGATTCCTCCGACTTCTAACATGACCAACCTTTAAAATCTGATTAGTTTAATTAATTTGACAAATTAATCAGATTAAAAGGTTTTATTAGTTTTATCGTTTTTGTAAAGAATTTTGACAGGTGTAGAAATAAATTTTTCATTTGTTCCAATGACAATTTGAATCATTTCTTCAATATTATTTTCAAGTTCTTGCTGGTTAAGTGCCTTACTACAGATAATTTAAAAAATGGTGGATACGTGTAACATAAATTAAATAAACACAAATGTCCGGATCGTCCAAGTCAACATGTGCAACATCGAAAAAAACATTATGTGTTATTACATTATGTGCTAAATTAAAAAACAGTGGATACGTGGAACATATTATAAATTAAATAGACAATATGTGCACCGTCTAAAAAGAACATTTTGTGTAAAATTATTTTTATTTTGTTATTTTATTTTATATCATTGTATTTTATATTATTTGTTTTAGATTTATTTTGTGGGTGTTGGACGATCGAAGTGTGCGCGGGAGATGCCTATTGGTGGCGATGAGGTTCGCAACCCATCACACCGCGCCTCCCGCGGGGCGAAAAGAGAAGGATGGAGTGCCGCATCAGTAAAAGTGTGACAGTCCATTCTCTCTGCTTACACTTTCGGGGAGACGGCGTGATGGTTAGTTAGTTAGTTAGTTAATTTGACAAATTAGCCTAATTATTATTATTATTATTATGCATATAGCATGAACTGCCTTTTATATGAAGAATATCTTCAGCAAACAAGTGAAAAACAGTTGTAATTCATTCATTGTATGGAAATTTAAATTTTGCCTTATGCGTCTCTTCGGTGTCCGCCTTATGGCAATTCAAATTTTTTTTTTTTTAATTCCAGGGCCCAAAATTGATGAATCAAGGATCGGACCAAAGTTGCTGATGCAGCGTGTAAAATAACTAATGTTTAAATGGAATGGGATCGGTCATAAAGCAAGGACAACGGGTGATAAGATCTTCTGGCCTGGAGTGGCGAAAGAGAAACAGCTACACAAATTCTGGCAGATCACAAGCAAGATGGTCTGATGACATTAAACGAGTGGCAGGAGGTCAATGGCGCAGAGCGGCGAGGGATACAGTTGTGGAAGTCGGGAAGGGAGGCTTTTGTAGTATTATCATCTATATTACTATTCCACGCCAGCGGACTCGCAGTGCCGAAATCACGATCGTAGAAACTTACTTTATTGGCTCTGATGTGAATTTCATGGACAACAAAATCAAGAGTTTTGTTTCTTTAATATAATGAATGTTTTCTGCAAATGTGATATAATATTGTTTATTTGATTATTAAATTTCATATAAAATATTCAAAAAATAGTTTTTCAATTACCTTAGTAATATGTATTCAAGTTTATAATTCACAGCGAGTTTGCTTGGATTGAAACTTTGTTTTAAAGATATAGACACACATTTTTGCATCCATACACATGGCATTTAATCCAATAAATAAACGAATTGTTATTGAACTTTAATTGTATTTGTTGAATATATATTGGGTTTATTTATGTACTCGAATTTAGCAATAGCGAAGCGTTGCCGGGTCAGCTAGTTTCATATAAAAAATTAAATAATACATAACTGACGACTTTCGTGGCAGAGTGGCTAGAGTTTTGACTGCCACACCGAAGATCCTGGATTCGATTATTTGTTATTTTCACATTGTCTTTGATCTGGTGTAGAATTTACGTAACAATAAAATGGCGATAGATTAGCTATCTATCGCCATTTTATTATACTTATATGTCATGAAAATCAATAGAATAGCTCAAATAAACAAATTGTATGCAGTAGTTGGGTTCAAACGACCTGTTGTACAATGATTATAATAATATATAAAAATTATTAGTCAATTTAATTGTTGCCGCACTTTATAATAGTCATTACTAACACGAAATTTGTTTTACTTTTTTGATGTTAAAATTATAAAAGTTTTTTCTTTTATACAAAGATTTTTGACATATGTAAAAATATTTTTTTCATTTGTTCCCATGACAATTTGAATAAACTCTTCAATAATATTTTAAGGTTCTTGCTGGTGTTGGATTGTTTTAAGTGCCTAATTACAGTTAATTAAAAAAAACGGTGGATACGTGGAATATAAATAAATAAACACAAATGTCCGGATCGTCCAGCTGACAACAAGTGCACCATCTAAAATAACATAATGTGTTAAATTATTTTTGTTTTGTTACTTTACTTTATATCATTGTATTTTATATAATTAGTTTTAGATTTATTTTGTGGACGATAGACTATCGAAGTGTGGCCTATTAGTGGCAATGAGATTCGCAACCCATCACACCGCGTCTCTCGCGGGGGTGAAATTAGAAGGTTGGAGTGCCACATCGGTTAAAGTGTGGCAGTCTATTCATTCTGCTTACCCTTTCGTGGAGACTGCTTAGTTAGTTAGTCAAACATTATTTGATATGCTGTACCTGTACATTAGGGTGTCCCTTATTTTTCAAAGTTTTAATTTTATAATGCATAGGCTATAATTTTATTCATTTGGGCCTAAAACATCCGAAAACATTTTTTTTCCTTATTCGGAACAGTGCAACCCGTGCCGACTTGCGCGCAAAGATGTCCCATACAAATTGCGTCACTGGAGCGGCGCGCTATCGTTGTTATTATCGTTTAGTCTAGGCTTGTCGGGTAGTAGCACGGATTGTTTTATATTTCGAAGATGTCAATGGAACTAAGAAGCAATTAAAACACTATTTTCTTGGTTGGTGAAGTAAATCACCAAATAACAGGTGTAAACTACCATCTAATCGTCAAGTTCTTGCGGTTCTATTTTTCAATATACGTGAAGTTAATTTGACTGTTAATGAAAGCCCAAATCTTATCATTCTTGAGTGCAATATATTCTGAAAAAAGACTAGAACACCTACCAGAGCTGTTCTTAATTATGTTAAGAAGTTAGTAGAACTTTATCAGGTCTGACGAGAACTGCAAAAAATAGCAAGAAGATGCAGGACTTACATAGGCGCCGCGAAGAGAACTTTCAACTTGAATTAGATAATTTATTCGATATCGCACAAGCCGATGCTCTTAAATGTGCTGTGATATGACAGCATCTTATACAGGATGCTTGAACGGAGCTTGTGTGCAAAAACTAGAAAGAGATTTGTTACTCTTGCTGCCGCCATCATATATATGAACTGATGCTCAAAAGTGCGTTTGAATCGCGAAATCGATTGTGCGAGATGATTATAGCGAACTCATTGAGCTTGCTATTGTTTTTCTGGGTGGAGGCAATGAAAATAAAATAAAAATCAGACCTGCTGGCCCAAGGCACGATGGATGGCAAGATCTATTTACTCCTAAAAAATACGTTTGCTGCAGTCCCAGTTTAAAATGTGCGCTAAGGACAAACAAGCTTTACGAGATATCTGTTTATTTATTGTGGCATTGCCAAACTACATTCAAGCCATGTGAAGCCTTGGCTTGAATGTAGTTTGGCAATAAAAGCTCCGAATCAAGATTTTTGGTTTTTAAAAGATTACGAAGAAGTTGACAATTTCCAAAGCGGTTTTATACAAGTTCAGTCAACATTTGTGGTACTTGTCAGAAGAAATAGCTGTCCTTTTAATGTTTGATGACAACATTGATGAGCAGACCTAAGGAAACATTGTAGAAAACTTACAAAAAGAAAGTTTTGATGATTCGGGAAAGATATATATTCCATCAAAGGAACAGATGTCTGTCTCTCTATATGGTACGTAAGTAGTGTTTAATCTGGTATTTAAATTAGCACTTATTTGTTTTATTTATAGGTACTACAAGTATTTGTTATCTTGTCTTATGAAAATATTTGAGTGATTTTGTTTCTGTCAAAAGTAAAGATTTATTTTCACGACTGAAACTTGATAGTAGTTTCCTTCAAGAAATTATATCATCATAGAAAGATAGCGCGAAGTTTGTGGAAGCTAAAAATAAGGTTACTAGCTTAAAAGCAGTTAATGACACAGCTGAAAGAGCTGTTAATATAACAAAATACTATCATGGATTGACTACCGCAGATGAAGAACATAAGCAGTTCATATTATGTTGTGTGCCAGAACATAGAAAAATTTGCCCAGACTGTAAAAAAAGAGACTTTAAAGAGGAAATATCCAAGTAAATAAATATAAATTTGGATCTTTTTTGATAATTATAAGAAAAACATTATATAAATACATGTTTTCATCAATATTTATCTAACAAAATGTTTTAAGTGATCATCTATAACTATATTTAAGAGACACTTAAAGCGGCTATTTTCTAAAACTTTGAGGGCAAGTCGGCACGGGTTAGAATTAACGTAGGAAGTTGAAATTCTGTATTTGGGTAACTAATAGACTATTAAACATAATTCGGGGGTATGCGTTTCAATAACCCAAAAAAAAATTTTTTTTGCCCATATAAGGGACACCCTACTGTACATACATCAACTCTTTAAATATCTTAATTATGAACGACTAAAATATCTACTTAATTATAAATAAATGAAATCCAGAAGTCGTACCTTCATCTTAGGCTTTATGGTTTCACCCTTTATTGTTTGGGTGGGTTGTTTATTAAGGGAAGACCTAATTAAATTATATTTTAATAAAGCCTTAAGAAGATTCTCAACTCATAAAACCGCCCCTTTCATATTTTTATTTAATAAATAAGGTTGTGCGCCTAGTTTTATTATTAAACTTTAATTAAATCTTCATTTAAAAGTATGATAATTATAATTTATATTAAATTGAAAACTACATTTTTTTATTTCCAATAAGATTAGAGATTCCATTTTTATTCCTAGCTAAGAATATAAATAGAAAACCCATACCAGTTATTTTTCTTCGTTTCTAAACAGTTTTTACAATTTTTTTGTACTTTACACACATACTCGTACTCGTATATCGTTTTTAATTTAATAAATACCGACGACTTTCGTGGCAGACTGGTAAGAACTCTGACTGTGATACTGAATGTTCCGGGTTTGATTCCGAGCGATGGAGGTGTGATTGTCATACTGTCTTTGGTCTGGTGTAGAATTCACGGGGCAATAAAATTGCAATAGATACCCTATCTATCACGTGTCATGAGAATCAATATAATAGCTAAAAACAAATTATACGCAGAAATTGGGTTCAACGTTCAAAAATGTTGGCTAGTATTATATCATCTAGTATATTGAGATGGACTGAACACATACAAAGAAATTCGGGGACTAGAAGAAGTGGGAGGACGACACAAAGAAATAATCAATACAGCTTTTACAAGTTACGAATTACTCCGCTGGTTGCCGGTCCTAAACCTGGATGTGAAAGGATGAGAATTCTAAGGTGAACTTAGCTACTTCTTTTTCTTCAGCCCATTCCCGTCCACTTCTGGACAAAGGCCTTCTCCATTTGCTTCCACGTCACTCTGTCTTGTGCAGACTGCATCCAGGTTATTCCGACATGTCTGTTCAGGTCATTCTACCACTGTAGTTGCAGTCCCTCTGGACTTCTCTTTGCCGTCCACGGTCGCTCTTTCCATGGCTCTTTCAGTCACTTGTAGTTTCTCGGCACTTAGCTACTTACCCAGGGTAAAAAATAAGTAAGTCCACAGTCCGGAAAACAGGGCCTCGAAACACCTTAGATCTATAAAAAACTGACCAAGGCACGAAAGCGAGATAGCTGGACATCTACGAATACATCCTAAAAACGCACTCCGAGAAATAACATAAAACATTCCTAAATAAATCAGAAGAATAAGCGGAATAATTCAAAGATGGTGGCTGAGGATAGGAGTAGTTGAAGGAAAAATGTAAGTAGGCCAAGGTACGATTTTAAGCTGTAACGCCATCCAAGATAGAAAAAGTATTATATCTAGTATTTACTTTGGAAAATACGCATATATCACCCCAGCTAAGCCAACCCAAATAAAATACTAAAGCTCTTAACTAAATCGCACGAGGACCTACCGAATCTAAAGTTTGTAAATCCCATTTCTTCCCTCACTGTTCCATATACCTTTACGAAATTAGTTTTTAATTAGAAATCATAAAGTTTACAATCGCTCGCGGTCGGTGCTGGTACAGAGCTCGGCGAGATTTGACATTCAATTAAACTTCGTTAATTCCGGCCAAAGTTAACTAGCTCTATTGTATGCAGAATAAATCATAAAGACATTTTTTTATATCACATGGCTTCAAAACAAAGCGGATGCCTCGGCACGCGAAGCTACTATTAGTGGCCGGTGGAAGGTAGAAAATGTTTAAATATAAAAGTATTTTATTTTCAGCCTTCAAAGCAGTGAATATTTGCATTTTGAGTTATTTTAGTATCGATGTTCCTACATAAAGTATAGCCGATAAAAAAAAAAGATAATACTCCTAACTGTTAAAATATTTGTAGCCTTGATGATTAATATTGTGTTGGGGTTATTATAACAACTCCAGAGAAACGCGATTCAGTTGCTGAATATCTTTTGATACCCATTAGGTATGTTTATTTAATTTCAATTTTGATTCTTGTGGCAGATAATTGATTTCAGATCTCAGCTATAATTGTTCATCTTTCATACCCAAATTAAAATTCAATGTGTAACTAACTAACTAACTAACCATCACGCCGTCTCCCCGAAGGGGTAGGCAGAAAGAATGGACTGCCACACTTTTCTTTCCTGATATATTTCTCTCGATTCCTTAACATTCATACTTCGTGTCATGCACGCGCGTCGATTTCTCTGACTCCTCACATGGCCGACATTCAATATTTGATTTATTTGATCGTGCCACGTTTTCCTCGGTCTTCCTCTATTTCTGGTTCCATTTACATCATTAACATATATTTTTTTCAATGTGTATGTTTGTTTATATTATGATATTATTTTTTAACTGATCGCGAATACCAAATGCAGCGCGTTTATTTTTAGATTTAAAATACATACCCTCTTGAGGTGATTACATATTATTATTATAAAAGTACATATTATTGTTATGTTATTTTATTATTATTATTATTTTATAGATCTGAAGATATGTGACAAAGAAATAATGTCTCATCGGATGATGAGGACCAGCTGTCCTTCCATCTCAAATGTGGTCTTCCAGGTGGACGGTGTCCGGAGGGGGATTCGTAAGCGGCTGTATATGCGAGTCTGTCACTATCCATTCGGGCTACAAGGTCCCTCCAATATCTTCTTCTGAATCTACTCCACCGAACGTTATCCGAACGTGATCTCAGAGAGTTTTTCCCGTAATGGATCTTAGGACCTTCATCTCAGATGTTTTAAGCAGACCCTTGATTTGTACAGTGTTGGCCCGTTAATTAATTAGAATTATTATTACTCTTATTATTTAAGCATATTATTATTTTAATTTAATGACGCATAGTCAGAAAAAAATTAAGTTTGATAATTATCAAATGATTTTACGAAAATCTCTTGATTCAAGTTCATTTTCAATAATAATTAAATAAAACGATGTTTTTTAACTACTTCCACATTTGTCTTTATTTAGACAGCGACCGGTTTGGCCAGTCTCACTGGCATTGACAGACTGGTGACACTATTGTAAACTTAGTCCTTTGTATTAAATACGAACCTCCTTGAATGCCTGTAATACCAATATTTAAATTCAGAACATTTTACATAAATATTTGAAGATTATTTTTGTATAGAATCATGTTTACTACCCCTGATCTGTATATAAAGGACTAAGTTTACAATAGTGTCACCAGTCTGTCGATGCCAGCGAGCCTGGCGAAACCGGTCGCTGTCTAAATAAAGACAAAAGTGGAAGTAACATCGTTTTATTTAATTATTATTTGATAATTATCATAACATGCACATTAATATTATCTTACGTTTATAAATCATATTACGCGTACTCGATGATTGCTAAAATTCCATGTTAGTAAATGTGTAAAGAAAAAAATATCTAAAAAAATATATTTTTTATTAATTTTTTTTTTATTAATTACCAAATGCATCCCTCTACCGGAAAACTATCGGAAAATTACGGAATTACGTTGAATTGTTATATGGGCTTAGGATGGCATGCCATGACTTATACCGCAACAAAGTTTCAGTTTGCAGCAGGGCAGCCTGCATTAACTAACTTAATAATTTGTTAACAATAGAATCGATTATCGCGTGGGGGGGGGGGGGAGCAGAGTCCTCTCTGAGGCCTTTCAGTACAGTTTTGTTACTTGAGTCGAACGGAAGACTCGCCAAAACAGTCGAAGAATCTTTTAAGTCACATCAGCGAAAATTCGGCTGAGTGTTAACAGTGGTCATTTAAAAAAAAATCGTTTCTATGAGTGATATGGATTTATAGGATTAACTATGAAATTAGCACGTAAGTTGATGGTAACTAATTCAAGTGTAAGATTTAATGGTCGTTATATTTTTTAACAATAAGCAATACAATTAACAATTTCTTTTCTTTTCACAATATGCAAAATAAAAGTTTTTCTCTCACAGAATAGAAATGCAGAGTTAATAGATCGGACTTCTAAAATCTTAAATCATTTATGTACACTTGTTTTAATGTTTTTATTTTATTAATTTTAGTGTATACTCTAGATACTCCAAAGTTCTTTCAATTCATCAATGTATCCTTATATAAAATATCTTGTGACTTTCAAATGCTATTTTAACCGCCCTACCTTTGGGTTATTTTCCGAGAAACGTGCAAAAAGCAGTTTTTTTGTTAATGAAATTTAATTATATATTAATTTTATTTTTTTAAATTACGAAACGTCAAATACTCGGCCGCACACTTCGCCTGCCCCTTGTAAAACTATCATGTTTATGAAGACTTGTACTCGAGTGTTGTTGGCACACGGCGTATCTCTAACAGTTTGTACATTTTAGGTACTTTACTTTTTCTCATGCGCGTACGTGATACGGGATAGCGCAGAATGGTACAGTCACAGTTAACGTATCACGTACGTTCAAATACGTAGGGTGGTTAGTGACAATGTAAAAACACAACTTCGTTTAGATCGATGCTCATTTCATTTAATATATGAATACATTTACGTATAAACTTTTCAATTTGTGGTTGATTTTCCACAACTAGTTTCTGAAAGTGCATCTTCTTCATCGGTTCGTATATTATTTAATCTTAACATTTTCCAATGCACGACAATAAGACACAATGTTTATTTATCGCCAATTTTCTACAAAATATTTATTCTGCGCCCAATCTGTATTATTATTAATTAATAAACTTATTCAAATCTATGTATTAATGAAAACCGAAGAATATCGGAGGAATGCACAACAATTAACCATTACATATTTTTTTCTGGATGGGTAGGCAGAGAGAATGGACCACAATCTTCTTGACATACCTCTCTAACTCCTTAATATTCATACAGCGAGTCATACACGCACATCGATTCTTCCGATTTCTGATATGGCCGATCTTTAAAATTTGATTAATTTGGTATAGACGAATTCACAATATTTATTTTATTTATGGAAAATTTATTTTATTTGTGTAAAATATTTATTATATAATATTTAAATACTTTGGCAGCATTATCGCTAAAGCGCTAGACCCGGACATTGAAATAAAATGCAGAATTGAGATTGCATGAGCTGCATTTAATAAAATGAGAACAGTTTTTTGCAACGATAATCTTAACTTGAAACTCCGACAAAGAATGATTAAATGTTATATATGGTCTGTTCTACTATATGGCTGCCAAACCTAGACTCTGAAAGTGAATGTAATGAACCGGTTGGAGGCGTTCGAGATGTGGATATACTGCAGAATGCTCCGTATACCGTGAACCGATAGGGTCAGTAATGCAGACGTACTAAAGAGAGCCAGGGCCAATAGAGAGCTGTTGTCGAGTGTGAAAATTAGAAAGGTCTGATATTTGGGTCATGTGCTAAGGGGAGAAAAATACCACCTCCTTTGACTGATATTAATGGGTAAAGCGGAGGGACGTCAGGGAGTTGGTAGAAGGCAGCTATCCTGGCTGCGGGACACCAAAGAGTGGACAGAAATAACAAGAGTTCAGAACCTGTTCCAAGTGGCGCAGGATAGAGACCTTTGCTGCAGTGATCGCCAACATTGGGGGGACCTGACACGGCACCAAAGAAGAAGAATAGAAATGTTAAAGTTATTATGAGCAATAAGTACTAGCTAACACTGCTAGTAAGGGAATGTTATGAGGGAAAAAATCTACTGTAGACTTGTATATTTGTATGTCGTACATACTCTGTCTGCGGACCATTGATATTATGCAAATAAAACAGTGAACTGCTGGTTGATGAAATAAAATAAGCTATAAACTGTTACAATTCTGAATGTTTGAACTTTTGGAGGTTATGAACTACATGTTTATATTTAATGTTTCTTAAAACGTAAAGCAAAAGGAAAATAATAATTAAATAAAACGATTTGAAACGAAACACTTCTGTTTATATTTCGACAGTGACAGGTTTCGCCAGGCTCGCTGGCATCGACAGATTGATGACACTATATTGCAAACTGAGTCCTTTATATATGTTACATACAGATCAGGAATGGTAAACATGATTCTATAGAAAAGTAATCTTAAAATAATTGTGTAAAATTTACTGAATTAAATATTGGTATTAAATTTACTTAAGAGGATTCGTATTCAATATAATGGATTTCATATTTTATTATAGCTGACCTATTTATATTATATTTAACGTTTGAAAAATTTATACTTATATTTTTAATATTACTGAATTGAAATATAATATGTTATATGCAAAAGAAGGATGAACGTAGAATAAATGCAGTGGAAATGAGATCTCTTAGACGAATGTGTGGATACTCTGTGTATGATAGAGTGTCGAATGAAAATATAAAAAGTGAATGCGGTGCGAATGATGGTGCTATGAACAAAATAATGAAACGATCATTAAGATGGTTTGGACACATGGAAAGAATGAATGAAGAAAGAATGGTAAAAAAGTGTATGTTTACGATATAAATGAAATTAGAAATAAAGGAAGACCGAGAAAACGTGACACAATCAAATAAATCAAATATTGAATGTCAGCCACGTGAGAAGTCAGAGAAATCGACGCGCGTGCATGACACAATGTATGAATGTTGAGGAATCGAGAGAAATATGTCAGGAAAGAAAATTATGATTGTCCATTTTATCTACCTACCCCTTAGGGGAGACGGCGTAATGGTTAATTAGTTTAATTAAATATGGAGTTTTACATCATTAATCAAGAAACAGTCGATTTGACAAAAAAATACTCAAATTCAAATTTTTATCGATATTAGAAATCAGAGTAGTGAATATTCATGCATATTTAAATGCATGAATGTGTAATAAATATTTCTGGAGAGTTTTGGAGGTCTATCATATGTTTGCCTTCTCGTTGGAGAAATGATATGCATATATTATATTACAAATGCAATTAATAACAAAAATGGATTCATTCATCATAAGCTAACAAGTATTTTACAGTTTAATTTACATTTCAGCAAAAGCTCATCAAGTTTATATGCTCGGTTCGATAAGATAAGCTTAACGCATTTGCACATTCAATGGACTGAGCATCAATCTTGGAATAATTTTCTAAAATAGGTTCCGAGAAACCACTATATTCATAAATTAAATCGTAATTCACGCAAGAAACTTGTTTCAACTTCTAGTGTGGTCGACATTCATAATTGAATTCATTTAGTCATGCTATAAGAAACATTTTTAAATGGAGAAAGAACTGACAGGCTGCAGATAATTCAGCAGTTGTCTGATCTTAAATAAGTGCATTCCATATACGAATATTATAAATCAATTATTTAAATATATATATCATTACATATTTGCAAAATGTATTTCACATAAATTCAATTAAAATTTTCATTATCATTTTCATCATCGCAGACAGCTTTAAAAAATAGAACAGGAACAATATTTATTTAAAACGTATGTTATCTAAAAGTTTAATTATATTTTATGGGAATAACATTGAATAAACCCTTAAAAATGCGAAACGTTTTATTCTCAAAAAATATAATTATACTTCTAAAAAACTTAATTTTAGATAAACTTAAGGCGTTAACACTGTGTAATTCCATAATGACGTTTTTTTATGAATTAAAACTTTTTTTTTCCACTTTTGAGTTTATTTTTCTCGAAATGTTTCAAAGGCTTACACCTTCATCATAGAGAGAATGATATTAAATAACCAAAATTATTACAAACTGAGTGCAATAACCTAGAAACCTCAGTTTATAATAATTTTGGTGAGTTTATATCGTTCTCCCGATGATGAAGGTGTAAGCCTTCGAAACATGTCGAGAAAAATAAACTGGTTAGTCGAAAAAACAGTGTTTTAATTCATAATAAATTCATTATAAAAAACTGACGATTTATTCTTTTTAATTAACAGAAACATTAATATGTTAGGAATAAACAAAATATGACCTTTCTTATACCGTTAAAAATAACAAGTACCTACTTAGATGTTTAATTGAAAACAGAATAACTCTTTGTTAAACAACATAATATAAGTAATCACAAAAGCTACACAGGTTAAAATATTTTTGTATAGATAAATGTTACTTTTCATGATTCATTATTTATTATGTCTATAGAGTTAAATGGTATCATATAAAACTTTTTTTTAGTTTCAATCCTAGGGATTGGTTTGCAGCAAAGTTTATTAACATCTTTGTTGGTTCCTCGGATGCCACTTGGGCCATTTTAATGTGGTAGTTTCGCGTTTTTTTTCCACATTTGTATACAGTAGGTTATTTGAACCCAATTACTGTGATATTATGGGTAGCTAATCTATCGCCATTTTATTGTCACGTGAATTCTACACCAGACCAAAGACAGTGTGACAATCATTCATTATTAGATTCATTTTAGTTAGATTTATACTTCGAGTATAGATGCGAAAACCTTATACTGGCTTTAAGATTCATTTTAGATAGATTTATACTTCGAGTAAAGGTGTGAGAGAACTTATACTGACTTTTAGATTCATAATAGTTAGATTTATACTTCGAGTATAGGTGCGAAAACCTTATACTGGCTTTAAAATTCATTATAAATAGATTTATACTTCGAGTAAAGGTGTGAGAGAACTTATACTGGCTTTTAGATTCATTATAGTTAGATTTATACTTCGAGTAAAGATGCGAAAGACCTTATAATGGCTTTTAGATTCATTGTAGTTAGAGCAAGTATCGCGAGTCTTAAAAATAAATGAACGTGATATCCTTAACATGGTCCTTCAACATTGTTTATTCTTTACGTGCTACATACTCGTATATGATACTTCCAACAATCTACGTTAAACCATCTGAAAATCCCATTATAATAGCTTATTAGAATGCTTCCAATAAAATTCGAGATATGTTGTTCAATATCATTTATTTCAAATATCTAATATCGATTGATTCGAGACTTATTGTAATATAAGACGCTACAAGCCATTTAATTTTATCTAAAGAAAATGTTGATTGCTACAAAAATACGGCCTTCGTATTCAAATTGGCCATAAACTTTCTGTCTGCGGTGCATATATCAATTTATTAGGTTCTCTAAATTTTCTCAGATAAAAATATCTGAGCTTTTGCACCGCCATGAAGAGGATCCATACATATATGAATACTCGTATATACAGCGCGATGAAATCGTATGAACCCGTTTTAAATGCAATGAAAAGAAACGATTATCCATTATAAAAATGATGTTATGGAGGATGATAAATCGTATCAGCTTAATACGTTATTTAAATTCCCATATTAATTTTCTTATAGTACAATACGTTATAAAATCGAAAATATTATAAATATATATATATATATATAAAACAAAGTTGTGTTAGTTACACCATTTATAACTCAGGAACAGCTGGACCGATTTTGATGATTTTTGATTTGTTGGATTTGTCTCCGTCCCGAATAACAGATTAACTATTAAAGCATCGGAAAAAATCGACCCGAGTGCATCCCATCCAGCAAATATAATAGTTTAACAGAAAGTAGTGCAACAATGCTATGCGAATCATTTCGATTCGCTTCAATAATGCAAATCCCTTGCTGCCATGTGAATTACATTCATATCAATGTAATCCAAATACTTTTCATTTTGATTTTTGCACATTTATTGAACTTAGTTCATTTTGAGTATTCATTTTAACTTAATAAATAACTGAATTTAATTCAACTAATAATTTAACACAACGTTTATTAATTCTGAGGCGGTACGAAGTTCGCCGGGTCAGCTAGTTTTATACAAACTTAATGCGATAACACTATGGAATTCCATAATGACGATTTTTTATGAATTAAAACAAGTCCACTTTTTAATTTATTTTTCTCGACATTTTTTTAAAGCTGCATTTACAATTTCATCATCTGGAGAACGATATAAACATTTTGTATCGTTAAACAGTTTATATAGTTCTCCCGGTGATGAAGGTGTCAAAAAAAAAGTCAAAAGTGTTATCGTTTCATATCTAACGGAGGATAAGTGTTGAGAAAAAAATTGAAAGATTTAAAAATGTGATGACCGATGGAATGTATGTGGAGTGTAGAAAATACCACGCGTGCTTTTCCGTAAAACAATAATGCTCTTATAAATCATAAAATGTAGCTGTTTTTATAACAATTCGAAACTAAATAACTTCATGTAAATTGACTACAAATTTAAGCCAAAGTTAATATACTGTGTTATTATATTCATAACAATTCTGAAACAATGGAACCCATTACCCCCCGATAATCTTTTAGCACACCCAGTGTGTATTTTCGACTTTTCTCCAACAATCTTTACCAATCATTTAAAGGAACCATATTATGTTAACATTTAAGACACCATATCATTGGCGCGCATCATAACTCTTACTATATTTATAAAACAACATGTAATATTCTGGATTGGTCATGTGTTGGGACACGAATATTTCCTGCATGGTGTGTTGGAGGGAATGGTCGAGGGATCGATTGGCAGAGGACGACCTCGCCAAGAGTACCTAGACCAGATTTGCCGAGATATGGGCTGCACCTATTATGCGGAGTTGAAGAGAGTTGCCGAGGACCGAGCGGAGTGGAAAAGGAGATGCGTCGCCTTGCTGCAGACCAATCATTAGATTGAGACCGGAGAAGAATATGTAATATTCTGTTATTTAAATTCAACAATAAATTGCAAAAAAATGCATTTCAAAATACTCTCGCCGATTATATCGAAACCTTTGAAAACAGTATTGAATATATTTTATAATAATATTAAAAACTCTGGAACATTCATAACACATTACAAACGAGGAAAACTATAACTGAAGTTTCCCAAAAAGTTAGGTTGAATAAATTGATCAACAGATAAATATTTTAAATTAGTTTGTAAAACTATTATGGCAATACTAAAATATTTTGAACGCCATCCCACCCCATTGTCGTTAGCCCCTCTCTGATGTATTGTTACGATGGGAGCTTTAAAAATATCAATCCGCGTAACCTTCTTAGCAACCGCTAACAATCCTCAGATATGAGGCTTGACATAAACAACGATTTTTTACTTGTCCGATCAACAATTAACGGGTTTCCATAAATACATAATCAAATTATGGCTTCAGGTAAGAAAGGGGCCCAAGTACAACTCCAGGCGGAAATCAACACGACAGAAGAATGGCAGAAAATGCTGGAGAAGGAGGGACTCACAGGTTTGTAACATAAAACCTTGTACTAAACGTCTATCACGCAGCGAATCTATTTTTGTTCTCAAATTATACACGGGAGAAACGAGCTAATTTGCATTCCTACATCGATGATGAGAACATAACGACTACAAATTATGCTTTTCATAACTAAACCTCAGTGACTCATTTGAATATTGAGCTTTTATGAGTTCAAAGTTATCGGAACGGTCTGGTCGTTTACAAGACGGAGAGATTTATTCATAAAAGTTGCAATCGTTTGATCAGCAATGTAAAAAATCATAACTACCGTTAAATTTTTCTTTATTAGCATCAAAGATATAAATCTTGTTTTTTTCTTCACATAAATTACTAATAATTTTAAACTGAAATTCAACTGCACAATCGAGCATTATTTTTATAATATTTATAAAATATATTATATTAACTTTAGAAAATTTAAACTTTTTGTTAATTTTTTAGTTTGTTTTTATTTGTGTGTGAAAGTGGAAAGAGAAAAAATATGGTGTTCTAATTCATAATAAAATCTGAATTGTTAAATTTTATAGTGTTAAGGCATAAACTTTATAAAAAAAAATACATTTTATGTTTTAGTTGTAGATATTTATTCAGAATGGTGCGGGCCGTGTATTGGAATGGTGGGAAATTTGAAAAAATTAAAAGTGGAAGTTGGTGGTGACAATCTACATCTTGCAATTGTATGTATATGTTGCATCTTGATTAAGACTTAAAGGGATATTCGTCTGTTTAGCTTGTTTAAACCGTGTTTATTGTTTAATTTATAGGCAAAATCCGATGGAATCGACTGCCTGAAACGATTTCGAAAAAAAAGCGAACCAACTTGGATGTTCATTGCGGTAAGTGACAGTGAAATATTTTTTTCTATGATTTTTATATGAATTTAAACACGTCTGTTTATAAAATTCAAAACTTGTTCTTCTTATTCTTCTTCCTTATTGTAGACATATGTGGTCTTCTCCAGAGTGTTGCTCCTCCTGTGAGGTAGATTCCCAGCTGTCCTCCCATCTTTTAGGAGGTCTTCCACGAGGACGAATCCCATAAGGCTGATTGTGCAATGCAATATAGGGGAGTCTGGTGGTGTCCATTCATTGAACATAACCATACCAGTCCCTTTTTCGCTGTCTGCTCTATCTTATAATATCCTCAATCTCACATATCTCTCTTATTCTGGTGTTTCTCATGCGATCTCTCAGTGTCTTGCCTGCTATCGTCCTCAGTGTCTTCATTTCGGAAGTCCTCAAAACTTGTTTGGTCCTTACTGTGTCTGCCCTTGCTTCGACGCCATATGTTATTATTGGTCTTACGCATGCTTTATAGATTCTCATCTTACTCTTAATGGCCATGTCTTTGTTTTTCCATATTGTGGATTTTAGAGCCCCAGAGATTGCAGCTGACTTGTTTACTTGGGCTTGTATTTCTTCCCACAGATCAGCAAGATCCCACAGATTTCTACGCATGTTTTAAATTTTGAGGAATTTTGAAATCCCCAGGTTTTCAAAATTCCTCAAAATTTAAAACATGCGTAGAAAAAATATATCCAGCAGTAGAAAAAATGGTATTTAAATATATGCGAAAAACATATTTTATCCAAACATTTTTTTTTTATTTCGTCTTAACGTTATCACAGTGGAATTCCATAATAATGAGATTTTGTGAATTACACCCCTGCTTTATTTTGCTTTTAATTCTTTCAACTATCTCTATCGTTTATATAGTTCTCACGATGATGAAGGTGTAAAACCTCCAAAACGCGTTGAGAAAAATGGTTGTTTGATTATATTAACACTTTCCTTCCTCATGATAGTGTGTCAGTAGATATGTATTAAAAAACGGTGTGAGTACAGGCGGTACCACAAAAAAATATATAATATACATTTCGTTGCAGCGTTCTACACTCAGAAAAACAGGGTGCGTTTTATATTCCAGGCTAATTTTGTTTGGATACCACTCTCCACGACTGTCATATATGAACTGACAAATGTCAGACAAATCAAAATGAGGACCAAATAAAATCAATCTGCAACAGAAAACACACCGTGTATAATCATTTTGTTTACATGATAATTGTTTTAAATTTTGCATCATGTTTAAGCAAAAAGTTATACGAGTGTATCTGATTTTCTACGATCTGTCTGATGAGATTCTTTGCTTTCAGGGTGGTTACATTGTAAATCTCATGTTTGGCGCTGATGCTCCAAGGCTAACGAGACTAATCATACAAGAACTACAAAACGAAGCTCAGGCACAGAAGAACGAGAGAGAACGGGTGAAGATTCCCTTCGATGAACTAACTCCGGCTGAACTGGTATGTCTACAAATCCAATTTTCTAAAAGATTGGTTTCGTTTAGGCCAAACTAATTTAGCAACAGAATAGAACGCCGAATTATAATAGTTAAGCCCATATTCTTTCAAAATTAACTTACCATTTTAAGAACTCGCCAGGGTTAGCTAATTCAGCCATATAAAAACATTTCCAAACGCAGAATGGTAGATAACATTGTTTTTACAGGTCTTAGCAAAATATACTTTCCATACTGATTTATTGAATACTTAGTAGTCTAAAAGTACTAATACTAATAATAAATAATAAACCTCAGTTTTCACAGTTTAAGTACATTTTAAAATATTGACATATTTCGTCATGCTAGAAGGTCATCAAATATGATGATGCCCTAGCTAGGTAAAACGTGTCATTCCCATAAAATATTATAAAACTTCTGGAAAACTAAACAATATCAGAATACCTAAAACCTAAAAACATTTTAAAATACTATGATTCCATTATATAAATAAGTGAAAATAATAAGTGACGCAATTGAATCTAGAAAGGTTCTTTACATTTCAGGCTAGAAAGGCCGTGGAGGATAAGAGGTTGGGGGAAATAGCGGAAATAGAAAATCAAGCGGCAAAAGTAGCCAATGCGGAGAGGCGCCGGAAACGGTGTGAACTGATGGCGCCCTTTATCGCCGAACTGGACGTCCTTATTTTCTGGCCGCACGCATTCGATGGCCATAAAATGATTTATGAGGCTTGGGATCACCTAGGTGGGTCGTCGACTCTTATTCTTGAGCTTTCGAATCTTTTCAAATCGAGTGGAAATTCGATATATTTTTTCAATTAGGATAGATTCAATATTTCAAGACAATAAGCCCCGAAGAATTCTTTATATATCTATTTAAGCGCGTTCAAGGATATAATAATTTTATAATATTGAAGTAGTACATTGATCTTGCCCTATTAGGGCTATAAATATCACTAAAAATTTATAAAACATATGTATTCTTTAATTTTAAATACAATATATAATATGAAGTATTATTTTCAAACTACAATGAATGATTTGTGTCATTTATCAAATATGAACATTCTAGGTATATCTGTGGCTGACAAAGAAAATCCTAATTTGACAGAAGATCAAATAAATTCTCTTTTCTTTGATTATCCCGAAATACTAGAAAATGAAGCAGCCGTAAACATTCTATTAGATAAACCATGTTTGACGATATTGTTGAAGATAGTTCCCGAAAAAGGTGATATCTTAGGTAAGTAACAATTGATGGCAGTCATAAATGATTGCCACGGTGTGATACGTGTTAAGATGAAGTGAAGCTCAGTGTTTGTTGTTACTTATTTATGTAACATATTTACTTTAATTCGAGCACAAAATTGATAAATATCAGTACGATGTTAACCTCGTGAACTTTTTAATATTTAGATGAATAAGATAAAAACGCTGTTTGCGTGTCATTATTTTTTTAGAGAAAGTAAAAAAGGTCGTATATGAAGATGTAACCAAATCTGAAAAAACGCAAACTGGGGGAGATGATCCCGATAAAGACGAAGAAGTATTTCATACTGTCGCAGAGAGGCTCACTATGAAACTGGAAGATGGCACGGTCATACCAGGGATATATACACCGACGGAACAAATATCCAAGGCAGCAGCAATAAATACTCTTTTCCCCAAAGTAAGCAAAAATTACAAAATACGATATAGGTGAACAGAAAAACATTACTGAAAATTTCACTACTTACATAAGCGGTGTATTAAAATAAAAAAGTTGTTAGAATGGAGTTAACAAATCTTTCCACAGTTTAGCACAACAATTTAACCTTATGTGTCGGATATTCGGAAATTAATTACTTTATATTTTAACCACTAGAGGGATTACCTACCTAGTTATATTTCAATTTAACCAGCCAACTTCATTGTGTATTGTCATTTATTTTGACAGCTGTCATTTTTATGCAATTATATGTAAAAACATCTGTGCGATTGTTTTTTTGTGTCCCATTAAATGTAGAAATACAAAAGAAGCATCTTCGTCATATTTTGATTTTTATTACCGAATAGGAAAATGCTATTCAAACGAGGAAAAATGTTAGATGTGTATTTACAGGATATGACTGTGTTTGCAAAATTTCGTTCCACCAATTTCAATATTAAGACAAAATAATATGTTAATTGAAGCAAACAATAAATAACAACTCGAGATTTAATTTGTCAAGTTTAACCGGTTTCATTTACAATGTTTTATAATATTTCAAATATCAAAATGGCATTGACATCTGTGATTTACTTCTGAAACCTCGAGAAAACGATCTGACTGATCTGGCGACGTGAAATGGATTGTTTACAACAATGTCAGATAGTGATCATGGAGTGGAAAAAATGAGTTAATTTAATTCAAAGCACCTCGAAAGCCGATATTGATACTCATGGATTGTTCTGGTATTTACAAGACAATCGTATTTTAACAGTTCAATATTTATTTCAAATATGGATGTCAAAAATCTCTTCGGTCAGTTGTTTCTAATCAAAGTTCAGACCATTTTTAAGTGTAAAATCATGCTACAAGAAAGATAAAAAAGGTATTGAAGCAATGTTGAAGCAACAAGAAAAAAAAAGTAATTAAATAAGTTGAACAGCCCAATGGCACACGGCTCATTATCTTACTTAACAAAAAATCAGGGTATTCATTTTTTTTTAATATTTTATGAATTAAAACACTGTTTATTTCACTTTTAAGTATATTTTTCTCAACATGGCTCGAAGGTACCATGCATTTATCACCAGGAGAATGATAAAAACAGTTTATATCATTCTCCTTATGATAAAAGTTAAGCCTGTAAAAAATAAACTCAAAAGTGAAAAAAATAAGTATTTTAAGATATAACAAAAATCATCAGCATGAAATTTCACAATGTTATCATCAATCACTTACATTGACAGAATGGATGTGATATAAAATAAAAATACAAAATGTACAATAAAAATATATTGTATAGTATTGGATTATTTTTTTAAAAACGTATTTTCAGCACACTTTTTTACAATTTACACAAACATGTTTCGAGCTACATATGCCCTTCTTCAGTGTAAAATCTGTGACCCATAACATTTTTATGAAAAGTGTGAAAAAACGTAGCGAAAATACAATGTTTTTAAAAAAATCTTACAAATGAGAATGAATATAGAAGAAAATAATCATACCTTACTTCACAATGGGCTTCCATCACAATTCTTCCATTACAATTTTACAACAAATTCATTGCAATTCTCAACAATAATTATTAAGTCAGCCAGTATAGTTGTGTGGTAGTAATCATTTCATAGAATAAAAATTATTTGATGATTTAAATCTAATTCAATCATTTCACAGACGATTGCCCAATTTGTTGAACCAGAGCAGCCCCCCGTACCACCCCATTTGGCATTTATGTATGATGCCTTTAAAAGGAAAGAAGTACTAGAAGCATGCATCTTATATGAGAAGGATGTTTTAAAATTAGGGTTTTATTCATCGGGTGACCTGTTGACGGCAAAAAATATTGGAATAACGCTAGAGGAATATGAAAATAAACATCAACAGAAGGAATAGTAAGTAATGACAAGAATTTATACACAAATGCGTTGTCAATAATATTATCTATATTATTAAAATAAATTAGTTGATAAAAATGATAATTTGTGTGAGAGATTAACCCCAAGAGCATTCTCCATCTGGGAAACTTCAAATAAAAAGGAAAATTTTAGGTGAACTCCCGAAAACTCAATTGGTGACTTTGTCACTGGTGACTGGCATGCCGATGATGTTACACTTTTGAATAATGAATTAAAACGCTTACATTTTGTTTTTACGCCACTTCATTTTGTTTTTTAAATTACCAACCGGTTTCTCTAAAACTAGAGCTATATAAGGGTTAAAAATTAATTTAGTTTGTTTAAGTGCTTTAATTTCTACTTTCATTAATAACATCAATACTTCTAAGTCTCTCAAAATAGCCACGCTGCCAGCAAAATCGAATTGAATGGCTTTCTCTTTCTAAGTGGGTGATTATTTTTAGACATTTGGGAAATAAATGTTATGCAGAGTTTTCTTTGGACATCATTCATTGATTGTTTTCAATATGCATGTATCAAAACAATACTAAATAAGAATTTAGTTTTGTTGTGTTTACCCAAAAATGTGGGAGAATTTTAGTGCATTTTATTATTATGGTATTATAAGTCATTCTATCTTCTTCTTCTTTTTGTCCTGTCACACCTCCATGGTGCATAGGGCCTCAAGGAACCTTCTCCGCCCAACTCTATCGCATGCCTGATGCCTAACATCATCCCAAGTGAGGCCAGCTGCCTTAACCTCGTCCTGCAGGGCTCTTCTCCAGGTGGCTCTAGCAGTGGCGGTACTCCCATAGAAGCCCAGAAGCCCGGCTTGCGTAAGACATTTAGAATCAAAAACCCCAAATCTAAGTAATCTTGCCCCCGCATAAACCAACAACCCACCAAATCACCTTCCAACAATGTTCCCATCAGACGTAAGAGGAATAGCCACAAGAGCTGAACCTCTGTAAGTCAGAAGAGGCTTTGCTTCAATATTTCTTACGCAAGCCGGGCTTCTGGGCTTCTATGGGAGTACCGCCACTGGGCTCTAGGTCTGCCTCACTTTCTCTTTCCCCCCATAGGGGACCAGTCTAGTGCGCCCTGAGCGATGCAGGCTGGGTTCCGTCTCAGAGTGTCACTGATCCACTGCCATTTGCGTCTAGTGACTTGTTCTCTAATTGGCTTTTCGCCTGCCATGGACCAGAGAACGGGATTTGACACTGTTTGGGGCCAATAGATTTTGAATATTGAGCGAAAGCACCTATTTATAAACACCTGGAGTTTACCAATAATGTCCGCGGTAGATTTCCAAGTCTCACATCCGCACAGCAGTACGCTTTTAACGCTACTGCTGAATATTTGGAGTAGTTAGAGAGAATTCTATACAGTACAACTAATGGTATTATTCATATTGTTTTAGTGGTGAAAAGCTGGTAATAATGCTATCAAAACTAAATTGCGAAACAGTTTTCGCATTTACAGAATTAGGTCCAACTTATGTCAGTCCTAATGCAGTGGAAGGAGCTAAAGAGTGCAATGTGTACTTCCCACCTGGTTATGGTGAAAAGCCACCAGAAGTTGTCACAAAGGTTAAAAAGAAGAAAGGAAAGGTAAAATAAGGGAAAATTACTTCAAATACAAAATATCAAATATATATAGCCATTTAAATATGTAAATACGAGGTCTGTTCAAAAAGTATCGCGAATTTTATATTTTTTCAAAAAGTATTTATTTATTCATGAATATCTATTTTGTCCCCTTCAAAGTAATTCCCCTCGGATATAATACATTTATGCCAACGTTTTTTCCAATCCTCGAAGCACTTAAAAAAATCATTTTTGTGATCTTGTTCAGCTCCTCCTTCGATGCCGTCTTTATCTCCTCAATCGTGGCGTAGCGTCGTCCTTTCATGGGCCTCTTCAGTTTTGGAAACAGGAAAAAGTCACAGGGGGCCAGGTCTGAGGAATACGGTGGCTGCGGCACCATTACTGTGTTGTTTTTGGCCAAATATTCGCGCACAAGCAACGATGTGTGAGCAGGGGCGTTATCATGGTGCAAAAGCCAGTTTTTGTTCTTCCACAAATCCGGGCGTTTCTGGCGGATTGCTTCGCGCAAATTGCGCATAACTTGCAGGTAATATTCCTTATTGACCGTACTACCCTGTGGCAAGAACTCATGATGCACCACGCCCCTGCAATCGAAGAAAACTGTGAGCAAAACCTTCACGTTCGACCGAACTTGGCGCGCTTTTTTTGGTCTTGGCTCATGCGGCAGCTTCCATTGGGATGATTGAGCTTTGGTTTCCACGTCATAACCATAAACCCATGATTCGTCACCAGTTATGACCCTCTGGAGCACATTTGGGTCGTCACGGACCGAGTCCAACATCTCCTGAGCAATGTTAACGCGATGCTGTTTTTGGTCGAAATTGAGCAATTTTGGCACGAATTTCGCGGCGACCCGACTCATGCCCAAATCATTGGTTAAAATCGAATGGCACGAGCCAATCGATATGTTTAGGTCCTCAGCAACTTCTCTAACGGTGATTCGACGATTGGCTAATACTATTTTCTTCACTTTATCAATGTTTTCGTCTGTTGTTGGCGTGCTCGGGCGTCCGGCACGCTCTTCGTCGTTCATATCTTCTCGGCCCTCTGAGAACATTTTGTACCACCGATAAACGTTGCTTTGGTCCAAGGTAGCTTCACCATATGCCACAGTCAACATTCGAAATGCGTCCGCGCACTTTATTTTGTTTTTCACACAAAATTTGATACAGATTCTTTGATCCATTTTTTGGAATAGGCAAAAATCGAAGGCGAGCCAAAACACATCCAAGCAAAACAGCTGTCAAAAATTAACTAAACATTCAAAATGGCCGACCTTGTCAGCATAAGTAAGGGACATGAGTACCAACATAACGCTACAAAAAAATCAAAAATCAAATATACGTAGCCAGGGGAAATTCAAAATTCGCGATACTTTTTGAACAGACCTCGTACATACCTGAAATTCTATCCTTATTTCTTGTCAATTAGAATATTTTATTTAAGCTTATAACACGTTGACTTCATTGATTTATTTTATACCCTTGTAGCATAAAATAAATAATGAGAAACAATAATCAGATGATACGATAAGGGTTTTTAGATGTTTTTTTATGAAGAATAAATGATTTTAATTGGGTTTTTGAAATGTTTTCAGAAAAGGGTTGATGCTAATAAAATTGCTTCAGCTGAGAAAGTTGAATCCGAAGTGTCTGAAAAGACTGCAGAGCAAAGCATCGCTACTGAGATTGAAGAAAATGGAGACAAAATTGAAAGTGATGATGGTATGGATGCACTCGAGACCGAAGAGGTAATGAAATATTGTTTCTTGGACAATAATATAAAACTCCATAACGTCTGTTTTCCAGAAGTTTTATTTTATTTTGTGGGAATGACATGTTTCACCTTGCTAAGGCATTATCAAATGTCTTCAAATGCAAAACATTTGATAATGCCTAAGCAAGACGAAACATGTCATTTCCATAAAATAAGACTATTAGAAAACATGTGTTTTCATTTCATTCAATTTCTATAAAACAGACATTTTAATTTGTATTAATTAAGTACTAAAATAAATGTATTAAATTTAATAAAATAGATTTGATGAACATTAATATTAAATCAATTTAAATACTCAGTACTACAGAACTTAGATTTTGACTTTAAGAGGATCAGTTAAAGATAAGTGGACATTGGTGAATCCACAATAGTAATTAAAACATTTGCACTAACAATACACACACAAAAAGAAAATTTAATGATTCAAAAGCATATTTTGTAATTTTCTTAAAAATATTATTCAAATGTCTAGGTGGAAAACGGAGATGAGGAAGCATCACCAGAAGGAGAAGACAAGGCAACATCGCCAATTCATGATGGCGAATAAGCCAACCCAAATCCAGAAATCTTTGCAAATGCATTTTTATATACGTAATTGTATTTTGATTATAACATGTTTTATAATATCAATCTGCTATAATGACCTCCTGATTTATTCCATCACATAATTTGGACACTGCTTTTATTAAATTGATGCGACACCTAGTTACAGAATTTTATTAAAGGGAGAATTAATCGTACTTTAAATACACTTACTTACTTCCTATGGCCATACAACTCTTGAAGAGTTTTAGCCTCTTTGATGATTTTTCGCCAAGCTCCTTGATCCTGCGCCTTTTGCTCTCAGCAGTCCGATTCGCCCAACCTAGCCAGGTCAGACAGAACATTGTCCATTAGGCGCTGTCTAGGCCTTCCTAGAGGTCTTACTCCAGTCGGTCTAGACGCGTACAGGGTCTTGATTGCTCTGGTCTCTTCGGCTCGGCATACGTGCCCAATCCATGCTAGGCAACCGACTCTCACGGTGCTCGTTATAAGGGGCTGCTGGGGCTACTTTAAATATATGATTCATAATTTTTAAATAAATAAAACACGAACAAACCATCACATCGTCGAAGGGATAGACAGTAAGAATGGATCGCCACACTTTCCTGACACATTTCTTTCGCTTCCTCAACATTCGTACATCATGTCATGTACGCACGTCGAATTCTCTGACTCCTCACGTGGCCGACATTTCATATTTGATTGATTTTATCATGCCAAGTTTTCCTTGGTCTTCCTCCATTTCTTGTTCCATTTACGTCGTTTACATATAATTTCTTTCCGTGTGTCCAAACCATCTTAATGACCTTTTCATTATTTTGTTCATAACACTTTCATTCGCACTGCATTCACTTCTTATATTTATATTTGCATTTGAGACTCTATAATATACAGATTTACTCACATTTGTCTTAGAGATAAACAGAGATGATGAATTTAAATAATAATAAAACAAATGCATTGGAAGAAGTTTATGTCTATTTATTTTATATAATGTGTTAACAAAATTTTTTGTACTAGAAGTGTGTTTAATAAATTCTTCATGGAATCCAATAAAAAGGATAAATATTAAATTTGTATATAATTGTACTTACATCTAATATATTTACAAAGCACTTTTTATAATCAATAATAATAAGAAAAATAACTATAGTTATATTTGGACTCAAAACATTTACGGGTTAATTTTAAAACATAACCACTCAATTTTAGTTACAATATTACATTACACTATCATAGGAAATAACTGGCAGTGAGCATTAGTGAATACAACACTCTAAGTAGTTGCCGCCGGCCGTTAACGTTAATAAGACTCGATCGCGATAACAACTGAAGCCGGCGGGCGACTGGAGAGCAAAGGCAATGAATTTGACTTTCAGAACTGCGGATCAAAAGCTGATTAACGAAAGACTGTGACGTTGCACTTGAATTAAACAAATGTAAGTAAAATTCAACCATATGATACCACAATGAGAAACAGTTATCTTTCGTTTCTGTTTCATATTAGAATCTTATTTGTATATTTACAAAATTGAGAAATCAAAATGAGCCTAAAAATTTTCATCACGGATAATACAATAATTAACTGTTAAATTATAAAACTATGTTTAAGGTATCACAATTATTTTTTTTGTGACAGATGTTTTGTCAAGCTATGTTGACATCATCAAATGTTACAATAATTTTTTCAAGTGTTAAAATTAATTTTCGTGATTTTTCAAATCTTTATATGCATTTGAATGATTTCTTTGATAGCATTTTGATTATTATTTTAATTATTCAAATTGGCATAGGAACAAATGCACATAAAGGTTCGAAAAATCACAAAAATTAATTTTAACAGTTGAAAAAATTAATGTAACACCTAATGATGTCAACATAGGTTGACAAAACAGCTGTCGCAAAAAATAAAAAATAAATTAAATTGTGATATCATAAACAGCATTTTATAATTTAACAGTTAATAATGTTTGAGTATCAGTGTTTCGGCCAAAACAATTGACTATTTAATACAATAATTTTTTGAATTATGAAGTCCTGTGCAAAGACACAGACAAACCCATTAATTTCAAAGGAATGACCCTGCTTGATCATTTTAATAAATAATCATTAAAGAAACACACGTTTTCAATACGTTCAGTTTTTAAATAAACTTCATTAAAAAAATTTGTATTCAGATATATTCATAAAGCCACAAATGACTAGACTTTTTGAATAGATACCAAATTTAAATGTTCATTAAAAGAAGTGCAAGTCACAGAATAACGTGTAATCAGCCTAATACAATATTTCTTACGCGAGATTTCAAATCTTTAGATCGGGACACAGAGATGGCGCTCATACACGTTTTAATATTAATTTGATTGACTATATTAAAATTATTTAAGAGTAAAAGCTTCAGAAGCTGCTTATCCCGAAAACCTAGTTTACACCACCGAGTCTTTGCGTGTCCTGAAAATAAAATTACAAAATTAAAATTATTTACATACATAATACAAAAATACTCAATTTTCATTTTAAAATATAATTCAGACAGAAATGATAGAACAAGTTGCTTCCTGAAGAAATAAATTAAAATCATGAAAAAATAAGAAAAAAAAACTAACTAACTAACCATCACACCATCTCCCAAAGGGGTGGGCCGAAAGAATGGACTGCCACACTGTTCTTTCCTGACACGCTTCTCTTGATTCTTCAACATTCATACATCGTGTCATGCACGCACATCGATTTCTCTGAATTCTCACATGGCCGATATTTAATTGATTTGATCGTGCCACATTTTCCTCGGTCTTCCTCTATTTTTTGTTCCATTTACATTATTAACATACACTTTCTTTATCATGTTTTATTCATTGTAATTTATGCTCGCTATCTTACTGACACTCCGGTCATTTTGGTACCTGCATCAAATCCTTTCAGTTTTTTCATACACTTGTCCATAAGAAAAAAAAAACAAGAGCATAAATATATATATTTTTTATTAATTTGAAATAGTTTGGTAAAAGAACTCACCACATGTAATTATTATCAGTGTGGGGTGCTCTCATTACACCGACCCCGCCACCGAGCCGCCGATAGTTCATGGCACCGCACAGCCGCCACTGGTTAGACTCGGGATCAAACACCTCGATGGACTTGAGGTATGCCGTGCCATCAAACCCGCCCACTGCGTACAGCTGACCGTTTACTACCGCCAGGCCAACCTGGTATCACAAAAGATCAATTTAGAAATCACACTTAGATATTTAATGCTTTTGTGAGAATACAGAAATTAGTATTCCTTTTTTAATTAACCCATATAGTGCGACTGGCTACATTTGCAGTTCAATTTTTTTTATAATATTTCAAACTGCGGCAGACTATGTTTGCAGTTCATAATTGAACGAATCTTTTAAACCTTTTTACTTTAATTCCTACTACTAAATTGTATGCAATATTATGATGAACTAAGACTATCTATCTGAGATATTAATGCAGTCAACCGCAGTTCAAAACCAAATTATTTTTTACAAATGACGCCAGCCAAAATCAAAAATCATCATCTGACACCAAATATCTTCTTTTGTATTTCTTAACCGTTTGTGTGCTGGGCCGTGCTGGACTTTTTTTCATAATATTTACTAAAATTGCGTGTTAAAAAACCGATAAAAAAATTAAAAATTGGGATGCTAAATGAAAAATCATAACCAGCGGATGCAGCGCACCATCCGAATACCAGAGGTATACTGCCCGTCATATCGTCGATATATCGACGACACGCAATTTATGATAGATATTCGAAATATCGACGATACGCACTCAAACGGTTAAGCAATGACAAAAATCAACATTCTAGAAATTTTATTATTTTATGGGAGTGAAGGAGAGTTTCTCCTTGCTAAGGCATTATCAAACATTTGATAATGTTTTTGCATAGCGAAACATATCACTCCCATAAAATAAAATATAACCTCCAAAAATACTATACATTTTCTACTGAACTTTCAATAAAAATAAATATTAATAACTTTCAATAAAAATAAAAATTCAAATAAATACCACTTCTTTATTTAAATTAGTAATTGTTTTAATAAGCTAATTGTTAATAGGCACTATTTGATGTAAAATGTAGGAGATTAACTCATAACATACCCCACTTCTCCTAGAGGTCATGGCCACGATGGGGCTCCATGTGTTGGTGTGCGGGTTGTACCTCTCAGCGCTGGACAGTTCCATGCAGTCGTCTCGGCCGCCCACCGCGTAGATCAGATTGTTGAACACCGCGCATCCCAGGTGCTTACGACGCGTTGACATCGGGCTTACCACTGACCACTTGTTTTGTCTAAAAACATTCAAATATAATTAAATTTAATTATATAAAATTCACTCCCGAAAATGGCACCGGAATGACTTTTCTTACAATGCTATATATAGGACATACATTAAAATAATTACACATATGAAAGCAAAATAAACATGGAATCTTGCTGCGTGATCCCTGTAGACTTAATAAATTTAGGAACTAGCAGTATGTAACTATTATTATTTTAATAAGAACTAGCTGACCCGACGAACTTCGTACCGCCTCAGAATCAATAAATGTTGTGTTAACTTATTAGCTAAATTTAATTCACCTTTTTATTGAATTACAATTAATACTTAAAATGAATTAAGTTCATGAAATGTGCAAAAGTCAAAATTAAAATTATTAATTACAATGGAATATAATTCACGTGGAAGCATGCATTAATACTTAAAATGAATTATAAATTGTTAATTAAAAACTTTGTTTTATGTATCACAATTGTGATTTTATTTTTTAGCGACAATATATTCAACCTGTTGACTGCCAACTATGAGATAACTAGTAGAGTAGTTTGCATAATTGCCTAGGATGCCACTTACTATACTGATCTTATACTTTGTTTGCTTGCCATATTTGTGCAGCTACGAGGAAATTCATAGAGTATCAGTGTAAATATGAATAGATAGCTCCTATGCAAGAAAATAAGAAATCAAAGTTGGCTTACATGAAAAAAACACACACTATATTCTTTCTGCCCTATGAGATTTTAATTATATATGTGACTAAATTAAATTGGCTCTTTACTTTGAAATTCTGAAAAATAACGTGGCAGTTAACGTGTTAATCAATTTTTATTAAAAGGTTATAAATATGGGCTTAGTGGTGATTACCACTACAATTAGCTAAGATATCTATGATATTCCCAAAAATCTTAAATAAATAAATTTAAAACTAACCGTGGGTCGTATCTTTCAACTGTGTTGAGTGGACATTGACCATCAGATCCCCCAATGGCATACAGGTACCCCCCGAGAACAGCCACTGCCACACCCAGTCGTCTGGTTGTCATTGCACTCACTTTACACCATTTGTTTTCCTTCGGATCATATCTGGAATGAACAAATACACCCATTTAAAAAGGACAATTCCCACAAAGTGCGTGTGAGCCCTAGACACAAGTCTAGATTTCATTGAATTAGGCACATTTTAACATAAATTTTGTAAGATTTTACATTTGGTATAAGGTGATGTTTTAAATATCATAAATAATACAGATTGTAAACATAGCTGTTAAAAATGCTAAACCATATAAATGTGAATAGTAAATATGCCATTTACATTAAAAAAAAAACAGTACAATTTTAATTGGTTTAGAGTTAATTTTTTAGTAGGTTCTGTTTTATAAAATACTGAAAATTAAAATATCACAAAATGGTAATAAAAAAAAATGGGAAACACTTTTATATTTTGCTTTTACATCACTTTCTTTTGTTTTTTAAACTATCAGCCGGTTTTGCTCCAACTTGAGCTTCATTGGAGTAACAAAAGAATTGGTTTGGTTATCGTAATGAAGCTCTGGTTGGAGTGAAACCGGTATAATTTAAAAATAAAATATAAAATAAGTGCTTTATACAAAAGAATAAAATATGTTTAATTCAATGTGCTACATAATTTTTTTTTTATTAATACTTAATACTGAAAAAATACACAGTAAAGGAAAATATGTAGTGGCAACAAAATTTATTTAAGTTTATGATTTTCTTCAATATTGCAGAACTCAAAATTTAGTAGTTTTTGTTAATAATTAATAAAGATATCTAGGCCATTTGTTAAAAATCGTAAAAATATTTTTATTTAATATATTTAGAGCTTTAAATATAATTCCAGCACAAGAATTTAAGCCTAGAAAAGTCTCTGTTAATACATATTAGAAAAGGATCTAAAACAGTGATTTAAAAAACATTAAATCATAATTTTGTTGTAAAAAAGGTACTTGTCTTGTTTTTCAATATTTCTTCATAACAGCATATCCAGTAAACAAATATGCATGTTCCTTATTAAAAAGACTTTTTTATTTATTCAAACACATCAAAAATAAATTATGGAATATACTTTTCAACGTGGTTGAGACACTGTACGCCATCTTGTCCGCCCACTGCATAGAGAGCTCCATCAAGTACGGCAACACCAACAGAAGTGCGGCACGATGTTGTTGGGGCCACCTCGCTGCACCATTGATTAGTTTGAGGATCATACCTAGAGAAAATATTTCAATAATTATATATTGAGAGCTGTAGAAATTTGTTATAGAAAATTCAGTGACTCAAATACATATTTTATTTTAGTGCTGATAAAAGAGTCAATGTCCTTTAAATTTGTAATGCTTTGAAGTGTGTTCAGAGAATCATAATATCTTCTTCTTTAAGTGCCCTATCATGTCCCCCCAACGTTGGCGATCACCTCGGCAAACCTGTCCCTGTCCTGCGCCGCTCGGAACAGCTCCTCCACACTTCGGATGCCGGTCCACTCCCTCACGTTTCGCAGCCAGGACATTTGTCTCCTACCGAGCCCTCGGCGTCCCTCAATTTTCACTCCAATATCAGTTGGAGAAGATGGTACTTTTCCCCACACAGTATATGACCCAGATGTGAGATCTTTCGAACCTTGATAGTTGATAACAGTTCCCTGTCAACTCTAGCTCGCCTCAGGACTTCGGTATTGGTAACCATGTCTGTCCCGGGAAGTCTGAGCATTCGGCAATGGAGCCACATTTCAAATGCTTCCAGTCTGTACATTGAGTTAACTTTCAAGGTCCACGCTTCACATCCGTACAATAAAACAGACCACACATAGTATTTGATCATTCTCTGGCGGAGTTTCAAGTTTATGTTATCATTGCAAAAGAGTGATTTCATTTTATTAAACGTAGCTCTTGCTGCCTCAATTCTGCATTTTATCTCTACATCGTAATATAATATATATAATATAAATAATCACAATATAAATAATCATAATATAAATAGGCAAAAACCTGGATGTTGATTAAAGGGTATGAGAATATTTTGAATACAAGAGAGCGAGAGAGGAATATTTCAATTATCTCTGAAAGTAATTTGAAATGCACACGATTGCGAAAGCCCGAGTTTTTTTGTTCTGATTATTGTTGTATGACGGTAGTAAGAGAACAATTTGGAGTTGTTAATTGTGAAATTTTTAACATGTGTCAAAAAAAGATTTACATTAAAAGTCACGTTAATACTGATTACGATTGTAAAGTGAAGCAAGTTTTTAAAGGGTAGAAATCTTTACTTCCGTTAATATTTCACAGGTTGCAGCTAATATTAAAATATACATCAATTTACCTCTCAATACTGTTCAAGTAACTCTGGCCATCGTGACCACCGACAGCGTACAGGAGATCGTTGAGTACCGCCACACCAACACCACACCTTCTCTTGCTCATGGGAGCCACCATCTTCCATTCAGAGGCTTGGGGGTCAAACCTTTCCACCGACGCTATTGCATCTCCTGAACACCAGCCGCCGACAGCAAATAGAACTTCCCCTGATTACAAAAAATATACAATAATTTAAAATAAAGATTAAACTTATAGACATAAAATATCTACAAAGTGAATGCTTCATATGAAAAAAGAAAGATTTCCCCAAAACCATAATAATTAAATAAAACAATATCATTGTAAGAACTACTTCCACTTTTGTATTTGTTCTAAAGTAACCAGTTTCACCTGTCTGACATCGACAGACTGGTGGTAGTAGCTATTAAAGAACACTGTTTTATTTAATTATTATTTAAAATGAACTTCTATCAAGAGGTTTCAGTAAAATCATTTGATACGTGATAATTAGATTGCAATTGAAAATAAATTATTATTTTTAATATCTACATATTAGTGTTCTTAAATTAAAATCTTTTTTTATAAAATAAATATGTGTTACAATACCTCTTCTGGTAGGTTTCCTTGGTCTGGTGCGCGGACCCTGCATCAGTGGTCTTTCTTGAGGAAGTAAAAGGTAATTCTTTGCCTCATCCACAAGGTCTCGACACTCTTCATCCGACCGAACAAGGAGATCAGAACTCACAGTTCCTACCAGGAATTTAGGAGACAAGAGGGGAAGGCGAACATGTTGTAAAACCTTAAAAGACGAAAGTAAAATAATTTATCAACATATAAAGAGGAATATTAAGTGTACGTGTTTTATAATAATCCCAGTTAAATATGTAGTAATGATAAGATTATCAGATATCAGAACATACTTGGGATAGGTGTTGACGTCTTTCAGCTACATTATATTTCACCCACGACATTACGGAGTTGAAGGTTTGCTCTTCATTTCTCACATTAAGTTCATCCGATGAAATTATGTCAACTAATTGTCCTACCGGGAGTAGCAGGAATTCTTCACTTTCCATGACCTTTGAAAGAAAAGAAAACAATTTAAATCATAGAAATATTAACAAAATAAACAGAAACTTTCTTAAAAGCATGATTCTTAAAATGCAAATGCTATCTAATGAAGTAAGGCAAGAAGAAAAAAACACAGAGACTGTCCTTTTCAACTACAACAAAAAAACTTACCTCCATAAAATTGTGTTGCGTAAACTTGTCAGCAATCCGAAGAAGTTCTCTACAAGAATGGGTATCTGCAAATGCTCTAATTCCAAGACAGTTGGTGGGGTCCAGTTGGCGTTTGAGGAATTCGCAACAAATATCCTTAAAAACAAAAAACATACATGTTAATCCATTAACTGAATTATTTTATTTTGATTACCTAAGTTTAAAGTTGTGTATTTAGCGAGTAATTATCCTATTAAAATCGTGACCCGTTATGTCGCTAACATTAAATATAAACGTAATATAATTCATATTAACCCCGGCTGAGCGGCTGGCTTCATTTGCAGTATAATAAAATTGGTCTCGAACCTCAGTTGGCTATATTTACAGCTCAGATAGACAGTTCCAGTTCATTATAATATTACGTACAATTAAGTAGTAAGGTTTGTTTTTTGAACGTATAAAAATACTAGATTTTGCCCATTGCGGGTTAATCATTTTTAAGGATTAATTGTATCTCAATAGAGATGAAGGTGTAAATTGTTTTTTGGAAACAGAATATGGTAGTCGAGGGGTTTACAGGACTAATGACCTGTCATTGGTTGGGTAAAGCGATCACTTTATGTTTAATAACATTCCCCATTCCCCCCTTCTTACGACCACCACGTCTGACAAATTTTTGAAAGATGAATATATGCTACTATGTTAAAACACTTCACATTTGTTTAGGTCAATCTACACTAGCGCCATCTATTAAGATTATATTTAAGCATTAAGCAGAAAATCTTTATTAATGCAATGTGAAAGGCTTACGCAATTATCATAATGCTAGACAACACCTGGAAATCCAATCTCGGAATCAATCAAGAATGCTTAATGCTCATAAGTCCTGTAAACGCCCCGACTACCATATTCTGTTTCCAAAAACCAATTTACATATTCGTCTCTGTTGAGATACAATTAATCCTTAAGTAGTAAGGAACTAAAGTAAAAAGGTTTATAAAATACATTCAAATATTAGCTGCAAATGTAGTCTCCCGCAGTGTGAAACCAATTTTTTTGGACTGTAAATGTAGCAAGCCGCTCTAAAGAGGTTAAATGCATAACCTAGCAAACTTATATAAGAAAAACTACAAAAGCTAGCTAACTGACAACAAAAAGTCATGTGTTTTGAACCAGAAAAGCAAGAACCGGTTTTATAGAACACATCAAAGCCATCTGAAGATATTATTATTATTTTGTTGAATCGCTTTTTACATCATTACAGCGCGAGCCAAATCCATGTAAAGGGTGTAGCTATTACATTGATTCTCGTGACATGTGATAGGTAGCAATCTATCGCCATTTTATTGTCATGTGAATTCTGCACCAGATCAAAGACAGCGTGACAATCACATTGCCATTGCCGGGAATCGAACCTGGGACCTTCCCGGTGGCGGTCAAAGCACTTACCGCTCGGCCACGAAGGTAGAAACAGATCCAGAATAAGTCATATAGAAAGTGTGCTGTCCACAAAATTAATATATACCTGTATCTCAGCGAGCTGCAGGAGACAAGCAGCAGGTAGAAGAGTTTGAACATTCCCCTCCTCCACCATGATGTGTGATGTGTAACAGAAATCGATTAGCAGTTCCATGGCGTTCTCATCTATATCACGTATCGTCACTTCTGTCTGTCGAGACTCTGCAAGCTCTCCGGTAAACATAGCCCTGAAGTACGGGCTACAGGCAGATAGGATCACCCTACAAATACACAGAAATATAACATAATAAAAAAATGTACATATTTATCAAGCAGGCAAATTCCAGTTATAATTGATATTTTTTGATAAACTTAAATCTGAATTAAAGATGCACTGTGGAATTGTGGAATAATGAAGAAATTTTTTCATTAGTAAAAACACTTTTGAGTTCATTTTTCCCGACATGTTTCGAAGAACAATATAAACTAACCAAAATTATTTCAAACAAAACACAAGAACCCAAGTACATGTAACATGGGCTAATTAAAATTAGAGAGACTAGCGACAAAACATTAACAAGTCAATGGGTTAATATTAGGTGTACAACTTTGCTTCCGTCGTTTTTTCTGGAAAACTTGGATCGATTCGTGGATTGTCTCAAAAGATCGAGTTTTTTCCATACGGGATTCGTATGCTGCCCGAAAGATGGGAAAAAGTAGTGGCCAACGATGGACAATACTTTGAATCGTACATGTAAGTAACCAGTTCTTCACAATAAAGCCATGAATTTTGAAAATAAGCAAAGTTGTACACCTAATATTTCATGTTTTGAAAAGGATTCTTTGAATGGAAGTTTCGGGTTGACGGTGATTTATTGCTCTAAAGTTATTGATTTAGCAAAGGAACTGTTTGTATTTTAAAACAAAAGGTAAATGGTTGTTTCACCCACCAAGTAAAGTATACTTGATATGCTGGTGGGGGTAGAAAAAATTCTATTAGATGAACATTGAAACTACTTTTAGGTAAAATGAATTTGAATTAATAAATTCAAATTGATATAATGAAAGTGTTACCTGTGAGCGAAAATCTTCCGGTTGCCGACGTTGAGAACTACATCGCACAGCTCTCGGTGGCGCCGGAGCACATTGAGCTCTTGGAGGGTAGCACGCGGATGCTTCTCCGAGGAGTGCGGCAACCGGGCCGGCGAGGGTGGTCCTTCGCACACTCCCATCTCACCCATGGCACTACAATCACATAACAATTATTTCATTGGTTTATTTTTCGCACTAATGTGATTAAAAAATATGTAGAAAAAACACATAAGAGTATATACTAGTTTTCTGAATATTACAACTAAAATATTAGTTTCTAGTTAAGGATTTGAAACTGGACAGATTTGATTTAGGAGCAAACAGAAAATATTTATCATAAATAATATCATTCACAAGTGCACCGCCAAAATACAGATATACTGATCTTTTTTTTTCAATAAAATTTTATAAGCAAAATATTATTATATTTTTTTACGTGCCACATAGGAAAATTCTATCATTCAATGTATCCCCATATAGCTTGACTCTGTTTAGCTTCCAATCTCGGTCTGAAGCGTTCACAAGCATGTTAGTCGAGTCTTGTTGGAGATCTTTTAGACTACGCTTCATGTAAAATAGTTAAAGAGATTTAAATCAGAGCTATTAGGGGGACAATTCCTTGGACCAAAGCATATCAAGACTGTCTAATATCCAGTTTCATATCAAATGGTTGTTGTGGGTCAATGCAGTCATCTTACTGATCCAGACGATACTCGTGTCTATCGCGGCTTCACTACACTTGTCATAATGTTCATACACTTTTCTGTAACATTTTCTTTGTTTTTTTTTAAATATGGCAGAACGTTTTCACCCTCAGTGGATACAGCACTTCTCTCTCTCTCTCTTTCTCCAATGACGCTACAGCCCAAATCGAGCCTTGGTCTCCCATAACAGGTGCCTCCAACTTCGTCTGTCCTCTGCTGCCGTCTTCTGATTAGCCACCTTGAGGAGCTACACTGCATCCTTCTCAGCTTGAGTCTTCCCACTCGTCTCCTTCCACCCGAGTGTGATTGATTGTTATTTTACGGACCCGTGAGTCTAGCATCCTCTGTACATGCCCAGCCCATCTCAATCTGAGTAGTCTCATGTGTGATGAGATGCTTAATAGTAACTTTCTTGATTCTGGCCGTCTCTGAAAGCATCACCTTACCTTCAGTGTAAAGGATTTGTATTGAATCATTCTCAGTGATTCTACCCATACACTTACACCAACAATATTTTCAAATGCTCAAAAAAACTGCCCTTGATTTTCCAAAATCAGTGCTTGACTTATTCTAGGATCCTCCCAGTGTGATTTTATTTGGTGGTGCTTCCTCGTCAGTATATAAGAATCTTCCCTTCATTGTTTTGAAGCCAAATATTTTCCCACAACATCATAAACTGTGTATTTCAAGTATCTAAAGAAGCAAATTATCAATGTCATAATGTTGTTGAACAATGGGGGGTTGAAAGTTAATTTTGTCATAATTTTAATACACAACTACATATCAATAACCTAAATGATTTGTTTCAATACACGGATAGTTATCTTTACTGGAAAGGTTTAAGGGTAATAATTATTTATCCTATAGAAAATGGTATATGTTTCTTACAATTCATAAGTTGGACTATTCAATTTATCAACATCAAAATATAGTTATTACATCTTTAAAAAAAATCTGAAAATAGCTTCATACTAAATAATTCATTTAAATCCTTAAAGAAGCGATTTTATTCACTCTTCTTGGAGATGCAACAAGTTATATGTAATATGATGAATGGTCATGCATTTGCTGCCCATAGATAAGGTGAAAATTTAACCTGTATAAACGCTCCCGCAAATACTCATCTGGAATGTAAAACTCCACAAACTCCCATACACAGGAATACTCAAAGCATCCTCGCACTATCTTTCTCTTCATGACTGTGTGTGAACCTTATTCGACATCAAGTCCCAACAAATAAGAGTGATAAAGTGTTTTTGACCACAACCTCAGAGTTGATATTATGAAAAATATATACGCACTATCATAATTATCATTACTAGCTTGACTAAAATTTTCTCATTAGGAGTTTAAAACTGATAAATACCAATATTTACTAATTGTTTATTAATGTGCTAAGGATGTATTATTTGAGTGGCACATGGGCAGGTGTCTCAGACTGTCTACACTGGCTAATCATGATAGCTTATTCAATGTGTAAATTTGTTTAACTCCACCGGTTTTTAAATCTAATAATAATTTTATTTATTTATTGTGGTATTGACGGAATAAATTCCATTACATTTTTTTATGATACAGACAGATAACTTTAATCAAAGAACATTTTAAGAATAATGGTAAAAATTAAGCTAAACACAAGTTAAGACTGTTATCACTATAAGAATATAAGTATGTATGTAGATGTAAAGAAAATAGACACTATTATAAATAAGAATACAAGTATATAGAATATTACAAAAAGAAGGACAACAACAACAAACCATCACGCCGTTTCCCCACAGGGATAGGCAGAGAGAATGGACCGTCACATTACTCTATCCTGACATACCTCTCTAGCTTCCTCCACATTCATACAGCGAGTCATACACGCACGTCGATTCTTCCGGCTTCTGACATTACCAACCTTTCAAATTTGATTAATTTGGTCATGCCATGTTTTCCTCGTACTCCATTTACATCGTTAACAAATACTTTTTTAACCAATCTTTCTTCACCCATGCGCTCGATCAACGCAGCGATCCTTTCATAATTTTGTTCATAATACCTTCTTTCGCTCTACATTCCATTCTAATATCAGCATTTGAGATTCTGTCGTACATCGTTCTACCACACATACGTCTTAGGGACCTCATCTCTACCGCATTTATTCTGCTCTCATCTTTCTTCTGCTAGTTCCATGCTTCGCTTCCATACGTTAGTGATGGGACCAGAACTCCATTGTGAACGGCCGTTTTCGCTTTCATTGATAAATTCTTATTTCCAGTAACTATTCTTAAAGCTCCATTCACTTTGTTATCCGCACCAACCCTTCTTTCGACGTCCCTATCCGTTTGGCCATCTGCTGTGCATGCTACCTAAATACACAAATTCCTTACCTATTCCAAGTTCTCTTCGTTCACACTTATATTACAAACTGTCATTTGCTCTTCCCTTTCAAAAACCATCACCTTTGACTTTCCGACATTCATCATTAAATCATTTGACTTGCATACCTCATACATTCTCGACACCAAGACTTGTAGTTCGTCAGCACTATCCGCAACGAGAACGGCATCGTCCGCGTAAAGCAGACCCTTTACAGACAGATCACTCATCTTAGCACCAGGATTTATACCTTTAAGTTCTTTCATACATTTGTCCATATACAGATTGAACAACCATGGAGACATCACGCAGCCCTGCTTAACACCCTTTGTGATATCAAACCAAGGCGTGATGTCCCCATTTACCCTAACACTGGCAGTGCTTCCTGGAAAGGATACTATTATAAATAAGAATACAGGTATTTGGATTGTTAAAGAGAGAAGGATTAATACATAAATGTACTTGAGATGAGCAATGTGAACATAGCTGACAATTAGCTAGTAAACTTGAACTGGTTTGCAAAATTAAGGGTTTGGTTTGGATTTTGAAAAAACAAATACGTTTTTCTTAGAAATGGTTGATAAAGGATTAAACTTACGTGTTGTGGGCCCGGGAGATTCCCAGCTGCAGACGCAGCGGGGGAGATGTCCAGCCCCACACTGAGTCAATCTAAAATAACAACAAATATTATATATCACACATATGTCACACATTAATCTATGTGACTATATATGATTGTATATATGAGAAATTGTGGGAACAATGATATTAACAATACATTTACATACCATCCAATATCTAATTACAAAATAATAAAAATATATTTTTTTTAAATTACACACGTTTGTCAAAAGTTCAAATTAGATCAGAACGAATTGATCATTTATTTAATGAAAGTTGTAAAGGAATCATTACAAACATTATTTCTTAATCTTTCGGGGTTTTAAAATTAAAGAAAAAATTACATCACTATATCAAATGTTATTAACCCCACAAAAATCAATAAAAGGGGAAAAGAAAACGCTTATATTTATTGACTTCACTGGAGTCAAAATAAAATAATAATCACTAACATATTCAATTCAAAATAAAAACAATTCAGTAAAACTTTAAACAAGTAAATATAAAATAATTCGTCAAATTCTATTCAGCCCACGCAATGATTAATTCTAAAATAAGCAATTGCTCTTAAATTTGAATTGAATGAACCTAAAATAATGGCACACCGTTAAAATACTACAAACCCAAGAGATCTTTCACTATATCTTGCGTGTAATCAACAACATTGTAATCCAAACTGCACGAACACTTTCACATAATTCTGTGGGTGCACGAATTATTTCTTAAATTCACCACAAACACGTCCATCTCTGCCAAAAACTTTACGAGAAACACACAAAATCAACCACAATAAAAAATAATAACACATTTCCAACATAAAAACAGCAAATGTTGGCACCAAACATGACATGTAATATTAATAAGACTAGGCGGAACCTTGCTCGACATTCAAACATGAAATTAGATGATTTTATTTCGACTTACCTTTGATATTCTTTCACCGACACTATGTAAAACATAAAAGTTGGTTTATAGTAAACGAAAAGATTATGTTTATTTGACTTCAACGGATTGAATTCTTTCAATTACAAAGGAAACTAAAAATATAGCCGTCACAGTTCTCAGATGTTTTATGTTTACCATTTTACCCCGTTAGACGGACCTGTCAGAAAAATAAAGATGAGATAATATAATATTACCATGGCAACATTTTTCATAAGTAGGAACATACAGAAAGATGTTGAAAGTATTTACATGTTGTTCGTACGCGCGCCTGCAAAAAACGAAAAAAAATCTGTTTATATATATATTTAAGTGAATTGGTTTTAATAGGGTAACGCTTTTTCAATTTACTGGTAAAATTAAAATGATACATAAATGCGTACAAACGCAGTGACGTTTGAACACAATTTTAGAAATGTTACGCATAATTACTTTACAAACTTTATGATATCCCCTGATACACATTTTTTCAAGAATTTCTAATTAAAAAAATTATATATATTGATTATAATACTGCACAATGAAATGCAATCATTGAATATTAAATGTAAACTCAAAGTAAGAAAATAAGTTGAATTATAAATGTATTATATTAAAATAAAAGGCATGTTTTTTAGATATAATCTTATCATTTTAATGTACTTTATATAAATTTGTCAAAATAATTGTACAAGAGATTCGTGATTAGACCCACTTGACGAATAATTGTATTTTATTGCACAAATCTTTTGAATAAAAATGAAAATTCTTATCCCAATGAAATGTATTATAATACTTCATAATATTATAGTAAAACTATTTCAATTCGCGATTCATCTGTTTGTGCGCATTTATTCACGATCTCAAATATGATATTCGTAATGTTTTAATTAATTTTAAAAATAGCTTATAGATTTTAACATTAGAAAATAATATTCAAACCTTTGTCATCAAAGAGTATTTTAAATATAAATTTATAAGCAAACAGGGTACCTATTTTAGAAAAAAAAAATTAGGATATTTCGTATTTGTGATAAAATCGAGAGAGAAATGATAAAATAAAAAGTGTCTCGCATGATACAGTGGATCTTAAATGTTCGCCCACGTTGTTTTTCCGTTGAATTTTTTCTTTGATATTCACCCGAAAAGTTGATAATCGTTCCATCTGTCAGGTGATTTAACTAGTCTCGGGCGGATTTCATGATAAAAGTGCGACACCAGCAGTGGCGTGCCTAGGGTTGACCACTAAGGCAAGCCCGTCCGATTTTTTTATGTATGTGATATGTATAATATAAATAAACAGTCATACGAAAATGTATTCCAAAGATGCATGCTTTTTTCGCTATAGTTAGTCTACAAAACTCGCAAAAGGTATATTATGACTGGACAGAATTTATAAACACATCTCAGTCATGACATACCCTCGATGGCTTTGAGAAAATGATTGATACAGAAATGAAGCCGATGATTTATAAATCAACAGGAAAATACATTATTAATAAATTTTATAAAATCTCCACACTTATATTCTAAAACAAACCGCATATCTTTATTAAAAAAATATTTAATAATGTCTACGTAAAAAGATGTCGAATGTTTGAGATCTTCCAAAAGTTTATTTTCTATGCCAATAATGAAGAGTTCGGAAAAGCGATCTTGTATCGATCTTGGAAATATTTTTTTCTCTTTTATTTAGGGACGCAAACTCGCGATAAAATCGCTTAAATTTGGGGGTTTTGATTCAAAATTTCTTACGCAAGCCGGGCTTTTGGGCTTCTATGGAAGTACCGCCACTGGACACCAGCTTTGTGAATGGTGGTATGGTATAAACTGTTGAAATAAAGGAAGAGCTTAAGACTTTGGCCAAAATGTGGAATTTTGTTTGGAAAGGATTCCTACACATCACTGTTATTTATCAACGCATTGATTTAATTGATAAGAAATTATTTTGACGCTTTCGAAGAAATGTAAAACAAAACGCAACATTCAGCATTGGATAAGTTCTTTAAAATACGTGATAAATCGTCTGAAAATGGCGGTTAGACATTAACCGTTTTAATAGTGTGATGTTTTAAGCTTAGGAACACTCACATACCACATTTTAAAATTATTTTTTAAAAATACAGCTAAAGGATTTTATGCATTATGTTTAAATTTTACCAATAAAATGATCAAGTTGATAATCAAGTTGAAATTTTTCAAGTTGCATTATTGAAATTTCGTATATATTTGATTTTTCATTTAGGGTTGTCACAAGCATAAATAAATGTAATTTTTACATTTTTATAAAAAAATATTTATTGAAAACAAACATTAAAAAATCAAAGGTTGTTTTTATCAGTTCTTGTCTGTTGATACTTGAAATTTAATTCTTTCAAGTGATATCCGTTTGATTATTTAAATCAATCTCACCATAAGTGGTAACTCTAGGGCTCGACTTTTACAAAAATCCCCTTTTCAATAAGATCGACCAACTTCAGAAGGTTAATTTTTTTTGCAAATATAGTGAATAGATCTCGCTAGCTACACAATTTTTTTTTAATTCCTACTGGAATCATTTTTAATGAAAAATGGCCTTACGGTATTGATGGTGCGCCTACGTAACGACCACCAGTGGCCTAAGGGGTTAAAAGTAAAACTGAAGTGGTTAAACACTAATTACCAGAATTAATACTTCGTCATGTCATTATGAAAAGAGACTTCATTTCCAATCAATAGCCTGTCCAATATTCGCTCAGGCTGTGACAAAAAACAACAATAGCAAATATATTTTTTCTGAACATCGTGTCTAAATAACTTTCATTCTCCACATTTTATACCGTGTATACTTTATAGGTAGCTAGCTAGTCAGAAAAACGATATATGCGTAAAATTATTTTGTTTAATACTCGTATATAAAAATATATTGAATGCACGCATGAAATAAGAGCGTATTTTGCATACATATTTACTTATATAATTTATCCGCCGTTCGCATTACGGCTAGAATTTTCCAACACGATTTGACAGTGACAAGTCAACAATATTTTTGTGCAGTTCAAGAAATGTCAAAAATATTATATGAAAATAAATATGATTTGTCCAATGAAGACGGGATTCGCCAGGCTTGCGAGGAGATTGAAAAAGAAGAGGTATTCGTATGTTATATAATAATATAATACCGGTTTCATTAAGGTTTCTTTCCATTAATTCTAATTTGAATTTATAGGAAGAAGTAAATGCCGCTCTTGAAGCCTTAATTCAACGACAATGTCATCTGGGCGGTAAATTGCGGTCTATTAGTCAAGCTCTTCCTAATTTACAAAACCTCAGAGGTGACGCTTGCAACCTTTCTGAGAGAATCACATTCACATCTAACCTAGCAGAAAATGTCAGTGCTAAAGTAAGACAACTTGACGAAGCCAGGGTATGTATAGAAATATGAAACGTGAATAGAGTACCTTTCTTCCGTTTAGATTAATTTTATTTAATGAATTCTTCCTTGCAGAGCCGTGTTTCGGAATGCCAACAGCGAGTACACGATCTGATAGACTTGCAACTCTGTAGTGAGGGAGTGCAGACAGCTTTGAAAAATGAAGATTATGAAAAGGGTTTGTTTTGAATGTCGTAAAATAAATTTAAATAATATTAATTCTCTATATGAATATCTTCCATCAGTGTATGATGAATGTGTGATAGTATATTAAGTAATATTCTTATTCTTCGAGCGCCATGTCAGGTCCCCCCGACGTCGGCTATCACCCTGGCGTAGGCATCTCTGTCCTGTGCCAGACGGAACAACTCCCCCACCTCCCGAATTCTGGTCCACTCCTTGATATTCTCAGGACATCTACACACCACCCCTACCCTTGATTTTCCCTTGCATGACGAGGTGCAGCAGATCATATATCTCATTACGGATAATGTGTCCCAAATATGCCATCTTTCTAGACTTCACATCACACAACAATTCTCTTCCCACTCTGGCTCTATGTAGCACCTCATTGTTGGTTACCATATCAGTCCATGAGATTCGCAACATTCTGTGATGGAGCCACATTTCAAGTGCTTCTATACGTTTTACTTTGAGGGTCCAGTTCTCCACTCTGAATAGTAATATGGACCAAATATAGCACTTGACCATCCTCTGTTTCAATTTTAGCTTAATGTCGCTATTGGAGAATAATGGTCTCATGTTATTGAATGCGACCCTGGCAATCTCTATTCTGCACCACACTTCTTTCTCAGGATCAATGTTGTCTGTTATAACACTGCAAAGATATTTAAACACGTGTACTCTTTCTATACTGGTGCCATTTAGAGTAAGAATTGCTTCTGCCTAGTTCTGTCAGCTAAATACCATGAACTTTGTTTTACTGATGTTCATGTAAATAACATTATCATGTATTAATATATTCCGTGCCATGGAGTACATCGATAACTCAGCAATGTTTGTTTAAAAAAAATCTGCTTGCATCATCAGTCACATTTATAGCATCACCGACTATGCCTGACATGATATTTCACCATAAAACTATGAAATAAATATAATGTGTATGAGACACCAAATGTATAAATAAATACAGTATTTTATTTTAAAGCTTGATAAGCTAGTATTAATTGTTTCGTATAAATAATATACTCAATGCTAGATGTCATCTCAATGTCATCTTTGAGGGAATCCATTTTTATGTTTCGGATGATTATCTTTGACAGCGTCAGCAAATACAGTTTTATCTTCTAACATGCAGAACCAACTTGCCTTTGGTGAAGCCGATGATGATGAACGTCTTTCATATTAGAGAAAATATATTCAGAACACAAATATTCTTGACTTTAGAGAGTATCTTGTATTCATCAAGTTGAACCATCTCTCATGTATTCCTGGTATTTTATCTGTTCTCAAATATACGCCTTAAATATTAACATGTCTGTAATGTCTTTTGAGAGAAATAAACTAATTTGAATTTGAATTTTCCCTCATGTTTAGGTGCTGCTCACGTTCATCGTTTTTTGTCCATGGATCCTCTGATCTTGAAGCAAACAGCCGCCGATGTTTCTGATACTTCAGACAGCGAGGGACCTAAAATCGAGAATAAGTCTGTCAGTAGTAGTGCGGTGAACCAGTCTTGTTTGACATTACACAATGCAGCTGACAAACTCAGAACCGCAGTTACTAACAGGTTATAAAGATTCAATTTATTTTTAGTTAATTAAATTAAGGAAAATTGTTTGCTACTTTAGCCAAACTGATTTTTCATACTGTACTACTGAAATTACCCGTTCAATCAAATCATAAAAAACATTATTGTGTTCCTCTATTGTGTATAATAAAGTATTTTTATTTGAATTTTCAAGGTTCAATGAGGCAGTTAAGAAGGAGGATCTTGCATCAGTTGAAAGATTCTTCAAAATATTTCCCCTCTTGGGAATGCATGAAGATGGCCTTCAACGTTTTGCTGTTTATCTGTGTTCAAAGGTTCGTGTGTCTTATATTTTTCCTTACCGGTGCTATACAGCTAGCACCCATTTATTTTAATAACTTAAATATCTCTATTAATATAATGAATACAAGTTCAAGATATTCAATATTTTTCAGTTACATGTACATTCATGTATTGATTGAAAAATTTGTTAATATATACTATATACTTATTTAACGTATATGTTAACAATGTAAATGGAACTAGAAATAGAGGAAGACAGAAGAAATCGTGGCACGATCAAATAAATAAAATTTGAATGTCGGCTACGAGAGGAGTGGGAGAAATCGAGTTGCGTGCATGACACAATGTGTGAATGTTAAGGAAGCGAGAGAAGTATGTCAGAAAAGAAAGATGGCGTGATGGTTAGTTAGTTAGTTAGTTGAATACTTATTTAGCACAGAATAAGTGTTTTACGAAAACATTTTACTAATACGATATTGAAAAAAGTATACTAGTATGTCTTAATTTTTTCTCATATGTACTCTTAAAGTTTCACTAAAATTTTTGTTAGTGTGAGATGTACACATTATAAGTTGTAATATGTCTCTGTTGCAGAATTAAACATTGCGTAAGTTGGTCTGGACTGTTGTCCATGAGCAGTTGTCTCACTCTAAGATTTTTCAAATATTAGCGTTTGCCAATGGTCTTTAATATTTTTTAGTAATTAGATTTGAAATTATTAACATTGATAATTAAGTAAAGCTCTAGGGGACAGAATGCTTGGCACTTGAACCACGGGCCTTAGGTTCATATCTGGACACGACCCGATCCTTTCTTCAAATAATAATTTGCTTTTCTAATAATATTGTGGATTTTATAATAAATTCTAATACCATTAACTTTTTAAAAAGTTTTTTATGATGTGTGTTGCTCTATTCCAGATTCAAGAAACTTCACAAAAATCATTACAAAGTGCTCTCGATACAAGTTCAACTGATAAACGAGCAAGTGTAATATTTGCTGATACTTTGACATCACTTTTTGAATCAATTGCTAAGACGATCGAAATTCAACAGCCACTTATTGAAACTTACTATGGACCAGGTCGGCTTTTCCCTGCTATTATGGTGCTACAGAAAGAGTGTGACAGACAAGCTAGCAGAGTCGTGTCAGAGTTCACGAAACACAGACAAATAAACAAAATCACTTATCAGATAAATGAATTCAATAAGAATGGTGGTTCAAGTTCATCTGGATCCACGAAGGAAAAACTTGATCCCAAAGCTTTAGATGTTCTCATCGGAGAAGTATCTGTTATGCATTCTAGAACGGAATTGTTTTTCAAATTTTTGAAAAGACGTGTTCTGGTAATTATCATTAGCATTTTAACAGTTAAATTTAATTTGTATTTTTGTTAAAAATGGCTTTTCTGTAAAAGTAATTGTTCATTTTTATTAAACTATTCCAGAATGATATAGATGTTGGTATCAATGATGCAGATAAAAAGACTCAAATACAAAACGAACTTACTACACTTATTGCCAAGTCAGAATTGAGTCGTACTGGTCAAGAATTACTTGGACACTATCTTCTTTTGGAAAGGTGAATTTTGTGGCTTTAAATTATAAAATGGTACATTTATTGATTTCTTGAAATGTTATGTTTTATTTTTGTTTGTTATTTATATTTTATAGATATTTTATGGAAGAAAGTGTTCAGATCGCCATTCAGATAGATGCTCTGGAGGAGGGCCAGCTGACTACAAATATGATTGATGATGTGTTCTTCATTATAAGGAAAGGAATTAGGTAACACTTGTTTTATATTTATTTTTCATTTCACATTACTACTTTTCCATTAGTTTTTACCACACTGTGTCATTCTTTAATGTGACTGTGATGATTTTCAATCTTTTTCAATAAACTCAAATGCAGATAGTAATTCTGTTCCTTTTAATAGGCGAGCATCGTCTACTGGTAACATCGACGGGGTATGTGCAGTAGTGAACATGTCTAGTGGTATACTCGAGGGAACAGTGTGTAAGGCACTCCGCAAAGCTCTTCGACAAGGCTATCCTTGTGGTTATCTCGACCTCGCCCAGGCCTATTCTGCTATCCACACCACCATTCAGCAAGGAAGACTCCAGCCATCTGATACGGAAGCTCAAAAGGCTACATTCTTAGTAAGTACATTGTTACACTTAAAAATGTTTTATTTCAATATGCTTTGTATTATTTATAAGTGATTTGCAATCTATCCAATTAATTTGTTAATTTATGTTGATGCTTTGACACAAAACATTAATTACAGTAAATGGTTTCTGAAAATGCTCATTATTTGATGAATTGAATATTTTAACACACTTTATGTAGAGAGATGCACGCTTAGCTTGTAACTGAAATACAATGATGATATCAAACTGTAGGATACTTTGAAGTGTAAAAAAATGATGCTATTCAAATTATCTGTTAAAACACAGTTCTTTCCGTTTCTAAGTTTATTTTTTTAGACATGTTATGAAGGTTATGATGAACCTTTAAACCTTCATTGTCAGGTGAACGAAATAAATTAACCAAAATAGAATTAAACAGAATACAAAGGCTAGAAAATAACAAGACAATAATAGTTAAATATTTTTGGTTTGGATTTTTTTTATTTTAGCCTAAGTGAGTGTTTACCTACACTCCGGGTAAGTCTAAGGTTTTGATTTAGATTTTTTTTTTCAAATATGTAAATAAAAGAGAACTAAAATAAAAAATAGACATCTGTCAAAAGTGAGTTTATGGTAAAAGGTCAGATATAGCATTACACAATATATTGTAACAAAGGTTAAAACAAATCTTTAGAACATTCAGAAGTGTTGTTTTATAATGAGACATGTACACAAATTTCACCAAAGTCCTAATACCATAATCTTAGCGCTATATATAAGTGATTAAGCAAAATAGTTGTGTCTAAATAGTGGGTATACAGAATACTGAATGTGAAAGAAGATTATTAGTGGTTTAATTTGCAGAAGTAAATAATATTGTTTACAAAAAGAGTGTAAGAAGGAATTTGTTTATTTATAATACTTTTGCCTAGTTCAATAGATTTAAACATTCCTATTGATTCTAATTTAAAGTTTATAACTGTGATTTAACATCTTTACATAAAAATTCAGTACTATTTTTTATGAATAAATGATCTTGATTGATACAATGATTGGCCATTTCATAAAAAAATTATAGGTTTCTTAGAAGATATTTTGTTATTATGTTTTTCCTATGTATAAAGCATCACAATCATTATATTATTTAATTTTGTATACTCCACTCTTATTCCAAATAGTTGAGGAATAATTGGCGTAAACTATTTTGAGTGTAATATATGTTAATTCACATAAAAAATAAATAATTATGGAATTTCACAGTGTAAATGACTTAAGTTTATCAAAAATGATTAAATCACACTTTCAACAGTTTACACCGAACCCAAAAAATGTATTTGTACCATTCCCCCTGGCCATCATCAGTCCAGTAAATGGGTATTAATACCCTTTCCACACACATATATAGTTCACTCACTTAATAAGAGTGGTGCATAGAAGTTGCTCTGTTTGTTATTATTAACTAAAAGAAAAATGTTTTCAGGCCAACCTTAATAACAGCGATGTTAGTGTTGAGTATGTGGAAACACTTTGCCAGTCTATGCTGAGTGAAATAATTCAACAACACACATCGATGAGTGACAGTGAAAGAGGGAAGTTAGAGAGTTGTCTATCAGGTATGTTTTATAAATATTGGTCATCATATATTATAATTACTCGTAACCAGCATCTAAATCTATTGGCATTTAACCTTATTTATTTTATAAAATTATTTCTCAATATTTTTTAGTTAATGTTATTTTTTTACTTTTAATATTTTATTGGAATGGATAATGTTGGTTTGGACATATGGAATGCATGGATGAATAAAGAATGGTTAAAAAAGTTTACATTAACAATGTGAATGGAATACAGAGCTGTGGGGAGACCTGTGAAAATTTGGCACGATCAAAGTAATGAATTACTGAACAATTGAAGAGCTTACATGTTGAAGAGCGTACATTACTGAACAATAGAAGATGCGCGAGAGTTATGTCTACCCCTCCGGAGAAACGGCTTGATGGTTAGTTAGTTAATAATATAAATTATATTTCATTATAACAGGTTTGTCTGGAGTAACTGTGAATCTGAAGAGTGTCACGGAATATGGTCTTCAGCTCCTGAGGTCAAGTGCCATTAAACCAAGACTGAACCCTTGGATAGACTCTTTCAATCAGTATAATCACCATCCCAGTGAGGTAATTACTTTTTAAATTGATGTTATTTGTATAAACTACATACCTGTACAGTAGAGTAGTAAACATTTATATAAATTGTTTCGAGAAAAATGTTTTTCCGATGAGGGTCCGATGTTTTGCGGGATACCCGCTTGTACAGCACGGGCCGAAACTGAAAGCTGTGTCTCCCTCGTCTTAATTAAGCTTAGACTATAATTTTCTCTGCGAATATCTGATTTGTGTGAAAAATACTTTCGTTAATAATTAAACTTTTTAATTCATATATTCAGCAGTGTTTTCATGTTAGGAGATAATCTACATTTATACACAGTAAAGTGCAGTACATTTATACACAGTAAAGGTGCTTTCATGGAAGAGTGGCAATAGCTATGACTACCACACCGAAGGTCCCGGGTTCGATTCCCGGCGATGACAGTGTGAAAAAAAAATTATGCTGTCTTTAGTCTGGTAGAATTCATGTGACAATAAAAATGGCGATATACTAGCTACCTATCACATGTCATGAGAATCAATAGCTAAAAAATGTGTACAGTTGTTGGGTTCAAACCTGAACACCTGTTGTATACAAACATGTAGAAAGCAATAGGAGACTACCGCATTAAACTCCTAATTGGTATCCTAAGAACCAGCAAAGATTAGACTTTGTTGCAAAACAATCCATAGGATTGAAACTTATAAAAAAAGTAAAATATATTTTTTGATTACAACATTTATGATAATTTCAATTTGCATATTAGAGTTATGAATATATAATTTTGTAATATTTTTATTTGCATCTGAATGTTCTATTACAATGGGAAAGAAATTTATAAGTTGTTACTAGAGGTTGATTAAATACTATCTAATAATTTATCTTCTTGCAATGAGAATACGACAAGTCATGCATTTTCTATTTTTTTTAAGTTAAAAAAAGGTAGTTTTACTTGCAATGAATATTTGTTTTGTCTAAAATTATTATATTTTCCCTTATAATTTGGAATATTTTAATAAAACATATTTGTATGTCTTCAGGATGATTTTGTTGCCTACGAATCGGAAGAAAATTTTGCCCAGACTTTGATTATGAATTTGGATGGTCTCTTGAGTCCATTTAAAGAGACATTGACCCCCTCCAATTTCGATTCTCTAATTACAATAGTAACCGTAGATTGTAATCAAAGATGGGAAAAGCTGATTTTGAAATCTTCTTTCAACCGGGTAAGATTTTTCACTTACTATGATTATTTTGTGTTGGATGTTAACAGAAGAATAGTATGATAGATACATAAGAAAATCATTACTAAATATACTTTATATGTATGCTCTCGGACATAATTCAGTCAATGTATTTGTGGTCGTTCATCAAACATTCGTTCATAGAAGGCACGTTTACTTCGGGATTGGTAAAGACTAGCTGTATTATGTGGATTCCTGCATTTTTACTAGATATCAATGTCATTATTAATCTCGATTTACCATATGCATTATGAATTTGATGAAAAATTATTTTACAATGAACTTAATGAGGAATGAACTTGAATGAACTTGATTAAAAATGAACTTGATGAAGAATGAACTTGATGATGAATTAACTAACAATGAACTTGGTGAACAATTAACTTATAATGTACTTGAATGAACTTGATGAACCACAAACTTACAATCTTCCAAGCAATATCTATAAGATAAACATTTCTAGAAGTTTTATTATAATTTATGTGAATAACATATTTTGCCTGCTTAAGGCATCATCAAAGGCAAAATATGTCATGTAAATTATAATAAATCTTCTAGAAAACAGACATTTACATTAATATTAATTATTTAATATGGAGTGTTACATCATTGTGTGTTTTACACAATGTTTATTGTTTTTTTAATTTCAATTAAATATTCTAGTTGGGCGGGTTAATAGTGGAGCGTGAGGTACGCAGTGTGTGCTCATACCTCGGTGGTCTCTCGTCCTTTTCGGCTCGGGACAGATTTGGCCGCTTGACACAGGCAGCCGCCCTCCTAGCGGTCGAGAAGCCCTCTGAGGCTAGTGAGTGGGCCGCGGGAGCTGCCTGGAGGCTCACTCCCCAGGAGGTGAGGCAGATTCTGGCTCTCAGGTTAGTAATGTTGATTATTTATACTGCTATTGCACATGCACTTTTTACTTCAGCAATCTTGAATTTAATGCCAAGTGTAAGTTCTATCCAACAAGTGTGCATATTATTTATTAATATTTAAAAACTAAATATTTAAATTATTTATTATTTTTTAAAAACAATCCTTTATAATATACTTTTTGTTATATTCCATTTGATTTTTAGCGGAGAAACATTTTGGCATCTCGCTGCCATCACCAGAAGATGGCAGCGACTTGCCAAAACCAGTGGAAGCTAAAACTAAAACTAACAACAACAGGGAATTTGTATACAACAGGTCGTTTGCTTTTATAACCTTAACCTTATAATTAAGTGCTTTTATAACCTTACTTTTCCCTTGTTGACTCATTACCATTTGGATTACAGATCATCAGATCTTTTGTATTACGAGTATTAAACCTTTCCTTTTTTCATTTTCCCACATTTAAGGGAAAGTGATTAAGGTTTAGAACCCATCTAATTTGATTTTAGAATTTTTAGATACAGATTAAAATAACGTACTTTTTTCAGGGGTCCATTTTATCACGACAGAACTTTTATGTAATTGTATAATATGTTTATGTGTATGTTTATTGATATACCATATATATTACCTATTACGTATTATATGTTTAAATAAAAAGCTTTTTGAAATTCCAATCACCATAAATCATATATCTATTTTATCTGAGGGGCGCAAATTTTTTAGTAGTTCACTGGCAATGTTTGGTTAGGTTAGGAAAAGTTAGTTTAATTTTATCTTAGTTTTTAACTAGAAGCAATCACGCAAGAGTTGGTATGATAATACACTTTCGTGTGATTTCGTTGTAAGGTTAGTTTTGTTTAGGCTCGAATGGCTTAAATTTTAATGTCTATAGACATCCTTTGTGACACATCCTTTTGAATTTCACTGCACGCCACAGTTATTTTGTCTACTAATCCCATGTCTCGGTATAAATAGTGTAACGTTTTTCTTAAGAAACAGATTTTTATCAAAGTTTTCTCATTTCTTTCGAAGGCACTTTGCTAAAATGAAAAAGTTTTTATTCCTTACTAAGTTTTCGTCGCTACCTTTGTGCCGCCCCCTGTGATAATTATTATTAGCCGTGGACTGTTCCCACGCACGTCCCTTGCGTGATTTGGAACATACCATTCGAAATTTGAATTTGGCGAAAACTGTTTGACATTTGTTTATAATGTTACTTTGAGCCCTTACAACACTTTTCGATCCATTCACCCTTCTTCAAAATTATTTTGGGGACTTCTAAACCGTTATAATGTTGTACTAACTACCATTTTTAATTATGCATTTTCGATTTGTAATGAACTGAAAAAAAAACGCAATTTATGAATGCGTATGTTAAATGCATTCGTTTCGATATCGAATATTATTATTACGCTATTAAAAAAACGTTTACTTAACATATGAGATGGAACAATATTTTAAATACAAATCACCCTCATGTTCTTCAAATCATAAAATTATAAAAAGTCATTTAAAACAATACTATAGTCAATAAACATTTATTTTCTACTTATGTGCCTATTTTTCTCGATATGTTACGATGTAGTAAGTCTTCTTAATCGGTTTATATAAATTCTTCTTCTGATGATGAAGGTATAAAGTCTTCGGAACACGCAATAACAAAAAAATAAGATAAACTCAATATTAAAAAATGGAAACGGTTTAATTAACAATATAAAGAAAAAGTGATTTTCCTTCGCAACGTTTCTGAGATATTATACAATTTACCTTTGAGTTTATATTTTCCCTTGATGTAGGTAATTATATCAAATCATATCAGTTTATTTTCTCAAAAGATATTATAAACACCTATTAAATTTAAGGCATTTATTGAGAACAGGTAAAATATAATATATTATCCAGGAACAACGCATGAGAGATGGTTCGACTTTAGGAATATGAGATTTGTCTTCTGAACCTACTTTCTCTAATATGAAAGACTTCGATCTTCAAACCGATCATGTTCAGCAGCTTGATTGCTCTTCCCACCGGCATCACCAGAGGTAGATTGGTTCTGCATGTTGGGATATTAAACAGTCTGTCCTAACACTGTCGAAGATAACCATCCGGAAACGCTATCGTCGAAACATGTGATAAAATAAATGTATGAAAAATATAGTAGACCCCATAATTATTTATTTTATTACGGGCTCAATTTCACAGCCTAAATATTACATATATACTAGTTGCAACCCGTGAAATATTCACGGAAGTAAAGATTTTCTACCCATTAAAAACTTGGTTCACAAACGTGGTACAATCGTAATCAGTTATAAGTTTTAATTTTAATGTAGATATTTTTTCCACACACGTTAAAGTTTACAATTAACAATACCAAATTGTTCTCCTTTTGTTTTATACACTTCTGTCATGCAACAATAATCAGAAAAAATTCAAAATTCGATTCTGAATCAGAATAAAATTCAAAGACCTATTCCTATCTCGCTCTTATATTCAACATATTCTCGTACTCTTTCTTGATGATATCAGGGTTTTTGTCTATTTATTTAATGATATAAAAAGGAATTAAAAACAATTTCATTTATAATTAATACGAATGGAAACAACAGTTTTCTATAAGTTTTATTATATTTTATGGGAATGACATGTTTCGCCCTTCTAAGGCATTATCAAATGTCTGATAATGTTTTAGAAGGGCGAAACATGTCATTCCCATAAAATATAATAAAACTTCTAGAAAACTGTTGTTTTCATTCGTATTTATTATTTAATCTGGAGTTTTACATCATTGTTCAAGAAACAATAAATAAATTTCATTAATATTTTTCGATAACATTTGAGGGCAAACTTCGACTTCGCAATCTTTTCCAGACGATTTTTATATAGCGTATGGAATAACCTCTCTATTCTGTTCATTTTTCAAATACTAGTCATATACTCGTGCTCGTATGATAGTAGCGCACACTATCCCGCGCGGATTCCGATACTTATTGTATGTAATACAATGGCGGAGATAGCGGTGTCCCACACCCCGGTCTTAGGAATTTTGGTTTGTGAACAACTTTGCTATCGATCCTGCGGCGGTAGCCCCCAGTAAACGGATCACCAGCGACGAGGGTCTAACTTTGTCTTAGAATGATGTGAAAAATGTAGGAATCCGCAGCGCGATTAGCTATCATTTACTTCGACAGTTTGTTGTTTCCACTTTCATGGAATTCCAACCGAACTTTGTTATGTACACCTATTCATGAATTTACTGTAAACATCATCTAAAATACATGCATAAAGGGTTATAAATATATAATTATATCTGTCAATAATTAATTTTGTTCGACCATGTTTAATATTTTCTACAAATAAATCTAGTGTAGAAGGTTACGGTCACAGAACGGAATTTGGGTCACAAAATACAGCTTGGGCGAGATAACCAGACAGCAGACCCGAATAGAAGAGTCGGACTAAGCTGGGCAGCATTCAAAAATCTTGTCACATTTTGAAAAATCCGAAAATACCCATCAACTTGAAAAGGAGAGTGTTCAATGCCTATGTCCTGCCAGTGTTCACTTATGGTAATGAGACAGTCACCATGTCCCAAAAAAGTGCCAACAAGCTAAGAGTCACTCAGAGAGCAATGGAGAGAGCCATGTTGGGTTTCAGTTTACGGGGCAGACTCAGAAATGAGGACATAAGAGTCAGGACAAAGGTTTTCGATGTTATCAAGATGGCCGCAACCCTCAAGTGGCGATGGGCGGGACATGTCGCTCGCGATCCAGATGAAAAGTGGACAAGGCGACTGCTGTGCTGGTGGCCAAAAACGGCAAAGCGTGGAGTTGGGCGCCCACAGTTGCGTTGGCGCGACGATATCCGGAGAAGTGCGGGAAGTGCCTGGATGCGGATCGCTCAGAATAGATGATAATGGAAAATGCGAGAGGAGGCCTACGTCCAGGAGTGGACGGTCAATACAGGCTGAAGAAGAAGAAGAAGAAGAAGGTTACGAATATTTATAGAAGGCCTTTCATCCTGGAACCATCTTTTGCAGACTTTAAATGCATTGAAAGTTTAAATTGAGACTAATTGACTAACTAATTAACCATCACGCTGTCGACCCGAAGGGTTAGGCAGAAATAATGAACTGCCACACTTTTCTTTCCTGACATATTTCTCTCGCTTTCTCGACATTCATACATCGTGTCATGCACGCGCGTCGATTTCTCTGACTCCTCACATGGCCGACATTCAATATTTGATTTATTTGATCGTGCCACGTTTTCCGAATTTCGATTTTTTATTTATATTATTGTTGTATGACAGAAGTGTAAAAAACGAAAGGAGAACAATTTGTTATTGTTAATTGTGAAATTTTAACTAACTAATGTACTAACTAATCATCACGCTGTCTCTCCGAAGGGGTAGGTAGAAAGAATGGACTGCCACATTTTTCTTTCCTGACATATTTCTCGATTCCTCGAGATTCATACATCGTGTCATGCACGCGCTTCGATTTCTCTGACTCCTCACGTGGCCGACATTCAATATTTGATTTATTTGATCGTGCCACATTTTCCTCGGTCTTCCTCTATTTCTAGTTCCATTCACCTCGTTAAGATATAATTTTTGTACCATTATTTCTTTATTCATTCTTTCCATATGTCCAAACCATCTTAATGATCCTTTCATTATTTTGCTTATAACACCATCGTTCGCACCGCATTCACTTCTTATATTTTCATTCGACACTATCATACACAGAATATCACACATTCGTCTAAGAGATCTCATTTCTACTGAATTTATTCTGCTTTCATCCTTCTTTTGCCAGTTCCATGCTTCGCTTCCATACATTTAGATTGAGACATTTTCTAATTATCCTATCCCGGTGTAAATGTTGATCGATTGAGTCCGTTTCGTCTAGCTTAGCCAAATCAGTCAAAACATTATCTATTAGGCGTTGTCTTGGCCTTCCTTGAGGTAACTCCTTGCTAAAGCAATATGAAAAGACATTATGGAGTTTTCTACCACTATTCAATAAACAATAAATATGTATTTGTGTGCTTTATATATTTATCAAGCAAGATTTGATGATTTATGAAGGTATTGAACGAATTTGAATGTAGGATTTTAGATTATGTACTCGTATATCCAAATTATTGTTGACATAGTAGTAAACCCGATACACTTCTTCTTCTTCACTTTTAGTTGACTCAGGAGTTATTTCAGGCGGGTCCTTTTGAGACGCTGAACTCCAGCTTTCTCTCCACCGTTTCGGGGGTCTTCCTGGTCGGCGTTGTCCATCTGGCGTTCCATGGAGAGCTATGTATGGTATTTTATTTGAGCTCATTCTTTCTATATGTTGATGCCAGTATCGCCGTCTTTGACGTCCTCATCTGACCACATCTTCGTCCTCGCAGATTTCTCGGATTGCTGTATTCCTAACTCGATCACGTAGGGTTTTGCCAGCTATAGCGCGGAGTGTTTTCATCTCGGTTGTCCTGAGCATGCTGTTTGTCTTGACAGTGTCTGTCCTCGATTCAATGCCATATGTGACGATTGGTACCACACAGGTCTTATAAATGCGTACCTTGCTGTCAGTCCTCATGTCCTTGTTTCTCCATATGACATCTTTTAGGCAGCCTGCAACCGCTGCAGCTTTATCTACCTGTGACCTTACTTCTCTGGGGAGGTAATTAGAGCTGGTTACTTCGCTTCCGAGATATCTGAATTGGTCTACCTGTTCAATTTTTTCTTGGCGTACGGAGATTTCGCATCTTAGTTGATTTCTTGAGAATGTCATACACTTCGTTTTTGGGATGGATATGATCATGTTGTATTTAGAGCCGATACACAATGCACTTAAATTATAAACACGTCAATTTCATTTTCAATTGCAGAAAAAATCTCTACGAATTTCAATTTGTTTGATATTAAGTTTTAGACTGAAGCTAGTGCAATTGGCAATAATGAATTAACGGTGAAAAAATCTTTATTATAATTGATCGTATAACATTTTAACGTTATGTATTTCTAAATTTTAGCTAACTTTTATTTAATCTATTTTTACCAAATTGGCTCAGAACCTTTTTAGATAACATTACGCCGGTTATCGATCGTTGGTTCTCCCCGGGTAGGGTCTTTATTAAGCATCTTTGATAATGTAACGGCATTTATAAGGTTTTAAATTAAAACACAGCAAAAAACCTTACAAAGGTTTATCGCCCAGCATTACTTTTATCAAAGGGTTTATTGCCTAACATATGCAAATGATCGTAAAGGTTTATGTTGCGCTACATTTCCTACAATGATTGCAGTACATACCATTTTGCGGTGTTCTAAAATAATAACGAATATCTATTTAAAATATAATCTCTTTGATTTATTATTCAAAATCCGCATTTTAGATTTTAATTCCACGCAAACTTTGTTATTACTAAATTTGTTTTTGGTTAACAATTTAATACAAACACATTGAAAATCAGTTAAACGATTTTATTATATACGTATATTTTTTTACACGTGTAAAGATAAGCAATGAAAACAGGTGTGTTTATAAAAAAATGTTTTTACCGAAAATTTTAAAATTATTAACATATTTATATTATTCATACACGTTTCTAATAAATATATGATATTGAACAACATAATTATAAAAACAACAGAAAATGTACCATAAATATTTCTTCTTTAGGATGCTAAGTTTTATAATTCTAATGTTTATCCTTTGTGATATGTGTATATTACTATATCATATTTATCAATTTTATTTTTATACAAACTTAGAACATTACATGTATATCTTCGTCAGCTTGTCTCCATCCACTGCTGGACGTAGGCCTCTCCACACCCACCCCATCCCTCTTAGTTTCTCGCCAGTGTTTTCCAGGCCTTTCCCGCTATCCGGCGTCCGCACAATATCATCGCTCCACCTGGTAGGCTGTCCCTCGAAACTTCTCCGGACCAACCTTCGCCTCTATTCAATAGCCCTCTGGCTCCATCTCCATCAACTGACGTCGGCACAAATGTTCAGCCACTTCATCCTCGCAATATGTATCCCTATATTGGTGACCCTGATGCGTCTTCTAATCTCCACGTTGGCTATATGGTCTCTAAGTGAGATATCCAACATCCATAGGTCATCACAGGTAACATACACTGCTCCAGCACTTAAATTTTGTGGCATGTCCGACTTGAAGATGTTACTTTCGAATGCAGACCAACCGAGCTGTATTCTTCTTAAATCTCCTTGACTTGACTTGATGTATATATTCATTTTCAATTAGGACAAACAAAAAAAAAGACACGTTGATATGTCTTTTGATTGTTAAAAAACAAGACAAAATACGTTGATTTCAAGTATTATGATAGAAGTAGAATATCTTAATATTACTATATTATTTTGCAACAATTAAAAAAAATCAGCTTATACTTATTAGTTTCTTCTATATTTGCCATACTTTGTGTTGTAGATGCTTTATTTCTCTTTTATTTTTTTATGTACTTTGTAAATACAACACTTACATTTTCAAAAATTAAATTTACATAGACATGTTTCGGACAACCAGACAAACACTGAAGAAGGACTGGTTGTCCGAAACATGTCTATGTAATTTAAATTTTTTTAATGTAAGTGTTGTATATACAAAGTACATAAAAAAGAAACAGAGAAATATACTTATTAGTATTAATGTTTTGTTCGGTTTCGACGGCTTACCATTATGATATAGTTAATTTTATTCATTAAGTAATAATCTAGGATAGGTTTGAGTGACCCAAATATTGTTCAAACATTTTGGTCGCCAACGTGTCTCGCGTCATATTTGGCAGTATAAAAGTTACTTATATCCGGACATTTCTCCTCCACGGGTGGTATTATGCTCTCCCATGCTCTATTAATTTCTTCCCCACATTGTCTCCAGTATGAGTCGCCCATTAGATGTCTGTTTACTACCCCCGTAACGAGTAATTCCTCCCACTTACGGCGTCATTAACGCCACCAATATCCCTCCCCGCCCCTAACGGCTGCACCCACCCGATATTAGCTCCAACCGAGTATCTTTCATCATTGTTATGTCACAACTTAATGTGTCGTATTATTTACAGCGACGTTCGCACGGGATAAAGAGAAATTCTTGTATTTTGTTTCTATGATGGGGAATTATTAGGCTAATTAAATCAACTGAATTTCTTCTATTTTCGCCTCCATTTTGTATTATGAATTCATATTTGAACAAACATAACTGTACTTAGTATTTTTATAACACTTTATTAAACTTTTCACAGACATATTCGGTTATGACACAACCTACATCAATGTACAACATTTTAAACAATAAAATAAAACAGAGTGATCACTTACATACTAAAAAGGGCGGAGTTATGTATAAAGGTGGAAGGGATATAATTAGGATTGAGGAGAGGGAAGACATAACGGGAAACTTTTGAAAATGGGAATTGAATTGAAATTTAACTGGTTGTTTATTCTATTTTAATTATTTTTGATAGCTTTTTTACTTTCTAAATTATTTAATGTTAGGTTTTTATGATGAATATGCAAAATTTCGATACCGTTCCAACTGAATTTATTTATATTCTAGAATCACGCTATTGTACAGTGTACGTCATAGCATAATTTGTAGTTGAAATAACTACCATAAACAATTTGCTTATAATGTTATATTTTGACTGTATATTTTATACAATATGATTTGTTTTGTTATTAACATTTTACTCTTTTTGTATTATTAAGTCACGTGCGTTAAGTTGTGTTTTAATAAATCATGAGGCTACTTAAAATTGTACATGTTAGTTTTAGGGGCTAATGAAAAAAAAAATCTATAAATATTTTTTTACAGTTCTGATCGTTTTCGGCAGCTCGCTGCTGCCATATTCTAGTGTCCACACCAAAAGTTTGCTAGAGTTGCCATAACCGGTCGGAACTAGGAGAATAATTGTAACAAAATAATGAAATTATTATAAATACACTGTAAAACGTAAAAAAATCTGGCACGCATTTATTTACATGCCATTTGTGTATATTGTATTCAGGCACTGAGAAGCAAAATTAACAGGAAACGGAGGAAGACAGAGGAAAACGTGACATGATCATATCAATCACATATTCAAAATCGGTCACGCGAGGAGTCGGAGAAATCGATGTGCGTGCATTACTCGATGTGTGGGTGTTGAAGATGCGATAGTAGTATGTCAGGAAATAATAGTGTGGCGGTTTATTCTTTCTGTCTACCCCCTCGGAGATACGTCGTGATGTTTAGTAAGTTATATTTTTATTCGTATATGTATTGATCAATATTTATATACGAGTACAAACACATTCGTATATTTAAATACTTCAATATTCATTCATTCGTAATAGTAGCGAATTACTTTTTATACCCCTAAATTTCGGAATCAACCCGATGTAAAATTTTGTGAGCCAGAATTTGTAAAAAGTTCGAGTCACGACCGGTAATTATTCAAATAGACTGTATTTTAAATAAGCCATACATTAACGCGCGAATGTGCGGCAGTAATTGGAACTCTATAAAAGCGATTATTAAAATAATTGCAGCGTTCGTATGGCATGTTTATGCCTTGGCATTTGTTTTAATTAGCGGAAAACATTGTTACACTTTATGCGTATTTTATTTCAACATTCTGAACTAATTTTAGCACTGTTTTGTTTGCTTTTGCTTTATTCTCTCATATATTCATGTTAACCTCTTACTCGTTCAGCTCTATGTGTATTACGTAGGTATTCTGGAAAATTCTGGTAAGCATTAAAATTTTTGCCATTCGTGTATAGAAATCTACTCAGGCACCAAGTAGTAACGTGTTGTTAAAAAATTACAAAATGCTGTAAGTAAAAGTCATGTGAATTTCTTCTTCTCAGTCGTGTTCCTTACGATTGAGGGTCGTGTCCATCCTGTAAACTATTGACCATGGCACGCCATACGCTTCTATCACCCGTCAGTCTCCAGGCTGCAGTTAATGAGAGACCAGTCAGCTCCCTGATTTGATCGGACCAGCGGCTCGGTGGTCGTCCTTGTGGTCGCCTTCCTTTCACTTTGCCCATGATGATGAGCATTTCAAGGTTGTCCTGATCTCTCCGGGCTATGCGTCAAAAATATTCAAACACTCTCTGCGAGCACATCCGCGAAAGCCTTGTCCTAATACCCAGCTGGTCAATGATTGACTGGATTACGCAGCAGACAATTCAAAATGAATTTATTCGAAAACAAACCAGGTGGCTCTGAGGATAGGCGGGCTGAAGTGGCGGTGGGATGGCCATATTTGTCGGAGAACCGACAGCCGATGGGGAAGACGGGTTCTGGAGTGGAGAGCTCACAGGATTTTTGACGTCCCCCTGCCCGCTGGACCGACCATATTATAAGGATTGTTGGACAAGGATAAATGAGAGTGGCGATGGATATGGACGGATACGGATGGATATGTGGCGATGGGTAGTGGCGTGCTTTGGGAGAGGCCTACGTTCAGCAGTGGACGACATAATTAAAAATAATTTTTCTTCTTCTTGTTTCTCTGGGAAAATAGGGGTATATTAATATAAATGTGGCTTCGATCTCTCTTGATTGTTTACATATAATGTTTCTAACGTAAGTCTTGCATGGACGAGGGAATGAATGAGCGAAGCTGACGAAAGGCGCCGTTCGCCTATAACAGCTTCGGGTAAGCGGTGTGAATCCTCTATGTCTACGTTTCTCTCAAGGTTAGATAAAATCATGGCTATTTTTACTTTCAATATAATTGCTCTAAACAGGGATGTTGTGCTACAATTGTACTATTTTGGAAGGTTTCCTATCCGGGATTTTTTCTCCCGACACTTCGTTTTCCGTTAATGTTACCTTAGACGCACTTTGCATTTATTGTTTCTCATAACTTGCCCGAAGTATTCCAGTTTCATTCGCTTTATGGCCATGATAACTAAAAATCCTAGAATATTTTTTCTACTTGTATATAAGCGAAAAAACAGTGTTTTGATTACGAAAAAAACAGTAACACGATTTTAACATTCTAAATCACATTCTAATGCCACTCGTTCTCGCCTTGATGTCTCTGGTTTTTGATATTTTCCCTCATCAAGTCATTAATTATGAGCAACTATGACAAAAACAACGCTATTTGGATTATTTCAATAATAATTTGACGATATTTTATGAATGAAAACACTGTTTTTTCCACTTTTGAGTTTATTTTTCTCGAAAAGTTTTGAAAGCTTTACACCTTCATCATCGGAAGCCTTCGAAATATGTCGAGAAAAATAAACTGAAAAGTGGAAAAAACAGTGTATTAATTCATAAAAATTCGTCGTTATGGAATTCCACAATGGCCTTAAGTTTATTTAAAATTAATAATTTGATTGATTCATTCATCTTTCAAATAGCTATTATTTATCAGCTATATATAAACATATTATATACAGTAATGGGGTTGAAAAGTTAAATACAAATTTATTTAAACGTTAACCGCTGACAGTATGGAAAATCTTAGTATCAAGAATGTATGAAGCGTACAAAAGAGTTTCCTTGTAATGAATGTGCTCAAGTCTAAAGTGATGGTATTTGAAAAAAGAATGTATGACAATTTGTGATATAAGCGCGAACGGTGAAACTGGAATAAGTTACCGAATTTATCTATCTGGGAAGCATGTTTACGAGGGATTGAAAAATGGAGAAAGATATCGAAAGAAAAGTCTGTGCCGGCAGCAAAATTATTTGGCGCTCTCAAAGACATCGTTGCAAATAACAGTATTTCAACTAAAGCAAAGATGGCAGTACATAATGGAGTTCTAGTGCCAACCCTTATGTTTAGAAGTGAAGTTTGGAGCTGTCAATAAAATGATGAAAGTAGGATAAATGCCGTAGAAATGAGATCATTGAGAATAATGTGCTAGAAAACGATATATGATAGTATACGAACGACGAAAGAAGAAAGAAATATAAGGTATATGATTGCATCATAAGTAAATTTAAAAAAGGATTCCTCAGATGGTTTGGACATATAGAACGAATGAACGAGAGAAGAATAGTTAAAATGGTGTATACAAGCATTGTGAGTGGAAAGAGAAACCGCGGAAGACCAAGGAAAGCATGGCATTAACTAATTAATAAAATACTGAAAAGCGGCCACATTCGAAGTCGGAAAAATCGACAAGCATGCATGTTACGATGTATGAATGTGGAGGAAGCTAAAGAGGTATATCAGGATAGAACGGCATGGCGGGCGCCATTCTCTATGCCTACCCCTCCGGAAAGACGGCGTGATAGTTTGTTAGTTATTTAGTTTTAAACGTTAATCAATATTTATTCGCAGCTTACATAGTTCGCATGAATTGAACGCCCCTGGTATTTTAAAATATCATTTTCATTTTTCAAATAGTATCATATTGTTTCAGTTTGGTTGTGCTCTCGGATTCGAATAATTATTATAAGGTACAATCTTTAGTTTCCATATTTAAAAAAAATCCTTTGTCTTTGTTAATGTGTGTTTTTAACCACGATATAATAATAAATTTCCCCTCGCCATTATAAACATACATTCACTTTTATTACAAACGGTAATGCGTGTTTTCCGTATATTGTATTTTGTGGAGTTTCTCTGGAACCTCCAGTTCGGTATCGGGTTTCGTCCCGGGTTATTAAACCCGCATTTACCTCGAGACTGGAAGTCTTTTCAGCACCGAGAATTCACTATACAAATAAGTATTCTACTAGAAAATGTATAATAATGGGAAAATAATTTAAATCTTCTAAGTTCACAGTATTATGTGAACATTCTACAATGCTTTTTAAAGATGTACAATAGTTTTACATATAATTGTAATATTATATATGCGAGGTCTGTTCAAAAAGTATCCGACCATAATTTTTATTAGCAAAACAAATAACGCTTTGAGGGCGGAGCTTAGATGACCGTTTGTAGGTATACCTAGTGCGTATGCTCAATTTTTTTCACGACCACAGCGCCACTCAGTGCTGCCACGCCGTTGAAGAATGAGCACGTGTAAGCTATTGTCGTCGGATTTTAGTTTTAACGAAAAAAGTTCATCAACGTTATCTTATCTGTAAACTTATACATAAACGTAAGCGTTCGAAGTGCAAAAATCTGATCCATACATCCTCTTCCAGTAATAAATGCGCTTGGTATTATGTATTATATTTTACCTGTTCTCAATAGATGCCTTAAACTAAAGCCGTTGTTTGTAATATTTTTTGAGAACATAATCTGATTTGATTGATTATTGATTGATAATTATCAATTTCACCAAAATATATTACTCCGCTGCTGAACGTAGGCCTCTCCTAAAGCACGTTATTGCTTCCTATCCATCGCCACTCCTATCCATCCAGGTCCAGCAATCTTTATAATATCGTCGGTCCAGCGGGGAGGGGGACGTCCAGCAGTCGTAGAACCTAAACTACGAGTATATTACAAATGCTTAATGTTCATGAGTTTATTTTGGACTCGACATGTTTAAAAGCTACCTTCATCACCGGGAGAAACAGTGTAAACCATTTATTAAAACTTTTTAAATTCGAGAAAAGGGTTTGAATTAATAATGTTATTTGTATATTTAAATAAGGATTTACAGTGTTAACACTCGCTTTAATATACTGAATACATCCTTTACCCATGGTGCGGTACTTAAAAGTGTGTTTGAAATTGATATTAAACAAAAGCTACAAGGATAATTATTTTAATTGGCTATAAATGTGAGAAAACCAACCATCAAATAATGTTAAATGAGTACAATAAATGAAAAAATGTATCTGATTGAGCATTTATTTATGCTCTCATCCTTCTGTCATCCTTGCATTCTGAGTGTTATATGTTTCACTTCCATACGTAAACGATGGAATCAGATATCCTTTGTGTACTGCCATTTTCGCTTTCATTGATTATACATTTAAGATATTCTGCTTTTTCTGCAAATCATTTCTACCATCGTCTTCTGTTTGCTCCTCTTTAAATAAATGCCCTTATATTGTCGATAAAACGCCTAAGGTTTGTAAGATAATACTTAGGCTTAATCCACCGAAGGGCGGATATTTGAACCTTTTATATAAAATGTATGTATAATTATTGTAATATACAAAACAAATATTTGCCCTTTTTGTTATAAAAAATCAGATTCTGGATTTGGACATAACAAATAAATAAGGCAAATAAAACAAAAGTGGGCCGTAGGAGTTATTTTGGTTTATTGAATTCCTGGACAAATATTTGTTGAACCTTTTTTTGTTTAGTTTTGCTTCGAATTATTATATTGGTTTTGAATTCGCCAAAACACTCGTATTTAGTTTGTAGGTATATATAGAATCAACAACAACAAACCATCACGCTGTTTCCCCAGAGAGGTTGGCTGAGAGAGTGGACTGCCACACTACTAGATCCTGACACCTCTTTAGCTTCCTCCACATTCGTACAGCGAGTCATACGCGCACGTCGATTCTTCCAACTTCTAAAATAGACCTTTAAAATTTGATTCATTTGATCATGTCAAGTTTTCCTCGGTATTACAACCGTTTCACACATAATACCTACGCAGAAAGAAGAAATTATGAAATTTACATATATGAGTTTGTAATACTATTTTAAATGATATTTTTTTCATAATACATATTTAATATATCATCAATTATTCTGTATTGCGACCATTAGCAAAGGTCAGAAAAATCAAAGGGCGTGCGTGTCACAATGTTTAAATAAATATAAATCTCAAGAAGATAAAACGGTGTGACGTTTTATCCTTCACAACAACAACAAACTATCACGCATTTTCTCCGTAAGGTTAGGCATAGAGAATGGACCGCCACATTATTCTAGATTCCTCCACATTCATGCATCGAGTCATACAACCACGTCGATTCTTCCGACTTCTTACATGGCCAACCTTTAAAATCTAAGTCATACCATGTTTTCCTCGGTCTTCTTTGACTTCTTACTCCATTCACATCGTTAACGTAATAATTTATTAATATATAATTTCTTAACCATCCTTTATTTATCCATGCGTTTTGTGTATAAACTAACGCCTTGATACTTAATACTTTCTTCCGCCTACATTCCTTTCTGATATCAGAATTTGAAATTATATCGAACATCGGTTTACTAAACATACGTCTTAGGGATTTTATCTCTACCGTATTTATTTTGCTCTCATCCTTCTTCTGCCAGTTTCATGTTTCGCTTCCATACAAGGGTTGGAACTAAAATTCCATTGTGAAAGACTGGTTTAGTTAATTTATTAGTTTGCAGTGTTTATTTATTAAGTTAATATAATATCATCGGATCATGTGTTAATGTTGTCGACCTTCGTGGCAGAGTAGCAAGAGCTACGACTGCCACACCGGAGGTCCCGGGTTCGATTCTCCCCAATAGCAGTGTGAATGAGACACTGTCTTTGGTTTGGTGTAGAATTCACGTGACAATAAAATTGAAGTGCGTGCATGACGCGATGTATGAATGTTGAGAAAGCGATAGACGTATGTCAGGAAAGAAAATTGTGGTAGACCATTCTTTTTGCCTACTCTTTCGGGGAGATGCCGCGATGGTTAGTTAGTTAGTAAGTTATAAAATGGCAAAAATCGACGAGCGTGCGTATAACGATGTGTGAACGTAGAGGAAATTAGAGAGGTATGTCAGGACAGAGCAGTATGGCGGTCCATCTTCGGGGAAATGGCGAGATGGTTAGTTAGTTTGTTATAAAATAGCGATAGATAAGGTATCTAATGTCATTAGAATCAATATAATAGCTAAAAACAAATTCGATTTAAACGAACGTTGGGTTGCCTGCTATTAGCTGGTTATACTATATACTAAATGATAAACTATATACTCAATACGCACGCAATTGTGATACATGCCATACATGTAATGAACTTCCCTGATGTTTTTAACAGTCACCTGAAGGGTCCAATTGGGAATCTAAACCATCCAGGGACACACTCAAATACACAAAAAAATTCGTCAAAATCGGTTCAACCGTTTATGAGGAGTTCAACTACATACGCCCGTACATAATAATTATGTATAAAGATAATAATATACTAACACTTGCTCGTATATGAACGTCGTGGTTTGTTATTTAAATATACGAGTACTATGATAAAAAAAATTCGCCCATGAAATGAGTTAAGATGGTATAGTGCAGGCAACTCTCGGCACCGTACTCGGAGTACCACTCTCATTATGCAAACCCCAGTGCACATCTGTCGCATTCTAAATTCTTATAGTGTCGAGCAGTCTTGTGTGAATTCCATATGATGTTCCAAGATGTTTTTCTATTCGTTCTGCTTCATATTATTATTCCATTTCTCAACTGCAGCGCTCGGGGGAAATACGTTTTATTTATTTCATTTTTTGCTCTAGTCAGACTCCGTTTTGTGTTTTAATTAATTAATATTTTAATGTTGTTTCTAGTGGAAACATATGTTTATCTTCGCTGTTGCAAAATTTATCTTTATTTATTTTAATTGTACCAGATGTAAAAATACACTTTGAGAGACTTCTTCTTCTTCCTTATTATAGACCTATGTGGTCTGTTCTCCAGAGTGTTGCTCCTCCTGTGACTCCTGTGTAGACTCCCAGCTGTCCTTCTATCTTTTAGGAGGTCTTCCACGAGGACGAGTCCCATGAGACTGATTATGCAATGAAATATAGGGGAGTCTGGTGGTGTCCATTCTTTGAACACGACCGTACCAGTCCCTTTTTCGCTGTTTTCTCCATCCTATAATATCCTCAACCTCACATATCTCTCTCATTCTGGTATTTCTCACGCGATCTCTCAGTGTCTTCATTTCCGAAGTCGAATTCTTCATTTCGTTTTAGAGACACAGGTATAGATAATCAAATGATTTTACTGAAATAACTTGATGGAAGCTCATTTTAAATATTGTAATAATTTAATAAAACGATGTTCTTTTTAAACTAATTTCACTTTAAAGTATTAAGTACTTTCAATTTTGTCGTAATTTCGACCGCGAACGGTTTCGCCAGGCTTGCTGGCATCGACAGACTGGTGACACTATGCAAAAGGAAAATTATTTTTATATAGAATCATGTTTACCACCCCTGATCTGTATGTATATATATCTTAAGTATATATAGGACTTAGTTTGCAATAGTGTCAACAGTCTGTCGATGCCAGCGAGCCTGGCGAAACCGGTCGCTGTCGAAATATAGACAAAAGTAGAAGAAGTTAAAAAACTTCGTTTTATTAAATTATTACAATATTTAAAATGAATTTTGTTTATTTGCGGTGTGACGTTTTAATATAAATAAAATCACGTATACCTGTATTACATTTTTACACCGCTTTATTTTGTAACTAATTACCGTTTTCAATTAATCAAACTTTTGACAGTTTGTTTTGTTGCCCCGATGAAGCTCCGGTGGGAGCGAAACCGGTTTGTAGTTTAACAAATAATATAGTGTAAAATAAAATATGTGTTTTCGTTTATTTCTTAATATCTTTTGACTAATTTTTAAATATTCAACTAAACATCCTAATTGACTGTCAGTAGCATAGCCGTTGTATCTGAATTTCTCAGTATTTTCATCAATAACTCGTATTACATTTTACTTTGAGTCAAAGCAGATAATTTTACCTCTTCCGTTTCCTCACTCACCGCAAATGAGAAGACGTCCGGACGCTGAAGAGATGCTGAAATTTTCATTTTATTTCTGTAGTTTTTAATTAAGAACCTCTTTCCTTTTCCCCTGGTACCCAATTACCCCCATTCCCTATTTTGAATATTCTTCAATTCCCGCTTCCCGCTGGGGGCGAGAGGGTAGTAGGGGGTTGTTTTTTCCCTTCACAAGTTCATTAACCACGTGATCGACACGGTCGCCTTAATGAGTAAACCGATTAGCAAGGACTTCTGGGCCTCGGGCGCTGGCGGCGCGAACACCTTTTAAAAGGCGGCGCCATAAAGTAGACATAAATAAAAATATTCCTTCTCAGATTTGAAGTTTTGGCATAATTATATTACATTTTATAGTAGAGATCTGTTATGTTTGCCGGTTGATTTTTTTCGGTGAGTCAATGAACCAATCAATTTTGTGATTTTATCTTCTTCTTCTTCTCCTTATGGACCTTTCGTCTGTTCCTGAAATCAGGCTGGCCTCTCTTGGGAGGTTGACTCCCAACTATCTCTCCATCTCTTCGGCGGTCTTCCGGGGGACGGCAGCCGGCAGGAATCTGATGCGCCACAGCGTGTGGGATTCTGGTGGTATCCATCCTCTGCACGTGCGCATTCCAGTATCTTCTGCGTTGTCTGCGCCAACCCACGACATCCTCCACTTATTTTTTTAAACTAACTAACTAACCATAACGCCGTCTCCCCGAAGGGGTAGGCAGAAAAAATGGACTGCCACACTTTTCTTTCCTGACATATTTCTCTCGATTCCTTAACATTCATGCAACGTTTCATGCACGCGCGTCGATTTCTGGTTTCTCACGTGGCCGACATTCAATCTTTGATTTATTTGATCGTGCTACGTTTTTCTCGGTCTTCCTCTATTTCTAGTTCCAATTGCATCGTTAACATATACATTTTATTCTTTACATGTACCCAAACCATCTTAACGATCTTTTCATTATTTTATTCATTACACCATCGTTCGCACCGCATTCACTTTTTATATTTTCATTCGCCACTCTATCATACATTTATTTTGTATATATTGCCAATGTCGCCTGTTTTATATTAGTTTTTTTATATTTTATATGTGTAACACTCTTCGATTTGCCAAGGCATTATCAAGTATGATTATAATCAAACGCATAGTCGAGAATAAAACGAGTCAGAAAACATCTGTTTTCTTCCATATAGAATATTCAATGTGGAGTTTTACATCATTGTTCAAGACACAATAATTAATGATATTATTTAGGAAAATAAGTGTTTTCTATGCCGGTATTCGCTACCGTTAAGTATTTGTTTGCTAATGCAGTGATTTAAATCTACACATTTACATTTTTATAAATCGAGTTTTATAGGAGCAACAATATTTCTTGAAATATTTGACAAAAGCTTCTTGAGGTGAAACTTTTAACCAATTAGAATCTTTCTAGCATGGTGGAATATCTTAAAATGTCCGCCGTGAGTAAAATATTTGTTAATGTTCTCATAAGATAAAATATTTGACACACTTGTAACATAATAAATGTGTCGTAAATACTAACCCGTTAAAATATGCATTCGTGTTTTAAAAACGAAATTATTTGTATATGGGTGTTTTTCTCTTTCCTATGTCTGAGTTTTTTCTGTTTTGTAAATTATCTTTTAGTTAAAAGAATATCGCTTATTATGACTTTTAGAATTACATGTGATAAATAATATATTTTCAAGATTTTTATTAATTTTACAAAAAACTTTTACAAGCCATCCCTGTATTTGCCCTGAATAACATTTTTAAGCGGCACTCAGACACCGTCGCATTTTTCAAAGTCATGAAATATCAAAGCGAGATGGATGAGTGTCTCTTGTCCCACCAGATGTGGTATCACTTACCTTGAAGAAATCAGCTATTTCGATAAAGCTAAAGTAGGTGTTTTGTGAAAATTTCATGAAAATTTTAGTCCTTCGATAAAGTCCCCTTTCATTTGATTTATGATAAAATTTATACCATAAATTTTTTTAAAGAAATGATTCAATATTAGATTTTAAAGTTTTTGATTTAAATATTGTAATATAACATAGAAAATAATGTATTCGAGTTTATTAATTATTTTCAATGAAATATGTTTTAAAATTATTTAAACATTTTAAAGACTTACTTTATTGTAATCGGTTTTATACCCATTTTCATTGTTATCCATATATGACGGGAATCTGAAATAAAATGTTATTAGGCACATACCAGATACATTAGAAAACTTGTGAAGAAAATGAATTAAGATATATCTTCATAACATTTTTTAAATAACAACTAGTATATGTATATTTTGAACTTGAAGATCTAATTAACCAGGAAACGCCTACGGTGGGCTGGCCATGTGGAAAGAATGCTAGAGGGTAGAACACCACAAATTATATCCAGATGGGTGCCTCGCGAAAAGAGACCGAGAGGCAGACTGAGGAAAAGATGGGCGGATTGCGTGGAACAAGATTGGTAGAAAATGGAAGGAGCTGGGGAATGGAGAGAGATGGCCAGAGACAGAAGTCAGTGGAGGACCGTTGTGGAGGAGGCCAAGTACCACACCGAGATGTAGCGCCGAGAAATGAATGAATGAATGATATGTATATTACAGAAAAATAAATATTTTTATATCACCAAATCGACAGGTTTCAAGTACCTTGTATTTAGAATCATTAAGGTGATTTCACACGCATTAAGGGTTTCGTATTTAACCAATTTAGTTAATACCAACGTTTTGGTTTATTATGAGTTTGTACAATCATTATAGAATGCGGTATATTGTGTGTTCGGCCTTTATTGTAACTATCTCCAATTAGAAGTAAGAAATCTATCTCCTAAGAAATCTATCTATAATCTATCTTCAGTAAGAAATATTTGAAAAGTGGTATATTTTCCTTCACTTAAATATGATGTGTATTTTTAGGAAAATGTTCGACTCTAACACTCGAATAACGGCGATAAAATTCACAATTTGCCGATGGTGCTGGAACCTGGTATACGGTTCAAACTTGTGTTTTTATTTGATAAAAACTAGCGATAAATATAGTTTAATCGTGAATTAAATGTCAAATATTATAAAATAAGTGTAAAAAACGAAAGTGAAAAATACATACGCAACTATAAGCATTTGTACACATGTCCTGCCAGCGCGTCAGTCTCTACAGGAATGAACTTGTGCGTCACCGGTCACTCACAGTGCGGCGCACAGTGGACGAAATGAACAAAAAACGCGAATTAATTGTTTGTTGATAAGGTATTGAAAAAATTTTTTTTTGCTTGTTATATTTATACATAATTATTATTTTAAAGTAAAATTTAATCAAAAAATCTTACATTTAAATTGTCAAAAAAAAAATTGGATTTTGCAGGTAAACAAATATTAACAGTTTATTATGCAGGTCACATATTATTTTAATACATTTTAATATTTAATTTATTCATTATTAAAATAATCTATACATGCACAAACATGACTCTTATATGTACGTGTATTTATATATACTTAAATGATACATGAGACCAAATTAATTGCCTAGAGGTGATTTCTGCCAACCATCCCAAAAAGCCCTGTAAGAGAAGAGAAATGTAATCATATGGACATAATTTATTTATTTATTTTATTTATTTTTTAGAGAACATGTAGCTTATACATGAGAAAAAAGTACACAGTTAGGAAATTAAAAATGAAAGACAATTACAAGTTTTCGTAAATTATTAACAGTACATAAATAGTCAGAGAATTATAATACAATTGTAAGTTGAAAAGTTTAAAAAAGAGAAAAAAAAAAAACACATTGAGCAGCTTCAGCACTACTAGCACACTCCGCTGCAACTACAACAACTAAATCATCCTTTAATACTTCATCAAACTAACAAACAACCTAACCATCTGCATCCCCACCGATTTACAAAAAATAAACAAACTTATCTACACACAAAGAAAAAAGATACAAAACCTAAGTGTTCAAAGAGTCTTCGTTATCATCCGAATCATCACTTAAATTTTCAGACTCATTGGACGGAAATTTTAGTAGACTTAAAACATCAGTAGGTATTAGGCAGTGGCCTAATAGAAGAAATTACAGGGTCTGATAATCTAGTACCCGTATGATCGACAAGGGCTTCGAGTTTTACTTGCATCAAACGATCAGTTACTATGATTACTTATTTTTTAGGGAAGCACTTTTGTTTTATATTTAATCGTAAGACGGATAAAATGTTTCTAGACACCTGAGTTTTACTTCCTTTCTTAAACTTTTGTATTGATCTTTGGTCAATTTTAAGTTGACGATAGGCGCTAAAGTCTCCTTTGGTGTATACAGATTATTTTTTTTTACATTTTGATGTGAAAACTTCACGTATCCTTGATGCTCGACGTGGTGAAAATGTTATTTGTTTAATGAGTTTTGCAGCATCACTTTTCCCTGCGCTACGTAGACTCATTTCAGTTGCTAATCGTAGTTCATCAGTACTGCGATTCTGCAGCGGATCTTGTATTTTTTTCTGTCTAGATCTGACATCGCTTTCTGTAAATGCTTTTGTTGGCCAGCCTAAAGATTTCAAAAACACTATCCTTCTAACCACGCTAAATTTTCTTCTTCGAACTTCACAATATAACTCCGACTTTTTTCCACCTCTTCATTAATTGTATTGAAAATTTTTTAATGATCATGCACAATTTGGTTCTGGAAATATTTAAATTTGCTACTACGTGGTATTTGTGTGCAATATATGTTATTAAAAACACAATTGCTTTCCCACAATTAGCATTTAATGCTCCCCGTTCTCTTAATTTTTCAAATAATTCTTTGCGTGAAATGCAAACAGCCCTCCCTAAAAACAACAAGAGTATCAAAAAAGGACAAAAGAGGAGAAACATTTATATATTGCATTAAAGTATAAACTACAGTCTATAAGATGTATTTATTGTCAAATGGGTGCAACGAATGCTTCGTTTCTAATCTCTAATTGAAATATGAGTTTAAAACTAATAAAATGACAAAATTAGAGGTTTACTTGATGTTAGTTTATATCTCACGCGTATATGATAAATCGGCATAGTTTTATAAATTGAATAGAAAATACCTTGAGCAACATCGGCCATATATTTTTTTTGTTAACTTTCTTCTAAAAACACTAAATACACAATCGTCTTTGCTCGGGCGCAGAAGCGAACTAAAAAATATTCTGCCGAACTTCCAACGTAGGCCCATTTTGCGACGTTGCCAACTTGCCGTTACGAGCTTTTGACGAAATCCCAGAAACACAAAGTTTAGGTTGGCTATAATGCTACACTAAAAGAAAATAAAAAAAGCCAATTAATGAAAATTTCAAAAAGCACTTAATTCGCGTTTTTTGGTCATTTCGTCCACTGTGCGGCGTGTGTACCCGGTAATTGAATTGATTTTTTTTATCCTACGTTTTTTTGTATATGTTGCTTTATTTGGGAATAAATCCCATTAATCTTTTTCCTACTTTATGATATATCTATGTTAATCCATTTTACTTCTAGTTGTTATTTTAAAACTATAATAAGTTTTAATAATTGAATCAAAACAGCGGTTTTTCAACTCATATGTGTTTATTTATCTCGAGATATTTTGAAGCAAGCACACTTCAATCATAATGGGGATTAAAATACTTTGGCTTTCACTAATATAAATAACATGAAGTTTTATATATAAAAAAAAGGTTCTTGTATACATTTATTTTTCATTGAAGTTATTTTTTTCCTCCTCTCTTAAATGTGTAACTTACTCAACGTTTGCTAATTGAATTTCACCCAAACTTTGCTGGTCTGTAATTGTAATATGGTTTCATCTTAGGCGTGTCGGAATGTACACGTTAAATTTTCAACCCCTTGTTATTTAAAAAAAAAACGTGTTTTTTATTGTCTGTCACGGTGTTGGCACTAGAAGGTCCGCAGCGGAGTTGTAAATAATCTAACTTTCTTAATTACTTTCTGTGCCTTACTCCAAGAAAATGGCCTTTTTATTCTTGAGCTTTGAATAAAAATTCTTATGTTTTATTCTCCAGAGGAAAGTCGCGGGTCCTTTTGTTATTACAGAAGTGTTCTCTCTCTCTCTCTCTCTCTCTCTCTGGTTTTAAAATGTCTTTTCAAATCCATTTCTTTATTAAAAATTTCCAAGCATTCCGAATGATTAATTTTTAGTCAGAATCTCTTGAACGACGATTGAATTATTATATTTTAATATAAATACAAAAGCTTCAAGGAATTTTATTGCGTTCTATCTAAACAACAGTTGACTTATTGCTACCGGGCAACGCGTTTTAAACGAGTAGAAATGTATTTTATCGTATCAAATAACTCACGGACTGCTTCTTTGTAAGTTTTTCATGGCAATACTTATTATCATTTGAAACGATTTTATTCTGTTTCTAGCACTGTTTGTGTACCATTATTTTAAAGTTGTTCTTTGAAACTCTTGTCTTTCAGTTTCATTTATGACTTAAATGTTTTTCTCTCGTTTGCAGACAACATTATTATATGACAATGTAGTTCAATAATAATACGAATCTTAGTTAGTTGTACAGTTTTTAAGTATTATACTCGTAGTTTATAGAAACAATGTTCAAATGATGCAAATTCTTAATGCAATTGATGGATAATTAGCAACGTTGTCATTTCGAATGAGAATCAGCAAGGCTAAAGCCACAAAGAAATGTTTTGCTTAGTGCTAAGCTTATCACTTTTTTATTTAGAGAGTCACGAAGCGTGGTGCTAGGCACCCAGTATGGTCATCGCGGTACGCGTACGTTGGTTCGCTAGGCTGCTAGCAGCGTAACTTTAAGCACGAGCAAGATACGTTCCTGTATTGTTAATTTCGGATTATTTAAAGTAACAAACATTTGTAAATAAATCAATTTTTAATCTTTCTTATGAAGCACTTAATTTGTGGTGTGTTAATAAAAATAAATGAAAACATTGTTATACTTTAATTTTATACTTCTTCTTCTTCTTCGATGGCCCTACAGACCATATAGAGCCTTAGCCTCCAGTATTCTTCGCCTCCAACTCCTGTCCTCCGCTTCGACCCTCCAATCTGACACTCGTAACAATTTCTCCCCATCTCTCCCAACTTCATCCTCCCATCGCAGCCTTGGTCGTCCAATTGGTCTTCTACCACCTGGGTGCCACTCCAGCAATATTTTTGGGGTTCGCGATGACGGTATCCTCTGCACGTGACCGGCCCATCTCAGTCTATTCAGTCTGACCTGTGCGGAGAGACCGGGAGCTTTGTAAATATGGTACAGCTCGTCATTATGCCGCAGCTCTCCAGCCTTCACTGTTGTTCACAGGTCCTAGAACTCTGCGCAGCACCCTTCTCTCAAAATTATCCAGTCGCTCTGCGAATTTCGCTGTCATTATCCACGCCTCACATCCATAGGTCACTACTGTTCGGATGATTGTTTTAAACAGGATGATGTAGAGAGAAGAATGTTTTGTTGCCAATTGTGATTCATCTTTCGATTTCCTTGTGATTATTTTGTTTTGTTGAACCAACCGGTTTCGCTCCCGTCGAAGCTTTGTCAGGGTTACAAAAATCAGTCTGTTTTTGTAACCCTAACGAAGTTCCAGTGGAAGCGAAACCGGTCGGTTCGATAAAACAAAATTAAGTAGTGTTAAAACAAAGTATAAAAGTTTTTAAAATTATTTTCAATAATAAATCATTTTTAATAATGATTTCCATTAAAATGTTAGTTTCACTTTTTTGTAAATAGTTCAAAATGGGAACGCCTTCGTTAAAAAATTGCAATTAAAAATTCTCCTTCGTTGCATTAAATTATAGTACTTTCTGGCGGCCCTAAATATCAGTGGGAGCGTAATTGCATTATCAAGCGGAGTGCTCTGGAATATTCTTATGCATTTAAAAATACCTAATGTGGAATATTTATGTTCATTCCTCTCGGCGCCATAGCTCGCTTTCATTCTTCCTTTTTCAATTCCACCCGAAATACACATGTTTCCACAACGGGCGCACTAATGAGTGCTGTTTTGTAATTTTAGCTTATTTCTGGCGAAGTTTGTGCACTTGCGTCATTAAAACTTAGCCCTCGGTTATTGTGTTCTATTTTTGAAATTAAGATTTGTATACAGTTCAAAAACGTTTGGTTAAGAATCAAATATTTCATCTTAAGGATTAATTGTGTCTCAATAGAGACGAAGATGCAAATTGGAAACAGAATATGGTGGTCGAGGCGTTTACAGGACTTATGACTTGTCATTAGTTGGCTTAAGCGCACGCTTTGTGTAATACAACATTCTCCATTCCCCATTCCGCCCTTCTTACGACCACCACGTCTACCATATTTTTGGAAGATGTGTATATGCTACAATGTTAGGGAACACTTCACATTTTTTAGTTCATTCTACACTAGCGTCATCTATTAAGATTGGATGTAAGCATCAAGCAGTAGAACTTTATTAACGCAATGTGAAAGGATACCGCCATTAACATACATTGCTAGATAACGCCTGGAGATGTCTCTCCAATTTTTATGCTTTTTAACTTGGACCAGTTTTTTACAACATTTTAAATGTATACATTCAAAATATTTAATCCTTAGATGGGTTGATCCGTTAAATTTAATATCAAATCAAGTCTAGGGGTAACATTCTAGGAATAAAATATTATTTTTGGTTTTCTTGATGATAAATAACGATGATCATTAAGAAAAATCATTCGGAGTAGATTTAATTATATAGTCTGGTTTTCTTTCTAAATGTAAAATTTGTGATGATATATGATTTAATACCCACAATCGAGTTGGCGCCAAATCATACAACAAATTCGATTTAAGTCAGACAAAAAATACGAATATAAACTTATGAATATAATTTATTGTTTCTTGAACAATGATGTAATACTTCATATTAAATATTTAATACGAATGAAAATGTCAGTTTTCTAGATGTTTTATTATATTTTATGAGAGTGACACGTTTCTCCATTCTAAGGCATTATCAAATGTTACAATGTTACAATCAAATGTTACATTTGATAATGCCTTAGAAGGGCGAAACATGTCATTCCCATAAAATATAATAAAACTTCTAGAAAACTGACGTTTTCATTCGTATTAATTATTTAATATAAATTAATTACCTTCATCTTGTACTTTCACACATCCGTGATGCATAGGGCTTCAAGGATTCTCCTTCAATCGATTCTATTGCACGCTTGATGCCTTCCTTACATCATTCCAAGTTAGTCCTACTGCCTTAACCTCGTCCTGCAGGTTTTTTTTTAATTAAAAAAAATAATTATACAACAGGTCCTTTGAACACGATTACTGTATACAATTAGTTTATTCACGTGACATGTAATAAGTAGCTATCTATCCCCATTTTATTGTCACGTGAATTCTATGCTAGACCATAGACAGTTTGACAATCATACTGCCATCGCGATGCATCGCCGGGAATCGAACTCGGGACCTACGGTATGGCAGTCATAGTTCTTACCACTCTGCCACGAAGGTCGACAAGGGTTCTTCTCCAAGTGGCTCTAGGTCTGCCTCGTTTCCTCTTTCCACCCACAGGGAACCAGTCTAGATCATCCTTTGTGATGCAGGCTTCGTCTCAGGGTGTAACCGATCCATATCCATTTGCGCCTAGTAACTTGTTTTCTGATTGGTCTTTCGTCTGCCATGGCCCAAAGAACGGCATTTGTAACTGTATGGGTCTTTACTTGAAGGAAAAGATTTTGAATATTGAGCACCTATTTTTCTCCTATTTTTAAACACCTGTAGTTTTCCAATAACATCCGTAGTAGATTCAAGTCTTGCATCTCTACATCAGTACGTTATTAACGCTACTGTTAAATATTTAGAGTTTGAGCTCTCTTTAAATGATACTAGAACGCCATATAGGACAAAGCATTGCGATTGTCTCCGTTGCCTTGCTACTTATAATATTTTTAAATAAGTGAATTTTAATAAATAAAAGTAGATAAACTTGAGGCTGGAATTCCATAATGATGAATTTTTATGAATTAAAACACTGTTTTTTTCACTTTTGAGTTTATTTTTCTCGACATTTTTCGAAGGCTTATAGCTTCATTATCGGGAAAACGATATATAATCTAACCAAAATTATTACAAACTGAGTGCAAGAACCTAGAATTATATATAACACGTGTTAGTTTACTTGGCTAGTACTAGGGAGATAACAATAGACATATCAATGGGTTAAATTTTGAAAGGATTTTAAAATGGAAGTATTGAGTTGAGGGTGTTTTATTGCTCTAAGTCTATTGATTAAGTAAGGGGACAGTTTATATTTTAAGACAAAACAAATGGACATTGACACAAGTTGGAAAAATAATACTTGAATTTTAGATATCGTGCTAGAAATAATAAATTATATCCTCATTGTAAAATGAAATGTTTGCGGATTTATTTTTCCAGAGATCCAGGCCTAATTTCTGGCTATTCAATGGGATTGTGATCCAGGACATCGATATATTAAAAAATGATTACCTAATTGTCACCGCGAACAACAATTAGGAGAGATTATAAAATGAACAGACTTATTATTTTAGCGTCTTAGTACAAACGTGACAAAGTATATTGAATTTATTTAACGTTGGTTCTTACACGGATTCATAATTTCCCTTCTGAACGCAATACTCGCTGTGAGTGGTAAATCGGAATAACTCTAAAATAGACAAAAACGCTTTTTTTATTCTGTGTGTATGAATATCATCTAATTTCACTAAATATCAATTGACAATAATTTAATGTATTATGACTGAATATGCAGTGCCCTTATTTGTTTCGGAAATATACAGCAGATTTATTTTGTTCTTCTTCTTCTTTCTGTGTCCTGTCAGGTCTCCCTAACTTCACTATCACCCTAAAGTGATGACTCGGGGAAAAATATCCAGAGTGGTATCCCCTTGCCTTCTCTGGAGGATTTTCCGTCAGGGTTACCTTCCCTTAGCTGGGTGTATCCAGTTTTATGGCGCTGGAAGCTCGCCATTCGTCCTCTCTCTATCTGCTATGGCACTAAGTAATATGTACCACATTGCCCGGGGTTCGCGGGGCTTTTAAAAGACCTCTCATGGACGCTAGAGAGTTGGACTTGATAGTAGTGTTGCTGTTATAAATGCAACATGGCGCCTTACGACATTTTGTAGAAGCATACTTTCCAGCAAAGCATACCCCATCGTAGCCCTACAACCCTTTTGAACCCCGTTTAAATTTTGTTAATCATACAAAATTAAGGTTTTATTTTGAACATCCAATTAAATTATAATTTTTTTAATTGTGAATGTTCTTTTGTTACTAAACGGTGAGGTTGATATTGATAAAACATTAAATTTTGTAGTTATTTTATTATATTTCGTCATGTTTCGCCGTACTAGAGCACTTTATCAAATGCCCAAGGTATGTGAAAAATGACACTTGAAAACTTGAAAATGTTAATTATTTAATATAGAATTTAAATCAAAACAATTAATAATCGATTAGAATTATAGAGTTATCGCTGTTTACCTTTTTGATACGGATGTTCTTATACACTTTCCTTAATTTACTTCGGATGTCGTTAAGTTTTCCTTAACGACATAAAACTACATAATTCGTATGTACTCGTCAGTAAATCAGCACGTAATTTAATTCAACTAGGTTCCAATGGTTTTAAAGGTCTCTACGCGGCCATAAAAGTGGTAAACTTGTGTATGTTATAGTTCTGTGTCAGACCACTACTAGCTAACATTAACCCTTTCTTCACCAGTGCCTTTATTTAGTTATGTGAACTTCAATTACGATGTGTTCTTATTTTTGAATTTCAGTTATGATGAGAATTTTAACGATATCTTTAAAATACCTTCTAATCGAGTTTGATAGCAAGTTCTTTCATCATTAGTATAGTTTAACTAACTAACTAACCACCACGCCGTCTCTCCGAAGGGGTAGGCAGCAAGAATGGACTCCCATATTTTTCTTTCTTGATATATTTCTCTCGATTCCTCAAATTCTCTGACTTGTCACATGGCCGACATTCAATATTTGTTTTATTTGATCGTGCCACGTTTTCCTCGGTCTTCCTCTATTTCTGGTTCCATTTACATCGTTAACATAGAATTTTTTTACCACTTCATTCATTCTTTCCATATGTCCAAACCATCTTAATAATCCTTTCATTATTTTGTTCATAACACCATCGTTCGCACCGCATTCACTTCTTATATTTTCATTCGACACTCGTTACATAATCAGGAAGTAACATATTATTATTTACGTATTACTGTTTTTTTTTCGTATTAAGTATGAACAAATGTATTTCGAGCCGCGCATAGTACACAGCTTGGCAAGCCGCAGGTTGAGTACGACTGGTTTAGACTATAAGATTGCAGCGAGCTATCGAAACCAGACATAAACTAAAAGAAGTGGATAAAATTGTATATATGTATATTTTTTAATATATTTATTTGTTATTTATAATAATATTTTCATACCTGAGTAAGCTGTTAGTGAGTGGGTTAAGCACTGCAGCGTCGCGGGTTCTCTGCTTACTCGTGCGGAGTGTCCCTCGGGCGAGGGCGCTAATGAACATTTAACATTTTCCGATTAAATGCTGTTTGCCCGATGCCTGGTTCTACATACACCCGTCCTCTTGAGACGTGTAACTTATGAATTATTCTCGCATATTATTCCGCGGAGTTAACATTCAGAGGAATATCCAATATCACGAACGTATTAATTTCTATCTTATTGATGTTATTTTTACTAATACTCAGAGCATATATAATAAAAGTAAAATTTTGTAGTTGTGAGATATAGAAGTATATCTTCCTAGAGTATTGAATTTTTGATGTGTCGAAAATACGAGTACATCAAGAACAATAATATCTAAAGAATATTGGTTGAATACGGCTGTACATTATAATGTAAACTTTCGTATAAAGCATTTAATTTGTGGTGTGACATTATTAAATAAAATAATAATACACTTTTAGTAATTTGTATTAACACCAGTTTATTTGGTAACACCAACCGGTTTCGCTCCCGCCGGAGCTTCATCAGGGTGAGAGAATAAACTTAATACAAAATCAGAGAACAATCTACAAATAAATAAATATAACGTGGAGGGAAGAAAAAGTGGGGGTAGGAGAGAGTGGGCGCGAGGACGAATAGACTGTTAAGACGGTGAGTCATGCTCATTAGGGAAATCGTTTCTAATTCAGCTTTTAGTGGCGGAAAGGGGAGTCAAATTATTTTATTTTATATTTTTATGGGAATATTAAAAATTATTTTCAATGGGGAACATTCTAGAATGGGACTATGGGAAATATTAGTTTGTTTATTAATTAAGGGTAGATTATTGTTAAGGAATTTCTTAATTGCTAATGCTTCCAAATTGTCTAATTTTAGACCCGGGGAATTTTCCTGAAGCATTTTCAGGCCAGAATCTTTAAGATATGTGTAGATCTATAGAAATCTGTAGACATCTAACAGATGATTGGCGAACTCCGTTACTATTTAGACATCTGAGATGGTCCTTCATAATACAAATGGCTTAAAGTGTATTACTATTTTATTTACATTATAATGTATGTAGAAATAGCCACTAACAATAGAGTTCTGATTTCAACACGCACGAATGGAAGCGATGCATGGAATTGGCAGAAGACGGATGAGAGCAGAATAAAAGCGGTAGAGATTAGATCAATGTATAATGAAATTTTAAATGGTGATATCAGGAAGGAATATAGAGTGAAAGATAGTATTATGTTCCAAATTATGAATGGATCTCTGCATTGGTTTCGACATATCGAACGCATATTTGAAAAAATAATTGTTAAGAAAGTATAAGTTAACAATGTGAATGGAGTATGGAGTCGAGAGAGACCGAGGAAAAGATGGATTGTCCAAATTAATCAAATTTGAAATGTCGGCCATAATACTCAAAAATATATTTGAACAATTTTTTCTTCAAGCCAATGGGGCGTTAGGAAATTGATAATGTTATATAAATTATTACTAGCTGTACTCGGCCACGCGTTGCTATGGCACAGTCTAGTTAGATTGAAAAGAATCTTAACATATTTACTTATATTATTGAAAAACACTTTTAAATACTGAGTAAAAAAGATAGATTTTTCCATAGATATCTCGGGAAAGATAGAGAAGCGTCTTTGCTAAGCGATTGGACTCATATTATTCATTAATTAAAAAAAACTCTGACGTACAAAACAAAAATTCTGTACCTTCACCGAAAGAAAGGTGTGGCAGTCCATTCTTTCTGCCTACCCCTTCGGAGAGACGGCGTGATGGTTAGTTAGTTAGTTAGTTAGATTTGAAATATTTTCGTTCGGCCCAATTAAGAGTTAAATTCCGATTGTTGTGTGTGTGTGTGGGTGCGTTTGTGTGTGCATGTGTGTTTATGTGTGTGTTTACATAAACATCGATTATTTCTATATTATAATCATAAGTATTTGTATGAATCAGTCATGCCACAATAAACTTCGAAGGACGAAAGAAAAACACCCCACGGACGAATAGTTTTAGCCTTCCAGTATTACTCATAAGAAATTCTTTGTAAACTTTGCTCGGGGATCTCTGTAGTCTCTCGTCTGAGTAATAGTTAATTTTTGGTTTATTGAAGAGTCTTACAATACCGAGTTGATGAACTCGTACAGTCATTTCTTCTTTATCTTCGTGTTTCTGGAAATGTTAGGATAAAATATCTTTTCGTATTTCAGTAAACCCTTTCAATTTATGAAAGTTTTCTTTCATTGTTTTTCGTAATTAAGATTTAATAAAAGGATCTGTATATAAAATTCAATTAGATAAATGGTGTTCTTCTACCGACCCTTATGTATGGAAGCGAAGCATGGAACTGGCAAAAGAAGGATGAAAGTAGAATAAATGCAGTAGAAATGAGATCTCTTAGACGAATGTGTAGATACTCTGTGTATGATAGAGTGTCGAATGAAAATATAAGAAGTGAATGCGGTGCGAATGATGGTGTCACGAACAAAATAATGAAAGGATCATTAAGATGGTTAGGACATATGGAATGAATGAAGAGAGAATGGTAAAAAAATATATTTTAACAATGTAAATGGAACAAGAAATAGAGGAAAACCGAGGAAAACGTGGCACGATCAAATAAATCAAATATTGAATGTCGGCCATTTGAGGAGTCAGAGCCATCGACGCGCGTGCATGACACGATGTATGCATGTTGAGGAAGCGAGAGAAATATGTCAGGAAAGAAAAGTGTGGCAGTCCATTCTTTCTGCCTATCCCTTCGGGGAGACGGCGTGATGGTTAGTTAGTTAGTTAGTTAAATCGTTTAAAAATCGTACACGTTTACTCATCAAATACAAATATTTCAAAGTCTAATTTTAAGTTTTTCTATTTCATCAAGCTACGTTAATAAGTCCTTTGGTTGGCTGGATACTCTCAGATTTCCAATATTAAATCTATTTACAATAATTAATCCGTCATTAAACAAGGAATCAAACATTTTGAATCGTTCCTCCACCTTTATTACATTCAGCATTTATATTTAGAACAGTTTATTAAAATATTAACTTTCGTAATCTCTTAAGAAGAAGTTAAACATAGTATTAGTACTGGTAGGAAGTAATATGTATAAACTAGCTGACCCGACGAACTTCGTACCGCCTCAGAATCAATAAATGTTGTGTTAACTTATAAGCTAAATTTAATTCACCTTTTTATTGAATTACAATTAATACTTAAAATGAATTAAGTTCATGAAATGTGCAAAAGTCAAAATTAAAAATATGAATTACAATGGAATATAATTCACGTGGAAGCCTGCATTAATACTTAAAATGAATTATAAATTGTTAATTAAAAACTTTGTTTTATGTATCACAATTGTGTTTTTATTTTTTCGCGACAATATATTCAACCAAAGTGGAATCTACCAGATTAATTGTGAGGATTGTGATGCCGTGTATATTGGAAAGACGGGTCGATCATTTTGAAGAGGTTATATGAACACAACATTTAATACAAAAACAGAATCATTGTGTGAATTTTGACCATCATTTCAATTCCAAAAACACATTTTTTTTGGATATAACAAACAATTTAAAAAAAAATTGATAAATTAGAAAATTTAGAAATTTTTAAAGCAAAGGCACGTGAATTGAATGTTATAAATAACCAAATTCCAGCTTATTCCCCCTTAGTATATTTGTAGTACATTAAAAACTTTTCCTTTATACAATCTACCAAAAAAATATTAATACTACCTTCCATTTTTGTCCCTTTCTTACTAATGTAATCTGCTTCCTTATAATGTTTATCGTCTTTAATATATTAGGATTCATCGTTTTTGACCCTATATTATGTATGATTGTTCCTTCTAATTACTGTTTGAATTATTATTATGATTATTATCATTCTTATTATTTTATTATTATAAATAAATGAATTTCATACAACAACACAACAACAACAACAAACCATCACGCCGTTTCTCCGCAGGGGTAGGCAGAGAGAATGGACCGCCACACGACTCTATCCTGGCACACCTCTCTAGCTTCCTCCACATTCATACATCGAGTCATACACGCACGTCGAGTCTTCCGGCTTCTGACATGACCAACCTTTAATATTTGATTAATTTGGACATGCCATGTTTTTCTCGGTCTACCTCGACTCCTTACTCCATTTACATCGTTAACGTATACTTTTTAACCATTCTTTCTTCACCCATGCGCTCCACATGTCCGAACCAACACAACGAACCATTCATAATTTTGTTCATAATACCTTCTTTCGCTCTACATTCCTTCCTAATATCAGCATTTGAGATTCTGTCATACATCGTTCTACCACACATACGTCTTAGGGACCTCATCTCTACCGCATTTATTCTGCTCTCATCTTTCTTCTGTCAGTTCCATGCTTCGCTTCCATACATAGGAGTTGGGACCAGAACTCCATTGTGAACGGCCATTTTCGCTTTCATTGATAAATTCTTGTTTCCAATAACTACTTTTAAAGCTCCATTCACTTTGTTACCCGCACCAACCCTTTTTTCAACATCACTGTCCGTTCGGCCATCCGCTGTGAACATGCTACCTAAATACACAAATTCCCTCACCTGTTCCAAGTTCTCTTCATTTACACTTATATTACAAACTGTCATTTGCTCTTCCCTTTCAAAAACTAACACCTTTGACTTTCCGACATTCATCAAAACACGTTAAAACAATTAAATAGCAGACAACATAATTTTGAATAAGTGTGATCCATCAATGAACTCCGTTTTCATCATTAGCATCATCATATTCATCATTTGAAGAGTTTGATGATTCAGTGTCCCTATCAATTGAAAAAAGAAATTCCTCGTCTTCATCTAGCCAAATATTTCGTTTATTAAGTACTCGCGGCTGAATTTCCTATGGTAACAATTCTCTGGACCGAATGTACACAGATACACCTATAAAATCAATACAAAATATACAATACGTATTTTTATTATTATTCACTAATCATAAATCGGTTATTTAATCTCCACGGAACACTCATCTGTCATCTTTTTCGAATGGTATTAATGGCGCAAATATTCTCTGCTCTCCTTCACAAAAGGGGTTTAACTTTTAGAATAGTCTCTCTGATACTGATTTTTATAACTTTGGGCATTGTTAATCTAAAATTAATAAAGAAAACCAAAAATCCCGGTGACGATTAAAAAATAACCTCAAATCTTTCACATTGAGTATTGACATCTGGCATCAACAATACACCACCTACGGGCGTTTTCGAAACTAAATGGAAGCCATGATGTTTTTTGTACTTTGTCTCAGAAGTCAAATATAGTCAAATTTACGACAAATATAATTAATTTTAAATCATTTAAGTGATTTTTTCAAATGTTTTAATGATTATTCTGTTATCCGGAACGGAGACAAATCCAGCAAATATAAGATCTTCAAAATTGGTCCAGCCGTTCTCGAGTTATAAATGGTGTAACTAACACGATTTTTGACTTTGTTTTATATATATAGATTATTATTACGAATGAAAACGTCAGGTATCTAGAAGTTTTAATTATATTTTATTTGAATGGCATGTTTCTCCTTTCTAAGGCATTCTCAAATGAATGTAAACATTATTGTTCAAGAAACAATAAATACATAAAAAGAATTATACAAAGTATTATATTATCATATGACCACATTTTTAGATAAACTTCGGCGTTATATAATTCAATTATCGGTTGAACTAAGTTCGATCTATCAGTCGAATCAAGATCTATCTAACTAACTAACTAACTAACCATCACGCCGTCTCTCCGAAGGGGTAGACAGAAAGAATAGACTGCCACACTTTTATTTCCTGACATTCTCAACATTCATACATCGTGACATGCACGCGCGTCGATTTCTCTGGCTCCTCACGTGGCCGATATTCAATAGTTAACTTATTTGATCGTGCCACGTTTTCCTCGGTCTTTCTCTATTTCTAGTTTCATTTACATAGTTAACATATACTTTTTTACCATTCTTTCTTCATTCATTCTTTCCAAGTGTGCAAACCATCTAAATGATCCTTTCATTATTTTGTTCATAACACCATCATTCGCACCGCATTTGCTTCTTATATTTTCATTCGACACTCTATCATACACAGAGTATCACACATTCGTCTAAGAGATCTCATTTCTACTGCGTTTATTGTACTTTCTTTTGCCAGTTCCATGCTTCACTTCCATACATAAGGGTCGGTACAAGAACACCATTGTGCACTGCCATTTTAGCTTTTTTGAATAGGTTTTTGTTTGCGATGACAACTATCGGTTTTCTTAAATGTTTGATTTACCTCGTCATTTTATGATTGGTTGCTACCTGACTTCAAGGTCGTGATTTTTTAGGAAGACTTGAGCGTCGCCGTTGACCATCGCAGATTCATCCGCTGCCACATGTAATAAGCATCCCAATTCCTATTCAACATCCTTCACAATCAGAAAATTTCCGCTCCGAATATGTCGAAGAAGCTCCGGTTTTAGTTTGGTAACGGAGTTTTCTCTTTTTGGTCTACGGGAGTTATTTTATTTCCCTCTTACCCTTGAAGGGAATTCCCTGGTTTGCCATCTAAGTAACGAGCTCTTCAAGATTAAGGTTCCACCGAGAGTGTTTCTATATACTTGGCAGTATGTTATAAAAATCTTTAAAATACTTCTCAAATATTTAAAATTTAGCCTCTCGTGTTTTTGATTCTTCGTTAAACTTTCTTTATATCAAACATCTTAGTTGATTGACGTGTCTTTATCATTGTAACAACATTAATGTGCTATATTTCTCTTTTTCTTTTTTTATGTACTTTGTATATACAACACTTATATTAAAAAAATGACAGACATGTTTCGGACAAACAGTCCTTCAGTAAAGATACATTTTTAAAAATATTATAAAATGTATCATTACTGAAGGACTGTTTGTCCGAAACATGTATAAGTAATTTTATGTTTTAATATAAGTGTTGTATATACAAAGTATATAAAAAAAAAGAGAAATAAACCATCATAACAACCCAAAGTATGGCGTATATAGAATAAAACTAACTAACTAACCATCACGCCGTCTCCCCGAAGGGGTAGGCAGAAAGAATGGACTGCAACACTTTTCTTTCCTGACATATTTTTCTCGCTTCCTCAACATTCATACATCGTGTCATGCACGCGCGTCGATTTCTTTGATTCCTCCGCCGACATGGCCGACATTCAATATTTGATTTATTTGATCGTGCCACGTTTCCTCGGTCTTCTTCTATTTTTGGTTCCATTTACATCATTAACATATAATTTTTTTACCATTCTTTCTTCATTCATTCTTTCCATATGTCCAATATGTCCATATGTCTAATCTTAATGATCCTTTCATTATTTTGTTCATGAGAACATCATTCGCACCGCATTCACTTCTTATATTTTCATTCGACACTCTATCATATACAGAAGAATAGAATAAGTAGTATATAGAAAGTAGTATAAGAATAGAAGAAGTAGTATATATAGAAGAAGTAGTATATTTGAAATAGTATATAGAAGAAATTAATTAAAATTGCTATATACATGAGAAAATTCTTCATGTATATTCTGCATCCATAATACACGTTTTAATTTCTGTGTAAGCACATTTGAGTTTTATTGAAGCGTATATACAAAATCAACGATTGGAGAATTGTACTGCTGAGTGCATCACGTTGATCATAAAATATTTACGGTCTGAAAACTAGCTATTATATTTTATCTTTTGTTAAGGTGCTGGTCCATAGCCTTTGATGTTTTCGCAATGCATTAGCTTTGTGGGATTATACTCGTATGACTGTCGACAGCAAAGTGGCTTTAATGGATATTATGAATTATTTTAATGTTCTATTCCTTTATAAATTCATTCAGCTCTGACATTATGTTTGAATATTTGTCTCGCTAATTACGAAAATATCTTTGTTTGTGTGTCAGAATAATACGTTATTTAGTAATTTTGTTTATTTATAACAAGGCTCAATAAACTTTTACGATTAAATAATATATTCATAAATAATTTTTTTGATTCTGTTAATTATTTCTTAATGTAAATATTCATATTAATTATTCGGGTGGTGGTCTTGAGGAGACAACACTTGGATCCTAATTCGGGAATTTGGGTTCTATCCTGGACATGATCTGGTCATTTCTTGGAGATCGCTGTGCTTATTGGAGGTTGTACAATAAATTAGATGATTAAAACATCCGTTTTTTAATAAATTTGGTGGACTTGTTTGCTTGAGCGTTATTTAATGTTTTATTGACAATTGATAATGTCGAAGCAAGGCAAAACATGTCGTTCCCCTATAATATATTTTAAATCAATAAATTTCGTTTATACATTTTCTCATACAGTTTATGAAAAGTTGATTGTACTTAGGTGCTTTATATATTTTTAATTTTCTTATATTTGTGAACATTCTAGAAGCCTTTGTACTGAGTTTTTTCATTATATTTTCATTAAAGACAAGTGGTTTGTCTCTACGCGATAGATTGTCTGGTTTCACCCGCTTCGCCTCTAACGTTTTATTTGTAACAGGAATCTGTCTGACTTATATGGTATATGTATACGTCTCTCTTAATATGTATTATTGTATACGAGGCATGTTCAGAAAGTAAGTGAACTGTGACCATAACACTGACTGGTAGAGGGGGATCTCCCGACAGAGCGATCATCGCAGGAAAACGGTAGAACTTAAACTCACGTTGTAGTGTCCAGTTGCGTGAAAGATGTTGGTAATAACATCCCGCCAACTTCCTACTCGTAGAAAAATAACACCTATCGAAATTTTCTCGCGATTCAAAACGGTTTACGGCGAAAGTGCTATGAACGAAATGAGTGGTGTAAGGAGTTTAGTGGGGGGCGAACGAATAGTGGAAGACCCTCCATTTAAAGTGATGAGTTGGTGCAAAAAATCGAGAAAACTGTTCGCGTAGACCGCCGATTGACAGTGGATGAAATTTCTGGGATGTTTCCATTCTCCAGAACTTTCTTATACGAGACACTCACAGAAACCCCCAAATCAGCTGACAGAGCAGTATAAGAAAAATCGGTTCTGTGTTTTGGGACTGAAGGTATCATTTTGGTTGAATTACTCAGGGAGAGTCCATCAATGCACAAAGTTATTTGGGTGCCCTTAAAAACGCCTCCTAAAGAAGCATTCAAGGAGGGGAATGCTGACGAGAGAACTGTGCATGTCGCACGACAACGCCTTCACACAGGCTTAGCCACCAAGGCGCTCTCGGACTCGTTGGTCAAGATGTATTGAACCACCTCCCTTTTCCCCTGACTGGCACCTTCAGATTATCATCTGTTCTGCTCGCTGAAGGCCCACATGGGTGGAATTAAATTTGGAGGTTCTGAAGTGGGTTGAAGGGGCTGGTGGGAGAGTTCTTCGAGAAGGGCATTAAGAAGCTTGTGCCACGACTGACCACATGCTTTAAACGGTATGGCGATTATGTCGATAAATAGTAAACATGTATTTCATCAATATCCTGTGATTTTTTTTTATATACAGTTTTTATAAAAAAATATTAAAAACTAGTACACTTATTTTCTGAACATGCCTTGTATACTCGTATATTCCTCAGAACAACAACTGGTATAAACAGGACTTCCTTTTAAATTAATTTTCCATGAATTCTAACCGTTTAAATGTTTCTATTTGTCTATTGATTACGTCTTTGTTTGTACGGTTTTCTATAATATATCGTTTAATTGCCCACAGTAACATTAATTTATGTTTAATGATGTTAACAACTTACATATGTTATGTCATAGATTACGCTTTATTATTGTTATTCAAAAGTTAACAATCTTTCAAGTATGTATCTGAAGTATGTGAGGTTAGAATTGTACGGGGGTTCATCTTCTTTGCCTGTCCTTCGGATGAAATGGCGTTTTGGCAATTAATTTTATTAAAAAATTCGCTTGTTGATTTTGTTTTTCTATTTTACACATCACGAATAATTGAAGAAAGCGTTTTCTCCTATCGCTGTATTCGATTTTCTGTTTATTTTTACACAGTTAGACAGGGTGAATTCGATTTAATAGGTAGAAAAACGAAAGTTAGGTGTATCTAATTGCGAATTGGATTCCCGTGTGTTCTTTTTTTGAAACAGCTGGTGGTCGTTATCAACTTTTCTCATTAACTCTGATGCATTCCCAACAGGTTACTCCAAATAATCGATTGATACGATGTATTATTCACTTATGGATTTTCACGAAATCGCCAAACTTGTTTATTCTATTGATTCATTAAATATTTATATGAATTAATAGTTCGTATTTTTTCCAACTATATTACTTAATTAAGATCCGTTTGGATGAATTTAGTTTAAGAAATTTACACTTTGCTTTTAGAATACTAACTAACTAACTAACCATCACGCCGTCCCCCCGAAGGGATAGGCAGAAAGAATGGACTGCCAAACTTTTATTTCCTGACATATTTCTCTCGCTTCCTCAACATTCATACATCGTGTCATGCACGCGCGTCGATTTCTCTGACTCCTCACATGGCCAAAATTCAATATTTGATTTATTTGATCGTGCTACGTTTTTCTCGGTCTTCCTCTATTTCTGGTTCCATTTACATCGTTAACATATATTTATTTTACCATTCTTTCTTTACTCATTCTTCCCATATGTCCAAACCATCTTAATGATCCTTTCATTATTTTGTTCATAACACCGTCATTCGCACCGCATTCACTTCTTATATTTTCATTCGACACTCTATCATACACAGAGTATCCACACATTCGTCTAAGAGATCTCATTTCTACTGCATTTATTCTACTTTCATCCTTCTTTTGCCAGTTCCATGCTTCGCTTCCATACATTAGGGTCGGTAGAAGAACACTGCACTGCCATTCTAGATTTTTTGGATAGGTTTTTGTTTGCGATGACAACTTTAGAATACTATTTTTTGGTAATAACTGTACCTGATCATTGAGGTCAAAATAGAGGGTCGACGAGGTTTTGGCAGGAGGCGAATCTCCTGGCTCCGCAATATGAGGGATTGGAAAGCTGTATCGAGCTGCCAGGGTTATAGATACCTATTCTCTGATAGTCATGTCCGGACATGACATCGAAAGAGGAAGAGGAACAATATTCTGACTTAGAGACGTAGGTTCAATCTGGAGAGAACACATGTATGTATTTTATTTTTGCCTTTTAAGAATTAAATAATATAAAAATATCCAACTCAAAAAATAACACGTGTATTTCTAAGCTAATGCAGTTATTATGTAATTATAAACAAACGCAAACAAATTATTTTTCAATTTATTGAAAGCTAAGGCATTAACACTGTCGAATTCCATTGTAATATATGTACTTTGGAAATTGAAAAATAACGTTGCATATAATCCACAAAATATGAAAAATCACGACATGTTTCGGAGGATACCTCCATCTTCAGGTGTTTGGTTTTGGTTTTTATGTTTTTATCTATCGCGTATTGCCTACTCTAAAGTATATAACAATAGAAACAACCATAAATATTATATGTCGTTTACTGTGTGCATCGTTTCTCTGTCGAGAGCTGCATATTAATAATGTTCGGAGCATCTACCGCAGGTAATGGATCAAAGCATCGCTGAAGATACCAAGGCTTCTTGCCTTGCAGGAATATTTTAAGCAGTTTGTATATATTGGTGCATAATATCACATTGTGCTTCGCATATCGCGATATTGATATTAATATTGACAAACTTTACCACCATTAAATTTACTGCTTCCTTTCCTTTGTGCACTTAAACACATACTATACGTATCGTACAATTCTTCAGAAGCTTTCAAGACTGTATAACAATTTTTAGTACACGTGAAGATTATATATATAATATATAATATATACATAAAAAAATTAAGTTAAAACACTTTTTTCCACTTTAGAGTCTATTTTTCTCGATATGTTTCGAAAGTCTTACACCTTCATCATAGGAAGAACGATATAAAGATTTTATGTCTTTCTCCCGATGATGAGTGTATTATAATATTTAAATGAACTTGAATTGAATGAAGTGTATTTTATAATATGGAAGATAGGCATAATGTCTTAATTTTATTTTTGACCGAAGTAAGTGATGATCAAATAATTAATGTTTTTAATTGAAATTTCTTGGTAGAAGTTCATTTTAAATAATGACGACAAATTTTTTTTATATAAAATTTCTTTATTGTTATGTATTTAGTGTGCTTCCACTTGTGTTTATGTTTGACCGGTTTCGGCAGCTTGCTCCCATCGTCTGGTCATCAGACGATGATGGATTTTTTGTTAGATGCATAAATATGCTAAAATCACTCCATTCTTTTGTAAAGGAACGCGATGATCATTTATGCATCTAACGTCAAAGTTAAAAGACAAAAGTGGTTTGGAATCACACAAAAAACCTAATTTAAAAAAGGGCAAAATTCGGAGTTCGACCCCTAAGTCCATGTTTTTGCCAAACGGGACCAGGTGCGCCGGTGGATGTCATGTTAGTTATATCACCATCACAGTACGCTTACAAAAAAAAAATAAGAAAAAAAGGTTATGATTGTTTCGCATTTAATCAATCTAAATCGCTAACGAGCACCGAAAACGTCGTGTACGGAATTTAAACCGCACTTAATATAATGTTTAATTGATATGTGGGCGGCCGGTGGAATATGAGTGGCACGCGCCGTAATTAGCGGTGCTCCGCAGTTGCCCACGGGAAGCCCACCTTCTGGAATTCTGACATAGCCACACGGTTAATCATCTATTAACGATAATATCTAATAGTTCAATTAATCACGCTTACCCCTTTTTTTTCGCCCATTCAATCCATTAAAAAATATCATTTCGGCACATAAAACGACTATTAACAGCTATCACACACATTTTCTTATAATACATTATTTCTTCGGCGAAAATTATGCTTAAAGGTCCATTTACACTGGACAGTCATCAGCCGATACCGACAAATCACGATAAAAATAGCCTTGAATCTCACTGACTCGTTATCTCAAATGCAATAATAAAATCGCCGTCGGGGGTTGCCGAAGAAAGCACCTACCTACATAAAATTGACACTTAATAAAAGTGATCAATATTTTTCAGGATGTGTTTCCTTCCGTGACGTGTCGGTATCGGCTTGTAACTGTCAAGTGTAAATTGACCTTTAATGTTATGTTGCTTTACTGTTTTTATACCATTATTAATATTATTTTGAACTCGAATTGTTTCTGAATTAAACCCTGTTTTTTCTACTTTTGAATTATTTTTCTTGACATCTTTCGAAGGCTTTATACGCCTTCATCACCGGGAGAACGATATAAACTCGATGAGTTTATCGATAAAGTTTTTCTAAAATTATTTTTAATTCTATAACTCTATATTTTATTTATATTAGTTTTACTTTATTTTCGATTAATTGCCTGTACTGTTAATTCTTCTAACCATTTATTTATTAGCGATTAATTAGCCTGTACCTACTGTTAATTCTTCTAACCATTTATTTATTAGTTTGTCACCCTTAATAATAGATAAATAAAATAAATAACTAACCATCACGCCATATTCTCGAAAGTGTAGGCAAAAAAATTGGACTGTCACACCGTTATTTCTTGACACACTTCTATCTTTTCTTCAACATTTATATATCGTGTCATGCACGCACGTCGATTTCTCGACTCCTAACGTGGACGACATTTAATATTTGATTGATTTGATCATGCCAGGTTTTCCTCTATTCCCTGCTGCGTTCAAATCGTTAACGTATACTTATTTTTATCATTTTTTCTTTGCATGTGTTCTAACCATCGTAATGAACTTTTCATTATTTTGTTCACACCACTCTCATTCGCACTGAATTCGCTTTTTATTTTTGTATTTAACACTCTTATCTTTTTATATAGTCCTTCTTTACTAGATTTATACTACTTTCATCCTTCTTTATATCGTACTCTCGACGATGAAGGTTCAGTATCTTTATATCACGTCGGGATTAATGAGAACTTATAAGTAGAAAACAAGTATTTTATACAAAATAATCATAAAAGGCGCCTGTTAAAAAACCTATATTTTTTCATCATACATTAAGAAAGTGATGTCTTTCGAAACAATTAAATAATTTATGATGATATTTTGTTTTGTCCAATTAATTTTTTTTCTTCAATAAGTTGTTATTATCATGGAGTCTTCTGAAATACTATGCTGAAAAGAAAAGATACAGTTCCATATGTGGTTCAATCACATTTTAGTCATTTATTAAATGTTTATAGTATTTCACTAACACACTCCAGTTACTATTGCATTGAAATATTTTGAATGTATCGTCAACGAATTAGTAAGAATAAGAAAGCCGCCATATAAAATGGTAAAACTACCAACACTTTAAAGTCTAACTTTGTTTTCTAGAACATTAAGTTGAGTTTTGCGAGTCAATTAACTTCGAAGATCACTCCTTTGTTTCTTCAATTGTCTAACTTCTTCTGCTCTATTCAAACACAGTTAAAAGTAAAACTGTTCTGAAACAAAAGCAGTACCCAGTAATTTTAACATTTCTTATCACATTGTTTTATCCATTGAGTTTCTCGGGTCCCTCGAACTCGTGTCTCCTGAAATATGTATTTAGATAAACGCGGTGTTCTGGAAGTAGTGGTAATTACTCGTACAATAGAGTCTTTTAATGAAATTCTGCCTCATTTTAAAATTTCCCCAAACTATTTATTACTGTTTTTTGTTTTTTTTTACCAATATTTGAGTTTTTTACTCCTTATATAGCATTGGTTAAATCTGATAACATCTAGTATTAAAATATTTATTTAACAAAGACTTATATTAAATCATGTGTCTGCTTTAATGTAACAATTTTTTATCTTAATTTGTATCGTGGCAAAGAAAAATGTGCAACTGCATATTCTTTTATTGATTTAAATAAATTTCAGGTACTAATATAAAATTTTTAATTACTTGTGTGATAATTAATATGAATGAAAACTTCCGTTATCTAAAAGTTTTATTCTGGTTTATGGATAAGACATGTTTCGCCTTTCTAAGGCAATTATCAAATAAAACATGTCATTCTTTCTTCTTCCCGTGTCGTATTAGGTCCCCACAACGTTGGCGATCACTGCAGTGAAGGCATCTCTGTCCTGCGCCACTTGGAACAGGTTTCGAACTCTGCTCATTCCTGACCATTCTTTAATATTTCACAGCCAGGACAACTGCCTTCTACCAACTCCCCGACGTTCCTTTATTTTACCCATTAATATCAGCCGAAGGAGGTGGTATTTTTTCCCTTCATTTCATGACATTCCTATAAACTATAATAAAATTTCTAGAAAATGGACGTTTTCGTATTAATTATTTAATATGGAGTTTTACACCATTGTTCAAGAAACAATAATTAATTATGCTATTTTCATATGTTTTTTTACTCCAGACTTTAACTCGCTTTCGTCTTTTGTGTTGTTTTTGACATTGCATTTAAATTGATATTTGCTCAAATAAAAATAGCTTTGTGGTGTCGAATCCTTTCTCGCTTAAGAGCAGATACTCCAAGACGGCAGATGTTTCTTTAAGTAGCTTCCTATGGAGATTTTAGTGCATGGCTTTGGGCGAATGAAGATCTTTTTCTTTATTGCCTTCGACATTTTACCCTGGCGCTCATAAAAGGACGGCAGCCGACCTATTAGAGGATGATAATAATAATAACACTAACAATTCTCAGACGGAACATTTTTCACATAATCCGATTAGTCTGAAACTCTACGGTCGTACGTTAATCTTGATTCATTCCCATTGTTTCGAATTCCCAACAAAGTTTGCTGTAACTTGTAACTTCAGACTTGAAACACCCCCGGAATACGAACCGAATGGTTGAATCAATAGCCTGTGGAACTGTCGACCAGATTTAATAATGCTCTTGTTCACTCGCAAAAGATTACCGGATGATAGCTGAGCTTTGAATAATAAAGCGATCGCAATTAATTTGCTCAATTGTGAATTTAATAATTTTATTTTTTACAGAGTTTGACAGCAATGTTCCGTTTACGTCGTTTACATATATTCTTTACCATTCTTTCTATAGTGGAAGACCGAGGAAAACGTGGCACAATCAAATCAATTAAATGTCGGCCCGTAAGGAGTCAGAGAATTCGATGTGCGAGCATGACACGATGTATTAATGTTGATGAAACGAGAAAAGTATGTCAAGAAAGAATAGTGTGGCGGTCCATTCTTTCTATCTACCACTTCGGCGAAACGGCGTGATGGTTAGTTAGTCAATGTTAAGTTAAATAGTCCATTGTTTTGGCCGAAACACTATGATACTTTAACATTTTATAACTGTTAATGCAAAAACTTTGTTTTATATCACAATTGTATTTATTTTACGACAGCTGTTTCATCAACCAATGTTGACATCATCAGGTGTTACAAAAATATATCAAATGTCAAATTTTCGTAGTTTTTCGAATCATAAAGAGTAACTAACCGTTTTATAAATTAAAATATTTAGGTACCTAACTCAATTTCAGCAAGAACTTCAAAATTATATCAAAAAAATTATTCAAATTGACATAGGAACAAATACACAAAGATTCGAAAAATTACGAAAATTTGACATATATATTATAAACAGATCTTCTGCTTAATGCTTAAATCCAATCTTCATAGATGGCGCTAGTGTGTAGATTGAAACTTACATGTGAAGTTTGGTGTTACATATTAACATATACACAACTTCCAAAAATTTGTCAGACATGGTGGTCGTAAGAAAAATGGGGAATGTTGTATTACATAAAGCGTGCGCTTAACCCAACCAATGACATGTCATAAGTCCTGTAAACACCCCGATCATTAATTAATTTGCTGAATGCGGTCTCCTCGGAGATCGACGTCTTTTATATTAGTGAAAGTACGTTCAGAGGACAAATACTCTTGACTTTAGAAAGTATCTTGTCTTCCTAATGTCGAACCATCTCTAATGCGTTCCTGGTACTTTGTTGTATTTTTATAATATTTTACCTGTACTTAATAGATGCCTTAAACATTTTCCTGTTTGTAATGTCTTTTGAGTTTATAAACTGATTTGATTTGATTTGATTTGATCACCATATTCTGTTTCCAATTTGCATCTTCGTCTCTATTGAGATACAATTAATCCTTGAATTGATAATTCGCAATGGGTAAAATCCAGTATTCGTCTACAAGTATTTGTATACATTTAAAATGTTGTATATATATTATTAGTGGAAGAACCAATGATTTTAAATATTTATTGTTTCGTTTCATCACAAATTCAAGATCAAACATTTTCTATCCAAAATGTTTACTTGTATTTTCAGATACTTCGTAGGGTAATGTGGATTTTCACCTCTTGGCTAAGGCCACTCTCGTGAATCCCTCGCAGCAGCACTAGATTTAGCATTATCGTAGTCGTGTACTTTATAGGTGTTTTTTTATCCTTGGGGTTGCATATACTGCGCTCGTGTGTATGTTGGCTGGGATATTTTACCCTTCTCGGATATGGAAAAGCGTATCAGATGAATATGTCCAGGGCATATGCTCGGATAGCCGGAGCATCCATCATGGACCATGTCACAATTTGAATATATAATATTGCGGTCGCAAAGGCGTGCGCTGAATCTCCTTCGTTTATTATATGGAATGGCTGGAAACGCGGTTAAGCAGCTTGCGCACTTAACGTTTCATATACGACATTTTTCACGCTTTCATGACATTTATGTCAATATTATATTATTATAAAACTTTGAAAAAAAGGTTCATAGAACTTGAAGTTATTGAAATGAATGATGATACGAAATATTTTTCGGGAAATTTGTTGATTGTTAAAATTTATAACACTTTTATGATATCACTAACTAACTAACTTACCATCACGCCGTCTCCCCGAAGGGGTACGCAGAAAGAATGGACTGGCCCACTTTAACCGATGCGACACTCCATCCTTCTCTTTTCGCCCCCGCGGGAGATGCGGTGTGGTGGGTTTGCGAACCTCATCGCCACCAATAGGCATCTCCCGCAATATTTATGATATAACGATTTTTGTTATTCACTTTTTAAGTATCGCGACAGCTGTTTCAACCGATGTTGGTATCATCAGGTGTAAACACATAATGATGCTAACATCGGTTGGCGAAAGAGCTGTCGCGACACTCAAAAAGTTAATAAAATTTGTGATATCATATCAGTGTTATAAATTTTCAGTGTTATAGCGCTTTGACCAAAATAATGGACAATTGTTTTATTGGCATGATGTGGAATTATACATGTACGAGTATATTGAAAGAAGCGAGATGGATTTATAAATGCGCGAGAAGCGGCCGGGTGTACTCTTCTAGTGTTATTTTATTTGTGTATGCTGCATCTTGGAAAATCCGGTTGGCGCATCTGGTTTGTTTTTTCACATTTTGACCGTTAAAGATACCTAGCGGCTAATTATATATTCTCATCTCTGGCTTTAGAGTTCTGGGTGGTCCTTGACCGCCTCCAAAAATTCCTCCACCCAACTATAATCTGACTCTTGCACTTTCCCTCCTCAGGTTCTGACTCGTTAAATCGCAAAGTGTTGATATTATAATTTCTGAAATGGTTCGTTTAAAGTTAACGATTTTCCTTTGTATTAAGTGAGAATATAGCTGATTAATATATTTTCAATTTCATTTTTGGGCCGAATTATATTTGATCTTTTGAGTCAGGTTCCACGCTGTTATAAATGCCATTTGAATTCTAATTTTCTTTGTACTTTTTGCTTTAAGTTCTCGAATAATATATTTAAGATATTTTTTTTTGAAAATATTAAATTCAGTTTATATATTTTATTCAAAAGATTTATTTTTTCAAACAATATTCAAAGCAAACTAAGTGCTAGTTTTATTAAGGATAACTAGAAGTCATGTCTAAAAAAAAAAAAATTATGAAGAGAACACAAAATTGTGGTTGTTGAGAGTTGCTTTCAGTATTCTCTTAAATTTTATTTGAGACTGCTAGAGATAACCGGTTTAAGGAGAAATTTAGTGGAATCCAGAAGATACTTTCAGCATTCTCTTCACTGTTATTTGAGTTTGCTAGAGAAAACCTGTTTAGGGAGAAATGGAGTGGAATCTAGAAGATACTTTCAGTATTCTGTTTAATGTTATTTGAGACTGCTAGAGAAAATCTGTTTAGGGAGAAATTTAGTGGAATCTAGAAGATACTTTCAGCATTCTCCTAAATGTTATTTGAGACCAATTTAATAGACACTGCTGCATTACATGTTATGAATTATCAAGCTGATAATATAATGTTTTTATTATTATTATTATTATACGAGGTGTGGCAATTAAATTCCGAGAATTTGTAAATAAAATACAGGCAAATAAACTTAGCAACCAATTTTTTTTAAAAAACTTCACAGTAGTCCCCTCCTAACTCAGAACAACGTTTCCAACGTTTCTCCCATGATTGGAAGCAGCCTTGATAGTCCTCTAAAGTTAGGCCTTTCAAGGCGACGGTCGCAGCCTCCTGGACCCCCTCTACACTGCCATGATCGGTTCCTTTGAGGTGATTCTTCATTTTAGGGAAGAAGAAGAAGTCACAGAAGGCGAAGTCGGGGCTGTAGGGTGGATGCGGTAACGTTGGGATACTTTTTTTTGCCAAATATTCCCTCAAAATCAAGGAGGAATGAGCCGGCGCATTATCATGGTGCAATTTCGGGTCGTTTATGGAAAACACGCTGTCGCAGCCGCTCCAAGACTTCAACACTAGACAGTAACTCTTCAGTAACTGTCTAGCCGCCAGGAACGTATTCACGGTGAATAATGCCATGAATATTGAAGAAAATGATCAGCATTGCCTTCAGCAGTGATTTTGAGATCCTTACATTCGTTGGGCGCTCTCCACCCTCTTCCACCCACTGTAGGCTTTGTCTACGGGTCTACAGACACTCATCTCTATACACGTGCCATAATTTTATTATGATTTCTGCAGGTTTTACACCAGTCACGACAAAAAATCTGATCAAAGCACGTTGCTTTAAACTGAGTCAGTCATTTCTGCGACCGAGTTAAAAAACTTGTATCCGAAAAACACACGTAAAAAATGAACCAGAGGCCCGATTGCCATGAAATCTTCACTGAGACTGAGTAAATAGATCTATCTTACCAAGCGCATGCGCGCTAGTCATGCAGTGTTGCCAGTTCGCACGCTACAACTAAATTCTCGGAATTTAATTGCGACACCTCGTACAATAGAATGCTATATTTCATTTCTTGTGATTTAAAGGTTGATTATTGGTATTTTTATTGAGTATTCGACATGTTTGTGTACAGTTTAGCTAATTTCAGTTTTTTTGTAACCATGAACGTCTAAGATTTTAATAAACTAATATATCATTTACTAGAAAAATTGCACGATTTCACACATACAATTAAAAGGCCATGAAAACGAATTAGTTTTCAATAAATAATATCTATTATATAAACGTAAAATTCGCAGATATCATTCATCATGTACCTATTACACGTATATGCGCGAAGACCTTTACTATTACCTCCAAGGTTTTCGGATATGTCCGTCTATCCTCGCATCCTTCCGCTCGGCCCGGGCCGCCTAGGGTCCTGCACTCGGACGTGCCGCTTCGGTCGCGTGTGAAACGTCCGCTTTTTTCTTTTTCTTTTTTCGCCCGACCGGCGCAAGTACGTGGACTGGCGTAAATCTCGCTGCTTGGACGCCCCTGGAATTACGAACAATTTTTCTATTTGGGTGCCTGCGATGTTTATGGTCAGCGTGGAATGTTTTCGTTTTTGAGAAAATCTCAATTTATCATAACGCTTGCAGAGTTTGGGCCGTGATATATTTACTATACTAACGGTATAAAAATGAACGAATATCCACTCTTTTATGAAAAGTTCTAGGGCGTTGGTGTTCATTTGGTATTTAATAACCAATAGTTGAAGCATAGTCATTGGTTGTGTGTATGTGATAACTTGCAGGTATTGAAGGTTAACCTCGATCTTGTATTTAAAAAAAATAAAAGTCCATTGTTTTGGCCGGAACACTATGATACTTTAACATTATTAACTGTTAAATTTACAACACTTTTATAATAATTTTTTTATAACTATAAATTTTTTTTGAGAATGTCGTGACATCTGTTTTGCTAACCGATGTTTGGCATCATCGGTTGTTTGTAATGCTTGATGATACCAACATCGATTGGCGAAACAGCTATCGCGATATTCTGAAAAAGTGTACACCAAAAATGTGATATTATAACATTGTTGTAAATTTAACAGCTTTTTTTATGTTTCTCTTTATATTAGAGTACCCAATTTGTTCGTTAGTTAATAAGAAAAAAATTTACTTTGGATTTTTTCAAAAGAAAATACTATGTAATATCTCACTTTACTATATTTATAGACTACACAACATGTTTCGGAGTTACCTCCATCTTCAGGTGTAAATATACGATGACAGTCATATATTTACACCTGAAGAGGGGGGTAACTCTGAAACATTTTGTGTAGTCTATAAATATAGTATAGTGAAATATTAAACAGTGTTTTCTTTTGAAAAAAATCCAGTGTAATTACAATTCCACAGTGTTAACCCCTTAACTTTCAAGAAATTATAAGAATTTTTATTTGGAATTTCAAATTACCTCCGTATTTTTTTCTAAGTTGTACTCTATTGGAAGTATTATAGAAACTTTCAAATACATGTTCACGTGTTGTATAAACAGTTTTAGATTGTTAACAGTCAAAATGAACAGAAAATCATTAGACTACGACAGACTGGAGATATTCCAAATGCTATACAATTTTTTATTCAAACTATCAACAATTAACTAATACCTCGTTATCACATTCTTAATATTATATAAGGAATACAGAACATTTTGGATTATTGTTGAAGTTAGAACGGGGCATCTAAATGTTAAAATAATAATTACTTTGTGTAAGTTGATATGAATCGAAATATCGGAATTCGAATTTTAATATCTTTGGAATCCAATTCTGAATAAATAATTTTGAGGATAATTTATTCTAGGACAATACAAAAATATTTGCAGCTTTCTTTAGAAAAATTTGAATCATCTGATTTAAAATCAGTTTGTATCTCAAATATCTAAGCACTATTTTGTATTTTATTAAATGAATTTGCGTCATTGTCGTGCGTAAATTTCGAAATAATTTTATTTCAAAGATCCAAAATTTCCCTCTTAATATACTCGTTTATGATTTCACAATAAAATGATCGCGTTGTCCATATAAAAACTCATCTTCTTTATTATATACCTTTGCGACAGATACCACTTACCGATTGCACGAACTAAGACAGGACAATCAAGGATATTGAACAATGGACTGAAACTTTACAATAAACTACCAAAAGACACAAGGAGACTCACTACAACTCAATATAAAATATATCTGAAACAATACATAATTAATAGTAAGATCCAAAAATGCATCCATATAACCCAATTGGGTTTTTCAAAAAATAAATTAAATAAAAATGTGGTATGTTCTCCAGAGGGTTGCTTCTTCTGTGAGGTAGTTTCCTATCTGTCTTCCACGAGGAAGAGTCCCGTGATGCTGATTATGTAGTGCAATTTAGTGGAGTTTGGTGGTGTCCATTCGTCGGCCATGACCGTAACTGTTTACTCCATCTTACGATGTTATCACCCTCGTATATCTCTTTATTCTGTTGTTTATCGTGCGAACTCTAAGGATTTTGCCTGCTATTATCTTCAGCGTCTTCATTTCGTAAGTCTTTAATACTTCAAGAATTAATTGTATCTCAATAGAGACGAAGATGCAAATTGGAAACAGAATATGGTTGATCGAGGTGTTTACAGGACTTATGACCTGTCATTGGTTGGGTTAAGCGTACGCTTTATGTAATACAACATTCCCCAATCCACCTTGTTTTCTTATGACCACCATGTCTGACAATTTTTTGGAAGTTGTTTATATGTTAATCTGCAACACCACCCTTTGCATGGTACATAGTTTTTTCAATCTACACACTAACGCCATCTATGAAGATTGTATTTTAAGCACTAAGCAGAAGATCTTTTTAACGCAATGTTAAAGGCTACCGCCATTAGCGCATTGCTAGAAACCGCCTGGAGATGTCACTCCAATCTATATGCTATAATTCCTTACATACATTATTTAATACGTACCTTACGTACATTCCTTAATACTTGGTTGTTTGGTAGTGATTATATCCGCCCTTGCTTCAAAGCCTCATCTTATTATTAATGGTCATATCTTTATTAATTCATATTTGAATATAAAAGCACCGAAGATAACAGCTGCTTATAAAAAACTGTGTAATGTTGTATAGTATAATGGGTACAATTTTCAATGCGCCGTAATAATGTTTGAAAGTTGTTTCAAAGTCCCGCTATTTTCCGCTGACTCGCGCGGCGGTGCCTTTTTGATAGAAAAATGTGTAGAAAAGACAGAATTGAGTTAAGGTGGTCAATTTTCCCTTACAAGACAACACGATTTATGTTCCAAAAAGTTTTCCAAGGGTTTCTTTCAGTTTCTCCTTTGTAGGTCGAGAAAAAGATAAGAAATTGAATCATATTTCTGAAAGAAATAATATTTTGACAAGACAACTTTTGGAGATACCGTGTCAAATAAAACTCTAGTTTTAATGGAATTTTGATCTTATTAGTAAGTTCTTGTTCCCGACATATTTGTGATAGTTAATGGGGTCTTATTTGTGATGCACACATTTTATTATTATATTATTATAGTTTTCGTGTTTTATCAAAAATGCCTTAGCTCTGTGGTCAAATATTCATGTTATAATAAACACATCGGTTATGAACAGTATAAAGACGGACAAAAAACACATAATTGAAGATTAAAAAAAAATGATTTTAACTATAATACATATCGCTGGTGATCTGGCAGAAAGTCCTATCTCGAAAATATCAATTTTTCAAGAGAAAGACGTAAAACTGTTTTCTTCAGAGTTTAAGGATCACACAATATTAAAAAAAACGTAGAATTTTATTACATTTTAGTTTATTTAAAAAATGCTAGAAATTGAAAAACTACAATTGAGTTCTGAACAAAACAGTTTTACGTCTCTCTCTTGAAAAATTGACATTTTCGAGATAGAACTTTCTGCCAGATCACCAGCGATATATACATATGTGTAATATCCTTTAATTGTAATGTTATGATTGATATAAAAGTAAATGTTAACGATGTTAACGGAACTAGAAATATACGAAGACCGAGGAAAACGTGGCACGATCAAATAAATCAAATATTGAATGTCGGCCATCTGGGAGTCGGAGAGATCGACGTGCGTGCATAACGCGATGTATGAATATTGAGGAAACAAGAGAAGTAGGTAATGAAAAAACAATATAGAGCTCTATTTTTTCTTCCAACCCCTTTGGAGAGACGGCGTGATGGTTATTTAGTTAATGTAATGTTTTAGTTTTAAGAACTATAGTATAATGATTGATTTTTAAAAGTTGTAATTCCTGTGTTTTTTGTTTATGATTATTATTATTATTTTGTTGAATCGCTTACATTATTTCAGCGCGAGCCAAATCAATGTAATGGGTATAGCTATCATATTGATTCTCGTGACATGTGATAGGTAATCAGTCTATCGCCATTTCATTGTCACGTGAATTCTGAACCAGACCAAAGACAGTGTGACAATCACACTGCCATTGCCGGGAATCGAACACGGGACTTTCGGGGTGGCAGTCAAAGCACTTACCACTCGGCCACGAAGATCATTAATCATGTTTTAATATTTGCCTTTACTTTTTCATTCTAAAATGGATGTATTGTACATTTAAAAGAACTGCGTTTTTAAGGAATCTACTTCATAATGAATACGAATGAAAACATCTGTTTTCTAGAAGTTTCAGTATTTTTATATACATATGCAAATCACCAAAACGAGGGATTAGGTGACCAGGAAATGCAGCCCTCAGAATATTGGTGGTGGCTCGTGCAGTATGCGCCGTTGTTCCACATCAATCCTTCCAATTGAGGAAGGATTGATCCGTTGAGCATGGCTCTGTAGCGCTCGCCGTTCATTTGGCCCACGGCGTTTTCGAAAAAATAAGGCCCGATGACGCCTCCAGCGTGAACACCACACCAGTCACTTTGAGCAGGTGTAAAATCTCTTCTTGGGTTATACGCGAATTTTCAGTGACCCAAAAGCAAAAAATCTGCTTATTCACATATCCACAGAGATGGAAATGGGCCTCGTCGCTCATGATGATTTTCGATAAAAAGTTATCTTCCACGTGGTCAAGATTCAGGATAGCTTGAGCATAGGTTACACGCGCTTGGCAGTCAACGCCCAACAGACGATGCACTGTCTGCACTTTGTAAGGGAACATCTTCAAGTCTTTCATCAAAATTCTCTGTAAAAACCGCCGATTGATGCCTAATTGCGTGGCACGTTGTCTTATCGATACTTCGGGGTCCTCTGCGATATCTTCAGCCACAGCCACGATATTCTCAGCAGAATGGCTGCTCCGGGGCCGGCCAGACCTGGCAGCATCTCGTGTAGTTCTATACTCTTCTAGGCGAGCGGATAAATACCGTAGTGTTTCCCCAGTTGATGTCGGACGACCGGGTAATCTGCGCCTAAATTCACGCTGCGCCAATACCACCGACGAATTATTCCGTAAAAAAATCAGAACAATTTTTCCACGTTCTCGAGGAGTAAAGCGTTTCATGTCTTGTTGACGTGTATTCTGTATCTGTTTACTTCACAAGTGTCAAAGCAGAACTGACATTTGCCGATAATTGCAAAAATTATGGCATATTTTTCTTACGGTGATGAATTTTTGCGTCACCCTGTATAACAGAATACAAAGTAAGTAAGTATGTAAAAGTATGTAATTAATGTTGTATACAAGCAGTTTTAGTGGAAAGAGAAGCCGTGGAAGACCTAGAAAAGCATGTCTTGACTAAATTAATTAAATAAGAAAAGGCGGCCACATTCGACGTCGGAAAAATCGACGAACGTGCATGTTCTTCTTCTTCTTCTTCTTCAGCCGTCTCTCCACTGCTGGATGTAGGCCTCTTCTAATTTCTTCCATTTTTCTCTTCTTTGGGCTTCTCTTATCCACCTGCTACCCGCGACAGGGACAATATCATCGGCCCAACGTTTCTGAGGCCGGCCTATTCCTCTTTTCATGTCCCATGGTCTCCATCCTAGGACTCTGGGTGCCCATCTGTCTGTTCCCTGTCTGGCAACATGACCTGCCCATTGCCACTTTAGCCTGGCAATACGATCCACCACGTCGACAACCTTTGTCCGGCGTCTGATTTCTTCATTTCTGATTCTATCTCTCAGACTTATGCCTAACATTTGTCTCTCCATAGATCGCTGTGTACATTTTAATTTATATATGGTCTAACTTTTCGTCAATTTTCTCAATAACGTCAACTATAACTGTTGTGGCATAGACATTTGAAAACAGCAAAATATCCTGTGTTTTCGCTTTCATTTCACAACGTGCATGTTACGATGGATGAATGTAGAGGAATCTATAATTATGTCAGGACAGAGTAGTACGGTCCGTTCTCTTTGTTTACCCCTTCGGGGGTAACGTACAAATTAGATATAATAACACGTTTTTGTAGGTTATTTCCACTCTGCGACCAGCTTTGTTTTTATAATATTTAATTGTTAAAATATAAAACGTTGTTTATGGTATCACAATTATTTTATTATTTTATTATTTTATTTTTCATAACAGCTGATCCGTCAACCTTTGTTGACATCATCAGGTGTTACACCAGGTGTGACACCTGATGATGTCATCATAGGTTGACGAAACAGCTGTCGCGAAAAATAATAAAATAATAAAATAATTGTGATACCATAAACAACGTTTTATATTTAAACAGTTTATAATGTTGAAGAATCATAGTATTTCGGCCAAAACAATGGACTAATTTTATATTTGAAAATTGCCAAAATATATAATGTTGAACTTTTAAAATGAAATCTTAAAAGTGAGACTAATTTATAAAGTTTTTACTTACGGCACACATAACATGTTAATGTTCAAAAGCTACCCGCAGTCCTGTCCGCCGCGATAATTCAGTATTTAAGTAAAAGATCCCGGGGAATTCTTCAGCTTTCAATAATTCACCACCCTTCGGATGCTGTGGTTTGTTGTTTTTCCCCCGTGACACTTAAAACTTGGCACAGAAATTCGCTTCCGGCGACAAACTACATGTCCCGCTTTAGTGGCTTATAAATAAATTAACCTTTTTCCTGCCCGAAAGAAAATGTGGGCGCGTTAAGAGTTCGGACGTTTCGGACGCGGATTTGGCTCCGTCCGACGATCTCCAGATCTCCCCGGGGCGATATAACGCTGATGGCCGGGATGCGGTGTTTTATTGATCAGGGAGTGAGGAACCGCTTAATGAATTCCTAATCAATCTCATTGTTTCCCAGGAAATAGCCTTATAAAGAAGATCCTTCCGTTTTTGGATATCAAACTGATATATTTTATCGTCGTCTTTCATATGAGTGAAAGTGCGTTCATAAGGCAAATACTCTTGACTTTAAAGAGTATCTTATCTTCCTAATGTCAAACCATCTCTCACACGTTCTTGGTATTATATTGTCTATATTACTAGCTGTACCCGGCCACGCGTTGCTATGGTTCAGTCAAATTGAAAAGAAGAGCACACATTCATAATACGTTAAAGTTTATAGTAATTGTGAGTATACTAAATTTTTTGTTCAAAAAATAATCTCTTAGGCAAATGTTTTCCCTTCCTCAGTGGACAAAGGTTTTGATTGATCAAATAAAGTATATATTTGTTTTCAATATATAATATATATATATTTTTAAAATGTAATATTCACATGTAAATGGAGCTTTAAAAATAGTTATTTATATAAAAATAGAAACAAGAATTTATCAATGAAAGCGAAAACGGCCGTTCACAATGGAGTTCTGGTCCGAACCCTAATGTATGGAAACGAAGCATGGAACCACCAAAAAAAAGATGAGAGCATAATAAATGCGGTAGATTTGAGGTTCCTAAGACGTATGTGCGCTAGAACGATATATGACAGAATCTCATATGCTGATATAAGAAAGGAATGTAGAGCGGAAGAAGGTATTATGAACAAAATTATGAAAGGATCGCTGCGTTGGTTCGGACATATGCAGCGCATGGATGGAGAAAGAATGGTTAAGAAGGAATACGTTAATGATGTAAATCGCATGACCAAATAAATCAAATTTTAAAGGTTGGTCATGTTAGAAGTCAGAAGAATCGACGTGCGTGTATGACTTGCTGTATGAATGTGGAGGAAGCTAGAGAGGTGTGCCAAAATTAAGTAGTGTGGCGCCTACCCCTACTGGAAAACGGCGTGATGGCTTGTTGTTGTTATATGTACATAGGTAATCAAATTTTCGTTTTATTTTGGGAATTTTCCTCTTCCGACTGATATAATTCTAAAATCAAAAGTAGTGTACGTATGAAAATCGAGAATTAAATTTAAAAATAAGTCTTTTTATATTTTGAGCATTATGCTAGAGTTCTTGTCGTTATGCGCAAATTGAATTTAGTCTAAGATGAAGAAGAGAATTTCTCTCATAAAGCTCCGGTGTATAAAACTATCAATCAATTCCCCGACAGTTTGATAATCCTTCAGGCTTAGGATTGTCACTAGGTAAACAAATTACTTTTAGTTTTAGATTTTAGAATTTTAAAGTAAAATGCCTCACAGGGATTTTCGAAATATCACGTCCCGTTGGGAGATAATCGGATATTTTACTTTTCAATGCTTTTGTTGTGAGGATTATTAATTTAATTATAAACTTTAATTTAATAATTTTAAAATCTTCGCTGTCTTAAAAAAATATAAAAATATGTTATTAAATGTATTCAGGAATTATCCCTTACATTTTTAATTTGCGTTTAAGTTTCTTCTATATACGCCATACTTTGTGTTGTTATAATGATTTCTATTTTTTTTCTTCTTTTTTATACACTTTGTATATACAACCCTTATATAAAACAAAATAAAATTATATAGACATGTTTCGGACAAACAGTCCTTCTTCAGTATATTAAATTATTAAAAATATTATAAAATTGTTGTTTTTTACATGATCCGACAGATGTTATAAAGATTTATTTTGGAACGTTTATGCTTTTGTTATAACAAATGTTATGATTCAATTTAAAATTTAAAATAATAATTTAAAGTTCTTATTGGGGTTTAGGTTATTACTTACAACAAAGGAAATAAATGAAAGTTTGTACTTGACGTTAAATTTATTTGATTATTTATAATATTTTTTTTATTTTTAATAGCTTTTTTACTTTCTAAAATTTCGAGATTGCTCAAAGTTATATTTCTATTATAAACATGCACAATTTCAACGCCAATATCTTTATTAAATGAATGATCTTTTTCTATGAGGTGGTTAGCAAATTCAGAAAAATTATTATTAGAGAGACATCTTATGTGCTCTTTTATTCTTAATTTTAAATAACGCCTTGTTTTACAAATATAAAAAGATTAGCAATCATTACATTTCAGTTTATACACATGGAAAGAATGAATGAAGAAAGAATGGCATAAAAAGTATAGGTTAACGATGTAAATGGAACTAGAAATAGGGGAAGACCGTGGAAAACGTGACACGATCAAATAAATCAAATATTGAATGTCGGCCACCTGAAGAGTCAGAGAAATTGTCGCGCGTGCATGACACGATGTATGAATGTTAGGAAGCGAGATAAATATTTCAGGAAAGAAAAGTGTGGCAGTCTATTCTTTCTGCCTACCCCTTCCGTGAGATGGCGTGATGGTTAGTTAGTTAGCTAATTTAATTGTATGATGCTTGTTTGGTTGAAATTAAACTTTTTTTTTTGTGAATGTATACTTATACTTGTATACGAATACTGGATTTCACCCATTGCGGGTTATCAATTCATGATTTAATTGTATCTCAATAGAGACGATTAGACTCGATAGAAAATATTAACGTATGTAATCAAAATCTTCATAGATGGTGGAGAGGGTGCAGAAAAAATTTCTGCGATACCTCTATCTTAGGGAGTATGGATATTACCCGTGGCTCTTTCCAACTGATTTCTTGCTAGGGATGCTAGGCTACCAGTCACTCGAGAGGAGACGAGACATTCACTTGGTTGTCCATTTCTTTCGACTGATAGGCGGTTGTATACACAACTCAGAAATCCTGAGTGATGTAGGTCTGTTCGTCCCTGATAATTATCTTCGACAAAAGGGCCATAGATTGTTTTATCTCCCACGATGCAGAACCAACCTGCCAATGGTTATGCCGGTAGGTAGAGCATTATCTTTGCTTAATCGTATCACTTCTCGCTCTTTTTATTAATCTATTATGTATTACTTATTATTGTGTATCTCTAACTTGTATCTTTAGTGTATTGGAAAAAAAATCTGTAATGCTTTAGATATGTTTAAAAATAAATAAATAAATGAAATAAATTAAAACTGACATGTGAAATCTGGTGTAAGACTTTAACATGTATACAACTTCCAAAATTTGTCAGACATGGTCATAACAAAGGTGGAATGGGGAATGTTGTAATTACATAAAGCGTGCGCTTAACCCAACCAATGACAGGTCATAAGTTCTGTAAATACCTTGATCAACCAAATTCAGTTTCCAATTTGCATCTTCGTCTCTATTGAGATACAATTAAACTTTTTATTTACGCAAAAAAGTTTTATGTGTCAAAGAACCTATGATGAATTCTTTTGAATGAATTCACAAGTGCAGACGAAAGTTGATTTGAAAAAGCGTAATATCAGACACAAAGAACATGATGTCTTTCATCTTGGGATGTCAGATGTATGTACTTGCTACTAAGTGAGAATAAAATCTTTGATCAATCTCTTTGGCCTTAAGGTTAAATTCATTTAAAATTTTGGAAATTCATCAACTTTTCGAAGATTTTTTTATTTACGAACAGTAAATTCATATTGAAGATTCTTGGCACTATTACCTAATTTACGAAATATATTAATTTGTTTTTTCACTTAATATATCTTCTTTTAAATTTTTCAACCACACATTTCAACATAAAACGAAATATTTATTTCCCACGTGGTTTAATTTTAAACACCCGCATTTTTTAAACTTGCATTCACGTTTCATAAATAAGTTTTTTTTTAAATAGAATAACCGACACTATTTAATATTCACTCACATTTTTAAATAACTTTTAAAAACATTGTATTATCAAAACACCTTTTTACACTTTTCACAAACATGTTTTGGGTCACAATTTCCCTTCTTCAGTGTATGAATTTTAACAGTTAAATGAAATAGAGTTATATACTAAATGATGAGTGAAAAAGTGGAGGGGGGAGGGGGAATTAAATTAAGCGGCAGGGTAAATTGTTGTTTACTTGGAATTATGAAACAAGTGAAATAAATCAATTATGGGACTAAAAGTTAAGTTTAGTTGGTTATTTATAATATCTTCGTTGTTTTTAGTAACCCTTTTTAATTTCCAAACTTTCTAGATTATTTAAAGTTATATTTCTATTATTTATGTGTAAAATTTCAACGCCGTTATCTTTGTTAAACATATGATCTATTTCAATGAGAAGATTTGCAAATTCCGAAAATTGTTTTTAGATGAGCATCCTAAATGTTCTTTTATTTTTTAATTAAAATTTCGCGTTGTTTCACGTATGTATGATGATCAATCATTGCATTTTAGTTCTAATATGTCCAAACCATCTCAGGGATCCTTTTTAAATTTTACGTGGGATGAAATCATCTGCCTTGTACTTCCTCCTTATTTCAATACATAAAAAGAGAGAAAATACAATGTTTCAAACTGTTAATGAATAAACTTTGTTTTTTGTATCACAATTATAATTTATTTTACACAGTTGTATTTTTTGTAACACCTGATGATGTCAACATTGGTTGATGAAACAGCTGTCGCGTAAAATAATATACAATTGTGATACAAATAACAAAGTTTATTCATTAACAGTTTAAAATTTTAAGATATCATAGTGTTTCGGCGAAAACAATGAACTACAATGTTTCGATTAAAAATATTAAAATATGTCTGATTTTTAAATATTTTATTTATTAACGAACGATAAACATTTAGGAGACTCATTTGGACACAAAACGGTTTAACAAAAACATAATAACGATATAAAACTGTACAAAACACATTTGCATGATTATATAAAACATGGAGTTCTGGTCCCAACCCTAATGTATGGAAGCGAAGCGTGGAACTGGCAGAAGAAGGATGAGAGCAGAATAAATGCGGTAGAGATGAGGTCCCCAAGACGTATGTGTGGTAGAACGATATACGACAGAATCTCAAATGCTGATATAAGAAAGGAATGTAGAGCGGAAGAAGGTATTATGAACAAAATTATGAAAAGATCGCTGCGTTGGTTCGGACATATGAAACGCATGGATGGAGAAAGAATGTTTAAGAAAGTATACGTTAATGATGTAAATGGGGTACGGAGTCGAGGCAGACCGAGGAAAACATGGCATGACCAAATTAATAAAATTTTAAAGGTTGGTCATGTTAGAAGTCGGAGGAATCGACGTGCGTGTATGATTCGTTGTATGAATGTGTAGAAAGCTAGAGAGGTTTGCCAGGATAGAGTAGTGTGGTCCATTCTCTCTGCCTACCCCTGCGGGGAAACGGCGTGATGTTTTTTTATTTATTTATAAACAACATATTTCAAAATGATCCCAAATATGTCAACGTCAGTAAGGCAGTATTATTTGTTTTTTTCCAAACTTAAAGAAAATTTGCATTCGATATCTTATATCCTCTGCGATCATAATTCTATGATATTGTGGCCATTCTTAAATCGGTTGTAATTTTCCTTTCTTATCGGCGACCCCGGAGAGGGCAAACACATCACCTGCAGTGTTTTCAATCATCCCCTTTTGTACTGCTGGGCCCGTCCGCTCCGGCTCATTGGGCACGGTCGTGTAAATAAATAATCCTAACGATCGTTTTAAGGGCGGGCTGAGATGTTTTCCTTATTCCCGTCTGTTATTGGTTAATATTTTTCAGAGTTATTTGCGACCTGCTCGTGCGGACTCGATCGAACGCGTGGAATTATAATTCGATTTTTTCGGTTTACCATTCATTTTTTTTTTCTTTTTTGTTTTTTTCTCTTTCTTTATCGCAACAGCCTTAGAGACTGATTGTATCTCAATAGAGACGAATATGTAAATTGTTTTTTGGAAACAGAAAATGGTGGTCGAGGCGTTTTCAGGACTTATGACCTGTCATGGTTGGGTGAAGCGATCGCTTCCCCATTCCTCCCTTACGACCACCACGTCTGACAAATTTTTGGAAGATGTATAAATGTTACAATGTTGGGAAACACATTACATTTTTTAGTATTTAACTAACTAACCATCATACCGTCTCCCCGAAGGGGTAGGCAGAAAGAATGGTCTGTCACACTTTTCTTTCCTGACATATTTCTCTTGCTTCCTCAACATTCATACATCGTGTCATGCACGCGCGTCGATTTCTCTGACTCCTCGCCGTCATTCAATATTTGATTTATTTGATCGTGCCACGTTTTCCTCGGTCTTCCTCTATTTCTGGTTCCATTTACATCATTAACATATAATTTTTTTACCATTCTTTCTTCGTTTATTCTTTCCATATGTCCAAACCATCTTAATGATCCTTTCATTATTTTGTTCATGACACCATCATTTGCACCGCATTCACTTCTTATATTTTCATTCGACACTCTATCATACACAGTGTATTCACACATTCGTCTAAGAGATCTCATTTCTACTGCATTTATTCTACTTTCATCCTTCTTTTGCCAGTTCCATGCTTCGCTTCCATACATAAGGGTCGGTAGAAGAACACAATTTTTTAGTATTTAGGAATTATAATTTGACTGTTCGGTTTACCATTCATTTTTTTCTTTTTTCTTTGTTTCTCTTTCTTTATCTCAACAGCCTTAGAGACGTCCAAAATTTTTGTTCCTCAATCGTTCTCTTAATTTTTTGTTGTTGTGTAGGTTTCAAATATATCAATCATACCTTCTCGTGATTAACGTATGGAAGTAATAGATGTATCCGTGATAACTCACATGATTTTGAAGGCCTTTCGAAATAGTTCAATATGAAATGTTTTTAACTGTTAAAATATAAAACGCTGTTCATGGTATCACTTTTTTTATTTTTCGCGACAGCTGTTTCGTCAACCTATGTTGACATCATCAGGTGTTATAATTCACTAATCTAATTTCGGCCAAAATAATGGATTATGTTTTTTTATATATTTAATTATTAAATTTATTTGCTTCAAATGGTATGTGACATTTAACTACAGTTTTATGAAACATGTAATGGTACATCATTACGATTTCTTCGGCCACTGTATTCGCCCCAATTCTCCCCAGTTAAGTACCTCTTCGAAATTTATTTCCAACTTCTCCTGTTTCCGCCCTGTGAGCCACCGCCGCCTTCCCAATTGGTATCACTGCTTTTTCGGTACTCTATGCTTCGAGGCAGAAGCCCGCCTCTTCCCTCTAGTCAGCCGTTGCGGGTAGGCCGCCATCTTGTGTTTTTTCGTCAGTGCCCAGTTACCACCACGATGTAGGAGAAACGTTAATCCGTTTGCATCCGGCTGGACCAGCAATGGTTCAGCCTTTCTCCCATCATATCAGGTAGAATACTAATAATAATATCCATATCGAAGACCGCACATTGGTTACACATGTGCGTCATGTGTCCGCGTGTCTGCGATTGATTCCCTCCGCCACGGTCCGAGCCATCCTCTGCTCCCGAAATTGCCGCCCACGTGTTGTCGCACATCATGTCCCGACAACGTGGTTGACCTCACCACCCAGCGGAACTGCGAGGACCACTTCTTCACGCCGCTTCAGACAGCACCAACAGGTTAGGGAACCTCGTGTCTGCCAGGTGACGCTCTACATATTGATTTGCTGACCCACCATCTTCTGGTCAGCGTCGCTGATAACGTCTACGGATGACGTCGCCGGTCGATGTCCTGACGAGCACGCCATCGAGGAATCACCTCAAACAGCCTCTTCATTCTTACATCATGTGCCTTTTTTTTGTATTTGTACGACATCCCTAGCCTCTGGATTATTGTTATAATGTTAACTAGATAATAAACCTTAATGTATCCCATGTAACTGTCTTTATATTTACACCCGTCCCTGAATCGAATAATATACCGAAAAGAATCTCACGATTACCACCCTGAGGATTAAAAACCATGCTCTCCGTGCTAACCGAGGAGGTACGTTTCAAACAGCGACAAAGAAAGGACACTTTCAAATAAGTTTTTTTTATTATTACTTCTTCTTCTTCATAGTTTTTTTTATGGGTAAAGTTCCTTTCTGAGAAATGAAATGCTCTCCATGTTTTTGGTGGTCGTCCTGATGTCTGCTATCTTGAGGTAAACCATCCCTTGCTGCTCTTACGACCTATAAAAAAAACACATTTTAAATGCATAATGTTTTATTATACTTTTTCTTAAAGTTATGAATGATTTCGGCAGTACCATGACATCGTTTCCTTTTTTTATTTCTATTATAATTAACGTATAAGTAATATTCAAAGCAGTGTTATATCTTAATCTAATTATTAGGATGGAATCTTAAATGCTAATAACGTTGAAATGTTTACGTGCTCCTGTCATTTATCTTGGTAACCATATTCTTCGATTTATAATAATAATAAAAAATAACGGTGTTTTTTCCGGCGCTTCACCGATCGCTCCAGAAGAGTAGAACTCTTCACTTTTTTAAGATTGGATACTGATTGATTGCGCAGATTTGTCATCTGCAATCTGCAACGATCTACGGTATTCTTGACCTCTCTGCTCCCACTTGCAGTCACCCATTCGTAGCGAACTTTACGAGATTTAATCCATCTAATGGGTGAAAGCTATTTCATCGCTCCGATTCTTTAGTAAAAATATCGTTAGATCCTTGAAAATATTACATTTGTTTTTTTTATATAATTTTAAATAAGTTTTTTTTTTAAATAAAAATATGGCGTTAAAACCGTAGAATTCCATAATTGTTATTTATGTTAATTAAAACACCAGTATATACAGTGGCACGATCAAATCAATCAAATATTGAATGTCGGTCACGTGAGGAGTCGAAGAAATCGACGTGCGTGCATGACAAGATGTATGAATGTAGAGGAATCAAGAGAAGTATGTCAGGACAGAACAGTGTGGCGTTCCATTCTTTCTGCCTACCCCTCCGGGGAGACGGCGTGATGGTTAGTTAGTTTGTTTAGTATATATATTTTAAATATATTTATATATCTATAAAAAATATACTCAACGGTTGAAAAAACCGCGTTTTTATTCATATAAAAATCGTAAGAAGATTTTCGCTTCATTACTCATTTCGTATATAATATCTCTATATCATTTTTTTGATTATGCCTCTTGTTAGTGAAAATGAAGTTGTTTTTTCTTATCTTGTTTTTAATACGATTGGTTTAAGGTCTTTTTTATTACTAAAAAAGTTAAAATAAAATTTATATTTTAATGGTAAAACCTTTTATTACGTTTTTCTAAATCTTAAAACGAATATATGTTTTACGTGAATGAAAATAATAATTACTAGTATATTATGAATTTGGACGTTTCAATAAATTTATCTAATTTTAACATTTGTATCTTTTTGTTGTTCGTATGATTACGGTGATTATTCTTAACTTATCACAGGTTCATTTCGATCGTATTGTCTCACTAGAGATGTGATTTCTCCTATATTCGAAGCATTCAACGATAAAAAGTTCCTGCGTGTGTGAAAATGTGTTTACTGCGTGATCAAGTATAATCGCGTGTTTTTATTGAAGCAAGTTTTGATTTACTTTCATACTCATGTTATTTTCACCATATCCGTTTATCCTCATCATTCTTTAAATAGTAGAGCACTATGTATCTGCATTAATGTATTTTCTCACCTGGGGTAGGTTGTTCCCATCTAACATTTTTTGCGATCGTTTTTAATATCTATTTTAGTTATATAATTAACACGAATGAGAACGTCAGTTTTCTAGAAGTTTTATTATATTTTATGGGAATGCACGTCGATTCTTCCGGCTTCTAACACGACCAACCTTTAAAATTTGATTAATTTGGTCATGCCATGTTTCACTCGTCGATCAGTCGAATTCAGTAATTGATCAATTTGGTCTTCTAGACTTCTTTTTGCATTCAAAATGCCATTCTTCAATTAACTATTCTTCCCTCATCCGTTTGTTCCATATATCCAAAATTGATTTTAGTTTAGTTAGTTGCTTTTTCTTAATTTTATGCATTAATATTCCTTGAATTCCTTTTTTATTTCTTCGTTCGTGTTTTTTAGAAGGTTTATTTTATTTGTTGGGAATGACATGTTTTGTCCGAAAATATTGTGTAATAAAACATCCATTAGACTGGGGTTCACATTTAAATATTTGTAACGTACGTTTTATCTTAATTAATACGCGTGAAACCATTTAATTTTTACAAGTTTTATTATAATTTATGCGAATTACATATTTTGCCTATCTAAAGCATTATCAAATGTCTAAAAGCCGTGCCACACTGTTTTAAACAAGCTCTCCACATCGGTCTCCACCGGTGGATTAAAACTGTGTAAACACTTGTTTGAAACAAAAATTCGTTTGACCTTCAACAACCTTTGTTGACGGACGCGCATAGTAGCGTGTGGATCCCGCCGTTGTGAACACGCATTCCACAATGTGGGCGCTCCGCATTCCACCAGTCAAGGTCAGTTGCATAGCGGCATCATCGGTGGAGTGCACACCAACCGTGGGCTCCACAAAGGTGACCCCTGTGGAGAGTTTATTTACAACAGTATGTGGACGCTACACCAACCGTGGGCTCTACAGCTCTCCACCAAGGTCACCCCCTGTGGAGAGCCTGTTTCAAATAGAGTGTCACGGCCTTAATGCCTAACATTTGATAACTTCTAGAAAACAAACGTTTTCATTTGTATTCTTTCATATTGAGTTTTAAATCATTGTCCAAGAAACAATTAATATGTTTAATTAGTCTGATGAGCATCATATTTCACATAAACTCAATCAATTGTATATTTTGTCAAGGTGTTCCCCAGAGCTTTGTCAATCTTGACGTCAAGTGATTTATCCGTTCTCAGAAACAAAAGTTATATCCACTGACAGTTTGTTTCCCGCCGTTCTTCCTGCGTAATATATTATTATTTTATTTGTTGTTTCTCCCCCCAAACCTTGGTAGTTCAAGATAAAAATTCGATTGATTTTTTACACAATTCTGTTCGTTGTGTATCGCCATGTATGTATACTAAAGGTAAACGGCGATATGTCTTTTTTTTTTAAATCTATGTTGATATGGTTCTCTCTTAATGTTTTTTATTTTTTTTATTTATTTTTTATTTTTTTTTATTTTTTTATTTTTATTTATGTACACAACAGGTCGTTTGGACCCAATTACTGTGTACAATTTTTATTTTTTAGCTATTATATTGATTCTCGTGACATGTGATAGGTAGCCAATCTATCGCCATTTTATTGTCACGTGAATTCTACACCAGACCAGACAGTGTAACAATCACACTGCCATCGCCGGGAATCGAACCCAGGACCTTCAACATGGAAGTCAGAGCTCGTAACCACTCTGCCACGAAGGTCGTTTTGCATGTATAACAGAAATATCTTCTTCTTCCCTCCACTGCTGGATATAGGCCTCATCCATTTCCTTTCACTCGTCCTTGTATTGTCCGCTCCGCATTCATGTCGTTCCAGCTCTTCGAGCAATATCATCAGTCCATCTTTTAGGTGGCCTCCTCGCAGAAATATAATTTAACTTTACAATAACCACAAATGTAATAATAAATGGTACACTTATCTTAAAAGTTAATTAACTGTGAATTTATGGTATGGAAATACATTTCGTTATGAATTTAAAATTTTCATATTTTTCTCTTTCAATTAAGATAAAATAAATATTAATATTTGTACCATATTTTTTGTAATTTTTAAGTGTGGTCTAGTTAAATGCTGTCTTTTCAAAGGTGTTTTTTTAGTTCTATTGCAATTTTAAGGCATCCTTTATCTGTGTTCTATTAGCTTTTCCAAATGTTGTTCGGTAGCAATTTGGCTTTAGTAATTTCCAGTTTAAAAAATCTTTTGGACAGAAATTTTTAGAAACTTTATCACTATTTACACTTATTTATTAAATGTACTTTTTATCGCTTTTATTTATTACATATTACAGTTTTTTCGTTTATAAAAAGAATTTTGACAGGTGCAAAAATAAATTTTTCATTTGTTCCAATGACACTTTGAATAAATTCTTCTATAATATTTTGAAGTTCTTGCTTGGTGTTGGATTGTTTTAAGTGCCTAATTACAGTAAATATAAAAAAAAAACAGTGGATAATGTGGAATAAAAATTAAATAAACACAAATGTCCGGATCGTCCAGCTGACGACAAGTGCACCATCTAAAATAACATTATGTGTTCAATTATTTTTCTTTGTTATTTTATTTTATATTATTGTATTACAGATAATTGGTTTTAGATTTATTATGTAGACGTTGAACGATCGAAATGTGCGCGGGAGATGCCTTTTGGTGGCGATGAGGTTCGCAACCCATCACACCGCGTCTCTCGCGATGGCGAAAAGAGAAGGATGGAGTGCCGCATCGATTAAAGTGTGGCAGTCCATTCTTTCTGCCTACCCTTTCGGGGAGACGGCGTGATGGTTAGTTAGTTAGTTAGTTACAGTTGTTTCACTAACCTATGTCGCCAGATGTTAAAATTAATTAAAGTTAAGAAAAACATTTTTTTTTTAAACCTGATGATACCAACTTCGGTTAGTGAAATATTGTAACTGCTGTATGAATAAAAAAAAATTACGGTAATTTTTCAGAATTTTTAAATAATAATGTAAAAACTTAATATATGTTTAATTCCGTGGTTATTATACAAAATGTTTTTTTAAATTTTATATAATAATTTAACTATTATACTAAATGAGTACTTCATATGAAAATATGAAAATATGTTATTTACCCCAATTTAATAAAAAAGTAATTGATCGAATATTCATATTATTTCTCACCGTGTCACCGTAACAAACCGTAGTCAAACTTTTTAATAAAAAAACGGATTTATTTAATGAATATATAACGCTTACGAAAATGAAGCTTGGCGTGTTTTACCCTTGGGGTGCGGTATTTTTCTTATGGATCCTAAGTAAACTCTGCCTATCCTTATTCTTATCCTTAGTTAGGTACAGCGCTCTGTTGCGGAAGTATTTCAAGGGTTGAGAGATAGAAGTCCCTCGGGTGACCCCATTTATAAACCTCTAAACTGAAAAAGCTTTATCGAGTGACATCCAAGAACAGATATATCCTGCATTGACGGAAAGCTTTTTACCTTAGCTTGTTTTATTTTATCTGCTCGCCCTTAACGGCCCGCGCATCCATCTTCGCCTTTGTAGATTTATTCCGATTAAAATATCGGAGATTTAAAAGGTTCAGTGCACATCTCATCCTAATTGTATTTATTTTTATTAAATAAAAATATTATTTTCAATAAATTTGGGTTATTAGAACAATTATTTTATTATTATCCATTCATATACCGCAGTATTTCTTGAATTTTATTTTGTAAAAATCGCCTTAAATTATTCATCTTGAATTTTGTTCAGTGCAGTTGTATTTTTTACAATGCATTTCCTTTAGATTCATTTTTCATCAAAGCTCCTTGATTTTTGAGCATGATTTAATATATATCAAGAACTAAGAGTTCAGATAAATGTATTATTATGTTATCTTGAACTATTGTTTTGTTAGTCTAAATTATAACTAATTAACTAACCATCATGCCATCTCCCGAAGGGGTAGCCATACATAATGGACCGCCGCTCTGTTCTTTCCTGACATTTTTTTTTATTTCCACGTTTTCCAGGGATATATTTACATTCATCATCAGATCGTATCCCGTGCATACCTCATACATACTCGACACCAGGTTTTGTAATTCATGCTTGTTGCCTGCAAGTAACAAAGCGTCGTCCACATACAACATACAACTTACTGACACTCCGTTCGTTTTAGCACCTGCATCCAACCCTTTCAGCTCTTTCATACATGTGTCCATACATATATTAAACAACCGCGGAGACATTACGTTAGCCTGTTTGTTACATTTATTTATTTTAAACCAGGCTGTAAAATCTCAATGGACACTCACAGTGCTTTCCGAGTACAGTGATGCAATTGCCGTGATGCCTATATTTTTTAAAGCTTTATTTGATATCCTGTATTATCTTTGAAAATACCGGTAGATGGTGTGTATTTTTTTAAAGACATAAACGTCTTCCGTTTTTAAACCAAGTTTACACCGAGAAAAACGCAGAAAAATTTGTGTAATCCCGGTAAATGACGCACAAAGTCATTTTTAAATTTCAAGCTTAAAAAAATAAAGCAAACCTCACTCGGATGATGATTATAGAATGTAAAATCATTTTGAGTTCTTCTGATAATAAATTCTATTACATTTCCGCGCCTGTTTGAGTGTTGGAAAATTAACATAAATTTCATCATGTTTTCCTCAAAGACCATCCGCTTCCCGCCAACATCGCGGGCCTCGGACTAAATCAAAGGAAATTGTATTTTAATGTTCTTTCTCGGAGTTTTCCCCACTGGTCCTCATCGCCACCGCACATCCGCCGTCTAAGATGTTCCTGGGGGAGAAAAAAGATTCAAACATCTAACCAGCTTCCGTAAGCCTACACGCGCCCTGGCGTTTTTTCACCGCCTCTCCAGAGCGATAGTTCTCTATTTGAAAAGGATTTATTATACTTTACTGAGATTCGCACGGCGTGTTTTTGATACGATTTTTTTATCGAACTAGTTCGATTTTTTCCTTTGTAGTTGTTTGACATACTTCAAAATGATTTCTAACTAACTAACCATCACGCCGTCTCCCAGAAGGGGTAGGCAAAAAGCATGGACCGCCAGACTTTTCTTTCCTGACATATTTCTCTCGCTTCCTCAACATTCATACATCGTGTCATGCACGCGCGTCGATTTATCCGACTCACATGGCCGACATTCAATATTTGATTTATTTGATCGTGCCACGTTTTCCTCGGTCTTCCTCTATTTCTGGTTCCATTTACATCGTTAATAAATATATATTTTTACCATTCTTTCTTCATTCATTCTTTCCATATGTCCAAACCATCTTAATGATCCTCTCATTATTTTGCTCATAACACCATCATTCGGACCGCATTCACTTCTTGTATTTTCATTCGACACTATCATACACAGAGTATCCACACATTCGTCTAAGAGATCTCATTTCTACTGCATTTATTCTACTTTCATCATTATTTTGCCAGTTCCATGCTTCGCTTCCATACATAAGATTGATAATGATAATTCCATACATAAGATAATGATTTCAGTATTGGTATATTTGTTTTGAATGAAATCGAAAAGGCATTTTTGTGTACAAAACATTAAATTATTTTACGTATTGTTACACCAGTATTATGAAATGAATATTCACGTGGCAATGGAGTGAAACTATATGAGTATTAATAACAATTGTCCTTTCGCGTTTGGAGTTACACTCGCACTAAGAATTTCCATAACACACATGAAAGCGAATATAGAAGAAATTGTCTTTTCGTTTTTTTTTGTCTTCATAATACAGTGTCATTTGAAAAGCGTTAATGGTTTGCCATGAATGTAGATTAATGGAAACACCAATGATTTTCATTATTAATTATTTGCCTGAATAATGACTTTTTCATTTTCAATATTCGATATTTAATAATGAGGAAAACGTAAAGCTTTATAATAGTTAATTGTGACACGTAATATTTTTGTACGGTTTTGATGTTAAAATTGTAGAAGTTTTTTCGTTTAGATAAAGAATTTTGACAGGTGTAAAAATAAAATTTTCATTTGTTCCAATGACAATTTGAATAATTTCTTCAATATTATTTTAAAGTTCTTGCTGGTGTTAGATTGCTTTAAGTGCCTAATTACAGCTAATTAAAAAAAACTGTGGATGCGTTTAACGTAAATTAAATAAACACAAAAGTCCGGATCGTCCATGTCAACAAGTGCACCATGTAAAATGAACATTATGTGTTAAAATATTTTTATTTTATTTTATATCATTGTATTTTATATGATTTATTTTGTGGATGTTGAACGATCGAAGTGTGCGTGGGAGATGCCTCTTGTTTGCGATGAGGTTGGCAACCCATCACACCGCGTCTCCCGGGTGGGGGGGAAGAGAAGCATAGACTGCCGCATCGGTTAAAGTGTGACAGTCCATTCTTTCTGCCTACCCTTTCGGGGAGACGGCGTGATGGTTAGTTAGTTAGTTAGTTACTTTTCATCTTAATAGAGCGAAGTTAAAAATGCCCTATCCCGGCGATACATGTCCCTTCCTCGTGCTTTATTTTCTTTTTAACCACGTACCAAATTATCTTTTATGAAAATATAAAATTATTTTATAGCATATCGGTAAATCAACGCTCTTGTAAAACAATGCGTTTTCAAAGTTCCAGCGTTTATGGAATTTCACTAACTAACTAACTAACCATCACGCCGTCTCCCCGAAAGGGTAGGCAGAAAAAATGGACTGTCACACTTTAACCGATGCGGCACTCCATCCTTCTCTTTTCGCCCCGCGGGAGACGCGGTGTGATGGGTTGCGAACCTCATCGCCACCAATAGGCATCTCCCGCGCACACTTCGATCGTCCAACGTTCACAAAATAAATCTAAAACAAATAATATAAAATACAATGATATAAAATAAAATAACAAAATAAAAATAATTTAATACAAAATGTTATTTTTAGATGTGTCTATTTAATTTATGTTCCACGAATCCACCGTTTTTTTTTAAATTTAGCACATAATGTAATAACACATAATGTTTTTCCGATGTTGCACATGTTGACATGGACGATCCAGACTTTTGTGTTTCTTTAATTTATGTTACACGTATCCACCGTTTTTTAAATTAGCTGTTATATGATTTAATTAATGTTCCACGTATCCACTTTTTTTATTTGGCAGTAATTAGGCACTTAAACCAACTAACACCAGCAAGAACTTTAAAAGAATATTGAAGAAATTATTCAAATTGTCATTGGAACAAATGAAAAATTTATTTTTACACCTGTCAAATTTTTTTATATAAACGAAAAAAACTTGTATAATTTTGACATCAAAACAGTACAAACGTATTACGTCTCACAATTAACTATTATAAAGTGCGGCAACAATCAAATTGACCAAAACAATTCACTTATACACGTTATTTCTCCAAATTTACGGAAGCTCCACATGGAATTTCACGGTGCTGAAATATTTCGCAACATTCGGTTCAACATTTTTTTTGCCCTCGCTTCGGAAAGTTCTCCAATGAATTTGAGATCAAGTGCGCGAGTGCGAAAGTGGGACAAAAAGGGGACAATTTATTTACCGCTGGTACATTCCTTAACGCGTATGAATGTACGTCGATTACACTCCCCGGCCTTTACGCCTCGCATCCGCGCTCGGCGATTCGAAATTCGAGAGTACGCCAACGATACCGTGTAATACAGTAGTCGTAAAGTGAACTGAATCCATCCGTCTAGCGAACATAATATTGTTATACATACCGAGCTGGTGTGTGTATGGAAGAATAACTGTACGTGTATAATGATTGAATCGTTAATGTAACCGTCGCGTCGTGTAGAACAGATTTTGAAATTAGCAATCGGGGTTGGTTTATTTTATGTGGCTTCATGTATTCAAATGATCAAGGGCTTATTATTTCTTCAATGTGATTTTTGCGGTGACACTGATATTTTCTAATACATATATCGTTATCGTATGATTCTCGAGATTCATACGTTTTATAATATGATCGCACGATTTTCGTCTTTCATATTAGTGAAAGTACGTTCAGAAGGCAAATACTCTGGATAATAATTCTGGAGAGTATCTTGTCTTCCTAATGTTGAACCATCTATCATGCGTTTCTGGTAGTATACTATACACAATATATTATTTTACCTGTTCTCAATAGATGCTTTAAAAATTAATTTTGTATTGTCTGTTGATGAAATAAACTGATTTGATTTGATTTACCTTTTTTTTTTTCATATTTAGTACGAATGAAAACGTCTGTTTTCTAACTAACTAACTAACTAACTAACCATCACGCCGTCTCTCCGAAGGGGTAGGCAGAAAGAATAGACTGCCGCAATTTAACCGATGCGGCACTACATCCTTCTCTTTTTTTTACATTTTGAAAGTTTAATTTTGTTTGCATTGATTGTTTGAATCCTACGATAACTTCATAAAGAAAATAGCAGATTCTATTCAAAATCTGTGTGTGCGAGTGTTGTTTATATACACTTCATTAGAAAATATTATTCTATTAAAATATTTTAAAGCATTTTTGATAATTTTTCAGAAAACTACTGTAATAACGATTAGCTTGGTAATCGAGAATAATGTATTTAATTTTAACTAACTAACTAACTAACTAACCATCACGCCGTCTCCCCGAAAGGGTAGGCAGAAAGAATGGACTGCCACACTTTAATCGATGCGGCACTCCATCCTTCTCTTTTCGCCATCGCGAGAGACGCGGTGTGATGGGTTGCGAACCTCATCGCCAAAAATAATAAAAATAATTTTAATATCAATGATTTAGACATTTATACAAATAAAATATGGTTTCATGAAAAGAAAACTGAATAAAACACTTTGTATAAAACCACTTTATTTTGCCAACTGGTTACATCTGTAACGAGGCTCATCAGGGCTATACACAAACAATTTGTGTAAAGCCCTGATGAAGATTGTTAGTGAGTGAAACCGGTTGGCGCTCCTTACTCAAAAATAAAGTGATTTATACAAAGTGTTTAATTCAATTTTTAAATATGTCAAACCACCAAGTATTGACTTATTACCAAAGTTTTACTAAAGAAAAAAATTACATAGCTTGTAATTATTACGAAATAAAACGTCAGTTTTCTAGAAGTTTTATTTTATTTTTTGTAATGACATGTTTCGCCCTTCCAAGGCATTATCAAATGTCATATCAAACAATAATTAATACGAATGAAAACGTCGGTTTTCTAGAAGTTTTAGTATATTTTATAGGAACGACATGTTTCGTCCTTCTAAGGCGAGATATTCCGTTATGCTGGAGAGAGTTCAGAAAAAAATTCTGAGGTGTCTCTACATGAGGGACTATGGTGGTTATCCGTGACTCTATCCCACGGCATTTCTTTTAGGAATGCTCGGAACCAATTCTTTATAGCTTCGAAGAGATGAGCATCTCATAACCCATTTCTTTAAATTAATCAGGGGATATTTCGAGAACTCGGCCGTGCTGGAGGGTGTTGGTCTTTTTGTCCCTGATAGATTTCTCCGACAGCGACAGCACAGATTGTTTTACCAATCGGCCACGAGAACCAATCTGCCTCTGGTGACACCGGTGGGAAGAGCAATTAGTTTGCTGAACGCGGTTTCCTCAGAGATCGACGTCTTTTATATTTGTGAAGGTACGTTCAGGGGACAAATACTCTTGACTTTAGAAAATATCTTGTCTTCCTAATGTCGTCGAACCATCTCTAATGCGTTCCTGGTACTTTGTTGTATTTTTATAATATTTTACCTGTACTCAATAGATGCCTTAAACATTTTCCTGTTTGTAATGTCTTTTGAGTTAATAAACTGATTTGATTTGATTTGATTATCAAATGTCTAATCAAATTATCATATCAAACATTTGATAATGCCTTAGAAGGGCGAAACATGTCATTCCCATAAAATATAATAAAACTTCTAGAAAACTGACTTTTTCATTCATAATAAATATTCAATATCGTGTTTTACATCATTGTTCAAGAAACAATAAACATAACTTGTCTTCAAAATTCTATGGAGGTTACTGATGTTTATGGTTTTTATTTTGTAAAACTCCATTTTAAATTATTATATAAACGCCATAGTTTTTGATAATTGACAATTTTGTTTCGCCTTGCGAGGGCATTCTCAAACTATCTAGAGCTTAATATTTAATATTTTTATTTTTATGTAAATAAAAATCTCTCTAAACTTCTATAAATAAAAATATATGTAAACAAAAAGACAACAAAATAATCATGTTTATCTTATAATTTATAATCGAAAGGGGGAGTACATTGAATCCACTGTTCATTTAGACTTTATTTTTGCTTTTAAATAGTTTTTTCAGCTTATTAAATAAATTTCTTTAGTCGTTTTGTTCGACCCTTTTCAGCTTCTATATTTTTTGTCTCTTATGCTCCTCGGATTCACACATTATATTAAGTAATAAGGCCTGAAGAGGTTTTGCAGTCATAAAGGAAGAGAACTTTAGTCTCTCCATTTACGTACTCCTGAAACAGGTGGAATGGGCTATAAAATCTATCGCCACGTTGTTATAACACGGGATATGACGTCTTAATTCTAAAATTAAACATTGATACATGACTTATACATTTTTCTAAACTATTTGGTTTAAAAATCTGAGGTACATTATGTTATTATTTAGGCATTTTTTTAAAATTATCTTTTATTGCATTATTAATGCAGTCCTTTTGATCGAATGATAAATATCTTTCAAAAATTCTAAATCATCTACAGTATCATCAGTCATTTGGGTTTAACTAACAAACCATCATGCCGTCTCCTCGAAGGGGTAGGCGGAAATAATGAACTGCTTTTCTTGGTGGCCGATTCGATTTCGTTGACTTGGCCGAAATTCAATATTTGATTTATTTGATCAAGCCTAGTTTTCCTCGGTCTACCTCTATTTCTAGTTCCATTTACATCGTTAACGTATACTTTTATAACAATTCTTTCTTTACTTATTCTTTCCATGTACTCTAACCATCTTAATATTCTTTTTGTTATTGTTGAGTTTAACTTGTAATAAAATATGCAAAATTCTGTACCAGCGAACATACATCACATTATTGTATATTTTTGCGATAAAATAGCTCGTTACATTTAGGGTTGTTTTTATTTTTGTAATTCCCTATTGGCTTTAATTAATTTATTAAACAGGTTATAATTTTCGTCAATCATATGTCTAAGGGTCGCTTTGGTTATAGAATGATTTCTTTTAATTACACCTTCTTCATTTTTTGTAATCTTCTAACTCCACTTAAGTATTACAGTTATCTATTTCACGAATTAGAGGGCAGGTCATGTTAATATCTATCACTTGATACGGAGTTATGCGTTCTACTGAAACAACATAACAGATTTCTTCTTCTTCCTCAGCCTTTTCCCGTCCACTCCTGGACAAAGACCTCCTCCATTCCGTTCCATGTCACTCTGTCTTGTGCAAAATGCATCCAGGTTAGTCCGACGTATCTGTTCAGATCATCCTTCCACCGTAGTTGCGGTCACCCAGCACTTCTCTTTGCCGTCCACGGTTTCCAACCATTTTTCATCTGAGCTTCTGGCTACGTGATCTGCCCATCGCCATTTTAGAGTCGCCATTCGGTGGATGATGTCAGTGACCTTTGTTTTTTCTCTCACCGTATCGTTGCTGACTCTGTCTCTTAGGCTTATTCCTAACATGGCTCTTTCCATGGATCTTTGGTAACAGATTTATGTTGTCTAAAATAAATATTTGTACTCAATACAGGGGTTATTTACAGGTGCATTAAATGTAAAGTAGATCAAGCATGGATCTTCTTATATCTATTTGTATTTTATTAAAACGATAAGAAGCGTTCTTCTGTGTAGCCATATTTTGAATGTCTCTAACCTGTTCATAGTATACACTTTCAGAGTCCAGGTTAAATAAAATAATAAAATAAATCTTCTATAAAACAGAGGTTTTTCATTCGTATTAATGATCCATTTGTAATATTGCATTTTTTACGATTATTAGAGAGCTTACAAACGTTTTTCTTTTATGTTTATTTAATCACTTAAATTATGTTATTTAAATATATTAAAACCATTTATGTTTTTGAACTTATAAGCAGACTCCGTATGTATCTATTTCAACTTCAAATAATTTATCATATATACGCAATAATTTTCTCACCTGGGTGATAATTCGTAGAGTACCTATACCCATCCCTTCGACTACATTTTCACCTGTCTCCTAGCCCCTTTGTCCTCCCCTCGTGTCTCTCCACTCTTCCCCCACATCCAAACCGTCACCACTCCCCCGGCCTGGCACAGCTCACTTCACCGGTGATGGATGATACCACCAGGAAGAGAGCGATTACCTTAATGCAGCTCTAATCAAGATAACTCATAAAGGTGATTTATTTATTGTTGGAATATGCCACTCGCAAGCGAATTTAATGATTTTTTTGTTGGTAGTAATTTGAAGTAATATTTCATCCTCCTATTTTTCGGAGTCGTCATTACAATACCTAATACCCTTTATACATTATACCCCTAATACCTCAATACGTCGGACGACCTTCGTGGCAAAATGGTAGAGCTCTGACTGCCATACTGGAGGTCCCGGTTTCAATTCCCGACGATGGCAGTGTAATTGTCACACTGTCTTTGTTTTGGTGTAGAATTCACGTGAAAATAAAATGGCGATAGATTAGCTACCTATCACATATCATGAGAATCAATATAATACCTAAAAAATTAATTGTATACAGTAAAACGAATTTTAAACGGTTTTCTACAAGCTTTATTTAATTTTATGGGAATGACATGTTTCGACTTGATAACGCATGAACAAAATCTGAATTATGAGTTGAGATGACTGTATTTAAAAAAAATGTTTTTTTTCGTAATAAATATTACTTAAAACGATCGTTTTTAATTTTAATTTTTTTTAGTGTTTTAAGAGTGCAGTTTGGTTATGCCCAAACAAGGTAAAACATATCACTCTCATTAAATATAAAACTTGGTATGAGCTAATGCTGGAACCATGTTGTTAATAAATCCAAAGCATTTAAACCACAGGATTGGTCAGTAACGCCTTCTGGTAAAATGGTGATCCAGTATCAGTAAGGAACATGACTCCAGCGACTTATCTCAAGAACTGAGCCAGGATCAAAAAGTGTAGTATCTGGGTACAAGGAGGGCCGATCCCAAAAGCTGAAAATTAAGGCTAAGAAGAAGACAGGGAGAGAAAGATAACAAATCATTTCATCACAATTACCATGGAATTTTACATATTTTTTTTAAGAAACAAAACTTCGCAACAAATTTAAATTGTAAACTTTGTAAATTGAAAGTTTATAAAAATAATATATATGTTTTTGATTTATCGAACTAACCGGTTTCGCCCCCGCCGCAGCTTCATTTGGGTTACAAAAACAAACTGTAAACCTGAAGAAGCCGCTTATTTCGATAAAACAAAAACAATATAGGGTGTAGTAAAAACAAAGTTCACAAGTGTGGTGTAAATTATTTGTAATAATACCACACCACAAGTTAAATGATTTATACGAAAGTATAACAATTTATTAATTTATTGTGTAATATGTCGATTTTTTATTTATTTATTTGGTCATTTTTAAGTATTTTCATCTAAAATACTGTTTTTTTAATAAGTAGGAATTTAACTAGAGAAAAATTAAACAATAACGTTATTATTTGAAATTTCGTGGTAGAGGTTTATTGTATACTCGTATATGTTTAATGAAAATAAAAATGTTTCTCTAAGTGTCTTCGACAGGTTTCGGCAGCTCGCTGCTATCTTCTGGTCAACCAGAAGATAGCAGCAAACTGCCGAAACCGGTCGAATACACAAACATCAGTGGATTTCAACTATTATAAGTATACATTTTAAAGAGATTTTTTTCCGTTTTCATTATTTTCATTACAGAAGAAATATAGTTTTAATAATTTCATAGCAATGTTTAAGTCACCAACTAAACACCATACGAAAACAATAAGCGGACCCAAAACTATTTTATGACGTAAAATAGTTTTGTGCACGAGGAATAGTTTTCGTTACGCGAATGTTTACGATTTTTTTTCTACCTGTTTTATTTTGAGCTCCGTTCTGTTGGTATCTCTGCCCTGGGCGGGATATTATTATTTCTGGCGCTATAATTTATTTCCCGGACGAGAGAAGCGGATCCCGATTAATAAATTCATCTCGAGTAATCTGAGAATGGAGCCGCTAGCATTGTTTAGTTTTTAATTTACTTTACGGCGGTCCATTTGCGCGGATCAAGGGGTGTATTCTAGAATTCGAAATGATTTTTTTTATAATCTCAATTACTTGTTTCATGAATGTTTAAAAAAATGTACATGTCATTTTATGCAAGTCTTCGCTTTGTAACGAATCTGTAGATTATCTTTCTATGAAAAAATTTATCTTAAGTAAAACGTTAAAATTTATTTTAATTTATTTATACATGCTTTATGATCACTTATTTTTGTTAAGTTTATATGATGGCTTTTATTAGTCATGTACGATTTTTTTTATACAATATAATTTGCGATAAAAATTCAATTTTGATCAATGAAACGGGACTAACACTTGAATAGTTAAAGTAAAATAGGCACTAAGTACAAATAAAAACGCAATTTCGTTATTTTGTATATGTCATATAGAACGAAACTGCATTTTTTGGTACTAAATGCCTATTTTACTTTAACCATTCACTTTATTTTCTTCATGTTTATGGCTTTCTACCACTTTTATAAAACAATTAACACAATTTTAACGTGAAATGTAAAGTAAAGCTTGTTTATATAATTTTTAACTTGTTAATATCAGCATATTAGCTTCACAGCATCACAGCTTTTTAAAAATATTTTTATTTATCTAAATTTTTATTTATTAGGTTATAAAACATTACATTTGTTGACTAACTAACTAACTAACTAACCATCACGCCGTCTCTCCGAAAAGAAAGGCAGAAATAATGGACGGCCACACTTTAACCGATGCGGCACTCCATACTTCTCTTTTCGCACATTACATTTCGCATATTACATTTCTTACAACTAGTATATAACATTTTTAATAAAATATGATATAATAGTTAAAACGTATATTAAAAATTCAATAGACAAAAACACACAAAGTAGAAATGAAAAAAAAAACAAAAAACGTTAAAAAATTAAAACTATTGTAAATTGAATGAAATATTTTTTAAATAATACGTTTTTTTTATATCGTAATTTGTGTTGAGAGATGCGTTTTTAATTTATAATCATTTTATCGTTATTATGAATGTTCATATAACCATATTATGTAGAATATTACCAGAAGAGCATTTGAATAGAACGTATGGAATAGCATCCTTAATAAGCCGCATTTCCCGCCATTTCTCACACTTTCCCGCGATTTAAGGAAACCGCACATTTAACTCGTCAGACGGGAGAGCGCACGAACTGCTTCCGACAAATAATCATAATTTCTCCATCTCGCCCGAGTAGGATTGCGTGCAAGTACGTTTGGAGTATGTGTGTTGTTTTGCAGGATTTCCTCTGGAGAGGTGAAAAATCCCGGAACCGACCCGTATCTGACCTGAAATAGACGCGGTGCTTCAGACCAATTTCCAACCTCCGTGTATTGCATGCTCAACGTAAAATCACGTACTTGCGTGATTATATAATTACGTTAAAAAATATATGGTACGAGTATCTTACCTATCTAGGGAGCTTGGAATATATTCAAATCGAAAAGAAACATGATTAACTCCGCTTAAATTAATATTTTGATTATTTTTGCAAGTCTTAGTGGCAAGGATGTATGAGGCATGCAAAAAGAGTGACTTGGTGATGAATGTGTCTAAATCTAAAGTGATGGTTTTCGAGAAAGAAGAATGTATGACGATTTGTGATATAAGTGCGATGGGCGAGAAATTGGAGCAAGTTACTGAATTTACGTATCTGGGAAGCATGTTTATAAGAGACGGAAAAATGGAGAAAGACATCGAAAGGAGGGTTGGTGCTGGGAATAAAATAAATGGCGTACTCAAAGTCATTACTGCAAATAGAAATATATCCACAGAAGCAAAGATGGCAGTACACAATGGAGTTCTAGTGCCAACCCTCATGTATGGAAGTGAAGCTTGGAGCTGGCAAAAGAAGGATGAAAGCAGGATAAACGCCGTAGAAATGAGATCACTAAGAAGAATGTGCGGAAAACGTTGTATGATAGAATACCGAACGATGAAATAAGAAAGAAATGTAAGACAGATGACTGCATCATGAATAAAATTAAAAAAGGATCCCTGAGATGGTTCGGACATATGGAACGAATGGATGAGAGTAGAATGGTTAAAAAGTTGTACACAAGCAGCGTGAGTGGGAAAAGAAGCCGAGGATGACCGAGGAAAACATGGCATTACCAAATTAACCAATTACTAAAAGGCGGCCACATTCGAAGTCGGAATAATCGACGTGCGTGCATGGTGCGATGTATGAATGTGGAGGAAGCCCGAGAGGTATGCCAGGACAGGCCAGTGTGGCGATCCATCCTCTCTGCCTACCCCTCCGGGGAAATGGCGTGATGGTTAGTTAGTTAGTTAGTTATTTACCAAGTGCGTACTTTTTGTACCACCCAACTGAGATATCGCGTTCTAAAAAAGTACTTTGTATAAAATTATATTTATAATAAAGGAACATAAACAAATATGTATTTAAATTTATTTTAAATTACATGCTGTGTACATAATATTTTTTCAGTTTAGTTTATTTCGCAATCACCATTTTATATCAAAAGATTTTTTTTAAATCACACTCAAATTATAATATCAAATGCGACTGTTTAATTGATGAACTGATACATTTAATTTATATTTTAAAAATATAAATATTAGTTATAAACTTGTTTCACTTTGCGAGGGCATTCTCAAACTAAACCTAATCTCCAATCAGTGTGTCCTTAGATATATGATTTTAGAAAACTTTAGGGAAGGGGAAAATATATATTGCAATTTTTTTAGCGGTACTAATATGATATTATAATAAGAATTGGGGGAGTTAAACAAAACAATTTTGATTTTATTAGAATTGAGTGATTAGCAAACGGAATAAATAAATTATTAAAAGAATTTTGAGGCACAATGATATGTAGTCTTAAAATACGTGCCTATTGTTATTGAAGCGCAGTTTTTTTTATATTTATTGACCACTTTTATTCAAGTAATTTCTTTTCTAATGATTGATTAACGATTGGAATGAAATAAACAATGAACCAAACTGTCACATCGTTACTTCGTAGAGGTGGGCAGATGGCTTTACTTTATCTTGTCATTTTTTTAGAGTCTCTTTTTTTGTACATTAAACAGTTGAATTATTATTGTGTTTTATTAATTCTCAGCGTAGTTATTATTTGTCAGAGCCTTTTTAAAAATAATTTATTACGTATTCACAATCGAGTGTTCCAAGTGTTACAAGTAATATATTTATTGTCATATGTTTGTTGTGAATAAACAATTAGCCAATCTTAAAATATAATTAACATATTGTCATGAGTTTGAAAATACACACATAAATTATTGTTTTATTAGGTTATATATATTACGTAATATTTGTGCGGAAAAAAGAACTTAAATAAACATAAATTAACATTATAACGTCGTGAAATTACGTATAATATATATTTTTTACTGATCTACAAAGCTTTATTAACTTCTTATTGCAAAATAGAACTTTTATTTTAAATTAAAAATATAACTATCTAACTATCATGTCATCTCCCTCTATCTTCTGGGGTAGGCATCAATAATGGACCGCCACACTATTTTTTCCTGACATGCTTTTCTTGCTTCCTCATTTGTACATCATGTCATGCAAAGCACGTCGAATGGCCGACATTTATTATGTGATTGGTTTGGTCGTCCCGTGTTTTCCTCGGTCTTCCTCTATTAATTGTTTCATTTACATCTTTAACTAATACTTTTTTTTTCCATTATTTCTTCATTCATTTCTTCCATGTGTCCAAACCATCGTACCGTTCCATTCATTATTTTCTTCATAACACTTTCATTTGCAACGCATTCACTTCTTTATGTTTTCATTCGACACTCAATAATGCATAGTTTTTCACACATTCGTCTAAGAGATCTCATTTCTACTGCATTCTATTTTCACCCTTCTTTTGCTAGTTCCATGAATCGCTTCCATACATAAATGTCGGCGGTACAAGAACACCATTGTGCACTGCCATTTTAGCTTTTTTTTTTAAAGTGTTTTACACTGTTTTCATTTTGGATAATCGAATCTGAAGTATTATATTCAAGCCCTTCATTATTCTGTTTATGACAATTTCATTCGTACCGCGTTCACGCATATTTGCATCTGACACTCCATCATAGACAGAAATTTTTTTTTTTTTGTTTTTAAATGTGTTCATTTCTTTGACTGAATCAATTTATTATTTTATTTTCGAGGGTCGAGTCTTACGGAACTCCTCAGTTTCATTTTACAATGGTCTTTACTTTTAAGTCTCCTCCCGAGAACTGTAATACGTTTAACGCAGCCGTAATTTTATTCTGAAGGGGTCAGATTTATATTTATCTTTCGTCTTCAGCCGGAACCGACTCATTGCGGTTTGTTCCTTTTTACGTTTTGATTAAATAAGGGCGTTGAGTGTTTCAAATGAAAATAAAGAAGCTTTGACATTTTATTCTGTTATTTAATTAAATTGTAACAAAAGATTTTACCTTTACCTTATTTTAATATGAGTTTATTGTGTTTTTTTCTCCATATATAATATATGGAATGTGTATATTTCATAAGATATGTGTATGGTATACTTATATAATAAATATAAACTTTCATTAAAAAGCTTCAAACTTAGTGAACTGTGACTCTTTGGTGAAATAAATATGTGTCATAAAACGATGTACGACAGAGTTTCAAATGTTGATATTAGAAAGGAATGTAAAGCGGAAGAAAATATTATGAACAGAGTTTTGAAAGGATTACTGGGTTGGTTTGGTCCCATGAAACGCATGGATGAAGAAACATTGGTTAAGAAAGTATACGTCAACAGTGTGAATGAAATACAGAGTCGAAAAAGACCGAGGAAAACTTGGTGTGACCAAATCAATAAAATTTTAAAGGTCGGCCATGTTAGAAGTCGGAAGAATCGTCGTGCGTGCATGACTCGCTGTATGAATGTGGAAGAACATAGAGAGATGTGTCAGGATAGAGTAGTATAGCGGTCCATTCTCTCTGCCTATCATTTTGGAGAAACGGCGTGATATATTGTTGTTGTAAAACCATATAGGTAATTTTTTTCACCTGGTACTAACACGTATAATTTTTTTTATTTTTTCTCCCTTCAAAGTTTGACTAAATGAAATGATGTTTCCCTTAACTTAATTTAAACAAGACGTTCTAACTAGCGCCCCTTGAACCCCCTCCGTTCCGCGGCCCGCGCAGGAATCGGCTATCGGGTTACCGCAACACGGCGAACAGTTCAACTGGGATTTAAAAAGGTTACCTTCTCCTAAACTTTGTGATTTCATTCCCCGACCCCGGGCTCCCGGGGTGTAAGCGGCGCTGTACATGTACGTAATTGATTTTATCATTCTGGAATTAGACCCACCGCTTCCGCATACATTTTCGAGCCTGGATGCAAATTGTTCTTAATGCCGATTTTACAAGCTGTTAAGGGATTTTCGCACAATCATAAACCAATTTCACATTAAAAAATAGTTATTTTTTTATTATTACTAATATTTTCCTTTAGTAACTAACTAATCATCACGCTGTTTCCTACTTAGGTGTTACTTACTTACTTCCTATGGCCATACAACTCTTGAGGAGTTTTAGCCTCCTTGATGATTTAAAAAAAACGATCTACGTCTTCATCTCTATTGAGATACAATTAATCCTTAAAAATGATTAACCCGCAATGGGTTAAATCCAGTATTTGTCTACAAGTATTTGTATACATTCAAAATGTTGTATTATATAATATATTCTCTTATGCAGCTTCCAGTCACATACGAAAACTTTAAAAAACTACAAAATAAGGTTATCCAAGTATCGCTTAGTGCGCCTTCATGTACCAGGATTACACAACTGCATCTGGAATTGGCAATCCTGATGATAGAAGAATTCATTCGGAATCTCGCCTAACGCCTCGTCCTCACCCTACAATAAAATAACTCTCAAATTACGACTCAAAGACGTCCAGCCGCCACAAAAGCGCCTAAAAGCACCCAAAATGGATCTTCCTTCAGAGGAACTTTCCAGGCCACACAGCCCACCAAATCACCTTTTCAACAATGTTCCCATCAGAGGAATAGCCATAAGAACTAAACTTCAGTAAGCCACAAGATCCAAGTGCAAATCCAAGTCATTATATTATATATATTAATTCTAACCGATCGCAAATATTGAAATTACTTTTGTATATTTAATTTGGTGATTATTTTACTCCAGTTAATTAAATTGGATCAACTCTAACAGCGTATTTCCGAAGTTTAGCATACGTTACGGTTGTACTGCGGTAGAGCTTGGCTTAAACGTAATCCGAATACTGGAACGAGTCCATTGTGCACGCGGACGGTACAACCCGAAGCGTAGTTGTGGTATGTTATAATTATCGGGAAACCAAATACGTTAAACTTTTTATAAACACGTAAATGCTTTTACCGCGTCACGTTAGGACTATTGTACCATACGTGACTTAATATTTTATTACTGTACAATATGATCTATTTAATATTTTTTTCAATTCTTGTGTCTTCCTGTTGTTATATCTTCTTCTTTCTGTGTCTTGTCAGATCTCTCTAACGTTGACTATCACCCTTGAGTAGGCCTCATGGTGATGACCTGGGGAAAAAATATCCAGAGTGGTATCCTCTTGCCTTCTCTGGAGGATTTTCTGTCGGGGTTACCTTCCCTTAGCTGGGTGTATCCAGTTTTATGGCGCTGGAAGCTCGCCATTCGTCTTCTCTCTATCTGCTATGGCGCTAAGTAATATGTGCCACATTGCCCGGGGTTTGCGGGGTCTTTAAAAATACCTTTCTTGGACGCTAGAGAGTTGGACTTGATATTAGTGCTGCTGTTGTAAATGCAACATGGCGCCTTACAACATTTTGTAGAGGCATATTTTCCAGCAAAACATACCCCATCGTAACCCTATTACCATTTTGAACCCCTGTTGTTATTTAAACATTTAAAAATAAACTCAAGTAGAGTATAAAGTGTGGTCAAATACTTGTTTACGGTTGCATTCTGTGTTCATTTTGTGAAAATAACGTTTATAGAATTAAGTTTATCTTACCAAACCCAAAACGTCGAAAACTTTCCACTACCCTATTCCCGGAGCAATTTAAAACAAACGCTAAAGACTCGCCTTCCGCTGACGAAGCAAACTTTTGAAATGAATAAAATCTAATGTTTCACATACACGAAACTTTGTTGTGTGTATTTGTTCAGACGAGTCTAATTTTATATTTTACGTATTTTTTCGAAACTTTTTTTTATAACCCCTGTGTTTTCACATTTCACGAAAAACACCGATACAAAGGGTGTTTAAAAAAAACGTCTACGTTAGAAAAAAGAGCTCCATTTACATTAGTTATCATAATTTAAATGCTTAAAACAAAATAATTTGTTTAACTCTTTTAAAATCATTTTGTATCTAACTACATTTATACTAACACTCCGTATCAATTTAATTATGAAATGGCACGACAAACGGAAAAATGATAGCATACTTGCTGCGGAAAAATGATAGCATACTCGTTGCGGATAGTGCGGACGAATTACCATTCTTGGTGTCGAGAATGTATGAGGTATGCAAGTCAAACGATTTAATGATGAATGTCGGAAAGTCAAAGGTGATGGTTTTTGAAAGGAAAGAGCAAATGACAGTTTTACTATAAGTTTGAACGAAGAGAATGGAATATAATATTTATTGTATAATACTTTAAAAATATTTATTGGAAACAAGAATTTATCAGTGAGACTACCATTAAATGGAGTACGGACCCGAGGCAGACCGAGGAAAACATGGCATGACCAAAATAATCAAAATTTAAGTGTTGGTCATGTTAGAAGTCGGAAGAATCGACGTGCGTATGTGTGACTCGTTGTATGAATGTGGAGGAAACTAGAGAGTTGTACCAGGATAGAGTAGTGTGGCAGTCCATTCTCTCTGTCTACCGCTGCGGGGAAACGGTGTGATGGTTTGTTTGTTTGTTTTACCTGCCGATCAACATAATAAGTGGTGAAAGGCTGGCCATGTCACAAGAATGCCTTCACACGGAGGTCAGAAGAAACAGTTCCAAAACTTCCTGGCGAACCTCCAAATGACCAACATCAACTGTGATTGAGAAAATACTGTAGAGGATGGAGTAGGACCTAGATGGATAAACACAGTACGTAAAGACACGCAAGGCTTTGAAACAAATTGTGTAGAGGCGACGCCGCAGACAGGAGCAGAAAAAAGAGACCCTCAGAAGATAGCGGCGGCTCCACTGTCAACGTCTTCATATCTCTAGATGCCCCAGAGTTTGTGGGTTCAGGATTACACACTTCAGCCATTTGAGGAGGAAGGAGAGTATTCAACGTTGATGATGATGATTCAAACATTGATTCAGCGATTCTATTCGAAATTTCAACTCTTTTTCTACACCTTGTATACACAAAAACAAGAACGAAAACTTTTATAGGTAAAGTTTTGTTTTATAATCAACGCCGCGGATACCAGACAGTGCCCCGTCTGTGTGTGTATTGTCATTTCCCGTCATATTTTTCGAACTAACACACACATAGCCGCTAAATATGCGGTAAATAGGCACTGCTGTACCCTGAAATGTCTGCCCCCCGGGGCGAGCTTCGTCAGCCATTTTCCCGCCACCGCGCAATGATACTTCCTTTTCCGGTGGGAAAAAATGTCACGTCCTTGGCATCGCGATTCTGCATTGCCTTTTTGTTTTTATTTAATTAGATTTTAAAAGTATTATGGGATTTAAAATAAGTAATATTTATGTACTTGTTTGTTTTAAAAAAATCATTTAAATATTTATTTTTACGAGTACTTTATTCAAATAGTTGATGACTGTAAGATTTATTATGTATTGCATATTCTTTTGTTTTTTTCTACTTAATTGTTTGATTTGAAAAGAACTGCCTGAACTGTAAAAGCTAGGATTATCAAGTTGACTACCAGTGCATGTTTCATAGGTCTAAGAAAACAATTTTTGTTATGACCTTCTAGTTGTATCATAATTTATTTGATATAAACTGTTGTGTTTGACAGTGTTTAAGGCTCGACAGCAGAGAACACCAGTGCATATTTGGATCTCTGCGTAACATCCATGCCAACGGAAAGGCAACGTTCATTTCGATCAGTGGAAACAAATGCAAACAACACTATGATTCCAGTCAGAGACAATAATGCAAGTTTCTACAATCGAGCTTTCAACCTTCCGGGTCCGTTGGCGTGGAATAGCCTCCATATTAGTATTAAGTATGAGGATAGTGACGAAAATTTTAAGAGACTATTAAAGACTGCTCTGTTTGGTCAGATTTTTACTTGTACGCCCTTGAAGTAATTGATTTTACAAAACGGCAAACTTAAAATATAAACACCATAAATAATAATAATTATATTAAAATAATGAAAAAGAAAATTATGTGTTATTTTAATTTTATTTTGTTATTTTATTTTATATCATTATATTTTATATTATTGTGCTCGGGAGATGCCTATTGGTTGCGATTAGGTTCGCAACCTATCACACCGCGTCTCCCGTGGGGGCTAAAAGAGAAGGATGGAGTGCCGCATCGGTTAAAGTGTGTCAGTTCATCCTTTCTGCCTACCCTTTCGGAGAGACTGCGTGATGGTTAGTTTATTGAAAATGAAAATTTTCTATTAAATTTTTTATTATATTGAATTATATTCAGTTTCCACTAAGATTTTGACTTATGGCTTTGACTGGTTTCGGTATCTAGCTGCCAAAACCGCTCAAAGCCGTTAACCTTATGCTACTCGTATTTAGATATTTTTATTATTGTTATTTTAATTGTTTACAATAAACTTCTACCGAACAATTCAAATAACATCATTTATAATATTAAATTGAATTGAACAAGCGCATGTACATTGGTTAAAACTTACAATTTGATCCCGCTAATGAAATCATTTACATTCACCGGTCGTGGTTAAATAGGGAGTTTTTAAATTTGAATTTGGAATTTTAAAATAAATATTACGCGCATGAGCATTCGTAGAACTACGCTACTGTTCCCCGGGAGCAAATCTTGCGGTTTTATCCCTGCCAGGGTCGTCCCTCCCAACTAGACGTTGCCTTTTTACGTTTCCTTTCCGAACGTGAGAGAACGTTTATTGCGATATGCATACCTTAATGCCGCCAGCCGTGTATTGTGCTCTCTCGACTACCGTCCCCCGGTTGCCGCGATACGGGGGTTGACAATTCTTTTATTGCCATTTTTATTGTATTATTTAAATTACGTCGCCCCTGCAAACTTTGTGTCTCATTCAGATTTTAGATTTATCACTCGTTGGCTGAGATTTTAAATTGGATTACACGTTTATCTCGTGGGATTTCGAGTAGTTTGGTGTTTTGCTAACGTTTTATTTATTTGTTTACGAATATGCAAGTAAACCTGTTCTATTTCTACGCGGTCGTATTAAATGTATGTATCAAAGCGAAGCTCGGAGCCGGTAACAGAAAGATAAAAGTAGGATAAATGTCGTAGAAATGAGATCTATGATAGAATGTCGAACAACGAAATAAGCATCATAAGTAAAAAAAGGGTCCCTGAGATCGTTTGGACTTGCGAAACGAATGGACGAGAGAAGAATAGTTAAAATGTTATATACAAACAGTGAGTGGAAAGAAAATCTATGGAAAACCAAGAAAATCATGGCATGACCAAATTATTAAAATACTAAAATGCGACCACATTTGAAGTCGGAAAAAATCGACGAGCGTGGATGTTGCGATGTTAGAATGTAGAGGAAGTTTGAGAGGTATGTCAGAACAAAGCAGTATGGCGGTCCGTTGGTTGGTTAATTACTTAGTTTTGTATCAAATAATTTTTACACTATACAATATATCGTCGTTGACTCAAAGATGACTCATGAATAAGGATTAATTGTATCTCAATAGAGACGAAGATGTAAATTGTTTTTTGGAAAAAGAATATGGTGGTCAAGGCGTTTACAGGACTTATGACCTGTCATTGGTTGGGTTAGATATTAATTAATCCTTAAAAATGATTAACCCGCAATGGGTAAAATCCAGTATTTGTCTACAAATATTGGTAACATTCTTGACTCATGAATGTTTTTTTCTGTGCTACAAGTAGTGAATGTCGTTCGCGAATATGTATGAACAAGCAAGAAAGAAATATGTGTCGCACATCCGGTAGATTGTACTCGCATTATCATTTTCAGTGTACAACTATTCTCGCTAGTATTTTGAAAAAACATCATAGCAAATAAAGGGTTGACACTGTATAAATCTTTATTAAAACTCCCTTTTTAATCTGTTTTTTTCATTCCTAGCAATCCATTGTTTTTTTTATTTATTTATGACTCATTCTATAACTCCCTCCTTTTATTACAATTTTGATATGCGTTTATTATTATTATACTAATGATGCAAAACCTACAATTCCATAGATACAATACATGTTTTTTTGTTTGATCCATTATCGGAACGGTATACGATCATCAATTATTGCCAATCAATCGACGCGTAAAAAATCTTGTAAGGAACAATAGAAATGTTGTTTCCTTGACTCCCGTCCTTCGTGTATCCGCACGAGAATAGCTGTCTTTTTAAGGCGGAGTTAATGATCCTTATGATTCACCGAAACACGGGAGAAAGTGTGATTGATCTTGTTTGCGACTGATTCATCTGGATGAAATAATTAAGAGAAGACTCCCAAAGCCAATGGGCCTTGTAATGTCGCATTCTTGCGCCGATTGTCGCTCGCTTCCGCCATTTTGTTGACGTAAAAGTAATATAAAAGGCCTCATTTTATTACCTGAGAAACAAAGTGAGCGATATATTAAGACATTTCCGTTCTTCTGTTTTTGTGAAATAGTCTAATTTGTTGATTACATTTATCTATTATATATTGACTCGTTCTCCTAGGAATCAAAACAGAATACTTGACTTAATTTGTTCGTGAATTAATTATTTCTAAGAAAAAGCCCTTCTCACTTCCTTTGTTAGAGTTTGTGAAATATCACACCACGATTTTGAAGCCGTTCAAGAGCCTTGCTTGTTTTGTATTTAAATGTTTTACAGAACAATAGATTTTAACTTCTGAATATATAATATCTTGATTCGATTGAATAAAAAATTTCAAGATTTAGTTTAAATTATGTTTTTATTCAAAAGTGATCTAGATATTACTTACTATTTCATCATTATAAAAATTCAGTATCTTCTTAGTTAAATTGGAAGACCTGTTTATGACGGTAAGCTGTCCTGGGATGATGATGTCCAGCTATCTCTCGATATCTTTGGCGGCCTTCCTGATAATCTCTTGCTGCTAGGGTATTGATTTTTTTAAACGATTTTTGCAATTCGTGTATTCTGCTATTCATGCGGTCCACACGATCTTTCCAAAAGCGGCTTGTGCTTCTTCCCCATCTCTCTATGACCTCAACATCACAGACAGAACTTATCGTCTCAGTTTTAATCCGTTCTCTGAGGGTTCTGCCTTTTCTGCTACTCTGAGAAGTTTTTTAGTCCTATTGGTCGATACCAGTCGTAGAGTCGATACTCTGACTTTCAAAATTCAGTATGATTAATGAAAATATCACTGTGCACGTTATAAGAAATATATCAACCTATAATTGTAACATGTAATTGTATTTTCGATCATTGTAGTATTATCGTCCTTTTGTTCCTTCGCTTCTTGTTAACTGGACACGATCCATATCATTTGTCATAATATTTATTTCTGCTAATTTTTTTTTTTTTTATTTTTCTCTTTATTTTGTATAGGAGTCTCGTGAGTGTTGTGAACACTCATTTTTGAGATCCCAAAAATTGTTACATTGGATAAATAAAATGTATTACATTGAATTTATAAAAATAGTACAAACATATTATAGCTTAAGGGAAAGAGCACATTATAAAGGTATATAAACAGTAGTATAAAAGAGAGACAAACACATTATCACCTAAGGGAAAAACACATCATAAATGTAAATAAACAGCAGTATGAGAGAATAACAAACATATTATATCTTTAGTAACATAGTAGACACATAGTATAAAACACATTGGAACTTAAGGGAAAAAAACCACATAAAGGTAAATAAACAATAATAATAATAATATACAATAGGAAAATGAGGACACTAAAGTAAAATAATTACATAAATTATTGTCAGTGAAACGAAACTTAGGAGGGATTATTGGAATAAAGTTGAGAGTAATATTTTTTTATTTTCATATTGGGAGCTAGTTTTAAATGTTCGGTAAGTTATTTAAAGCATTGAAGGCTATATATTGTAATATTGAGGTATTTTATAGTATTTCAATAGAAAATTAATAAAACTGTTATTTAGTGTTTTACTGTATTCAATTATGTAAGTTCATTTAGGGAATCTTAGAACATTATTTTAACATACTTACATTTTCAGTAAACTTAACGCTTTAATACTGTAGAATTCCTTAAATACGATTTTTTTATGAATAAAAAAGTGCTGTTTTTCCAATTTTGTAATTATTTTTTGGACACTGTGTTAACGCATTGAGTTTGATTCCAATAAAAGAAATGAGGATATGGCAAGAATTTAAAATTTAATCTCTTAAAATATATACCATATACCATAGTATAAGATGGACTTCCGCCCCGATATTTTATAATTTTTTTTTCTTTGTTATTGGATCCATGTAATTAATTAACCTGTCATTTGAGTTGGTTCTTAATGCGCAATACAACTAAAAGACTACATAAATTACCAAATAAAATCAAACAGAACCCATAAATTATCCTTTTTAGGTCGATTTCTCCCTCCGTGAACCGTCAGCAGATCCCGTAATGTATGGATTGCTCATAAAATCGACCTGGCTTATTTAAGTGGCTTGTATGCGGCCTCGGTCCCGGTTAGCATATGTTGCCTTTAGTTTAATCAAAATACATTGGCGGCAACGGCTTGGCTTCGGCACACAGGCGGCCCTGAGCAGGGGTGCCATTAATTACCTGGCTCGACCCTGAGAAACTTTCCCGTAGAATTTGTCCTGGGCCATTTTTTCACGCGAATCGTCTTTCACGCGAATTTTCAGCGTCTTCGTTCGAATGTGATTGGAGTTTTCATTTTTTTCATTATTAAATACTTTGTTAATTTTGTTCTTTGAAATTTCATGGTAGTAGTTCATTGTAAATAATGAAAATAAAAAGTCTTTTTAAAATGTATATTTAGTTAAATCCACTAATGTTGGTGTCTTGGACTGATTTTGGCAGCTCGCTGCCATCTTCTGGCCTAGATGATGGCAGCAAGCTGCTCAAACCGGTCGAAGACACAAACATTTTTTTTTCATTATTTAAATACTCGTACTATGTTTTTTCGGATTTAACGTTTATATAATTAAACTAACATTGTATTTTTAAGATTAAAATAAACATTTTTCAAAACTGATAATTCTTAACTCTTTATCTGTGCATCTGGTTATTTATATGTAAAAACATGTTTATACGTTATTTTTAAAAGAAAAATATTACTATTTTACAAGGATTAATTGTAATGGGTGAAATCCAGTATTTGTCTACAAGAATTTGTATACATTCAAAATGTTGTTGTATAAATATAACTGGTACATGCAGGCAAAAATTGGAGAGACATCTCCAGGCGAAATCTAGTACTGTATGATTTGCATAGACTTTCACAGTACATTAATAAAGGTTTTCTGCTTAGTGCTTTCTAATCTTAATAGATGACGCTAGTGAAGAGTGAACATAAAAATGTAAACATAGGTGTAGAAACCTACCATATATACAAGTTCCAAAAAGTTTGTCAGACGTGGTGGTTATAACGGCGGAATGGGGAATGTTGTTAAAACGTGAAGCGATCGCTCAACCCAACCAATGACAGGTCGTAAGTCCTGTAAGCGCCTCGACCACCACCTTCTGTTCCCAGAAAACAATTTGCATCTTCGTCTCTATTGAGATACAATTAATCCTTGTAAAATAAAAATAATTTATCCGCAATGGGTGAAATCCAGTATTTGTCTACAAGAATTTGTATACATTCAAAATGTTGTTGTAAAAATATTACTATAAACAATAAAAATCAAACAAAAGTTGTAGTCCAAGTGTTGCAAAGGTTCATTTGGCTCTCATGACAAATATGTCGTCAGTGACATGTACCTCTTTACATAAATGACACATATATGATGATGTCCTAGCAAGGCGACACATGTTACTTAAATAACAATATATTTTCATTATACGTAAATAAAGATTAAGCTTATAGTTATATTGCTTTAGAGATTATAAATATGTATTTGTTGATCGTTTGTTTTAAGGGAAATATAAATTTTTCGTTACTTTACTGCTTACGCTTTTATTATGTAGACGTTGAATGATTGAAGTGTGCGCGGGAGATGCCTATTGGTGGCGATGAGGTTCGCAACCCATCACACCGCGTCTCTCGCGTTGGCGAAAAGAGAAGAATGGATTGCAGCATCGATTAAAGTGTTGCAGTCCATTCTTTCTGTCTACCCTTTCGGGGAAACGGCGTGATGGTTAGTTAGTTAGTTAAATTACAAATTACGAAGCAATTTATCGTTCTTTAAACCCTGGTATGTTTTTATTAGTGATTTTATATACCTACATATTGCTATACGTGGATAGTGTTAGAATCCAACATAGATTATGTAGTACATTTAAACAAAGAAACAGACTTCACAAAATTCACTACACCAAATTAAAAGTATTCGAGCGAAATTTAATGTTTCTGTATTTTACTCAAACGTTTAAGCTAGGTTTCTAATGCCACTTTGACGAGATTCATATATGTTTATAAAGGTTAAATCTCCCTTTTCTTGGTTCTTTACCCTTATTTGTACGCTAGGAAACTGATTATGTTAAATAATTGTGTTTTCAATTGAGAGGTACAAATATATTATATACAAAAAAAGAACTGTCAGCTTACAACTTCTGAATTTTTTGAATTATTTTTCTTTTGATTTCGTTGTTAAATATATTCAATTTATTTGTAAAATATTTTGTGGGTAATATGAACCTGTGTTAAAGTGTGATATATTTTCCTTTAAGGGTTAAGTTATAGTGCTCATGTCTTTAAGACCTAAATATACCATTTTCATTCCAAAAAGTTTTCATTCCAATAATGTACACTGTTTTGTATTTAAAATTATAATATGAGTAGGGACATTTGAAAGGTGAGATTGTAATAGACATGCGTACGCCAGGGGCAAAAAGATTTTCATTTTCACAATTGAAATTAGTTTCAATATATAATCTATTGTATAATCTAATAAACTCGTATTATTTATTATTATTATTATTATTTTTGGAAAGAAGCTATTACTTGGTGGTTTGACATATTTAAAATTAAAATTGACGACCTTCGTGGCAGAGTGGTTAGAAGCTCTGACTTCCATACCGAAGGTCCCGGGTTCGATTCCCGGCGATGGCAGTGTGATTGTCACATTGTCTTTGGTCTCGTGTGGAATTCACGTGACAATAAAATAGCGATAGATTGGCTACCTATCACATGTCATGTGGATAATCAATATAATAGCTAAAAATAATGTGTATACAGGAATTGGGTTTAAGCGACCTGTTGTATACAAGAAAAAAAAATTAAACACTTTTAAAACGTTTATAAAGCCACTTTATTTTGAGTCAGGAGCCCCAATCGGTATCACTCTGTAACGAGTTTCGACACTGAGTGTTATGTTTAGAAGAAGCTCGTTACAGAGTGAAACTGTTTGGCGCTCCTGACTCAAAATAAAGTGGTTTTATACAACGTTTTAAAGTGTTTAATTCTAATTTTAGTATATTATTGTGAGCTATGAGATTTCAATAAAGCATTAAATTTTTTGAAAAATAAAATTTTATCTTTATCATCTTTTTATTATTTGATTTATTTATTATAGTATTAATGATAAACATATTTGATTGTTTAGGTTTTACCCATAAATGTTTTGTATTAAACTGTTCTTTTTTCAAAATAATAATAAAACACCTCTAGGCAGAATCTATAAATATTAAGGATAACATTTTTATTTTTTTTATTCGAGTTTTGTTAAGGGAATCCATTTTTTTTCAGAACATTCGTTTCAAGGGAAAATATTTGAGCCCGCACTAATCACGCCTGAGTTTCAAAGTGCCACTTTGTTTCATAATCTCATATTATCCTCTGCCTTAAGAAAATCCCACCTTACTTTTGGGTAAACAATTTTCAATTTTCCGAAAGAACCGTTATCTAACGCGCCTTCCTTCCTGCTCTGCTGTTATTTAAGTTTCTGTGTACATAACACTCGGTGTCGCAGACTCGCGTGGATCTCCAAGGTTAAGTACGTTGTTAAATTATGTGTGCATAATATACACTTTCTTCATATTTTCTTAACTTGAACCGTATTAATATTAAAGAAGATTGCTTTGTCACGTTTTCAAAAGCGAGATGACTTTTGTGTTAATTTGACACAGCTCTAATATTTAGCGTGAAACTAATAAAACATCGCGCTATATTTCCAAATGCTGTGTAAAATAAATTAAATTTACAAATACATATACGAGTATAAAATCATAAAACGCTTTGTATTAAACCACAGTGTGATTATTATAATTGATATCAACTAGTTAAGTCGCTTGGATCCTACTTCGAACTGGCCGCCTTTCAGTATTTGATTAATTTGGTCATGCCTATGTCTTCCTTGTCACTTCTTGATTTTTTTTACCTTCACACTGCTTAAATACATTTAACCGTTTTCCCTTCATTGATTCGTTCCATATATCCAAACCATCTAAGTGACCCTATCTTAATTTTATTTAGATTCATCCGCCTTACGTTCCTTTCCTATCATTCAATATTCTATCAAACATTGTTTTTCCGCACATTCTTGTGTTTTAAATTATTTTTAATAATGCTGCACCGCAAATTAAGTTCTTTGTATGATAGTAGAACCATTTTATATAATATCCCAAATAATGTATATCTTAGAACATGTGCGTGTTTGTATTTGAAATATCCTTACATATCCAATACTGTCCTTCGATGGGACGCTCGATACACAATAGGGAGATATTATTTATTACCCGGCCGGGCCCACGTGCGGCTGGTGCCGCCCTGAAGATAAGCGAGGGTTCACTCATTAGGGACACATTGACACAGAAAAATAAGATAATCCCGTAGCACTTGTAACGGGAGCGGCCAGGATCTATGTTCCCGCCTCGCGCGAATATTATTCCCCGGAGACGCGTTGATCTTAATGCGTAAACGTTTTGTTTAGACAGAGGGGCCTAACTTTGCTCTGGTGTAGTGATACATCGTACTGCGTACAATCTTCTTACGTAATCGTCCAATTGGCAATGTTGCTCTGTAGTTCTGAGAGCTGTTGTAACCATAAAAGTTTATATATAAAAATATTTTCAATTTTACGACTTTCAATTTTAATAAATATGTTCCTTTGACCTTTTAATAAACTGAAGTATAGAATAAATGGAGAGATCCCATTGTTTTAAGTACGATAAAACGATGTTGTTTAAGATTTGCTTCCACTTCTGTCTTTATTTTGACAGCGAACTCGACGAAAAGGGTCGCTGTCGATATAAAGACGAAAGTAGAAGTAATTATTTAAGAAATAGCGTTTTATTAAATTATAATTTAAAATGAACTTCCACCCAGAGATTTTGTAAAATCATTGTTTTATTTCTTCTATGTTCGCCATAACTTTGTGTTGTAGATGTTTAATGTTTCTTTGTTTATATACTTTGTATAAAACACTGACATTTAAAAAAAAAATTATAACATCTCTCTAAGCTGACCAAATTTGTAAATAATTTTATAATATTTTTAATTATTTATATAATATCACTGACGAAGGGCTGGTTAGTCCGAAACATGAGTGATATTTAATTTTAATTTTTTAAATAAATGTTAGTATTGTATACAATGTGTATAAAAATATAATCATTGTTTTATGTTTATAAAATATGCACTTGTTTTTTTACGAACATTTGTGAGCTTATTTCATACAAGTATCATTTAAATTATTAAACTACATTGTTTTACTTAAACAATTTCTCAAAAAAAAAAAATGATTTAAATTATGAAAATTCTGAAGAAGGCAGCGAGCTGCCAACACCGTTCGAAGCCATAAACATAAGTGACATTTAACTTAATACATATTGCACTTTAGGGAAGTTTTTCATTAATTTTTATTATTTACGATGAAATAAAAACTGATGAACCATGAAATTTCAAATACCGACATTTATATTTTAAACATTTCAATCGTTAAAACTAATCTTTTCTTGAAGTAATCAATCAAATATCGATCAATATTTGGTATTGTCCAAATAAGAAAAAACGTGTCACTCTTATTTAATATGTAGATTTTTTCAGAAAACATGTTTTTCTTTATATTAAATAATAAATTCCAACTTTAATATACTCATGTTTATAAATTGTTTTTTATAGTTTAAAAACTTATTTTATAATCGTCTATTGGGTACAAATAACAATTTAAAACTTGTGGTGATGATGTTTCATAAACATATTTATTGAACTTATTATTTATTTTCTTTTACTTTTCTATGATCATTTTTATTTTACCAAAAATTACTCTCATTTCATGGCCTTCTTAGGAAACGGTTTAAAAGGAATCTTGCGTTGAATGTAAAAACGATGAATCGCGTATTATTAAAAACCATAACTGGTAACGAGGTTAGACCGTATACTGTATAAGGAAAACTCAAGAGTAATCCTTTCAGAACTTAAGGGGGGTTTTAAGAATCGTTTATAGGCATTAACCTAATTTAAGTGTTAGCGCAATTTTCTTTGTAGGTAAAAAGCACATAAAATTTTCGTTTCGTTTAACTCTCTCTTCAGTAAGCAATTTTCTCTTGTTTTTTTCCTCGTACATAAAACCGACGTTATAGTTATTTTGAATTATTTTTAATGACCTCTTGCCCCGTTTAATTGTGTTGTACACATTGTTTTAATTTTTTTTCCATAAAACATAATGTGTTTTATGATTTATTATCTTTTAAATTTATTTTTAACTGTTTTATAGCTTTCCAGATATTATGCACGATAATAAAATTTGCATAGATAATTTAACGTTAATTAATATTTATATTTATCTCTAATTGTTCAGTTTTTAGCTGTTTTATTAACATTTACTCTCATTCAAAATATTTATGTTATGAGTTTTTAAAAATTTGGGCCGATTATTACAAAAGTGAGTTTCAAAAAAGTCAAAAAGAATTCATATGAATGAGTTCGCTTGTTTTTGAAGTTTTATTATATTTTATGAAAATCGCATGTTTTACCTTGTCAAGATGAAAATATAATAATACTTCTAGAAAACAGACGCATATAAAATGTAATAAAACTTCAGTTATCAAAAATATGTGTTCATTCATATGAATAGTTTAATATGGAGTTTTAAATCATTTTTCAACAAACAGCAAATATATACTTCGTAATAATTGTATTAAATATTTGTTACGCACGTTTAATTATAATTTATGCGATTGAAATGTTTTGCCTATCTAAGGATTAACAAACGTCTAATTCCTAACATTTGATAATGCTTTAGACAGGTAAAACATGTCATTCTCAAAAATTATAATACAACTTCTAGAAAACATACGTTTTCATTCGTATTATTTATTTAATATACAGTTTAAATCATTGTTCAAGAAGCAATAAATTAGTAAAAAGAAGTTTTGATTCCAATTGGTGTATAACATTAAGGCCAACTGTGCAAAGCTACGAAATGTAGTGTAGTTCAAACTTTACACTAAAGATGCCCCCCGTGTTATATGACACGTGTCACAACAAACAGTTTTTTCTCTTTTGTTTTATGTTTAAATAACTTGGCACCTTTGTAATAACCAGCCTTCAATTGTTTAAAATAAAGATATTTGAATAATTAACAGTGAGTTTTTGATAACGAGTGACTTCTCTCGATACTTCCATCTTAAATCATTTCATATTGAGATACTTATTTCGATTATCCCATTCTAAATCATTGAAACAAAAAAATATAATTCCTATATTTATCATGAAATTATCAATAATATCATGATTTGTAGTATTTATTTATATATATTTTTGGAAGGGTGTTTATGGAACTCTGTTTTGTTAGGGTTGCTTGGAACGTGAATAGGTGCTAGAAAGAAGATTTCTGGGGGTTTATTACCCTCTGTTACACTAGACCACAACTTAACGACTCTTATAACTGACAAAGTGTTTGTGCTCTCATTAACCTTCCTTTTAGTGCCCGCAAAACTAGAAACTGTAGTGTTTGGAAAAAAACTGCCACATTCTCTCACCGCACATTATTAAAAAAAATTATAAGATTATAACATATTTTCTGTTTTATTACACTTGTTCTATGGGCTGCCTGCCGTAACCAATCGAAACTAAAATAACGAGTGAAATAAAAACTTAATTTATCTATAAACTATGTATTATGTAGAATTATTTCCATTTTTATGGATTTTTCATTATTTAAAATGAACTTCTACTAAGAAATTTCAATTAACACCATATTTTTTGAATTTATCGTGTTATATATCCATTAGGGTGTCCCTTATATGGGCGAAATTTGTTTTTTTTTGGATTATTGAAACGCATACCCCCTAATTATGTTTAATAGTCTACTAGTTACCCAAATACAGAATTTCAACTTCCTACGTTAATTCTAACCCGTGCCGACTTGCCCTCAAAGTTTTAGAAAATAGGTGATTTAAGTGTCTCTTAAATGTAGTTGTAGATGATCACATAAAACCACTATGTTAGATAAATATTAATGAAAACACATATTTATATAATGTTCTTCTTGTAATCATCAAAAAAGATCCAAATTTATATTTATTTACTTTGATATTTCCTCTTCAAAATCTCTTTTTTTACAGTCTGGGTAAATTTTTCTATGTTTTTGCACACAACATAATATGAACTGCTTATGTTCTTCATCTGCGGTAGTCAAACCATGAACGTCTGTCATAAGATTAACAGCTCTTTCAGCTGTGTCATTTACTGCTTTTAAGCTAGTAACCTTCTTTTTAACTTCCACAAACGCCGCGCGACATTTCTATGAAGATACAATTTCTTTAAGGAAATTACTATCATATTTTAGTTGTGAAAATAAATCTTTTCTCTATACAGAAACAAAATCACTCAAAGATTTCCATAAAACAAGATAACAAATATTTGTAGTACCTATAAATAAAACAAATAGGTTCTAAATTAAATACCAGATTAAACACTACTTACGTACCATATAGAGAGACAGACATCTGTTCCTTCGATGGAACATATCTCTTTCCCGATTCACCAAAACTTTATTTTTGTAAGTTTTCTACAATGTTTCCTTTGGTCTGCTCATCAACGTTGTCATCAAAAATTAAAAGGACGGCTATTTCCTCAGACAAGTAACACAAATGTTGACTGAACTTGTTTAAAGCCGCTTTGGAAATCGTCAACTTCTTCGTAATCTTTTAAGGTCTTTAAAAAACAAAAATCTTCATTTGGAGCTTTTATCGCCAAACTACATTCAAGCCAGGGCTTTACATAAACTGACACAATAAATAAACAAACATCTGGTAAAGCTTGTTTGTCCTTAGCGCACATTTTAAACTGGGACTGCAGCAAACGTATTTTTAAGGAGTAAATAGCTCTTGCCATCCATCGTGCTTGATGCATTGGGCCAGCAGGTCTGTTTATTTTATTTTCATTGCCTCCACCCAGAAAAACAATAGCATGCTCAATATGAGTTCCCTATAATCATCTCGTACAATCGATTTTGCGATTCAAACGCACTTTTGTGCATCAGTTCTTATATATGATGGCGGCCAGCAAAGAATAACAAACCTCCTTCTAGTTTTTGCACACAAGCTCCGTTCAAGTATCTTGTATATGATGCTGTCGTATCATAGCACATTCAAGAGCATCGGCGTGTGCGGTATCGAATAAATTATCTAATTCAAGATGAAAGTTCTCTTCGCGGCGCCTATGTGAGCCCTGAATCTTCTTGCTATTTTTTGCAGTTCTCGTCAGACCTGATAAAGATCCACTAACTTCTTAACATAATTACGAACAGCTCTGGTAGGTATTCTAGCCTTTTTTCAGAACACATTGGACTCCAGAATGACAAGATTTGCGCTTTCATTAACAGTCAAATTAACTTCACGTATTTTGAAAAATAGAACTGCGAGAACTTGAAGATTAGATAGTTGTTTGCACCTGTTATTTGATAATTTACTTCACCAACCAAGAAAATATTTTTTTAGTTGCTTCTTAGTTCTACTGACATCTTCGAAATATAAAACAATCCATGGTTCCTACCCAAAAAGCCGAAACTAAATGCTAATAACAACGACAACGCGCCGCTCCTGTGACGCATTTGTATGGGACATCTTTGCGCGCAAGTCGGCACGGGTTACACTGTTCCGAATAAGGAAACAATTTGGTTTCGGATGTTTTAGGCCCAAATGAATAAAACAATAGCCTATGCATTGTAAAATTAAAACTTTGAAAAATAAGGGACACCCTGATATCCATATTATCAACCTAGTTATTAAAAATGTTAATTATTTCGTCGAAATTCATAAACTTCATGTTTCAATAATAACACATAATTTCGGGGTTTATTTTTCTTGCCATGATAAATAACAATAACAAACCATCACACAGTTTCCCCGCAGGGGTAGACAGAGAGAATGGACCGCCACACTACTCTATCCTGGCACACCTCTCTAGTTTCCTCCACATTCATAGAGCGAGTAATACACGCACGTCGATTCTTACGACTTCTAACATGACCAACCCTTAAAATTTGATTAATTTGGTCATGCCATGTTTTCCTCGGTCTGCCTCGACTGCGTACTCCATTTAAATCATTAACGTATACTTTTTGACCATTCTTTCTTCATCCATGCGCTCCATATGTCCGAACCAACGCAGCGATCTTTTCATAATACCTTCTTTCGCTCTACGTTCCTTTCTTATATCAGCATTTGAGATTCTGTCGTATATCGTTCAACCACACATACGTCTTAGGGACCTCATCTCTATCGCATTTATTCTACTCTCATCCTTTTTCTGCCAATTCCATGCTTCGCTTTCATACATTAGAGTTGGGACCAGAACTCCATTGTGAACGGCCGTTTTCGCTTTCATTGATAAATTCTTGTTTCCAATAACTATTTTTAAAGATGCCATGATATGCAGTATAATCTACAGGAATGCTCTGTTTAGAAATTAAAAGGCACATATTAAACATTGACGTTTCTCAAATATACCTGTGTATACAAAATGTATTTAGTAGATTTTTTATTTTTATGTTTTACACCGACAAATGATGGCAACCACCCGAAATCCGTGATATAACAACTAAACTCATGATTTCTAGTGATGACGAATATAGAAGTAGAGAAAATAAGAACGTATGCTGTGATTTTGCATTTCATATCAGACTTTGCAATGTAACGTCCGCAATGGCTCCCACTAATGCGGCACGTTTCCTCGCCGCGATCGTTCAGCAAGTGATTACGTCCAGTCTGAGAAAAGCGGTTTTCAGCGATGCGATGTGCAGGGTTGGGTTTTCCTGTAATTTATTTTCTAAGACTCATCTGTTTTTCGGGTGGAGTCATTTCTAGATATTCTTCAGCGCCCTTTGTCCGGAGTCGGTGCCCCCGCTCTCGAGGCATTCATTACCAGCGCTCTTCGCTTATGGTCCGCATCTATTGCCTTCTCCACTCTCTATCCGACGATTTTCATATATTACTTCGGTCATGCTGGCTGGTTACATTATTAAGTAAATGACTCGACCGACTCAACTTTCATCGTTCTCTGGATGCCATAGGAAATTCTGCAACGAATTAACTCTTTGTCTTCTTATTTTCAGAAACGATTTTTTAGACTTACGTGAAGCGGATGATACCCGAGGATTGACTTAGTTAGTTCTTAACTTTAAATATATAATATTTTTTTAAAATTAATTACTCTATGTATTTGTTTCCAACCTTAAATTGACAACATTGATTGGTGAAACATCTGTTGTATAATATAAATATATTTTTACGCACGTCATTTTTTTTTTAAATTTAGAACATAAGCTTTTTTCCATTTTACTAGTATTTAAATCTATACAGATACGCCTTTTGATTATAAATACTTATATAGGTACATAAAAATAAAATGATTGAATGAATTTAGAGAATTGGGTATATTGCATTTTGATGTATTTAATTTTAATGACCCTTATGTATGGAAGCGAAGCTGACAAAACATGGATCTGGCAAAATAAGGATAAAAGTAAAATACTCGTACATGTAGTAAAAATGAGATCTCTTTGACGAATGTGTGGTACTCTGTGTATGATAAGTGTGTCCAATGAAAATATAAGAAGCGAATGCGGTGCGAATGATGGTGTTATGAACAAAATAATCAAAGGATCATTAAAATGGTTTGGATACATGGAAAGAATGAATGAAGAAAGAATGGTAAAAAAAAGTATATGTTAACGATGTAAATGGAACTAAAAATAGAGGAAAACGTGGCACGATCAAATTAATCAAATATTGAATGTGTGAATGAATGGTATGATTGTTATCAACCACGATACAAGTAATCATATAAATATCATTAATATTATATATAAAAAAAACTAACTAACCATCACGCCGTCTCTCCGAAGGGATAGCAGAAAAAATTGACCGTCTCACTGTTATTTCCTTACATTTCATTGGATATGGATTCACATTTGAATACTTTTTTTAATACACTGTATACTATGTGTAAACAACATTTTTTGCACTTATTACAAACATGTTTCGGGGCACAGACGCCTTTCTAAATGTAGACATTTTGAATGTTAAAATTTTAATATTTAAAATTTTTTCATGGAGGAAGGTCGTCTAATATTTTTCTAAATATATTTTTGATAAGAGCAAAAAGGTGTTGTGAAAATATTATTCAAAAACTTTGGTATACATTTGACATTGAATTTTCAATGTAGATTTTTGATATACAAAAACCTAGGTGGCCTAAAGATGTTTTTAATCTTTCTTCAGGAACGTTAGTTGCAGTGAAGTGTGAAGGCAGGCCGTGAATTTCCCTGTAATCGCTTGTAGCACATCTGGCATATACATTCATCATTGCCATCTCGTTGACAACGACATTTTTCATCTCGAATCCTTTTTCGACCTAGTTCTCCAAAACTCCTGTTTCGGGTTCGTGATGGACTAAAAAGCAAACGGATCCCAAGAACGTTTTGTTGGAGTTTGGGGGAGTTTTTGTCTTTAGGCTTAGAAACTTTTGGATAATTTCGAGTGATTATAAAAAAGGAGCATTTGCTACCAGCCCGGAGATGGAGCCACTGTTGATCTTTCGGCTTGTTTCTGTGTTTGCCCTTTCTATTTCAAGGGATCTTTCTTAATTCTATATCACGACTTGTTATGTTCAATACTGCTTAGGCATAAAACATTTAGATAATTTAAATTTAAAAAACCCAATTACTTTCTATTGAAATAATTCATATTTTTAATTGAAATTCTTGGTAGAAGTTCATTTGAAATAATGAAAACAAAAAAATCTGGATACAAAATTTATTTATTATTATATATAATATACCAAAAGATGGCAGCAAGTTGCCGAAACCTTTCGACGTTAAACACAAGTGGAAGCACACTAAATATATAATAATAAAGAAATTTTGTATAATCATTGTTTTTGTTTTCATTTTTTAATTTCTATCGATTTTACAGTGTTGTAAAAGTCCACATTTCACACGTAAAAGTTATCATATAAAGTTATTTTTTAAATATTTATTGTTATTTTTTATTCAATTGCCTTTACTTTTAAAAATATCAAGGGGTTTTTTACCGCGGAAATTTCCCGCCATTGAAATTATGTGTATTTGCATTTTTTTTTATTGATCTGCCCTTTTATTTCGTGAATGTATCGATTAAAGTCTATACATATAGTTAGGAAAATTAATTAACATATTTTATATATCGCGTAATTTATAAACATAACTTTTTTCCAAAACATTTATATAAAAGTTTTCAGTTCATAATAATGTTTTCGCCCGTGACTTCCCTTATGAGAAAATGAATCATAATATGGTATACATCAGTATGCATTTTATACGTAAATGGATTCTTTTTCATATGAAGCACTCACTTAGTGGATGTTTTTTTAAATTTATGAATATAAATAATAATAAAACACTGTTATACATCACGTTTTAGATATTATATTTAATTTAAAACTCGTTTCGTTTTCACCCCATATTCGTCAGGATAATATAAGATTCTTTATTGATGATTTAAGTTTTGGTTTTGTAGAACTCCATTATAAATTATAATTTCAAGCGTGTTTGTTAAACTGATTTTACATATACTTTATTTATTTACAAATGTAACTTACAAATTTGTTTCGCCTTGCGAGGGCATTCTCAAACTTTTTGCCCACTTAAGGCAAAACAAATTTGTAATAAATATTTATAACAACTAACTCACACCGTTTCTCTGGAGGGGTAGGCAAAGAGGATGGACCACCATGCTGCTTTGTTCCGACATATCTTCCGAGCTTCTTCTATATTCATACATCGTAATATGCACGCTCGTAGATTTTTCCGACTTCGAATAATATTTGTATATTTTATATAAAAAAAATCTATGTAAAAACAATCGCGTCTGTTATTATTCAATAATATATAAGATTAAATAAAAAAAATCTTGTATGTATGAAACAAGTGCTATCATATTAGGTCCTTACATATGAAATTGGCGTTTTGCCGTACTGGCAACTTTGATCTCAAATATCTTCTCTTTGGTTAGGAATTCCAAATTCAAATTTAAACAGCTATTTACTCAAGTATTTGTGTTTCGAAAATTATAATTCATTTGTTTTTTCCTCAATTGTTTTTTTTCTTTGCGTCACTCAGTTTACAAAATGGAAAACTTGAAATATCGCGTTATTTACGAGTACGAGTTCCACCGTGGCACCAGTGCTGCAGAAACGGCTCGAAGGATTAATGATGTGTATGGCGACGGTGCCGCAAAAGAAAACACAGTTCGTTTTTGGTTCCAACGTTTTCATTCATACATCGTAATATGCACGCTCGTAGATTTTTCCGACTTCGAATAATATTTGTATATTTTATATAAAAAAAAATCTATGTAAAAACAATCGCGTCTGTTATTATTCAATAATATATAAGATTAAATAAAAAAAATCTTGTATGTATGAAACAAGTGCTATCATATTAGGTCCTTACATATGAAATTGGCGTTTTGCCGTACTGGCAACTTTGATCTCAAATATCTTCTCTTTGGTTAGGAATTCCAAATTCAAATTTATACAGCTATTTACTCAAGTATTTGTGTTTCGAAAATTATAATTCATTTGTTTTTTCCTCAATTGTTTTTTTTCTTTGCGTCACTCAGTTTACAAAATGGAAAACTTGAAATATCGCGTTATTTACGAGTACGAGTTCCACCGTGGCACCAGTGCTGCAGAAACGGCTCGAAGGATTAATGATGTGTATGGCGACGGTGCCGCAAAAGAAAACACAGTGCGTTTTTGGTTCCAACGTTTTCGTTCTGGAAATTTCGACCTGCAGAATAAGCCCCGTGGACGGCCGGAGACCAAAGTTTATAATGAAGAATTGTAGGTTATTGTGGGAGCGGATCCATCGCAAACCACGTCCGAGTTAGCTGCAGGCTGCGGTGTTAGTGATAAAACTGTTTTAATCTACTTGAAGCAAATTGGGAAGGTGAAAAAGCTTGAAAGGTGGGTACCTCACGAATTGGGTGAAGCAAATCAACAAACGCGCGTTGACTGCTGCGTTGCATTACTCAACCGGCACAATAATGAAGGGATTTTGAATCGAATCATTACCTGTGATGAAAAATGGATCCTGTATGATAATCGGAAGCGCTCATCGCAATGGCTGAACCCTGCCGAACCAGCCAAACCATGCCCCAAGCGAAAAATTGACTCCAAAAAAGTTACTTGTGAGCGTTTGGTGGACTAGTGCTGGTGTCGTTCACTACAGCTTTCTTAAATCTGGCCAGACGATTACGGCAGATATCTATTGTCAGCAACTGCAAACCATGATGGAAAAGCTAGCTGCTAAACAACCGAGGCTGGTTAATCGCTCTAGGCCACTGCTGCTTCATGATAACGCTAGACCACACACTGCACAACAGACGGCTACCAAATTAGAAGAGCTTCAATTGGAATGTCTAAGACATCCACCGTACTCTCCGGACCTTGCCCCAACAGATTACTATTTTTTTCGAAATTTGGATAACTTCTTGCAAGGGAAAAAATTCAACTCCGATGGGGCAGTCCAAACCGACTTCAAAGATTTTATTGATTCCCGTCCGAATGGTTTTTTTAGTAAAGGGATCGATGAACTACCTATGAGATGGCAAAAGTGCATAGATAGCAATGGTACATACTTTGATTAAATAAATATATTATATTAAAAAAAAATCAACTTTATGTTCCTCCCATACAAAACGCCAATTTCATATGTAAGGACCTAATATTTAGGATGTGTTAACTTTTTACATCTTTTGACATTCTTTTACAGTGCATTTATAAAATAGGAAGTTTTATTTCATAATTACAGAATCATTGGTGTGGACTATTTCATTCTCTGAATATCCTTGATCTTTCATCAAATTTCTTTGTTCTATACGAACTGAAGATAAAAGTGTACAGATCAAATTTTCGTTTAATTAAACTTTTTCACTTCGGCCGTGTGAATTTTTTTCGTCGCGAATCTAGTTTCAAGATAGTCTTCTATTGTGAAATTCTTTTGTTAAAAAAAAAAAAACATTGTTCACTGAACATTTTTCTAATCTTGGATTTAATTTTTGTTTTATTAATCCCTACGTTATAAAATAAAACGATCCATTCTTCGCGTAATTGCCTTTGTGAGATCATTTTTCAACATTTTCTTTTTTTTATGGTCTCCTGCGAATGATGTCGACGCTGGCTGAATGTAAACACCTTGTTAACCCTAGAGCAGTGTGTTATAGCAATTTGTATGTGTGCCCTCTTGGAGGTAATTTAACAACGAGGACGCTTTACATCACCCTTTGTTCCGCGCCCAGAGACTCTGTATTCGTGTCGCGTGCGAAATCGCTTGCTTATTGAATATACAGACACCTGTGTCAATTTGATCCCCTTTGCTGCGAGGCGTCGGAAACATGCAACACGTAAAACAATGATTTGCTTTGCTGTATTTTTTTCCTGAAAAATACCTACAATCTCCATCGCGCCTTCGGATCCAACAGAAATAATAAATTTACCCATCTTGGTATTATCTTCTTCTTCTTCTTCACTTTTGGTAGACTCAGGAGTCTGTTATTTCAGGCGGGTTCTCTTGAGACGCTGAACTCCAGCTTTCTCTCCACCGTTTCGGGGGTCTTCCTGTTCGGCGTTGTCCGTTTGGCGTTCCATGGAGAGCTATGTGTGGTATCCTATTTGAAGTCATCCTTTCTACGTGTTTATGCCAGTATCGCCGTCTTTGACGTCCCCAGCTGACCACATCTTCGACCTCGCAGATTTCTCGGATTGCTGTATTCCTAACTCGATCACGTAGGGTCTTGCCAGCTATAGCGCGGAGCGTTTTCATTTCGGTTGTCCTGAGCATGCTCTTTGTCTTGACAGTGTCTGCCCTCGATTCAATGCCATATGTGAGGATTGGTCGCACACAGGTCTTATAGATGCGTACCTTGCTGTCGGTCCTCATGTCCTTGTTTCTTCATATGACATATTTCAGGCAGCCTGCAACCGCTGCAGCCCTATCCACCTGTGACCTTACTTCTCTGGGGAGGTCATTAGAGCTAGTTACTTCGCTTCCGAGATATCTGAATTGGTCCACCTGTTCAATTTCCTCGTGGCGTACGGAGACTTCGCATCTCAGTTGATTGACTAGGTATTATATTATTATTAAATAGTCCATTGTTTTGGCTGAAACACTATAATACTTATAACATTAAAAACTGTTAAATTAAAAAACTTTGTGTTTTGTGTGATTTCTCCTTCTCGACCGACGTTTCGGAGATCGTCACAGTCTCCATCTTCAGGGTAATGTGGTGGGGTTAATGAATGTGACATGAGTTGTGTCTGCTTAGGTATTCATTACCACCACCACATTACCCTGAAGATCCTGGAGACTGCAACGATCTCCGAAACGTCGGTCAAGAAGGAGAAATCACACGGTGTTACCAAAATTCACACAGAACATATTGCTGCCAACCGTGAAAATCTTTTATGTATCACAATTGTATATTTATTTTACGCGACAGCTGTTTCGTCAACCTATGTTGACATCATCAGGTGTTACAATAATATATGTCAACAGGTTGACGAAACAGCTGTCGCGCAAAATAAAAATACAATTATGATACATAAAACAAAGTTTGTTAATTTAACAGTTTATTACATTATTATTATTATTTTGTTGATTCGCGCTTTACATCATTACAGCGCGAGCTAAAAAGCTATTGTGAGAGGTAGTTAATATATCGCCATTTTATTGTCACGTGAATTCTACACCAGACCAAAGACAGTGTGACAATCGCACTGCCATCGTCGGGAATCGAACACGGGACCTTCGGTGTAGCAGTCAAAACACTTGCCACTCGGACACGAAGGTCATTTCGTATTAAAATATATCTCAGTGTGGTCAATAAAACTCTGTTTTAATTTTTTTTATACTTGTTCTCCTTTTGTTTTCTACAGTACTGTCATACAACAATAATCAGAACAAAATAATCCAGAAACGTCCAAGGGTCATGCGCATCGTGTGCATTTCGAATTACTCACGGAGGGGATCGAAGTATTCCTCTCGCTTTCTTGTATTCAAAATATTATCTTACTCTTTCTTGGTGACTTCCGAGTTTTTGCCTTTTTATATAATATATTTGATTATATCAGAACGTAGAATAACAACTTATTTAATTTGCCTATTTAAAATTATGAATTCAATAAATAAAAGCCCTGAACTATATATTTGATTTCGTTCCATGCACCTCGTAGATCAACACTAAAAAATTTTCTATATTATTATTGCGATAACTCTAATACGGTTTAACAATTAAATATTCCCGTTCGCCATATACAGAATTTAGGCAAAAATTATGAAGATATAACACATCAATAACGAAGTATGAACATAATATATTTTATTAAATTATTTTTCGCCAAGTAGAACAACTTACGAAAAAGTTTTTATTTATTATTAATTACTGTATTTTAAGTACAACATTTTTTAAGTTTAAAGATTCTTTATTTCCGTTTGATATTTTATGAAACAATCACATTTTTTTTGTGAATATTTTTTTTTGTAATATCGAGTTACTCATTTTCAAGAATTGTAAAAAATACGCCATCCTAAGAAAATTTCCTTTCAAGCGAGGTGGTTAGGTACTTGATTTGTGTTTGAGAGACATATTTTTTCATCAATGGCGTCTTTGTCTTAAGTCAAAGACATTGAACCCTGTAAAGTTAATTCAACTTAAATTTATTCATCAAAAAAGCTTCAAAGTTTGACCCGGGTGGAGTATATTTTCAATTTTTTCACGCGCGACTACGAAAGTAAGCTCTTAAAAACTTTAGCAAATTTTGTCAGCATTCATATTTTATGGAAGTTCGAAGTTTTCATATCGGATATCCTTTTAATTATGATTGATACCTGACTATTAATAATGTATTCGTTGAACATAAATTGTAAGTTTATGATAATACAAATTTGATGAGAGAAAGTTTGTTGATTGCTTTTTAGTTATTCGCTAGCTTACATTTTGGCAATCAAATCATGAGATGAACTAATCGCTTACGGCGAGCAAATCATGAGACGGGCACTAGAGAACTGGTAAAAAAGCATCAAGGTTGGTGGTCAAATAATAAGAATGATTCGTGTAGTTGATATCACATTATTGGCAGAAAACAAATGAAGACTACATGGGAAAAACAAGGAATGTCAGTTAAAATTCAAAATAAACGTAATAGTGCCATCTAGCGGCATTTGTACGTATCTATCCACAGTAAAATTTTCATATTCAAAAATCATGTGTGTCATCGACTATGGCCAGATAATCGATTGCTAATTGCTAAGAAATATATAGACTTTGATTAGCTTTATTCTCAATTTATTCAAATTAACCTTCTACTGACATTCCTTGTTTTTCCCCTGTAGTCTTCAAATCTGACATGGCAGAGCTGATCGAACGGTTGGACAGAGAGATACAGAACCTGTGATATTGGTTATAAAATCAACAGAATCAAACCAAACTTACGATTATGACAGGGGAAATCTTCTGCATATATCGGAAATACTGCAAGACTTGGAAATTGTAAGAGACTTTGTATAGCTGTGTTTTCAAATTAGTGGAGAAAGAGTGAGATGAAACGATTCACCGTAGTTAAAATTCGATTTAACAATGTCTGTAATGATCGAATTTTGTTCCCAATATTTCTCAATGCTGCTGAAATTTGGACAGTGAAATCCCTTGGCCATGCCAGGATTGACCCCTTTGAAATGTGGGATCCCGTGAACTGCATAAATGATCAGCGAACCGAACCTTAATGAGCTCAAATCAACAAATAGGTTTTCTGTAATATGCAGCCGGCGAGTATTGAGTTTTTTGGTCACATTACCAAGAGAGAGCTGGTTAACACCGAAAAAGTATTATCACAGAAAGTGTTCCAGTCATAAAAAGAAGAGGCAGATCCCTTGTGCGGTCGTGTGATCAGATTAAGAGGTGACTGGAAAAAACCTCTTGTCGGCAGTGCGGGCTGCGGAGAAGTTAAAATGACCACGGGCAGCTCCATGGATCACGACCCTCATCAATGAGGAAACGAAGAAATAAGAAGAAGACTACGTTATGGTGCACGTGCGCAAACTTCGTGGCGTTTGCAGATTTTTAAATATGGAACCTTTCGTATAATGTTTACTGTTAGTAAGAAGTCATTTAAAATTAATTGTACAAAGATTCCGATCACGATTGATCGCCCTGTCGAGGCAGATTTTTGCTTCTTGGGCTTGACAATTTTATAAATATTTTACCCGTTCGCGGAGCTTCTTCTAATAATTCATTCAACGATGTGCCAGAATGTCAAAGGAACTTAAGTGTCGTTGGGGTTAAATTGGCTGCGTTACCCTATTTAAGTTTTCAAACTCACTAAAGTCCCCGAGTACTTCTTTGTTTTCTAGTGATTTATTTAACTTTTCTCAAGGAGTCAACATTTACGCTTCGTTCTTCCGAAGCTTAAAACCAAGCGGGGAAATTCTTTAATCGATAATCGCGCTGACAAGTTTATTGCTCTATTTTATAATACAATAATCTTGTTCGTGTGTAATACTATTACGTCTTTGTGACTATAAAACATGTAGTAAAATTTAGTTTGCAATGTTTTATGGTAATTCTATTAGAGCTAGATTAATACTATTATTACGGAGTTCTTGGAAGGGCGGTCTTACAATTAATAACTCTGTGAGAATTCGTGCAATAACTGTCCTGACTACGAGCGCTCTTACAGCATACACTAATCCTTTGTAATTTAATATCTTTGCGATTTATTAGGGCATGGTCTACGAATGCGCAAACATGTATCAGAAATGTGATTTGCTTTGATGTTAACTTCATTTTGGGATCCCGCTGATGACGTTTTATTTTTATATATTTCAAAATTATTCTAAGAGAGTTTAATATGTTTACTTCGTACGCTGTTTTCGTTGCAGCCTTTGGCATTCATTGCTTGTTCAAGGATCCGCTGTTTTTTTTTACGATTATTATCCTTTTTTTATATTCAGGACTCTTCTCTTGACGGTTTTTTTTTCCAGCATACAATCTCATGTTTATTAAAAGTCTGTGAAGAAAAGAAGGCAACAACATCGGCCTTTATCCAACTGACAGCGCCGGCTTGATAGCGATGTAGCGGGATTGCTTAGAAACAATTTCAAAAATCCAAAATTACCTTACGTTTACGACTCCTCCGGTTATATCACATGTCGCTTTTATCTGACAAGATGATAGCTATATTTTTTATGAAACGATTCTTATTACTATTGTATGAAATCGAGTTCGTACTTATCACGGCACAATAAACATTCTACACATTCCTTTAGAATTGATTGTTATACCTTTTATTAAATTTTTACGCTTCGAATACCTTCTGATATTTGCCGAGCTGGTACATATCTCCGTGGCTTAACGTGCGATCCTTTTTTTGATGTCACTTTTTCAATTTTCGACTTCTCTGATTTTTATAATGACTGTTTTTTTTTTGTTTTGTTTCAGGAGCGACTTCCGAATGGACGCTATCAAACGATTAAAACTTTGAAGATTGCGGCCTTTCACGAGAAGAAAATACAGGAAAAATCCAATTTTTTAAGTATTTTATTATTACTTTTTAACTACGAGGATTGTTTTATTTGTTGAATTTCAATTGTGTCAACATATTATACATCCTAATTCCTTTTTAATATATGTAGAAATAATAAATTTAAATGAATGTTCCCAGTTTTTCGCACATTGATAATTAAAGTTTATTATTATTATGTACTTGTCTTGTTTTTTTCTTCGTAGCTGATTACATAGTATACGTAAGTGAATTCCCTCGCATCTTAATTCAGAGAAATTGCCGACGTTAAAAAAACAACAAACGCAATGAAAATTATGATCCAATTTGTATGAACCATTAAAATGCTCAGATCCAGCACTTGAAATAATATTATTCTTCATAAAACTACGTTTCCCTTGGTAACTGGGGATAATATTTCAGAAGTCATCAAAAGTTTAAAAAAATTACCATTAATACAGACGACTCCCGGATGCGGTTCTAAAAATTGAACATCTTTTCTTTTCAAAAGTTCTTTCATGTAGACATAGTAAATGAAATATATATCACTGAAGGTAATTGTATACAGGTATATCAAATTGTTCACAATGGAGTTTTAGTCCCATCCGTAATGTATGGAAGCGATGCATGGAACTGGCAGAAGAATGATGAAAGCAGAATAAATGCGGTAAAGATGAGATTCCCTAAGACGTATGTGTAGTAGAACAATAAACGACAGAATCTGAAATGCTGATATAAAAAAGGAATGTAGAGCGGAAGAAGGTATTATGAACAAAATTATGAATGGATCGCTGCGATGGTTCGGACATATGGAACGCATGAATGGAGAAAGAATGGTTAAGAAATAATACGTTAATGATGTAAATGGATTAGAGAGTCGAGGCAGACCGAGGAAATCATGGCATGACCAAATTAATCAAATTTTAAAGGTTGGTCGTGTTAGAAGTCGGAGGAATCGACGTGCGTGTATGAATATGGAGGAAGCTAGAGAGGTTTGCCAGGATAGAGTAGTGTGGCGGTCCATTCTCTCTGCCTACCCCTGCGGGGAAACGGTGTGATGGTTTGTTTGTTTTTGTTATCAGATTGTTTAGGCTACATAAGTTTTCGGTAACATATTATTATTATTATTTTAAATATTGTGTATTGATTTGATGAGGAATAATCAAAATTGGTTTAGACGATTATTGGAAATAGTTATTTGATTAGTTAAGTGGAATTGATTCATGGATTAATTACTTAATTATTTTCGTATGTATTATAATGAAAATATATGCATATATGACGACCTTTGTGGCAGAGTGGTAAGAGCTCTGACTTCCATACTGAAGGTCCTGGGTTCGATTCCCGGCGATAGCAGTGTGATTGTCACATGTCTTTGGTCCGGTGTAGAAGAATTCACGTGACAATAAAATGGCGATAGATTGGCTACCTATCACATGTCACGAGAATCAATATAATAGCTAATAAATAAATTGTATACAGTAATTGGGTTCAAACAACCTGTTGTATACATAAAAAAATATCGTTTATTTATTTTAATAATAGTAAACACGATTGTTCGGTGGTTTTGCTTGGATTTAATTAATATGAATTATATAAATTGTGACAAATTTGTTTCGCCTTGCGAGGGCATTCTCAAACTGTCACAATTCAGTCGGTTTGAGAATGCCCTCGCAAGGCGAAACAAATTTGTCACAATTTATATAAATTAAATCCAAGTAAAACCAATAAACAATCGTGTTTACTATTATTAAATTAATATGGAGTTTTACAAAACTAATACCTTCAATAAAATATAGTATTTATAATCTAAATAATAATATTCTTGATATAAAAAAAACTCACAATCGAGCCATCGTAGACAGAGAGAAGAGAAGATACTGGAGGGACCATATAGCCAGACATTCGCTTACGAAATTCTCCCCGTACATCGTCAACCTGGAAGACCACCAAAGTGATGGAGGGACATTTAGACCTCATCATCTCAGGAGACATGATTTCTGTGTCACAGATCGTCAGATCTATTTAAAGAAACATAAAAAGATGAAGAGTGATGTAAGAATACACATTAAATAATACGAATGAGAACGTCTGTTATCTAGAAGTTTTTTTATTTTGTTGTATGTGAATGACATATTTCGCTTTCCTAAGGCATTATTTAAAAAAAATGAACTAGAAAATAGACGTGAGTAGACATAAATAAGAATGAAAACAGACGTTTAAATTCCTATTAGTTTTAAAAAACTAACTTACTAACCATCACGCCGTCTCCCCGGAGGGGTAGGCAGAAATAATGTAACGTCCCACTGTTTTGTTCTGAAATACTTCTCTAGATTCCTCTACATTCATACATCTTGTCACGTACGCACGTCGATTGTCGATTTCTCCGACTCCTCACCCGACCGCTATTTAATATTTGATTGATTTGATCGTGCCACGTTTTCCTCGGTCTTCCTCTATTTCTAGCTCCGTTCACGTCGTTTACACATACCTTCTTTACCATATATTCACTCATTCTTTCCATGTGTCCAAACCATCTTAACGACCCATTCATTATTTTGTTCATAACACTTTCATTCGCACCGCATTCACTTCTTATACTTGCATTTGACACTTTTATCATATACAGATTTATACACATTCGTCTTAGAGATCTCATTTCTACTGCCTTTATTCTACTTTCATCCTTCTTTTGCCAGTTCCATGCTTCACTTCTATACATAAGGGTCGGCACAAGAACATCATCATGCAGTTTTAATATAAACCGTTATAGAGAAACAATTTAAACCAATTTTTTTAATTTATTGTTTTTGGAACAATGATGTAAAACTCCGTATTAAATAATTAATATCAATGAAAAAACTTATGTTTTTCTAGAAGTTTTATTATATTTTTGGGGGATGACATGTTTCGCCCTTCTAAGGCATTATCAAATAAAAAAATATAATAAAACTCCTCCCAAAACGTCCCCCTAAAAATATAATAAAACTTCTAGAAAAACATAAGTTTTTTCATTCGTATTAATTAATGAAAAACCAAGCTTAATTGCTATGTAACTCATTTTTATATTAAAAAACAATGTGATTTAGTGTATTGCAAATTGAAATTTTTAATCGCACCTAGAAGTAGAAAATGTTCCTGCTCAATTACTGCTCAAGCAATAAAAGGCATCAAATTACGTGATGGTACCGTTCACCGGCCACTTCACCCCCGCCGTCGTCTGCTTCCTTCCTTATCCCTCCATTTTCTATTCTTACCTAAACTCCCTCTTCCAAGAGGGGATTGGGATTATGGGAATGGAAAAACCATCCGACGTTATCTGATTATAAGACTATCACTGCGCCTAACGTTTTATTTTTCTGAGAGGAAAAAGTTGAGCCTCTTAAAACATAAATATTTTTAAAGAAAATATATATATTCTGTTCCTTATAACTCATAAATAACTTAATATTGTTATATTGAAACCTTATAATAATGTTTTGGAAACGTTTTTTATGAAATGTTTTGCATTTTTTACTATTCACAATGTCTTAAACGTGAATTTAACGTGACTGGGAGCTGTGATGATATTTATAGGTAATTGAATAATGTTATTCAACTGCCATGGACCTCCTCGTTGTACTGATGTGGTGCGGGTCGATGACTCTTTAGCCTCTCTCGGGATAATTAGAGGTGGAATTATATATTTTCACTGATAAGACTTTTGAGATTTTCTCCTCGTCTCGTATATTTAAAGTTTACTGTTTGGCTTTCTGGGATGATCTGACGGTTCTCAGATCAGGGAGGGCTATATAAAGGCTCCAGATCTAAACAAAATGCGTAGTTTAAAGTATCAAAGACAAGCTTATTATGCGATTTGGTCCCCACGAATCACATCTATATTTTGAATCAAGGTTTTATATTTTGTTTATTAAGTAAACATTTGGGTATTCAGAGATGCATTAATTGATCTATTCCCACGTCTTTGTCTGAATCATTGAAGGTATGTTTTAAATATTAAGATTTTTATAAACATAAGGGTTAATTGATCTGTCCCCACAGTACACGTGTTATCGAACAAAGAAAGTATTTAAGCTAATCGGAGGGGTTGGGGAGGTTAATCAAAATTGATTATAAAATCAACATCATATGATTATAAAATGTTTATAAAACGTATTGATTATAAAATGTTTATAAAACCCTGCGAGGCCTCCGCCGCGACAAGCAGCATAATAATTTTACAATGATGTTACAATTAAAAATTGCAAATAAAACAATTTATCTTGTACGAGTAAGTATGTGGCGACTCTATACTCGTCACTACACACCTCGCAATGTGTGTGTCCTTTTAATTAAATTATTATAATTAAACAATGAACACAAAACTAGGTAGTGCTTATTTGAGGGCTCCGTAAAATATTTAGTGTTTCAAAAAAGTTCCTTCGCCAAAAAAGTTTGAGAACCACTGCTTTATTGGATATCGAAATATTTGTCATAGACGATAAATTATGATAATTATAATTGAATATTGAATCTAACCTTTGCTGCCAACACTGAATACAAACTTACTATGCATGTTACAAATCAAATCAAATCAAATCAGTTTATTTACTCAACAGACATTACAGACATCATAAATGTTTAAGGCATCTATTGAGAACACGTAAAATATTATAAACATACAACATATTACCAGGAACGCATGAGAGATGGTTCGAAATTAGATACTTTCGACACAAGATACTTTCCAAAGTCAAAAGTATTTGCTTCTGAGCGTACTTTCACTAATACGAAAGATGTCGATCTCCGAGGAGACCGCGTTCAGAAGACTTATTGCTCTTCCCACCATTGTCACCAGAGGCAGATTGGTTCTGGCGGCCGGTAGGTAAAACAATCTGTGCTGTCGTTGTCTTATAAATCTATCAGGGACAAAAATACCAACATCCTCCAGCACGGCCGAGTTCTCGAAATATCCCCAGATTAATCTAAAGAAATGGGTTATGAAATGTCCATCTCTTCGAAGCTGCAGAGAGTTGGTCCTAAGTATTCCCAAAAGAAATGTCGTGTGATAGAGCCACGGATAGCTACCATACTTTCGATTATGAATGTAGAGGAACATGTCAGGACAGAGCAGTATGATGGTCCATCTTCTCTGCCTAACCCTCCGGAGTAACGTAATGGGGTTGAAAAGAACCCGCTGTTTAAAATAATAAAAATACTCGTACATTATACGAATAAGTGTTCAATTGATCAAATGACTGGTTATTCCTTTAAATATTTATTTATCAATACTTTATTTTTTTTCTGATAAATTTCAAAGAGTAAAAGAGTTTCTTAGTACTAAAAGTATTGAATGTATTTTCGCTAGCTGTTTTTCAGTCTCAGCGAACTATCATAAGAATATCATGGACAAGGAAAACGGTACGTTTTTATGAATAAAACTTGATAATATTATGCAAATACATTTTTATCTCACTCTCTTCTAGGTTTTACGATTCCAACGAAGAAGAAACGTGCATAGGTTATAGGGAATATATCATATCATTCTTCAAGATAAACAAACCTCATGAATAATATTCTGCTGTTCTGTTATATTTATATGAAAAAAATGTCCTGCTGGTAGTGTTAAGTTAGTTTATATTTAAGTTGGTTACTAAAAAGACTACTTTTGTAATTGCAGATTGCCTTATAAAAACTTGCATACTTTATAAAACACCTACGCGAAAACGCGAAATATGAATAACTTTATTGTGTAATTATATTTAAAAAAAATATATTAACGATATTTACTTTAATTTAGTTTTTTAGTGTAATATTTTTCTCCCCATAGAGGGGGGAGAAAAATACCACCTCCTTCGGCTGATCATGGGCAAAACAGAGGGACGACGGTGAGTTGGTAGAAGGCAATTGTTCTGGCTGGGAAATATAAGAGAATGGACAGAAATGAGTAGAGCTGTACATCTGTTCCAAGTGGCGCAGGACAGAGATTCTTACGCTGCAGCGATCGCCAACATTGGGGGGACTTGACACGGTACCAAAATATTTAGTGTAATATAATATACGTTTGTGGTATCCTATTTTGAAATCATTGCACGGGGTCCTTGAACGAAAATATTGCTGGGGTGTGGTATCGCTAAAGTGCGCCTAAGCGCACTTTTAGATTTCATGCGCTGCTGGCGGTACGGTATTGTTTCGGACAGCTAATCGCGCGGGTATCTCACCTTAACCTACAGCTCATATCTAGTCTTGATCTCACCCCTGAAGATGGAGCCTGAAATGGTTTCCTAATGTTGAAGACCACGAGGCACGAACATATCGAAGAAGCCAGTAAAAATAATATTTTCATATATTTAAATCATCAAGAGTTTTATGGCCATAAGAAGTAAGTCAGTATTGTGTCTTTAATAGTGATGTAAAACTCCATATTGAATAACTAATGTGTGAATAATATTTTTGGCCTCTCTAAGGCATTATCAAATTATTTATTCACATTTTAAAATGCCTTAGACAGTCGAAAATTTCCTTTATATAAAATATAATAAAATTCTATAAAACAGACGTTTTCATTCGTATTAATTAAATAATGATTTCAACTGTAAATATCTGCGCAAAAATATGATAAGATATTTTTAGTCAAAGATATTATAGTAATATTTGTTAATCTAATATTTGATTTTTATCGATTCGGTTACGCAATCGATGAGAGGTTCGAATAGAGAACATGTTTTACTACAAATTTTTTTATATTATGAAACAAAAGAGTGCGTATGGCACATACCTCTACTTGTTAAGGCGACATATATTATCGTTTCCTGTAAACAGTTTTCGGCGTATATTTATATTCCATCTCCCCTTCGCCATTTCCCATAACACATTATTGTGTATATGTGTCACAATAAGCTCCTTCTATCTCTGCCTTTTCTTTTTTACCCCTCTCTCAAGTGTGATAGAGTATTAACTATAATATATTTACAGAAAAAAAAACCTTATAAGCAAGTTCATTTAAAAAACACCTGATTTCTTTTCACCACGTGAACCCGATTTTTATCTGAAAAGGATTACTTTACCTAAAATTAATATTGCTAAGTACTTAACCAAACATAAAGGATACCTTGATGAAATCTTTAACATTTAGTTAATATGTTATATTTCAAATAGACGAAAACGTAAATTTTCTAGAAGTTATATTAAATTTTGGCAAAGCTTATCACACGAATGATATATAGTCATATACAATTGTTCAAGAAACAAATAAGTTTTAAATTATAATTCATTAACGAAGCGAAGCATGGAACTGGCAAAATAAAGATGAAAGTAGAAGAAATGCAGTAGAAATGAGATCTCTTAGACGAATGTGTGGATACTCTGTGTATGATAGAGTGTCGAATGAAAATAAAATAAGTGAATGCGGTGCGAATGATGGTATTATGAACAAAATAATGAAAGGATCATTAAGATGATTTGGACTTATGGAATGAATGAATGAAGTAAGAATGGTAAAAAAATTATTCTGCCTATATGTTTACGATGTAAATGGAACTAAAATAGAGGAAGACCGAGGAAAACGTTGCACGATCAAACAAATCAAATATTGAATGTCGACCACGTGAGGAGTCAGAGAAATCGACGCGCGTGCATAACGCGATGTATGAATGTTAAGGAAGTGAGAGAAATATGTCAGGAAAGAAAAGTGTGACAGTCCATTCTTTCTGCCTACCTCTTCGGGGAGACGACGTGATGGTTAGTTAGTTAGTTAACACAATTATGTATAGTTCATTGTTTTGGCCGAAACACTTTGATACTTTAACATTTTAAACTGTTAAATTTAAAAACTTTGTTTTATGTATCACAATTGTATTTTTATTTTACACGACAGCTGTTTCGTCAACCTATGTTGACATCATCAGGTGTTAAAATACTATATATAAAAAAGAATACATCAAATATATATAAACATCAATATATATAATATATAATTTTTTGTTGTTGTTGATATATTACTGTAATACCTGATGATGTCTACATAGGTTGATGAAACAGCTGTCGCGTAAAATAAAAATACAATTGTGATACATAACACAAAGTTTTTTAAATTGAACAGTTTACAATTAGGGTCGAAGCACCAGTATTTGACCGCCCCCCAGTAAATGGCCGTTGGTTAATAAAACAAAATATTAGGTCCTTACATATGAAATTGGCGTTTTGCCGTACTGGCAACTTTGATCTCAAATATCTTCTCTTTGGTTAGGAATTCCAAATTCAAATTTATACAGCTATTTACTCAAGTGTTTGTGTTTCGAAAATTATAATTCATTTGTTTTTTCCTCAATTGTTTCTTTGCGTCACTCAGTTTACAAAATGGAAAACTTGAAATATCGCGTTATTTATGAGTACGAGTTCCACCGTGGTACCAGTGCTGCAGACACGGCTCGAAGGATTAATGATGTGTATGGCGACGGTGCCGCAAAAGAAAACACAGTGCGTTTTTGGTTCCAACGTTTTCGTTCTGGAAATTTCGACCTGCAGAACAAGCCCCGTGGACGGCCGGAGACCAAAGTTGATAATGAAGAATTGAAGGCTATTGTGGAAGCGGATCCATCGCAAACCACGCCCGAGTTAGCTGCAGGCTGCAGTGTTAGTGATAAAACTGTTTTGATCCACTTTAAGCAAATTGGGAAGGTGAAAAAGCTTGAAAGGTGGGTACCTCACGAATTGAGTGAAGCAAATCAACAAACGCGCGTTGACTGCTGCGTTGCATTACTCAACCGGCACAATAATGAAGGGATTTTGAATCGAATGTGATGAAACCTGTGATGAAAAGTGGATCCTGTATGATAATCGGAAGCGCTCATCGCAATGGTTGAACCCCGCCGAACCAGCCAAACCATGCCCCAAGCGAAAATTGACTCCAAAAAAGTTACTTGTGAGCGTTTGGTGGACTAGTGCTGGTGTCGTTCACTACAGCTTTCTTAAATCTGGCCAGACGATTACGGCAGATATCTATTGTCAGCAACTGCAAACCATGATGGAAAAGCTAGCTGCTAAACAACCGAGGCTGGTTAATCGCTCTAGGCCACTGCTGCTTCATGATAACGCTAGACCACACACTGCACAACAGACGGCTACCAAATTAGAAGAGCTTCAATTGGAATGTCTAAGACATCCACCGTACTCTCTGGACCTTGCCGCAACAGATTACTATTTTTTTCGATTTTTTTTTTTTTTTTTTAAAGACTAATACCAAAGATTTCAATCATAGATATTAGAATTTATTTTACAATCTTCAATATGAGCAGAAAATAGCTCATTATTATGCCGACTTCAAAGATTTTATTGATTCCCGTCCGAATGATTTTTTTAGTAAAGGGATCGATGAACTACCTATGAGATGGCAAAAGTGCATAGATAGCAATGGTACATACTTTGATTAAATAAATATATTATATTAAAAAAAACAACAACTTTATGTTCCTCCCATACAAACGCCAATTTCATATGTAAAGACCTAATATAATAAGAATTGCTCTATGTGTACAGTCAAAAAACTTTAATCCCAAGAAACTTTGACAAAAGAGGTAGGCAGAGACAATTGTTGGTAAGAAACAAAACTATCAGTTTTGAACTGTGCCTTGTCAAACGGTAATAGTGCGTCTTCCCGTTGTTGTTTTGAGATTGTTAGTAGTTTTTTATAAGAAAAAGTGTGGTAAGTGTGGTAAATTTTTATATGTTAGGGTTGTTTCATAATGTGACAATGTAACAAAATCTATGTATTGTATCAATATAACCTGAAGTGGTCATTTACTGGTGATTGTGCTATTTTTTTAGAGAAATATTAATTTTAATAGTAATACTCATATTTCAATAAAAAAAGTTAGAGAATTTAGAGAAGTCAATGTGTTTTTAATTGTTTTATTTTATTTTGTACACTGAAATAATGAAATTAATGCGTTTGATGTGGATTTCAGTACAAGCTGAACCTTAAACGGTCATTCATTGGTGCTTTGACCCTATGTATATTTATTAAGTGGTAAGTGGCTGATATCTCATTGCTATGGATCATATACGATATAGAAAACGGTTATTATCATTAATTTTATACGTTATAAATATCATTAAATTGCTGGAAACAAAAGGTAATGACTATCATATCTCGTGCGATACAGTCAAAAGAACATTAAGGATTGAAACTTGTTTTAAAATATAACATGAGATTTTTCACTTCTCTTCGTACCAGATAATAAAAACGTTCAAAATCGCGGTGTAGGAAGACAAACTGATATTTATGCAGACCGAGAAAGCGTATTTCCTGTCCTTGCTTATAAAAATTCTGCTCCGCAAGATGAAATTCATTACTCATTTTTGAAGAACGACTGTAATACCAGGAGACACGCATGAATTTATTTAATCTCGCTGGGGAGATTGGAGGGTCCCGAGGAGCGTTAAAGACGAAGTTTTTTCGATTAAGAGCTGCCAGTCAACAGGGCGGGGAATATCTCAAATTTGTCAGCAATTTAAGGGTGCTAAGGACGGCCGTGAGAGGACGTCGCTGACGTCAAGTGAGCGCGGCGGCGCGGCGGCCCGCGACGCTCGGCTCGGCGTGCTTCATTACCCCTGTAATTGACGTAATTTTGGATCAATTTGATAACAGGGGTGATTTATTCAATTTTTATTAGACTGCCTCCTCTCCGTGTTTTCGTCAATAACATATGAGTTAATATTACTATGATGGAAGTTAATGGAACTTAAATATCAAGTGTTTCCTATAGTTTGCTTTCGATTGTAATTGTATTTTCGAGGAACTTAACTTGTGTGATTTTAACTGGCAAATACACAAACCTGCTGGGCATGGTCAATTTGGGTATCGATATCTTTAAAATATAGCGATAGAGTTCTTTCGTATATTTTTATAACGGCGCTATACAAATTAGCCTAATTATGATATTAAGGATTAATTGTATCTCAATAGAGACGAAGATGCAAATTAGAAACAGAATATGGTGGTCGAGGCGTTTACAGGACTTATGACCTATCATTGGTTGGGTTAAGCACACGCTTTATGTAATACAACATTCCCCATTCCTTCCTTCTTACGGCTACCACGTCTGACAAATTTTTGGAAGATGTATATCTGCTACAATGTTAGGGAACAATTCACATTTTTTAGTTCAATCTATACTAGCGTCATCTATTAAGAAGGATAATTATGATTTTATTATTATTATATTATATAAAGTATTTTTATTAACTGCTTAATTTAGCGCCAACCTGTGTTGGCAAAACATCTGTGACTAAAATAAAAAAAAACACGATGTTTTAATAAAGTTGATGAAGCGAGGAAAGTATTTCAGGAAAAACGGTGTGCCTCTATTTTTTCTGGCTACCCCTTCGGAAAAGGTGTAATGGTTAGTTTGTGAGTCTTTAATAAATACATTGTAATTTTATAACAGTGTTCCAAATTTAATAAATAATAATGTTGTAAAATATCGCAGTGTTTCTACCATAACAATGGATTTATTATTATATTGTAGTTGGTACCGTCTGGCAGCAGTGTAGATATTTCGGGTATTCTCTGAGATCCAAGGATACTCATTAAAACAATGGACAAAGTTTACAAGGCTACAGTGCGGCCGGCCACGCTGTGCGGCGTGAAGTCCTGAGTCCAGACTCTGAATAAATATCACAAACGCAAAGTCCATGTTGTTGAAATAAAATGCCAAGATAGGCAGGGGATGACACAATTCTAAATCACATTAGAATTGAGCACATTAGGGGCAGCTTAAAGTTTCTCCAATGATACAAAAGCTAAAAGCTAAACATTGTTGGTTTGTCCATGTGATGCACCAAAACTTCAACCAATTGATTATATTTTGTAGCGACAGCTGTTTCGCTAACCGATGTTAGCATCGTCAGGTCTTACATTCAACTAGAAAATACGTCAGAAAGACTTAGTTTATATACAAAATTATTAAACAATAATAATAATGGTGGGAAAAAACAGTAATTAGGTTCAGTAATAGAAAATCAATATTGATGAGTCAAATGAAATTTCATTGTTAATAAAAAAAAAGTTTCATTTTCATTTTGTTAACTTTCATTTCATTTATTTGAATAAAATACTTAGGCACACAATTCCAGATTATTTCTTTATCAGCTTCTTCATCCATTGCTGGACTTAAGCATCTCCACCCCCACGCCATCCCTCTCGGTCTCTCGCTTGTGTTCTCTAGGCCCTTCCTGCTGTCCGCACAATATCTTCGCTCCACCTGGTAGTCCCGACACTTCTTCGGCCCAACCTTGGCCTCCATTCCGTAACCCTCTGGCTCCATCTTCATCCAGATCATTTGCAATTATACAATAAGAATTTATCATATAAACATAAAAAAGAGAAACATAAAGAGTAAGAGTAAAAATTAAAAAAAACATTAAAAAGAGAAAGAAAACATTAAGAGTAAGAATGAGAACTAGACAGAATCATAACATTGATCCCTGAGACAACTTCCACAATTTGGAAATATAATAGGCTTAAATAGATATCTTTGAGGCGACCCAATTAAGCAAAGAGATTGCTCTATTCACATGAATAACCATTGGCAGGTGGGTTCTGCAGCGTGGTAAGTAAAACATTCTGTGTTGTCTTCGAAGGTCAAGGACAATAGACTTGCATCACTCAGGACATCCAAGTAATAAAGCGTTCAGCATCTTAACTTCATTAAATGGCACAGAGCCACCAAGTTACCCTGGTAACTTGTAGTCCCTTAGCAATAGGAAGGACCTATCAAATATCAGTGACTTCTGTCAAAAGTGGAGCCAAACTGAAGAATGTGATATCTGCGACAAGGAAGGACGACAACGGTGATAACGAGGCTTTGAAGAAGATACAGAGAGATTATTGCTTGTAAATTGATATAAAATTTAACATTATCATATTAAATTTAACATTATCGTGTGAAAAAAGGTATATTTGTTTTGTCGACTTTATAATATTGAATTTACTTTAATGTGATTAATAATACTTAAGTAAGGTGGAATCTTATTTTGCCTTGAAATATTATAAAACTTTAGAATACATACATTTTCTTCTTTATCAAAAATGTAAGAAAATCTATGCATTTGTAAGATAATCTAATGATTTCACTGATATCCCTTGATGGAAGTTCATTAAAACGATGTTTTAAATATAACAATTGATTTTGGGGTGTTGGATTAGGTTAATTTCTAGCATAAAGTTGATTTAAGATTCCATGTTTCGTAGCGAATTTATAAAAATACTTTTTCTTCTTCTGTCATGTCGAGTCCCTCTCACATTGACTATCACCTAAGAGAAGAGAAAGATTGGCATCTGTTATATGTTATCAAGAACAAATGTTAAAATATTTCTTCCTAACCTAACTTAACCTAATCTAAACTTAACCTAACACTTGCAAAAATATTCTTAATTTGCCCACTGGACTTCCAGCTGTGAGAAAATAATATATATTTTTTTGCTTATTTTCAGGCAGAGAGAATGGACCGCCACACTACTCAATCCTGGCAAACCTCTCTAGATTCCTCCACATTCATACATCGAGTCATACACGCACGTCGATTTCTCCGACTTCTAACATGACCAACCTTTAAAATTTGATTAATTTAGTTATGCCATGATTTTCTTTGGTCTGCCTCGACTCCGTATTCAATTTACATCATTAACGTATACTTTCTTAACCATTCTTTCTCCATCCATGCGTTCCATATGTCCGAACCATTGCAGCGATCCTTTCATAATTTTGTTCATAATACCTTCTTCCGCTCTACATTCCTTTCTTACATCAGAATTTGAGATTCTGTCGTATATCGTTCTACCACACATACGTCTTAGGGACCTCATCTCTACCGCATTTATTCTGCTTTTATTATTACACTAATTCAGATTATTACACAATTTAATAAAAATAGGTTGGTGAGTCTTTGGTGCTGCTATCTTATTACGGTGTTGCAGTTAACTATCGTGAGGCCGCCAGTTCGCTAATGCATCTCTTCTCCCTGCGGACAGAACGGGCGCGATACACCCCCGAGCGGAGACACTATGCAGCGCACGTAAGACGCTAATAGTTTGTAAATGATTCCATTATGACTGCACGTCGCGGCGCTCATCACAAAATCACCCTCTGATAAAATTCTCCGCGACTCATTAATATTGCACTTAAAAGTTACAGTCTTCGCCATCGGGGATAATTGGTCGAAGGAGTTGTTAAGTACCGCGTTAAGTTCTTAAACCTTATTACTACATACAAGAACTTATCTAAGATCTTTAAACATTATTACTATCTCAATATGTAAAACTACAAATAAATTAAATAAAAATATTTTCTACTTTTATCTTTATTTCGATAACGACCGGTTTCATCAGATTTGCTGGCATCGATAAACTGGTCAATACAAAGCGACGTCGCGTGAATAGAGCTCGGCAAATAACTAAAAACAATCGGGAACTCGTCAACGCGCAGGCGACAAGCGAGCGAAAATGCAGTGCTCAGATAATAATAGCAGTATTTATCTGATAAAATATGATAAAATATCGTAAAAAATACATGTTTATTAAAGTGCCCAATTTTAATAGTCAATATTTATAATAACTACGCATTTTGATTTCTATACTGAAAAATCAAATTAAAATAATAAATAATAATAAAGCTATAAAAGATTACAAAAATATTTTACAACTTATGATAAACAACCTTTGATAAAAAAAACAATTAACAATATAAAAAGCGCAAATGAAAATAATTTAAAAGATTTAAAACATTTTCTATGAAATATCGCGAGAGAATCGGCATCTCTAAAATCATTTGGAAATTCATTTCTAGAAAATACATTTCTCTGTACTTTCAAGTCTGGGTCTCCGGAGCCGGAATCTATCACTACCTCAAATAGCCATGTATTTTATAACTATATGCTACGTTACTAGTCAAGTTTGCGTTTACCACATTACTTAAAATTTTATAAACTAAACAAAAAATCTAAAATAAAAAATCCATATATATTTTTTTACCTATATATACACAGATGTGTTTTTGAAACTAGATGATTTATTTTTGTCATAATAGGCAGAGTAGTGTTGATCATTTCACAATTTTTAAATAAAATGTAAATACAATCTTTCACAAAATATGTTAAATCCCAAGTGTAGTTTTATGGCGCCAAGGATACGACATACGCCCTCTTCTCTCTGCTAAGACTCTGGTGGTAAGTGATCACATTACTCGTGGGATCATTAGGACTACTCTAGAATGCCAGGGAATTTGGCTTGTTGTTGTCATGAATGTTGGCATATCATAGCATTTTATATGCCGTATATGGCACTTCCAATTATTCGTTATTAAATAGATATCAAGTTTATATCGTTTTTATATTTTTGGTTTATTAAATCTATCGATTTAAAGAATCGTATTTTATTTCTTTCCGAGTAGGTTATTCCTCCCGGCTGCAAACCCAGGAAAATAGATTCCCCCGTCTTTATTATGCGCCCACTGCGCTATAATTGAGCGAATTTATACTTCTTGAAACTTGCACATTGCGCCTCTAATTGGTTTAAGCGGGAATTATACGTTTATCGAGCTTTGTCTGTGGTTTTGCATTTTAAGTGTCTGAAAACTGCGATATTCTCTATTCGTTATTTGAAATAGGAGGAAAAGTTTAAAAACGTAAGTGAACGTATGTATTAAGACAAAATCGATAGTAGTTTATAACAATTTACAGTTATTTATTTATTTATTAATGGTAACGTACAGCGATATCAATAACATATTTAAGAAAAAATAAAGTAAGGCCACAATTTATATGCTACCACAAATATAATATAAAATAATATAATTAACAGACGACAGTATGAAACGAGACTGAAGTTAAACTAAGACAAAATGAGGCTAAACAAAACATTTAAGAGAAAAAAATAATTATGGTAGTGGAAATAAAAATATTGAAAAAATTGTATTATATTATAATATTATGTAACATTATGGCCCCATCCACGCCGAAAGGTTCAGGAAAACTCCAATGTCTTCAATATGCTTATGAAACATGTCTCTCTCTCTCTCTGGTTTCAATCCTGGGATAAGTTTGCAGCAATTTCCTATATTCTTCTCTTCCATTCTTCCCTGTCTAGTGCGGCTCTTTTGAAATCTGCATATGATGAGCAGCGCACGTCCACCAACAGGTCCTCCAGGTACTCTCGGCGTGGGCGTCCCCAGAGTTTGTCCCCTCGGTCATATCCTCCATTATGGCATGCAAGAGGCCTTCTTGTCGTATTACATGTCGTATTGTAGTTTTCGCAAATTCAATAAATTGCCGCGCTCTGAGCGTAGTTAGTGCGATAAAAACAGGAAGATAGAAAACTTGGCTTGCGGCGTGTCTTGTGCGAGACATAGGGGAATTGAGTGTCAATTTGCAAAGAAGTTCAGAGTTATCAATTTTAAAGTGAATAATTTTATGAAGCAACATCATATATTTATATGAGTACGTCTATTTTATTAACACTTTCATATCTTTAATGAAAATATATTATGTCATTAAAATGTATTATAAATCATTATTACAAAAAGTTCCGAGTCCTTTGACTAAAATAAAGTAATGAAAAACTTTTTTCATTATGTAGTATATGAATAAATTGAACAATTGTTGAAGGAAAACTAAAGAAAAACTGGATAAAATAAAGTTTGAAGATAATCGTTCAGAAATAATATTTGGCTATTCATTATAGAATGATCGAGAGCTTTTCTTACAATAAGCTTTGTTTTACATTCAATGTAAGTTTAATACCAAACATTTTTTGGTTTAGGTCTTCGTAAAGCCGAAATCAGCTTAATTTTTTTAGTTTTTAGTATTATATTATATATTTTTCAAGTGTTTCAAGAGTAATTACTCACAATGGGAACATATGTTCGTAATCCAACAATTAGCGCTATTATCTTATAAATAATATCATATGTACAATAATTAAACACGCATTACTTTTTCTAACGTTGTGCTTTGAAAAATTCTTTGTCAACATTATTATTTTTACCACCAAGAATTTAAATTAATGATAATAGAATTTATTTGACAATGATTAATATGAACAAAAAATAGCTCGTTATTATGAAGAAGGAATTATCTGCTCATCAGTTCAATATAAAAGCAAAAGTTATCTGAAGGAAACAATTTGTTTTCGTTATTCGAGTATTATTAAAAATAGTCGGATACTAAAGAACGACGCTTCTGAGGATTTTCAAAAGTGAAGTTGAGTCGTAAATTAGAATCTCTTTCATAGCGGGAAACCGTACTTACAGATTTTCGAAATACAATGTTTTCAATGGTTTGTGTACCTTAAATTAAAAACACTTTTATTTAAACATATTACATACTCTGTGTACGATAGAGTGTCGAATGAAAATATCAGAAGTGAATGCGGTGCGAATGATGGTGTTATGAACAAAATAATGAAAGGATCATTAAGAGGGTTTGGACATATGGAAAGAATGAATAAAAAAAAATGGTAAAAAAGTATATGTTAACGATGTAAATAGAACCAGAAATAGAGGAAGACCAAGGAAAACGTGGCACAATCAAATAAATCAAATATTGAATGTCGGCCATGTGAGGAGTCAGAGAAATCGACGAGCGTGCATGACACGATGTATGAATGTTGAGGAAGCGAGAGAAATATGTCAGGAAAGAAAAGTGTGGCAGTTCATTCTTTCTGCCTAGCCCTTCGAGGAGACGGCGTGATGGTTAGTTAGTTAGTTAGTTTATTACATGTTTACAACATCATTTAAAAATATTTTTCTCAGTACTCCTATATACGTTGAGTTTTGTGTTCTCATTTTTTTATAATATTTTATACTTTTAAATTTTTACTATTAAATAACTAACCGTCACGCCTTTAATGCGCCCTTGAGGCGCTTTAAAAGTCCGCATTTTCTGATTATTAATTTATTATCACTCCATTTCCCGTGAGGGAAGGCAGATATTTTATATTTCTTCATCTTTTGGTGCCGTGCTAGGTCCCCCCAACAATGGTGATCACTACAGCAAAGGTATTCGCCATAGTGATTCCTGGGAAAAGGTGACCAGAGTGGTTTCCCGTTGCCTTCTCTGGTGGATTTTTCTGTCGGGGTTACCTTCCCTTAGCTGGTTGGATCTGGTTTGGAGGCGCCAGAAACTCGCCTTTCATTCCCTCGTTATCTGCTGTGATCACACGGTTATGAGTGTGATCCCATTGCCTGGGGCTCGCGACAGGGACGCTAACGAGTTGGACTAGTCAGTAGTGTTGCCGGTGGAATGTAACTGGGCATTTCGCAGCATTTTATAGAATCACACCCTCCAGCAAGATGTGACTCGCCGCGACCCTACTGACAATTCGAACCCGATATTATGATTTATTATTACGTAGTATTTACCATTATACATGGAATATAAAAAAATAATATTTGAAATATAGTTATCAAATAACGTCGATTAATTCCCACTATCGAATTACGATCTACTTGAAACGTTGACTATATCATCATTTAATATTTAAATGAAGAAATACTACTATCTTCCATCTTGTGATTCAGAATTTCCAGTTTATATTATTGCGAATTCTGAGAGTCTGACATAAGGGCCCTTCAGCCGTAATGCTCTCTGATGCGTCACGTAATTTTCACGCTGTGGTGACTCAGTGCATCCCTTTCAACCCCCTCAGGGCAGATTGTAGCTGAAACGAGATAACGATAATAAAATTTGTCAGATAACATTTTCCGAGTGCTGCACTCCACCGCTTGAATAGAAATACTTCCTGAAAGATGGGGATTCGGGAATCAGTATTTAATTCAAGCTTATGACGATATTTTCGGGGTGAGTGCATTACATATTTTTATACTGGGCGTGGGCCATGGTAGATATTGTATTTATATTTAAGAATCAAAAATGGTTAGACAAAAAAATATATTATAACTATGATATATAATGATAATAAAAATAAAAATAGATTAATTTATTACACATATTTAGTTTTATTCCACTTGTTCTTTAGTTTTCACTGGTTTCGGCAGCATGTTGCCATCTTCTTGGAGGAGATGAATTCTGACCAGAAGATGGTAGTGGGCTGTCGAAATCGGACTAAATAACTATTTGTTATTTATTTCCTTTATTTACAATCAACTCCAATAAATGAAATTCAAAATAAAAACATTATTATTATAGTATTGCTTCGACACTTTGCTTCGACTTGTAGAAAGTATAATGATCGTTTGTTTGATCGTTACGTATACATTAGTTTCATTAATGATTTGTCGAAATTGTTATTTTTTTATTGTATTTGCAAATATAGTTATGACGCGAGCACAAATGAAATGAGTTTTTTTTTAACTGTAACTTAAATATAAAAAATCTATTTTATGTGGATTTGAGTCTCTAATCTAATACAGTGAATCGGAGTGTGTTGAATCGAGATATTAAAATATATTTTTAAGTATTCTGTAACATAATAACGTTTATATATGGATATGTCGCCGCCACCTAGTTAAATACGCCGCTCAATTGAACGGCTACGTTGATAATGAAATGGCGGCCGGTAGTTGAATGAATTAAGATAGCTCAACGTTTTAGTTCTAATTTTTACCACTGCAACGCTAGCAGTCATCTCGCAATATTATGTTCAACTGTCAGTCGGCATTCGATAACGTGTGTTGTTGTAAAAAGTAACACGATTTTCAAATAAAAAAGAGAGAGAGCATGCGTATAGGGGATGTGGGATGTATTATTTAAAAAAAACTAACTCTAACCTAAACGTACTGTTCTTCTTTACTACCGTACGAGTTTTGCCATTGGCTTAGCGCTTGTACGGTTATAATGCTCATATGACGCATAGCGTGTTTATAAAAACATATTTACTTTACTCTTTATTTTTATTTCTATTTTATTGTATTTTACTTTAACCACCTCAACAGACCGGAAGACCCAATTACAGAGAGGAATTACATCACAATCACCCAGGTTTCAGAAAAAAAAACACTTTTTAATTATTATTGATTTCACCGAGAATCGAACCTTCAGGTTAGAGTTAGTTTTTTTTTAAATAATACATCCCACATCTCCTATACGCATGCTCTCTCTCTTTTTTGTTTGAAAATCGTGTTACTTTTTACAAAAACACATGTTATCGAATGCCGACTGACAGTTGAAATTTGTTAGATGACTGCTAGCATTGCAGTGGTAAAAATTAGAACTAAAACGTTGAACTATCTTAATTTATTCAACTACCGGCCGCCATTTCATTATAAGCGTAGCCGTTCAATTGAGCGGCGTATTTAACTAGGTGGCGGCGACAGATACATCATTTTAGATAAACTCAAGGTGTTAACACCGTGGAATTCCATAATGACAGTTTTTTATGAATTAAAACACTGTTTTTTCCACTTCTGAGTTTAATTTTCTCGACATGTTTCGAAAGCTTACACCTTCATCATTGGGAGAACGATAAAAACCGATCCCGATGATAAAGGTGTTAGCCTTCGAAACATGTCGAGAAAAATAAACTAAAAGTGGAAAAATCAGTGTTTTAATTCTTAAAAAATGGATACATCAATAAATATGATTATTTTTATGCTTATAACATGGCATTAAAGAAAAGCTAAAAAAGGTTTTATTTAATGCCTAAATTTATGAATTAATAAAGGCTCTGTTTAATATGTGGAAGTTATTAACAGTTTCACATTTATTTTTTTTGAATTGTTTTAATCGCACACGTCTAGAATGTAAGATAAAACAATTATACCTATACTACATTTATAATGTGGGTAAAGATAAATCGATTCAATTACACAATTTTGAATATGACAGTTAAGACAAGAGAAACTATCCTTCATCTGTGCGTTGTTATATCGCAATATTGACTAAGAGTAAAAATTACTTTGCCACAAAAATCCTATTCGGCCGCGTTGCCCTTCGAACAAGAGCAGGTGAGATTTTCAGATGAGGTTATTTGTTATAACACGTTCGTATCCTTCTACAGCTGGAGCTTAAATTATTGCGATATTCCACGTTATGCCTCTCGAGAATTATAGGGTTAAAATCGATGACCGTAAAATATTAACGTTCAACTCAGGCTTGCAGAAGGTACGAACAACAAATTCCACTTTACAATACATAAAGAATTAGATGAGTTCAATTGCTATTATTACCTCGGAGGGCGGAGTCTGATTTATTATTTCTCGTGGTTTCAATAATTTACCGGTTCAACCGCGGGAATAAGATAAAAACTTGTGAAAAATGTGGGTCTAGTCTGATTTATTCTAACAGAAATTTGAATCCAGCTCCCCTAAGTGAAAATGCAAAACATTTCCACCCTTTTCTTCCGTGTGCTTGTACAAGTCGTGTCATGTCGCGGCGTGATGGTTTTTATATTCACGCAACAAGTAAATTGAATCGCGAATAATCCCGGATACCATTTTCTTTCACAAATGATAAAAAATAATAATAAATATGAAGTCTCTTGTACAATATTTGATCAATCACTGTCAACTCGCGTCTAAGATTTTTGGAAAAGCGAGGCGAGTATTTTCGCCATATAATATATAACTTACATATTTGTACAAACCATTATGATGTGACAGGGGTTGGAACATAAAATAAAGCGCAATCTATCTTTGTCCCGAAACTCAGGTCTCCCCGCACATCTGCGAATCTTTTGATTCACTTACACCTATGTTTTATCTCCACGTCTAAAACTATTATTACAAGCGAACGTACCTGCAATTCTATTACATATATTGAAAAACAAAAATTGAGGTTGTGTTAAATTGTTTTGTAATTTTTCACACAAATCATATGTATTTACAATAATATACTTTTATATTTAATTGCATATACTATCATAACATTATTATCAATTCTTCTTCTTCTTCTTGTCCTGTCACACTTCCGTGATGCATAGGGCCTCAATGAACCTTCTCATTTCGACTCTATCGCATGCCTGATGCTTAACGTCACCCAAGTGAGGCCTGCTGCTTTGATCTCTCGTCTTATAGGGCTCTTCTCCCCCATAGGGAACCAGTCTAGTGCGCCCAGAGCAATGCAATATTATAGTGGAAATGTTTTAATAATGTGGGTATCTATAAATGTTTAAATGTTTTAATTCTTAAATCAGGATTTAAAAAAAACAAGAATACAGATGTGCCAAAATAGTTTCATTAAAATGAAACCAGTGTTATGTGACAGAAACCTACCCATCGAATTTCGAATGATAATAGTTCGATGTTACATGCTACCTGTGCTGTTCTATGGTATGAAAACATGAACTTCGACAAAAGTTATGATCAAAAAACCTGAATGCTTTTTAAATGTCGATGTACTCGTATCTTAGAATAGAAGAGAAAGAGTCATTAACGAAAAAGTACTCTAGCGAAAGAAAAAAAAAAAAAAGATTATGACTAAAAAGCGCAGGAATCTTGAATACTTTGCGTGCGTAAAGAGCAACGAGACATATGAAATGATGCAATTATATTAAGGAAAAATTGAAGGAATACGAAGTGTCAAATAAAGATAAATTTTCTGTGTATAAAGCCTTTGAGAAAGTTTCAGTTGCAGTACGTAGTAGCCACGTTTAGAGTTACAGCATCCAAAAATAGCCATTTAGTTTTCTCACTTCCGACAGGAGATGAACAAGGAGAAGAAGATCAGAAGAAAGTAGCAAGGTGCCAAAACAAGGGGAACAGTTGGAAAATTATAGGAATATTATAGATAATTTTTATTTCATTTTAATTAAATATATTGTTTTTCTGTTTGAACTCTTCCAATTAGTTCGTTTCGTTGGGCACATTAAGATTGCTCTCCACTTTAAAATGCAGCGTCTTTACCAGTCGTTCGAATTGAAATAAAATAAGTAACTTCTCAACTTACCAAAAATTTACCAAGAAAAAGCTTCACCTGCAAATATGTAGTACTTTAACTCAGAACTCGGCTAACAAGCCTGAGTTATATAACTTTTAATTAGACTTACATAGCTTTGAATTAAATTTTAGACGAGAATCGAACAGAAAATTATTCATTAAATCATTCGACTGTTTTAATAGTTTGTGTGATTGGTTTGAATGCGTTTTGCGAGGTACTTATTTTGGGTATTGTTTTAAAAACACAAGGAATACGGAATTTTGAACGCAAAGGAATGCATGGAGGTTTACGGCCGTTCATGTTTATATTTTGTAAGAAATAAGAGATTAGGAAACTTGATCTCCTTTCCGTATAGTAAAGTTTCCTTTTAACTTTCTGGATATTTCGTATTAACGTTATAACCGTTATGCATACAAGTCAAATATTATATAATACAAGGTGCGGCAGCATAACTTTTCACATTTCTGTCACAGGATGGCTGTTTTAAGGGAACACTTCTCAGAGCGCCTCACATAGGCAGAACAACATCCAGGAAGAAATTGCCAAGATATGCTGGCAAGAGTCATGACAAACGCAAGATATCGGTTTACTCAGTGTATGGAGAATGGAAGACGTCACCTCATTTTATCTCCCAAAACTATAATAAATATAACAAAACTTTAGGTTCGTGCCTATTTTATAAAAAAACAAATAAAGATTTTCAGATTCATACAATGGGTTTTATTAAGTTGTGAAAAAAGAAAATTATGCTGTCGCACCCTTGTACGTAAAAGAACACTCCTAAATGTTCCAACGCATGATGCCTACTAAACTGTATCTGGATGCCGACTAAACTGTATCTGGACAAAAACTTTACAGTTGTGCCTCTCGAGCGAGACTAAATGGATTTTATAATAAATTATTGAAATCCAAAAAATTAAATTTAGTTACATTACGTAGTAAATATATAGGTGAAAATATTGAACAGTTTGGTAATACAAACATGTAAAAAAATATGTTTCAAACTACGCAACTAAATTCATCACGTGGCCATCACGTGTCCATTACGTGATCATCACGTGCACACACGCTATAATTACGTGATGGTCACGTGATGGACACGAGATGGGCACGCGATAGTTACGTGACCAAGTTACGTGTTGGAAAAGTAATGATCACGTGATGGACACGTGATGATCACGTGATGGACACGTGATGATCACGTGATGCACGCGTGATGATCACGTGATGCACACGTGATGATCACGTGATGGACACGTGATGATCACGTGATGGACACGTGAATATCACGTGATGGACACGTGATGATCACGTGATGCACACGTGATGATCACGTGATGATCACGTGATGGACACGTGATGATCACGTGATGGACACGTGATGATCACGTGATGCACACGTGATGCACACGTGATGGACACGTGATGATCACGTGATGGACACGTGATGATCACGTGATGGACACGTGATGATCACGTGATGGACACGTGATGATCACGTGATGGACACGTGATGATCACGTGATGGACACGTGATGATTACGTGATGATCACGTGATAGACACGTGATGATCACGTGATAGACACGTGATGATCACGTGATGATCACGTGATAGACACGTGATGATCACGTGTTGGACACGTGATGATCACGTGATGGACACGTGATGATCACGTGATGGACACGTGATGATCACGTGATGGACACGTGATGGACACGTGATGATCACGTGATGAACACGTGATGATCACGTGATGGACTAGTGATGATCACGTGATGGACACGTGATGATCACGTGATGGACACGTGATGATCACGTGATGGACAGCAATGATCACGTGATGGTCACGTGATGATCACGGGATGGACACGTGATGATCACATGATGGACACGTGATGATCACGTGTCTCGTGATGGACACGTGATGATCACGTAATGTTCACGAGATGGCCATGTGATGTACAAGCCATGATCACGTAAAGGGGAACGTGTAGATCACGTGATGGACACGTGATGATTACGTGATAGACAGGTGATGATCATGTGATCATCACGAGCCCATAAAAACGTGTCTATCAAGTGTTTATAACGTGACCATCTCGTGTCCATTACATGTTTCACGTGCCTATCACGTAATAATTACTTGACCATCACGTGATGGACACGTGATGGTAACGTAATTATCGCATGCCCATCACGTATCCATCACGTGAGCATCACGTATCCAACACGTGATCATTACGTGTCCATCATGTGATCATCACGGGTCCATCATGTGAACATCCCTGGACCATCACGTGTTGGACACGTGATGATCACGTGTTAGATACGTGACTATCAAGTGTTTATTACGTGACCATCACGCGTTCATTACGTGATCATCTGGTGACCATCACGTGATCATCATGTGTCTATCACGTGTTCATCTGGTGATCATCACGTATCCATCGCCTGTCATTAGTTGACCATCACGTGTTGGACACGTGATGGTGAGGTAACTATCGCGTGCCCATCACGTGATCAACACGTGTCCATCACGTGATCATCACGTGTCCATCACGAGAATATCTGGGTCTATCATGTGATTATTACTTGACCATCACGTGTTGGGCACGTGATGGTCCATCACGTGACCTTCAGGTGTCCATTATCACGTGTTTGCTTGTGTTGCGTGTTGGACATGTGTTGGTCATGTAACTATCGCGTGCCCATCACTTGTCCATCACGTGATCATCACTTGTCCATCACGTGATCATCACTTGTCCATCAAGTGATCTTCACGTGTCCTTCACGTGATCATCACGTGTCCTTCACGTGACCATTACGTTATTATCATGAGTGGACACGTGAATGTCCCGCTATAGTAACGTTTCTATCACGTGTCTTTCACGTGATGGTCACGTGATCATCGCGCGTCTATAATGTGACCATCACGTGATCATCACGTGATAAAAACGTGATGATCAAGTGATGGACATGTGTTGGACACGTGATGGTCAAGTAATGACCACGCCATGGATACGTGATGATCACGTGATGGTTAAGTGAAATTTACGTAATAGACACGTGATTGACACGCGAAGGTTACGTGACCAACATGTGTCCAACACGTGATGGTAATGTAATTATCGTGATGATCACGTGATGGTCACGTATAAACACGAGATGAGCACGTGACCATCACGTGATATAAACGTGACTATCACGTGACATTTACATTTCCTCGCGTGATAATAACGTGATGATCACGTGAAGGACACGTGATGATCACGTGATGCACACGCGATGGGCAAGCGATAGTTACATGACCAACACGTCTTCAACACGTGATGATCAAGTAAATGTCACGTGATGGACACTAGATTATTTCGTGATGGTCACGTAATTGACACGTGAAGGTCACGTGATAGACAAGCGATGATCACGTAATGGACACGTGACGAACACGTGATGGACACGTGATGAACACGCGACAGACACGTGATGAACACGTGATAAACACGTGACTATCACGTGTTTATTACGTGACCATCACGTTTCCATTACGTGATCATCTTTGACCATCACGTGATCATCATGTGATGGCACGTGATGATCACGATATACGCACGCGATCGTCACATGACCATCACGTGTCTAACACGTGATGGTCAAGTAATGATCACATGATGCACACGTTACGATCACGAGTGGACATGTTACGATCACGTTTTGACACGTGACGATCACGTGTGGACACGTGACGATCACGTGTGGACACGTGACGATCACGTGTGGACACGTGACGATTACGTGTGGACACGTGATGGGCACGCGATAGTTATGTCGGGGTTAAATGCATTACCCAGATAAACATATTTCATGAAGAAATATATGACACGAATAAACGGAAAACGCTGACTCAGGACCTACTTATCAAATTTGATGACTCGAGGGCCTAGATTCATTCAGGTTTGGTCATTAGGTCAGGGCATCGTAGATGACGAAAGCGAAGCATATAAAAGCGGTACTTCCGAACACCCAATACGTCAGCCAGTATCGCGATCTCTAAACGACACGAGTCTCCACTACCAAGTCTACGTACGAGAAACCTCCGACCTTCCTCCCGAGTACACATCGGTCTACACGGCTACGTCACGAAACCTTCGACGACCTACCGGCCAGTGGGCCCTCATCCTCTACGACTCCCCACCCGGACTCCGCCCCGCTGCTTCCGATATCCAGCCACGCTCCTTCACGAGTACATCATACTGTGTACGTGTAATTACTTGTGATCCACAATAAACGCTGAAACCTCCGCCGTGTGTTCAACTCTCACCACAAAACCCCCACAGTTACTTTACCATCACGTGTCCAACACGTGATGGTCAAGTAATGATCACGTGATTAACACGTGATGATCACATGATGGACACGTGATGATACGTAATGGACACATTGATGATCACTTATGGACACCTCATGGTCACGTGATGGTCACGTGATGAACGTTTTTCACACGTGATGTTCTATGATCACGTGATGGACACGTTATGGTCACGTTATGAACACGTGATAGTTACGTGTCCATTACGTGATCATCGCGTGTCCATCACGTGTTCATTACGTGTCTATTACGTGATCATCACGTGACTTCAGGGGTACTACAATCTTGTAAAATCCCATCTCGAAGTTAATTTCGTATGTTGGGCCCCTTGTTTGTCGGTTTTCCGACTTCGAATATGCCGCGTTTCAGTATGATATTAATTAATTCATGCCATTCATTTTCATTTATGCTCCTTGGATACAACTTTTCTTCTCTCATCCATTCGTTCCATATTTCATATTAAAAATATAATAAACTAAATGTAATGCATAATCACCAATATAAAATATTACCTGCAACTCCCTATATAACACTCCATGCATAATCACCAATATAAAATATTACCTGCTACTCAATTTCAAATCAGTTAGTAAGTAAATCGCAGTGCAATTTAAATAAAATTACTAAATTAATATTAGTCACTTTGAATTTATTGGACAATATGGGCGCATCAAAATGTAACAATATTTTTATACGTCAACATGTGTGTGTTTCGGTACAGTTTTTCATGTTTCAGTTACAAACAAAATGACAAAAAAAATTTCATTCTGATGCAAAAATGACAGTTAATTTTCTGTGACAATATTTATTGCTCTGCAAAATGATTTTGGCGTGTCATAGTGGAACAAGAATTTGTTTTATTTTGTTTTACATATCGTGTGTCCGTCTAGTTCACAGTTATTTAATAAATATCAGTAGCTGATCGTCAACATTTTTGTAATTTTCAATTCAAAGTTTTAACCAGAAAGGTTTTTTAAAATTACATTTTATAATAGCTACGCGAAGAAAAAATGTACTTACCTGATTCTTAAAAAAACTAATGTCTTCTAATTATTGCTTGATAAAAAAGTGAATGAGTTAGGCTAAACATTTTCTCAACAGTTTAAAAACATTTAACATCAAATCAGTCATGTCATGTGCAAATTATCTAAACAAATGTTTTTCTGATTTATTCAAATGAAAAAGTCTGTTTTATAGAACTCTTATATTATTTTATGAGATACCACAATAACGAAGGCTTAAGTGCGGGTGGTAGAGATGCGGACGCTGGGGATGATAGCAGGAAAGACTCTTCGAGATAGGTGAGGAACACGGCTATCCGCGAAATCTGCAAGGTAGAGGATATCGTTAGATAGGGCAGACAACGCAGAAGATACTGGAACGCACGTGAAAATGATGGATCCCTCCATAATCCCGCAAGTTGTGGCGTATCTGATTCGTGTTGGTTTCCTTCCCCCTGGAAGACCGCCAAAGAGATGGAGGGAGAGCTGGGAGTGAACCTCTCAAGAGAAGCTAGCCTCACTACAGGAACCGACCAATGATCTTAAAGAAGAAGAAGAAGAGATTAATGATACATTTTGCCTTGCTAAATTATTATCAAAGGTGAAACACGTCATTCCCATAAAACATTTTTTTGACTTTTTCACTTGAAATGATTATTTAATGGAATGCAACCTTTAAAATGTGACCGTATAATTGATGGTTGAGGTAAAGTATTCTGAAAATTTGAGAATGCCTTCGAAAGGTGAAACAAATTTGTCACTATTTATACAAAATTAAATCCAATTAAAACCACTAAACATTCGTGTTATAAAAGATTATAAAAGATAAAATTGACCGTATAGCCTTTAAATATATTATTTACTAAAGACCGTATAGCCATAATACTGTGAAATTCTGCCACTGTGATTTTTCTTTATTAATACACTGTTTATTCTTTACTTTTTATTTTATTTAATTTGTATTATTTTTTAATTGTTATTACTTTTTATGCCAACGAATTTAATAACTGTAGGCAATTTGTTTTTAGAAATAGCAATTGATACTTATGACACGTGTTATGTAGCTAATCTATTGCCATTTTACTGTCACGTGAATTCTACACCAGACCAAAGACAGTGTGACAATCACACTGCCAGCGCCAGGAATCGAACCCGGGACCTTTAGGCAGTCAGAGCTCTTACCACTCTGCCACGAAGGTGGTCATTTAATAATTATAATACAATCGCGTAGTCATCAGGTAAACGAATACAACCATTCTAATAACTTTTGTGAGCTTTTTGATCTATTTTACATTTAAAAACAAAACTCATCTTCTTACAACGATATAAAAATTCTTCACATAACCCTATTCCATGTGATGCCGGAAGGGGATGCTTTGAAAAGGCCCCTAAGTAATTTTCGAGCAGCTTTTTATCTACTCGCTCTTTATAATACGTTTTGATATTTTTTTAGTACATGCAATTTTTGTAAGACTTTGGATAAGTTTATTATGCGAAGATAAATTTTAGAAACAGTGTTTGCGATACATGTACATCTATATTTTAATCATATCAGATTTTAAGTAAATGCTTTAATTAATGGAAATTACTGATCGTTTTAGATTTAATGTTGTTGAACCCCGTTTTATATAGGGATATTTTTTTTATTTTTCGTAAACACATACACTGAAACAAAAAAAAACATTTTTTATAATTTATATTTAAATCAGTCTCTATTGGTAATATTTAAAATATAATAATATGCCTAACACAAAACTAATCAATGAATAAACCAACCGAGTTCATTACTCCCATTTTACATTTTAGTTAAATTTACTACATACGTATGCAAAATAATTTTAGCAATATTAAAGATGTTAAAATAATAAATAACGGAACTGTAATTAAGTAACCAAACTATTTATGTTATTGTTGCTAAGTTGTTTATTACTGCAATTATATTAGAACGTAGAAAATATTAATCGATTAATGATTGATAAATTATGAACAAATATGTTTTTTGTTTTAATATATAATATAACTAAGCAGAATGTATGACCAATGTATACTTCCATTGCTGACATATGGGGCAGAAACGCTAACCCTCACCAAGTCGACCATAAGGAGACTCCGTGTAGCACAAAGGAAACACGATAGAGCCACGCTACACAAGACTCTACGACCGGATTAGAAATACTAAAATACGCATAAGGTCGGGAGTAACAGATGTCGTCGAAAGTGTGGCTAGGCTTATTTGCGGGACATGTTGCCCGATTGGTAGGCGAAAGATAGAACAGAAGGATGGTGGAGTAGAGTCTTCTCACATGGTCAGATGACATTCGAAAAATTGCTGGTGACTGGGTGCGAAAGCCACATGATAGGAATACGCGAAGAAGTATGAGAGAGGCCTTTGTCCAGCAGTGGATGACATGAGCTATTTAAGTATTAACTATGATACATTTCTCTCAACTTAAGAATACTTCGTTAAAACTCTGCTATATGATTAATTTAGAAAACCATAGGCCTAAAGGCCTTTTGTTATGCATCATTTATTTACTAAAGATTACCTTTTGTTATGGATAATTTATTTACTAAAGACAGTTCGACATAGGATACTGGATATTTAAAAGAGTTAAACACCAAAGCACAAAACATTTTTGAATAAAAAAAAAAGTTTTTTTCATCTGATCATCTGATAAGCTCGTTTTTCTTTATCCAAAAGGGGTTATTTTTACACAAAGACATCAAAGGAACCAAATAAAATAGGTGAAAACAAGTATTTTCAGCAGCGAGTTATTTCATGTATTCACTATCTTTTCAAATATTAATGCAATGTTCTTGGACCCAAAATATTAGAATTTGAAATATGTAAATTATTTATAGTTTTTATTTATATGTATATTTAATGAATGTTCCAGTTTCCTTCTCAATACCTTAGTATAGTAAAATTTTACCACCTTTAGACGTAAACTTCACTCTTTTCTAAATTACGATTCTGTTTCATTTCATGTTAAAATTTGTGCATGGAAACATGTCTTCGAAAAGGGAAATAAAGTATTGTGAAAAAAATACGTTATTTTATTTATTCAAAAGTTAAAACATTTTGAAATAATAAAATCCACTTGCTGGTACTGATATACCTGCATAAACGAAAATAGTTGGTGTTTTCGTCATTTAGAATGCTGTTTGCAGCAGGCGTACGCAACTTTTTGACATGAATGAAATGGGACAGAGATAAAATCTGCGATAACCATTCGTTGTTGTTCCTGAAACTCCCGGTGTGTTAAACTAAATGCATATTTTGTTATCCGACACAATTCCGTTGAGTACGTAGGTACTGCAGAATTCCGTAAAGTTGGACATCCCTATCCTCGCTGGACTGACGATGTTATTAGGATTTATGAACCTGAATGGATAAGTGGGACGATGGATAGGGGCAGTTGCGTACTTTGAGTGAGAGACCGCTGATAAGTAAATAAGTATTAGTATAAGTACGTAAGGTAAGTACTATTTTTTTCAGATTAAAGAGAGATTTAGCATCATTGATGATGTTATACCAAGCCTCTCGATTTTGCGCCTTTTGCTCCCAGCTGCCCTTTTGCTAAGCTTAGTAAGATCAGCCAGAACATTATCCACCAGGCGCTGTGTAGGCATTTCTAGTGGCATCACTCCTAGGTCCTAGATTCCCGCTGCAACACCAGGACTTGTTTCCTAGGTTATTCTTAGAATCACGTGCTCAAACCAATAGATTTTTTGTTTTGTTTTTAAGTTATTGTCTATATCACGTAAGTAGATTTAAATAAATAAATGTATAGTTGTTTATCTAAATTTATAAATTACAAGGATTTAACTTCTCATATTGGAACAATGAGTTACTTAAGGACATATTGGTAATAACGAATAGAGAAAAACATTTAATCAGTAAAAATATGAAAATAATATCTTTGAGATGTTTCTTTGGGACAACATAATATTAAAAAGGCACTTAGACAGAATCAATAATAAGAACGTAAATTTCCACGGTTATCATATACAGAAATATTTTTCGGGGTGAAACCGTGTTCCCTCTCGTCTATAATATTTCATAAATTTCAATGACAGTCTGCAACATTAGTGTAAACGGTGAAAATCTGGAACAAGTGGATGAATTTGTTTATTTAGGAAGTATGTTCACAAAGGATGGGAGGGTGGAGAAGGATATTGAAAGAAGGGTTGGGGCAGGCAACAGAATAAATGGTGCACTTAAAGTTGTCATCGCAAACAAAAGCCTATCCAAAAAAGCTAAGATGGCAGTGCACAATGGTGTTCTTGTGCCGACCCTTATGTATGGAAGTGAAGCATGGAACTGGCAAAAGAAGGATGAAAGTAGAATAAATGCAGTAGAAATGAGATCTCTCAGACGAATGTGTGGCAAATCTGTATTTGATAGAGTGACAAATGCAAGTATAAGAAGTGAATGTGGCGCGAATGAAAGGGTTATGAACAAAATAAGGAAAGGGTCATTAAGATGGTTTGGACACATGGTACAGACAGAATGGTAAAGAAGGTATATGTAAACGGCGTGAACGGAGCTAGAAATAGAGGAAGGCCGAGGAAAACGTGGCACGATCAAATCAATCAAATATTGAATGTCGGACACGTGAGGAGTCGGAGAAATCGACGTGCGTGCATGACAAGATGTATGAATGTAGAGGAAGCGAGAGAAGTATGTCAAGACAGAACAGTGTGGCGTTCCATTCTTTCTGCCTACCCCTCCGGGGAGACGGCGTGATGGTTAGTTAGTTAGTTAGTCAATATATCTTATTTGCGATTTCTATATTGCTTCAGTGGTGTACCGGGATTGTTGTTTTCTTCAATGACATACGCAATTTAAAGTTTTGAAGTTTACGATATTATTAGTTATTTTCAATGTAAATTTATTAAAACAAACGTATAAATTACAGATTTATAAAAATAATAAAAATTAAATAACGCAAAGAGTACAATTAACAATGTTATAATAATTATAATATATCGTACTCATACAATTATAAAACCCAAGATTTTTTTTTTATAAATTAGAGATGGATGCTTTCTGAGGGTAGCCTAACTATCGTGAAAAATGTCCACACATGTGATATATATTTCGTTATAACGGCATATACATATGATAATATAAAATTCATTGAAATTTTGAATTTAAAAATTTAAGGGAACATATATATATGACCCGGACATTGAAATAATGTGCAGAATTGAAGTTGCAAGAGCTGCATTTAATAAAATGAGACCCTTCTTTTGCAACGCAAATCTTAATTTGAAACTACGACAAATAATGATTAAGTGTAATATATGGTCTGTTCTACTATATGGCTGCGAAACCTGGACTTTAAAAGTGAATGTAATGAACCGGTTGGAGGTGTTCGAGATGTGGATATACCGCAGATGCAGACGTACTACAGAGAGCCAGAGCCTATAGAGAGCTATTGTCGAGTGTAAAAATTAGAAAGGTCTCACATTTGGTTCCATAATATTTATATTTAAAATCATGACCACCAAACTATTGTTTGTTCTGCCCATTTTTTACAATACTCGTAAAATATTCAAAATTATGTAATCGAAAATTTCATAACGGCACTAAGATAAAACTTTATGGTGAGTGTTTTGCTGCTTCAATGAATTTTAAAAGAGTTATTAAGTTTGTATATCGCCTTGAAAAGGAAGGGCTGAACGCTGATAATATCCGGTGGTGCTGGACCAGTGGTGAATGTTTCCGGTATCCGGTATCCGGTTACCAATTGTCTGCGGTGGGCATGTTGTCGCTTGTCATTCCTGAAACTTGACTCTCTCTTCCGGCACACAGAAGAGATGTTACCTGTCTGGCGGAGATGGGAAATACCTTGAATTCTGAGATAAAGCTACTAATTATTAATCACTTGTTATGTGACATATATTTATATTAATATAATAAATAGTTTAATTTTAATATTCATTTATTTCTAACGAATGATTTTTCGATATCTTTAAAAGTTTTCTTAGTAAAGGGTTTGCAACGATATCGATTATTTTTCAAAGAATTGACGGAAATTCTCAAAGAGTTTTTGTGCTCTTTACTAGCTATAGAAAACAATAACGAGACGTTCACCAAGTTTTCAGATAATGTGATACATTTTTCTTTTACTTTATATAAAAAACTGTTTTCATCTTCCTTGTTTCTGGCACATATGCCATTTTTTCATCTCTTGATTATTTGTTCAATTGAATTTTTATTTGAAAATATGAAAACTATTTTAATTAAATAATCTTATTGTTTTTTAAACAATTATGTGAAATTTCATCTAAAATATTCAATATGAATAAAATTTCCCTTTGATATTGCGAATCGTATCATTCCTATAAAATATAATAAAGCTTCTAGAAAACGCTTTTTATTGTTATGTTTTAAGAATCATGTTTATTGTTTAGGACAACAATAATTGTTTAAACATTATATCCACTTAAAAGACAATAATTTTAAATAATACATATAACTGATCAAAAAATGTTCCTGGGTTGAATTTTTCTCGGTCGGTAATATAAATTCTTTTGAGGATATTCCAGTGACTAGAAAATATCTACCGGTGACGTCAAATTAATAGTTTTTACCGTTATCGCTGTAACCTGGCAAGTACAGCCGTTTGAGACATTCTGTAATGGGATCTTTTGAGACCGAGTACGACGGAGAGTAAGGGGGTTGGGAAATTGGGGATGAGAGTGGTGGTAAAGGACTGGATGCTGCTTCATAACCTCGGGGAATCCCTCGCCGTGTCCGTAAACACATCACGCACCACTCGAACTAAACGACTTGGTTATCTAGTTACGAAGTTATAACAGAAAGCTTTTGAGTTCCATTTGGGTTGTATTATTTAGTTTGATTGCACGTTTTAAAGTTCGTATGTTTTATATTTAATATTACTCTTATTACATTTTATTGCGATGGCATGTTTCAATATCAAGTTTCAAGCATAATATGACATTATCAATTGTCATTTGCATTTTCATTATTAATGTGTCTTGTTTGATACATGATTTTTTAAAAAGATTATGAACTTGTATACATTTTTAGATTGATTAAAAATAGTAAAAGATTTAAAAAAAGAGGAAAATACTAGACATAAAAAAATAAAAACACTGTTAATACAATATTACAGAAAATTGTCATATTTTGGTCCATTAAAACTAAAAAAAATCAGACTTTTTTTATCAATGTTAATAATACTTATTATAAAGTATTATATTCAAGAAACAAACAATATGTACACGCATATGTTATGTTAAACACATAAATAAAAATAAACATTTCATTAAAATACATTGTTGATATGGAGGAATATCTACAAGGCATTAATAATGTTTATTAATTCATTTTTAATTTTAAAGTATTAACGACTGTCAATAATCTTCATCACGAATTCCATAAATATAAAACTAAAACTGTTTACTACAACTGTTTGCATACGAATAAAAAAAGGGCTAATAAAATGTCATTCTTGGACAAATGTAAATGGTTTTGGAATGAATGTCTCTGTATTTTTTTAAAAATAATTTTATTTTATTTATTTATTTGACACATTCACCATGGAGTGTTGTGTGTCATACAAGTAATAATACATTAAGGTTACATATTTATATACAAACAATTAATTAAAAAGTAATATCATCGACTAACATAATTGAACAGTTTATTATATTCTTAATAATTATGTGAAAAAGGAATAAAGAAAACTAACTTATAGATTTATAACATTATAAAATCGTGAATTTCTTATAATTTTAAATTATTAACAGAGAGAAAATGATTTAATGATATAATTACAAGTTTTGATTGTGATGACAATAATACTTCTATGGTGATGGGACTGTATTGGTTTAAATAACTGTGCTCAGTTTTTCAGTTTTGTCAGAATTCTTTATTTGAATTATTGTAGTATTCGCAAAATTATTACTACTTTAAGAGAGATAAATTAAATAATTTAAGTACCTACGTACATTTCCACGTTTGGTATCAATACGTTTTTTAGGAACTTGGGTATATCTTATCTTAGTATTCGACCAACGTTTCGGAAATCGTTACAGTTTATATCTTGAGGGTAGTATATTATAATAGTAGGTTAATACTTTGAAAATGGAGACTGCCACGATATCCGAAATGTCGATCATAACAAATAAAAAATATTAACAATATTGAACAATCGACTGCTATCAAATAATTTCCGTGTGCCGATTTCCTAAATCGTTTTCATGAAAACGGTTTCTTCATAATTGAACACATCTCGTTTAATGATTTGTAAAGAAACCCAATACGGGAATCAAAGTAAAAAAAATCTGTGAAACTCGAATTGACTCTTCACCTGTGTAGCTTTATTAGTACTTATATTTCAATAGGAAATATCCCGTTGGCAGTACTTGAAGACACTCGATGACAAGGGCAAATTGGAGTGAAGTGTCTTTACAAAATAATTCCGCGACACTCTTCCCCATGTTCTCCGTGACGAAGCCAATTTTAACCCTTTCAATCCTGCTTAAAGATTTAAATGTGTTTTCGATGCTCGCTGGATAATTTATTTTATATTATATGATATTTATTATTTCGATACATTTGATAAAGTAAATTTATAAACCTTATGCTTTATCTAAATTGTTGTTGTATTTATATAAAAAAATATGTTAAAATGTTCATTTCACTTAAAAAAATAATACTGAAACCATTTAGTATATGAAGTCTCTTTTTAATATTTCTCATATTATTACGAAAATAGTTTTTTTATTTATTAAGAAAAATAACGAATTTTTATGAATTGAAACACTGTTTTTTTTTCAATTTGGAGTTTATTTTTCTCGACATGTTTCGAGGATCGACATCATCGGGATAACAAGTATAAACCAGAGTTGATATCGTTCTCCCGATCATGAAGATGTTAAGCCTTCTAAACATCCTTCCAACAAAAGTGGAAAAAACAGTGTTTTAATTAATAAAAAGTCGTCATTATGGAATCCCACAGTGTTAAAGGTCCAGGTTTATCTATAATTAAGGATAATAAAATATAACAAGTTACATGTATAGTTAACGTCAAAATGTTGTACTTTTTGTTTACAATACTAAATTTGAATTTGAGGATAGTTACAAGATCGATGATTTTATAACTTATCAAACAAGTTTTTGACATACCTAAATTTGATTATCAGTAAATTAAAATGTGGCGATGAGGTTCGCAACCCATCACACCGCGTCTCTCGCGGGGGCAAAAAGAGAAGAATGGAGTGCCGCATCGATTAAAGTGTGGCAGTCTATTCTTTCTGCCTACCCTCTCGGGGAGTTGGCGTGATGGTTAGTTAGTTAGTTAGTTAAAAATGAAATATGTTTTTATATCCGTTATGACTATGCTTATTAATCTGATTGCAATCTTTTTTACACGATCACGCAGAGTCTTCCAAGTAATAGAGCTTGGTGTTCTCAGTATATTTGATTTGTTTAGAGAGTTAGTCAATATCAACATATATCAAAGATTGTCAAAAGTTGAAACAAGTCATAAATTAGATTCAATTCAATCATCACATTAAAAATTTATAATGTTGTATGACCAGGTAAGAGTGTCAAATGCCGTTATTCGAGCCACGGCAGGCGAAAGGTTAACCAGAGAACAAGCCGCTAGACGCAAATGGCTATGATCATACCCTGAGACAGAATCCAGCCTGCATCACAATGGTCCTCTATGGGTGGAAAAAAGTATTTAAAACTTAATGCACCTAGAGTAGAACCCTTAAGAAAAAAAGTAAAGGCTGAACCGTACTTGGAATAGAATTGGGTATCAGACGTGTGATAAATTCGGGTGAAGATAGATCGTTGATACCTTTAGACCACGGGGTGGAGTGAGACAAGACAAGTATAGTAAAGCTAAGTAATCGTTGATAACAAGTTTAAAAAGTATGTATTAAAATATTCTGTTCACACATGTTCTTTTCTTCTTTTCACACATGACTAACCTTTTAAAAACATTGCAATTCACAACACTCTTTTGAATTTTTTACAAAACATGTTTCTGGGCACAAAACCCCTTCCTTGGAGGTTATGTGTCATCAAACATGTTTGTGAAAAGTTCAAAAGAGTGCTGTGAAAGTGCAATGCTTCGAAATGGTTATTCAACACAATTTAATAACGTCAGAAAAATAAATTTTCAGTTAAAATTCTAAAAGTGTTACCTTCAAATGTGGATTAATATCACGTTGAAAGGTGAGACTTTAAGTAATAAATAAACTTAGTATTGTAATGTGTTTGTATAAGCTTCAAGGTTCGAATGTGTTAAGTACCTTAAAGGTGAAATTCATGTTTCAAAGCGATATTTTATACTCTCGGTGCCGTGTTTGTCATCGTAAAGTTATTGGCAGTTCCTTCCAGATAGAAGGTACCTGGAATATGACATGACTCACTCGGGGGGAGCAGCTGAAAAGCTTTCACGTTATTTATATTTTGATAACACTTCAGAAATACATTGCAATGTTTACTTTGGGATGCGGGCCACGGAAAATGTTTGGAAAGGTATGCAGGCCGAGGAAGTGAATGATAATATAATTCAATACTCTTATTTGTTATTGAAAAGGGTATTAAATGTATTTTTACATGGATAAAATACCACTAAACAGTTTAAAAATATAAAGTTTAATTAAGATTATTTTTTAAAACAAAGTTTAAAATGGCGAATATAGAAGAAATAAAATTTAATTATTTTGTTGAATCCCTCTTTACATCATGACACGAAGAGCCAAATCGATGTAAAGCTCGATAGCTATCGCTATAGCTATAAATCGATATCTATCATAGTGATTCTCGTGACATGTGATAGGTAGCTATTCTATCGCCATTTTATTGTCACGTGAATTCTACACCAGACCAAAGACAGTGTGACAATCACACTGTCCTCGCCGGGAATTGAACCCGGAACCTTCGGGGTGGCATGCACTTACCACTCGGCCACGAAGGTCGTAATATGACATTTTGAAAAATATAAGTTAATTCCTTAACACTTGCTTCATCATCATCATCATCATCAGCCAATATTCGTCCACTCTTGGACGTAGGCCTCCTCCATCTGCTTCCTTGTCTGTCGATTCTGGGCAATACGTATCCACGTCGTAGTGGCCGTCCCTCTATCGAAGTTGAAGACGTTCTGGGTTTCGGGTCGCAGTTCTAGGACATCAGCAGAGGAGGCGTTTTGTTCATCTATTTTAGCGCTACCACTCTTTCGATGATGTCCGACACTCCTGTTCTGGCTCTTAAAGCGGCGTTTCTCACCCGTCCGCTATACTGATTCCCAACATTGCACTTTCCACAGTTCTTTGGACAATTCTTAATTTTAACACTATCTTCTTCTTCTTCTTCTGCTTTATTTAGGACTGTGTCTTGTTATTTCTCGGAGCCTGTTCCTGGGATGCTGATGTCCAACTGTCTCGCCATCTTTTAGGTGGTCTTCCTGCAGGTCGATTTACTGTTGGTACTTTATTTGCGGCTATATTTATCACTCTTTCAGAACATGCTCTTTCCACATGATCTCTCCAGTAGCGTCTTTTCAGTCTCCCCCATCGCATGACATCTTTCACATTGCAGATCTTTCTAATTTCAGAATTTCTCACTCTGTCTCGGAGTGTCGTACCCGCAACGGATCGGAGAATCTTCATTTCTGTGGTTCTTGGGAGACTTTTTGTTCTGATGGTGTCAGCTCTCTTAAGGTAGAATATCTACGTTTATTTCATTTCTGTTATGTTCAAAAGTTTTTTAGATTTTATAAACTAATTCGATAAATTGAATGTTTTAAATTTATATTTATTATATTTTATTGATGTTTCATAAAACAAGAAAGAACTAATTTTAATGTATTTAGTAACATTAATTGAAAAAGAAGATGAAAGTTTTATTTTTAAGACTTTTAAAGTTGGAATAATGGGTAAAGGGCCTTGTTGTGTTGAGTAACTGCAGATGTTCTTACTCTGTAACTTAGGAGATTTAACGGTAAGAGGTATGAAAGTATTTTTCTCAGTACAATATTTACCATGGAAACCTATTCTTTAGTGATGAGAAATATCTTATTTTTTCGGTGCTGTGTCAGGTCCCTCCAACGTTGACGATCACTGCAGTAAAGGCATCTGTGTCTTGCGCCAATTGGAACAGGTTCTGAACTCTTGTTATTCCTGTCCACTCTTTGATGTTCCACAGCCAGGACAGCTGCCTTCTACCAACTCCCCGGCGTTTCTTCACTTTACCCATTAATATCAGTCGAAGGAGGTGGTATTTTTCTCCCCTTAGCACATAACCCAAATATGAGACGTTTCTAATTTTCACACTCGACAACAGCTCTCTATTGGCTCTGGTTCTCTGTAGTACGTCTGCATTATTGACCCTATTGGTGCACGATATACTCAGCGGTATATCCACATCTCGAACGCTTCCAACCGGTTCATTATATTTACTTTCAGAGTCCAAGTTTCGCAGCCATATAGTAGAACCGACCATATAAAACATTTAATCATTCTTTGTCGGAGTTTCAAGTTAAGTTTATCTTTGCAAAAGAATGTTCTCATTTTATTAAATGCAGCTCGTGCAACTTTAATGTAGAGAAATATCTATTAGATTTAATATAAACAAAGAAAATAAAAAACAAGCTTTGATTTTGTTTACTTATAATATGTGTAAGTTATTTATCGTATTCTTTGCTTTCTATTTAGAATTTAAAAACTCTTTTTCAAATCCACAATATTAAGCCAATCTTAAACTTTTTTGTTTGATGATAAACTACTTTACCATAACATTGTATTATCAAGAAAGGCAACCTTCGCCCGAATATTATACATCAGAATTAAACTAATCATTATTTATTCATTATATTGTTTATTTTGATGAACTTAAATGACTTGTAACTACCGTATAATAATATTTAGTCAAATAAAAAGAAAATAATATGAATTTTGTAAATTTTATAACTTTCCCTTTTATTTGTTTATTTTTGTACCAAACTAAACAGACGAATTTTTATAACTTTTACTTTTATTTGTTTATTTTTGTACCAAACTAAACGAACGAATTTTTGTTGTAAATTAGTGTGTTCAAACAGAGTACTACTGTTAATTTGCGTTAGTTATAAAAAGTACGCAAATAAAATTGAGTGAAAAATATGAACAATATAATTTATGGTAAAAATGTATTATTTTTTAAAAAAATAAAATTATTTTTTAAAAAAATAAAACTTGTCGAAATGTAAAATACTAATTCACACTGGTCCAAAAACTCAAGTCCTCTTCTAGCCATTGTAGTGGATCCAAGGATCTGTTTGTTGCACAAGTGTTTTCTGGGACATCGAACTGCAACTGTCTCGCCACATCTTAACTGGTCTTCGGGGTAAGCGACTACCCTCTTGGATGTAATTTGTTGTTGATATTTGCTGCCACGTTAAAAGACTAATGATGTTCGTTTTCCCCACGTGATCGTGCCAAAATCGTATTTTTTTCTGTCCCATGATATGTCTTAAAAGGGATCCTACATAGGAAACTGTCTTCGCGCATGTGAAGTGCACGTCATGAGTTGCAAATGATGTGCACGTGATGTGCACCTGATGTGCACCTGATGTGCACGTGATGTGCACGTGATGAGCACGTGATATGCACGTGATGTGCACGTGATTGCACGTAATGTGCACGTGATGTGTACTTGATGTAAATATGATGTGCACGTTATGCGTACGTGATGTGCATGTGATGTGCACCTGATGTGCACGTGATGTAAATATGATGTGCTTGTTTTGCGCACGTGCTGTGCACCTGATGTGCACGTGATGTGCACACGTGTGCTTATGTGCGTGGTACTTTGATTTTTTTCTTAAATTCAGCATTGTCTGGGCAATTGTGTACGTGGATTGTACGTGGCTTGCTTGGTGTGCACATGTCTTCATAAGCTTTACTCTAACAAGGGTATTTAAAATGGAGACCGGCTGGCCAGCAAAATAGAGAAGACGAGCTTACCGCTCGGCCACATGACTATTAAAGCTAGAGGCGAACTTTCAAAAATATAAGCTATTGTGCTTTCATACTTTGTTTATTGCCGACTCAAAGGGGGTACTACAATCCTGCAAAATCCCACCCTGACGTCAATTTCCTATGTACTAACCCTTTGCTAGTGTAAGTAGTTTGAAAAAATGATTGTATTTTATTTAATCTATACCGGCCCAGAATTTTCCTCCACATATGATGATACTATAAATGAAACATCCGGAACCCTTGAAAACTACAAAAAGTTGTCTAAACCCTTCACCACAATTGTAAGAGAAGAGGAAAGTTACAATTATTGTGAGGACCATTCCTACAAAACTTTCTAGCTATTGACACTATGAAAAATAACGATATATTATAACTTCGCTTTTATTTGTGAAGGAGTAGGTAAATAAGCTTTTTTTAAAATTTGATATTTAACATTACAGATGTTTCTTTTAAAATGTTCTGACAAAAATGCATTTTAATGATATGTAAAACGCAAAACTCAAATTCAAAGAAACGCTTTAAATATTCAAAGTTAATATAAAGTTTGGAAACTTGCAACGTTAAAAAATGCTAATTAATCCGAAAGTTTGCAAGGATTTTTACTAAAAGCTGTAAACCTTTCCCGGCGCTCATTTGCATTTCCATTAAGCGGGAGCCACCATGGCCGCGGAACTACCCTGCGGACTGTGTCCTGCGCGATTAGAACTATTGAAAATAAATTGCATTCACGATATACTGAAAAGCTCAAGCCATTCAAAAAGATTGGTTCCATTTGAACTTTTATAGATAAAATCATCAGGAATTAAATTTAAATAGTGTTAAATACCCTCATTACTGCAAATAGAAATATATCCACAGAAGCAAAGATGGCAGTACACAATGGAGTTCTAGTGTCAACCCTCATGTATGGAAGTGAAGCTTGGAGCTGGCAAAAGAAGGATGAAAGCAGGATAAACGCCGTAGAAATGAGATCACTAAGAATAATGTGCGGAAAAACGTTGTATGATAGAATACCGAACGATGAAATAAGAAAGAAATGTAAGGCAGATGACTGCATCATGAAAAAAATTAAAAAAGGATCCCTGAGATGGTTTGGACATATGGAACGAATGGATGAGAGTAGAATTGTTAAAAAGTTGTGACACAAGCAGCGTGAGTGGGAAAAGAAGACGAAGAAGACCGAGGAAAACATGGCATGACCAAATTAATCAATTACTAAAAGGCGGAATATTCGACGTGCGTGCATGGTACGATGTATGAATGTAGAGGAAGCCCGAGAGGTATGCCAGGACCGGGTATTGTGGCGATCCATCCTCTCTGCCTACTCCTCCGGGGAAATGGCGTGATGGTTAGTTAGTTTTTACCCTGTTAGACATCAACTTCATATGTCGCATCTTATTATATAGAATTCTAAATTTTCGAAACCATTTATGTAAATGCATTTTTGATTATTGCATCGTATCTTAATTATGTTTTTGAATATTGCATCTTAATTATTTACGGATAATTAGCGCTTCTTATTGGATAGGCCATTTGTTAGGTATTTTGATTCGATTCACTATCTCAAAACAAAAACGTTAAAGATGGCAAGTATCAATGAATGAAATGAATTCTTAAAGCGTCCTTGAGGTGAGCTATTCACGAAAACGGCGCTATACAAATTAGCCTAATTATTATTATTAAACATTATGATGTCACACACAAAAATGGCTGAAATCATCGTAAATGTGATAATATAAATATTTTTATCAGATTAGATCTGTTTTTATGACTTTACTACATAAAAATACAATAAATGTTTTTACAATGTGTATTTTTAAATGAGATTCCTAGAAAGTTTTCAAGATCGTTGGTGTGTTCGTGTATCTTCGTATCGATGTACACGTAAATACCCAAGATCCCAGAAAGCATAACATCCGTGAAAAACTACGTACTTATTAGTAGTTTTTAATAATAAACTGAACTAACTAATTACAACGCCGTTTTCCCTGAGGGATATGCAAAGAGGATAGACCGTCATACTGCTCTGTCCTGAATACCCCTCTAGATTCTTCTACATTCAAACATCGTAACATATACGCTTATCGGGTTTTCCGACTTCAAACATGGCCGCCTATCAGTATTTGATTACTTTAATCATGCCTTGCTTTCCTTGGTATTCCATGGCTTCTCTTTCCACTCACACTGCTTGCATACAACATTTAAATCATTCCTACCTCGTCCATTCGTTCTATATTTCCAAACCATCTCAGAGATTTTTTTTTAATTTTTCTTATGATGCAATCATCTGTCTTACATTTCTTCCTTATTTCATCATGTATTCTATCTTAATGATCTCATTTCTACCGGATTTATCCTACTTTCATTCTTCTTTTGGCAGCTCTAAGCTTCACTTTCATACATAAGGGTTGGCGGTAGAACTCCATTATAAACACGAAAAGAACTCGTTATTAAAAGCAGATATTAGTTAAACAAATTGAATGTATTCGTATATGTTACGAGTATGTATTAAAATTATAAAATAAATTAATCAGTCGAAGTAAAAAAAAAAAAAACGATGTGTTTAAGGGTTTTGTATTATGTATGCGATCATTTTACCCACGTTCCTTAACCATTTCTTTTCACTTTTTCATAATAAGGAAAACTGCCATTTTTTTAGCTTCGCTACTATGATGACGGCCCACGCTGGATGATATATTTCGTATATTGATCATTTTTCGGAAATCTCAAGTAAAATCTAAATGTGCCGCCTAGATTGGAAGGCGTCAATAGAAACACGACTCCCGTTGAGATATTCGCCCTTGGAAGTTTTCCACTTAACGTAATAAAGGTGACACGTGTGCTTTTGGAAATACACATTTCCGAAAACCATTACGAGAGCCTTTTCACGGCTGAGGAATCATTCTCCTTTATAGACCCGTGGCCCCTTCCCGAGCGGATCTGATTGCAGCCAGAAAGTAATTTGCGTTTATTCTGGAATTAAAAAATAATCTAAACTGTATACGAGTATAACAAAATACCGGTTTAAATGTTATACAAATGTCTCACACAAGACACACCGTGAGCAAAGCTTTTTATCATCCTAGTTATCGCACTAACTATGCTCAGAGCGCGAAAATGTACCGTATTTGCGACAGCTATAATACATTTTATATTTTGGTAATATCGATCCATTGCACAAGTCAATCATTTCCTAGTGCGCCCTTGGAGTAATTGATTTTACAAAACAGCGCACTTAAAATATAAGTCATCAAAATAATAATAACATTTTGAATGTATACAAATACTTGTAGACGAAAACTGGATTGTAACCATTGCGGGTTATCATTTTAAGGATTAATTGTATCTCAATAGAGATGAAGATGCCAATTGGAAACAGAATATGGTGGGTGAGGCGTTTACAGGAGTTATGACCTGTCATTGTTTGGGATAAGCGCACGCTTTATGTAATACAACATTCCTTATTCCGCCCTTCTTACGACCACCACGTCTGACAAATTTTTGGAAGATGTATATATGCTACAATGTTGGGGAACACTTCACATTTTTTAGTTCAATCTACACTAGCGCCATCTATTAAGATTGGATTAACCAGAATAACTTAATTAACGCAATGTGAAAGGCTACCGCCATTAACGTATTGCTTGATAACGCCTGGAGATGTATCTAATTTAATATAATAATAATTCTATTTGAAAGTGTACAATTAAAAAAATATATATTGAATAACCTTTTCGACGTAGTTGAGACCATAATGTTACATATATTTTTAATTCCATTATTATTATAATTAATTATTTAAAATATTTTATTTGTATAATATTTTAATTGTATAAGTAGCATAAATGCGAACCCGACGCTCCATCGCCGGCAAAACCCTCAGATATCGGAACAGAAATGAAACGATAAGGTCTGTCTATGGTGTTGAAGACATGGTGAGATGGGGAAGAAGCAGAAGGTGCTTTTGAAGAGACCACGTGGACCGCATGGAGAATACAAGAATTGCAAAAATTGTTAAAGATGAAAACCCAAGCAGCAAGAGATTACCAGGAAGGCCGCCGAAGAGATGGAGAAATGGCTGGACATCATCATCTTAGGACAGCCCACCGTCACAAACAGGTCATACGACCTAAACTAAGAGGAAGAAGAATAAGAAGAAGTTTTTACTTTGATTTTGTTTCATACTGTCGTACTGTTAACTATTCTACTATACTATATTATACATACGTAACAGCATATATTATATGAAAAAAAGTCAATAGAATAAATTATTCGTTCACAATCGAGTTTTAGTATCAACCCTGATGTATGGAAGTGAAGAATGGAGCTGGCAGAAGAAGGATGAGAGCAGAATAAATGCGGTAGAGATGAGATCACTTAGACGTATGTGTTCTAAAATGATGTACAACAAATGAAATAACAAAATTATGAAAGGATCACTGCGTTGGTTTGGACATATGGAACCGACGAAGGAATAGTTATTAAGAAAGTAACGTTAACGGTGTGAATGGAGTACGGAGTCGTGGGAGACCGAGGAAAACTTGGCATGACCAAATCAATCAAATTTTAAAGGTCGGCCATGTTAGAAGTCGGAAAAATCGATGTGCGTGTATGACTCGCTGTATAAATGTGGAGGAAGCTAGAGGGGTGTGTCAGGATCGAGTAGTGTGGCGGTCCATTATCTTTGCCTACGCGAAACGACGGGATGGTTTGTTGTTGTATGTGTTACCTGTAGTTAATGATGATATGTAAGTTATGGTTTGATGTTGTGTGTGTTACCTATTCTGCAATTCTACAAGAGATAGAAAAAAAATTTCTTTCAAGTATTTGGTTCGATAGATCAATTAATTTTTAATAACCTTCACTGAAGCGATCCACTTACATTTAGATCTGCAATGTAGAAGATGTCGTGCGATGGGGAAGACTGAGAAGACGCTACTGGAGAGATCATGTTCTGAAAGAGTGATAAATATAGCCGCAAATAAAGTACCAACAGGAAACCGACCTGCAGGAACCTAAAAGATGGCGAGAAAATTGGACATTTGTATCCCAGGAACAGGCTCCGAGAAATACCAGGACACAGTCATAAATAAAGCAGAAGAAGAAGAAGAAGATTTACATTTAATATAAGATAATAAACGAGTACTTAAAAGTAAACGCGTACCTTACCTAATTATTTAGTCAGCCTTATATAAAAATAAATAAACACATGTGTATATATACAAAATATTCTATCTCTCGTCATCATTTTTAACATCAAAATATTGGCTATGAATGTTTAAAAAAAATATGCGTTGAAGATTTTCATTCTCATTTTTCCACACGACCTATTAAAAAAAAAACGATGTTGTCAGAGATAACGTAACAGCATTATTAACTTTAAAATAAATTCAAACTCGAGATAATTTGAAATTACCGAATGTATGTTTAATTTTAGCATTTAAAATTTTTACGGAGCTGGAAAATTCAGAGGCAATGTTTAAAGTTCGGGCCGTGTCTCGTAACCATGTCTATGGCGTCTAGTTAACCTTTCGTTTACATGGGTATTTGTAACTTGTGTAAACGTTAAATATACCAAGCAGTAGTCTACATCTGTATTTACATAATCATAGAAGAATACATTAAATGAGTCTACCCAACGGAGAACAGTTAATCTAATACTCAGAATCATTAATATATTTTAAACATTTAAATTAACTGTTAAAATATGTTTTTCTCAGAAACACTTTATTTAAGAACACTTAGCATCGTTCTGATTTATATAACGAAGTATTTATTACCAATATAAGGATTGTATACATAATTCGTCATAAAATTCTGTTACTAGTTTTAGGTAATATTATACTTTTTAGTATTTTGGGGTTTAACCGTTAATTTTTGTTAACATTGTATTAAGTCACATCAATTATCTTTATTACCATATTCTGCTACTTTAACTCGTGTACATAAACAACAATTATCAAGTGCTTTATTTAGTAAGGCAAAACATGTCATTTCCATAAAATATAATATTTTTTTAGAAAACAGACGTTTTCATTCGTATGACTTATTTATTATGGAATTTTTGTTCATTGTTCGAGAAACAATAAATTTGAACGCAAAAACTGCAATAACTTACAAGGCTTCAAATTTACATATTCATAAGTTTATTCGAATGAACAAATATTATTTCATAAGTTATAATCGCATTTGGCCAAAATAAATTTGGTATCAACACGTTATTTAACCAAACAATGTTGGATTATTGTAAGTATTTGAACTCAATTATTAAATTAATTCTTGCCACGGTTTTTGTGAATAAATCTAAAGGGTGGTTTAAGAATGCTTTTTAGTCATGAAAGCTGCTTCACTAGCTATCAGATGAAGGTTTATATTTTATATTTAATGTGATATTTTGACCACGCAGATTTTTAATAATGAATTGTGACAGACTCGCATAAACAGCCGCTTACGAAGCCCCCTCCTGACAACGCCCACCTGGAAGAGATGGAGATAAGAGATGGAGGGATAGCTGGACCTCATCATCCCGCGAGACAGGATTTCTGTGTTATAGATCGTCAGATTTACTAAAAAAGAAGACGAAGGATTTTAAAATTAGATTTAAAATCAGTCGGATTTTCAATACATCTGAGTGACCTAATTACTAAAAACTAACTAACTAACTAACCATCACGCCGTCTCCCCGAAGGGGCAGGCATAAAGAATGGACTGCAACACTTTTATTTCCTGACATATTTCTCTCGCTTCCTCAACATTCATACATCGTGTCATGCACGCGCGTCGATTTCTCTGACTCCTCACATGGCCGACATTCAATATTTGATTTATTTGATCGTGCTACGTTTTTCTCGGTCTTCCTCTATTTCTGGTTCCATTTACATCGTTAACACATATTTTTTTACCATTCTTTCTTCATTCATTATTTCCATATGTCTAAACCATCTTAATGATCCTTTCATTATTTTGTTCATAACACCATCATTTGCACCGCATTCACTTCTTATATTTTCATTCGACATTCTATCATACACAGAGTATACACACATTCGTCTAAGAGATCTCATGTCTACTGCATTTATTATACTTTCATCCTTTTTTTGCCACTTCTATGCTTCGCTTCCATACATAAGGGTCGGTAGAAGAACACCATTGTGCACTGCCATTCTGGCTTTCAAAGTTAAAACGAGATTTTTTTATTTACAGAACAAAAAAATATTTTTGAAATACAAGAGTATTGTTACACAATTGCAAATGCAAATTTACGCGAAACCCGATTCGCTCTCCCCCCATGGGTTGATCGCGGCCGGACAGTGAGCAGGGTTCGTCCCGGGGGAGTTTAATTGTGACCGCATAGTTTTTTAATCAAGCACTCCTGATTAGAAGCGAACATGTTCGTATAACAACCAAATCTGGGTCTGGCCACGACTGAACAGCGTGTTCTTATACAAATGTCATGTACCGACAAATCGAGAGCACGTGTTACTCCACTACTTTAAATAAATTAGAATAGAGCTTACTTCATTTGTTTTAATCTTTATGGATTGTGCTTCCACATACATTTTTTGGTCTCGTGTTTTTCCTATTGTACTGAATATTTTTCTGTTTTCTAATAATAATATGTTTTTTATGAATAAAAGTACCGTTATTTTCTTCACTTTTTAGTTTATTGTTCTTTTGCCAAAGTCTATAGTTATGGTATTTGCAAGCTTGACATGTGATCTCTCGTTTCTAATGTGTGCAAAACCGGGTATAATCTAAAATATAATAAATTAATGCAGTGAGAATGATAGTGTTATGAACAAAATAATGAAAGGATCATTAAGTCGGAGTCGGAGAAATCGACTTGCGTACGTGACACGATGTATGAATGTTTAATAAGAGAGAGAAGTATGGCAGGAAAGAAAAATGTGTTAGTTACTTACTTAATATATGACCTTTTCTAAAACACCAAAAACTTGTAACCTGGCTTTGGAGTATCAACCCATAGAAAATGTCAGAACCTTCAGATATCTAGGCATAGACCTTGTTATAGGAGCTGATCTGCGGGAAGAAATACAAGCCCAAGTCAACAAGACAGATGCAATGCTTGCAAACAATGCTTGCTAAAAAAGGATTGTGACATAACTGCGAACGTTGAGAAATTAGAGCAAGTTACCGAATTTGTTTATCTGGGAAGCATACAAGAGATAGAAGAATGGAGAAAGATATCAGAAGAAGGGTTGGAGCTGGAAACAAAATAAATGGTGCACTCAAAGTCATAACCGCAAATAGAAATATGAATCTGAAGCAAAGAAAGCAGTGCAAAATAGAGTTCTATTACCGACCCATATGAAGCTTGGAGTTGGCAGAAGAAGGATGAAAGTAGGATAAATGCCGTAGAAATGAGGTCACTAAGAAGAATGTGCGGAAAAACAATTTATGATAGAATATCTAATGCTGAAGTAAGAATGGAATGTAAGGGGGATGAATGTGTGATAAATAAAATTAAGAAAGGGTCACTTAGATGGTTTGGACATATGGAACGAATGGATGAGGGAAGAATGGTTAAAAATACATAGACAAGTAGTGTGAATGGGAAAAGAACTCGAGGAAGGCCAAGGAAGACATAACATGACCAAATTTATCAATTACTGAAAGGCGGCCATGTTCGAAGTAGGAACAATCGACGAGCGTGCATGTCACGATGTGTGAATGTAGAAGAGGCGCGAGAATTATGCCAGGATAGAACAATGTGGCGATCTATACTCTCTGCCTACCCCTCCGGGGAAACGGCGTGATGGTTAGTTAGTTAGTTAGTTAAGTTTATTGTTCTCTACATGTTTACATGCTTTTTACACCATCATCGGGAGAACGATATAACCTAAATTTGGATATGAATAAACAAATTTTGGTTAGTTCAAAGCGTTCTTCCATTGATGAAGATATATAGCCTTCGAAACATGTCGAGAAAAAAAAAACGAAAGTGGAAAAAACATTTTTTATAGTTATTAAAAATTCATTCAGACGCCTTAAGTTTAACTAAAATTCTAAAATTTGTCAAATATATTCTATTTTTTGTAATACTTATGTATTCCAATGTTAATTTTTTTTCTGTATAGTTATAAACGATGTAGATTTAAAATAATATTTATAATTTTTTAATAAATAAATAAATTGAAAAGAATTGAATAAATATCGACTGTACACATATGTATAATACATATTTTTTATTGTTTATTGAACAATTATGTAAAGCTACATAATAAATAATGAATACGAATAAAAACGTCGGTTTTCTGGAAGTTTTATCGTATTTTATGGGAAAGACATGTTTCATTTTACATACATTTTACAAAAACCACAGATCGTGTATTCTAGCGTGAGCATACCTGTTCAGTGCATTGAAGCCATAACACTCTAAGAGGTATATATCTAAGTTACGGAGTTACGGAGTATCTAAGTTACGGAGTATTTTAAATCCTAAGATCATCAATATACCTTTTCTTCTTGATTCGAGACTGCGGTACTCTGTGTTAATCAATAGATCATTGTGGTATGATTCAAAATCGAAAACAAAATCGAAGATCGTGATAACTGCTCAAAAACGGCGTAATGGCTAGTTACCATAGTTAGTTTGTTTAACAACTCTAAGTTGTCGAGATAATGTATATTTACCTGTATATCGGGTCTATGGCCAATGCTAGGTCAATCGAGGAGCAAATTACCTGGTACAAATGGCGATATATTGAACCCGATCAGATTGCATCACACAGACCGTTCCTATTTTTGTTTTCTGTTTGATCTTTTATTACTAAAAATGTATTGTTATTGTTGAAACAGAAAATTTCTGAATAGAACGATAAATACGAAAGATATTTTAGAAACAATTACTCGTCTCATTTCAAAAGCTTTTGTTCTACTTTTATCGCAAATACATTCATAGTGAAATTGATCCTTGGAAATAATTTAGTGCGCTTCTAACATAGCGAAGATACAATTATGAAGATAACCAGTGATCTAATTTGGAGGGTACATAGTAAAACACTCGGCTGTCAAATCAACTCGGAATTAGTGAAGTCAAACACAAAATCGCGTTACTTCATCAAGCTAACATTAGGCGCGCTACGTTAGCTTTCCACATTGAATCATTCTATATTAATTTAGTATGTACACGTTCTTACTCGGTTTCCGTGCAAACGATCCTCCATTTGCATGATGGCTTACAATTAACCCGCTTGATTAGACAGGTACTGTTCCTGTATTAGTTAGAGCCTATTAACTAACAAGGTGGTGACTAGCGCCATCTAGTTAGAGGACTTTATCTTTGCATTCGAATCGCCTTGATACTATTAATTTGCGGACTAGAGTGCATTGGTGCAGTGCTATCTAATACTGTGGATGGCTATGAAGATCGATTTTGAATTAAGTGAAGCTAATTTGACACGATAAACAAGACAATGCCGTAGAAAGGCGTAACATGTCATTCCTATAAACTATAATTAAAACGTCTAGAAAATAGACGTTTTCATTCTTATTGATTACGTATTACGATTCAAGGTTCATTTAATAAATTATATTTAATATTCTCATTTCAGTTTTCACGTGTATTTTAAGATAGAAAGATAAATATTTGTTATCAAAATCCATCTGCTTTACTCATATATGAATCAGGTGTTTGTTTCGTATTAGGGTTTCACGTATTTGCTTATATCAGTGAGCGAATATCCTCTGACCTGAAATAATTTAATTATCCCAAACGTAATTGTACATTGTTATGCAGACAGCGCCTATTCAACATTGTATCGACGAATAAATTGCTGGTTGCATACAAAATAATTTCCTTGTTTCCCGTAAAATAATTACACAATACATTATTATGGCGATAGCATTATTCCAATATTTAAAGTCAACAATTTTACCATTGGGGCATACATGAATCGACTGAAACAAATATTGCATCTGATGATGGAAGTGAAGCTTGGATATGGCATAATAATCATGAAATCAGGATATAGATCGCAACGAACTAATAAGTTTGCCTATTTTTATTTTTATTAATATTTTTTAATATTGCTTTATTTACCTAGTTATAAACATTTACATATTTCTTACAACTGGTAAATGACATTTTTAAATACATAATGGTAAAATTTATAATGAAAACAAATAAAAAAAAGAGCAATTAAGCACAAAACACACAAAGAAGAAAATTTAACAACTATTAAAAAAAAACTTTAAAACTTAAAAATGTGACCGGACGTACACTATCTATTGGTTGCGGAATTTGTAATCATTATCTGAGTCCTTCATGGCTTGCGGCAAGCTATAAAATACTTTCAAACCCTTTTAAAAAAAAAACTATTTTTGGAACCCCATGATAATGTTGTTCCTTACATCCTATATTATGATTTTTCAAGTTCATTATACAATTATTTTTAGGTAAGCACTAAAGTTTCAACAGTATGTCATTGTAGTGTTTAAGTTATAATAGTTAAACATTGATTGATTGTCCTGTATTTGTTTGTGTATTCGGTAAGTGTATCTGTTACAGTTTTATAGTCTAGTGACTGTGTACGTCTGAGTTTTTTAAAAATATTTTGTAGGTACTGACTTTTGTCTCTTCAGTGATTACTATGTGTACATTTTTCAATGTAAAATTGTCTAGTTGTTTTGTTTGTCTGTACACTAATATGGTTGGGGTCATATATTTAATGTTATAGGATATATTTATTATTTTATTTTGTTATCTTTGAAATCTGATATTATCTGTTAATTTTCCTAGCCTCTAGAAGCAGATTTACTCCATCAATGAAGTGAATAAATATAATTTAAATTTCCGTGATCATATTTATTTTAATTTTTTGAATATAATCGTAAGAAATTTGTATAGAATCATGTTTACCATCCCTGGTCTGTATGTATATAAGGAGTAAGCTTGTAACAGTGGCACCAGTCTGTCGATGCCAGCGAACCTGAGGAAACCGGTCGCTGTCGAAATAAAGACAAAATGGAAGTAGTTAAAATACACCGTTTTATTTCATTATTATATAATAAATTTATTTTATGTTGTAATTAGATTTTTTCTGCATAACAAGTCACAACTCTGTGATGACAGTATTGACTGATCGCTTTCCTAACAAAGTTATGGATGACTTAACGGAAAAATAATCCTTTATAACAAGCATTTATTTTTAGAAAATGCCTAAATATCCACACTGCTCGAAATAATTGTATTATAAATTTGGCGTACAACTTGTGTTTGGTATAGAATAAAAAAATACTTAATATCGACAAAAATGTGCGTTTGGGAATGACGACATATTTCTGGGAATGACGACATATTTCTAGTTGTTAGGATATATTAATGGATGTGACGACATAATTTTGGGAGTGACGATGTATTTATAAGATTGACGACATGTTTCTGGGAGTGACGACATGTTTCGGGAATGACGACGTGCTTCTGGGAGTGACGAACTATTTTTATGGGAGTGACAACATATTTATGAGAGTGATGACATATAAATGGGAGTGACGACATATTTATGGGAGTGACGAAATATTTATGAGAGTGACGACATATTTATGGGAAACACGACACATTTATAGAATTGATGACATATCGACGACCGTTGCAAATTAGCAATAACTATGACCGAAGGTCGCTGGTTCAATTCCTATGACATGTTTCACCTTTCTAAGGCATTATCATGTATGCCTTAGAAAGACAAAACGAGTCATTCATATAATTTTTTTTGAACACAGACGTTTTCATAAATATTAATTATTTAGTATGCAACTTTACACATTTGCTCAAGAAACAATTAATGAAATTATTTAATTAATCAAAAACTAGCACGACTTTCATTATTTATATTTTATAAACATTGTATCTCAATAGAAACGAAGATGCAAATTGGAAATTGAATATGGTTGATCAAGGTGTTTACAGGACTTATGACCTGTCATTGGTTGGGTTAAGCACACGCTTTATGTAATTACAACATTCCCCATTCCACCTTTCTTTATGACCATGTCTGACAAATTTTTGGAAGTTGTGTGTATGTTAAAGTCCTATGCCAGATTTTACATGTCAGTTTCAATGTGCCATCTATGAAGATTTTGATTACATATGTCAATCTTTTTAAGATTACTCTATATATAATCTACATACTAACGCCATCTATGGAGATTTATGTTTATTAAGCATTAAGCAGAACATCTTTTTAACACAATGTGAAAGGCTACCCTGCCATTAGCGCATTGTTAGAAGCCGCCTAGAGATGTCACTCCTATCTATATGCTAAACATTAGACCAGATATGATTACAATATTTTTTTGTGAATGTATACTTATACTTGTATACGAATACTGAATTTCACCCAGCGTGGGTAATCAATTCATGATTTAATTGTATCTCAATAGAGACGAAGATGCAAATTGGAAACTGAATGACTGAATGACTTATGACCTGTCATTGGTTGGGTTAAGCGCACGCTTTATGTAATTACGACATTCCCCAATTCCACCTTTCTTTATGACCATGCCTGACAAATTTTTGGAAGTTGTATATATGTTAAAGTCCTATGCCAGATTTCACATGTCAGTTTCAATGTGCCATCGTACAGTCTCTTGCAATTATAGTCCCAGAAACCTCTTTGAAAGAGAGTTGGCTTAAGGTCCCATCATTTTACCTCCGAAAACCTATGTTAATGAAAGCGGTAAAAACTCTGAATAAGAGAGTCGTCCTATCTAAACTGACCTCTGTATAAGAGAAGACCTCTGTAAAAGAAAGCATAGATATAAGAGAAACCTCTGTACATATCTCGGTCCCTTGAACTCTCTTATATCCAGGTTTGACTGTATTTCAAACGTCAATTCTGTGTTTGACATTGGAACTATTGACTAGTGAGCGAGACATGGTATGGAGAAAATTGGTATGTTTGGATTCAATTAGTACTTGGTAATGTGGCATGATAACAAATTATTAATTCATATGCAATTAAATAAAACGTGTTATATTTTATATACGCTGGTTTTAAACATTTAAATCAATTGACAAGTTTATTGTTAATTACCTGTTTGACAAAGCGTGTTCAGCAGATGTTTGAATATGCAAATTATGATGCAGGGTATGGTTTCCTTGTATTTTGCCATTAAATGAATTTACATACACTCGTGACTCATAAATATACTCGTACTTCCCCCTCAATCAACACGCTAGCCTATTTCATTGATAATTTGTTTAGTAAAATCGATACTGCTGTAATAACTAGACAATTTGGCGCATTTATGAAAATCTGTCTATTTAAAATATTTATACCAGTATAAAACTTACGGTTTTTATGCCAGAGATTTTTTTAAACAAATCCCCTTTTAAATAGTCCATTGTTTTTTGGCAGAAAAATACATTTTTTTTAATTATAAACACTACATACGATTTTTTTTAAAATTTAATTTAAATATTTTTTCATATCAAGGATTCAATTCGACTATGGTTTTGTTTTCCCGATATTCTTACATTTTCGTTGGCGATCACAGGGGCGAATGCTTTTTCGCCACAGTAATTTCCTTGGAAGTGTTACTGGAGTGGTTTCCCGTTGCTTTTTCCAGATTGGCTTTCAACGGTCACAATGGAGTTCTGGTCCCAGTATGTGTAAAATAAACTCAAAAAATGAAAAATAATATATTTCATATAAAAAGAAACAGCGAAAGATTACTCAAATTATATAACTTTCATTTCTCTTTTTATTTTTTTATATACTTTGTATATACAATACTTATATTAAAAAAATTAAATTGCATAGACATGTTTCGGACAACCAGTCTTTCTTCAGTGATACATATTATAAAGATACATTTTAAAAATATTATAAAATTGTTTACATGATCTGACAGACGTTATAAAGATTTATTTTGAAAAGTTTATGCTTTTGTTTATAACAAATATTATGATTTAATTTAAAATTTAAAATAATAATTTAAAGTTCTTATTAAAATACATCTTTATAATATGTTTTACTGAAGAACTAGTTGTCCGAAACATGTCTATGTAATCAAATGATTTTACTGAAATCTCTTGATGGAAGTTCATTTTAAATAATAATTAAGTAAAACGATGTTTTTTTAACTACTTCCACTTTTGTCTTTATTTAGCCAGCGACCGGTTTTACCAGGCTCGCTGGCATCGACAGACCAGTCTGTCGATGCCAGCGAGCCTGGCGAAACCGGTCGCTGTCTAAATAAAGACAAAAGTGGAAATAGTTAAAAAAACATCGATTTATTTAATTAGTATGTCTATGTAACTTTATTTTTTTTAGTATAAGCGTTGTGTATTCAAAGTACCTACATAAAAAAAAGAAAAAGAAAAATAAAGCATCATAACAACACAAAGTATGGCGTATATAGAAGAAATAAATAAAAAATAAAAAAATTAATGATAGAAGGATGAAGTTGAATCATGTATGTACAATTCTATTAATAAAAAAAAACTAGTCTAAGAAAACCTTTTCAAATTAAGATACACAAGTGATTCATTAGAAACACCTTTTTCTGAAGCTTCAATTTCCTTTCCTCGCATTGCTACTATAAATAGGGGTGTTCCAGACTCCTTTGAGATCTGGGACACTCGCTGTCGGTCCTGGGGAGATCTCTTCCGGGAGACGACCACGAGTGAACTCCTTGGCGTGTAAACCCACTGGTATTCGTAAGAATTCCCATTTTTGCGGGAAGGGGTGGGCGCCCCGATGTGCAATGCTCTTTGAGCGTGTTTGACTTCACGTGACTCCTGGAGATCGCAATTTCCCTTAACGCCATTATTATTCACAAGCACAGGACGTTCGCAAATCGAACTTTGGAACTAAACCTGATTAAGATATCTGACGCAATTTACTGGAAGCAATTTATATATAACATTAAGAAATGACTATGAAATCCGTTTTAAAAATTTTAATATAACTTATCGTAATTAAAATAACTTAAATTTATTTAAATACAATGACCCAATAATACAATGAAAAATAAATTAAGACATCTTTTTAAAATGTATGTTTAGTTAAAGTCCATAAACGTTTGTATCTTCGCACGACACAATTTTAACAAGTCTGTATATACTCGTACACATACAGAACACTTGTACTACACTGGTTCAGCTTGTTATGTTTACTTTACAAAACCGACAGGATAATTAAAATTCAAAGCTAATTGGCGGTTTCTGTAGAAGTTGCTAGAAACTAGAAACACGCCACATATTTTGAACTTAGGCGCGTGATTCGTGATTCTTATTGATCTTTAGGAGCCCATATTGGGTTTTGAGGTAATATTAAAGAAAGTGTTATCGTGCATAACATTAGTTAATTGAAGTCAACTTAAAAACAATCTTTCAATGCTTAAAACATATTAGATATGCCTTCTAATTAAGATATAAGTAAGTTGTTGATAAAATCAGTATATGTGTCATCAGAATGGAAATACGTTTTAGGAGATTACGCAATCTTTATTGATACCTCGGAGATAATACCACAATCAGTCGAGAAAAATCGATAAATCATGTGAAGATAATTGATCACATGAACAAATATACGTTAAAACAAATATATGGTAAGTAAAAATAAAATAAAATTTATTAATTAAGTATTATTGCTCTTGATTTTTAGTGTCCGGTTTCGGCAGCTCGTGGTCGTGGTTGAAATTTAAAGTTTCTATATAACGGTTCGCTAGTTTTAATCCAAGATATTGCTTTGCAGCAGTGTAACATTTTTCTTCGTTTTTGGGATGGCAATTTTTTAAATGTGGTAGTTTTCCGTTCCTTTTCACATTTGTATACAGCAGGTTATTTGAACCCAATCATTGTATATAACTTTTTAGCCAAATGTTTTCCTGATACGTAATACTAATCTATCGTCATTTAATTGTAACGTGAATTCTAGACCTGACCAAACACAGTGTGACAATCATACTGCCGTCACTGGGAAATGCACCCGGGACTTTCGGTGTTGCAGTCATAACTCTTGCCACTCTGCCACGAAATTTGTCCTAGTTAATGTAAAATAATCAAATGATTTAACTAAAATCTGTTGATGGAAGTTCATTTTAAATAATAATTAAATAAAACGATGTTTTTTATAACAACTTCCACATTTGTCTTTATTTCGACAGCGACCGGTTTCGCCAGACTGGTTTTATTTAATTATTAGTTAATGTTAGATATAAATGCCTGCTGACAAATGATGGCGTAAAATCTTTGAGTGTATACTGTATTGGCATATATCTTAAATGCGTAAACTTGATGTATCTTTACAGATCCTGATTTGCATGATGATCAAAGGAATACCACGCTCGCATCGAGGGGTTGTGCGCAATAGATATCTATGTAACACGCCACACCGACCGCGACGTGTGCATAGAAGGTATATGAGTAATGCAGACGTACTGGTGTACCTGCGCTTTGCTCATGAATATTGGCGCAATGCAATTTATCGGTATATGAATATGTAAAGTGAGGCACCGCCGCCATAAGTTAATCATATTTACGCTAGGAGTCAAAATCAAGTGGAATACGAGACTTATCGTGTTCTATAAGAAATAACGTGACACGTGATCATAATAACACTTATTATTTTACAATATAATTAAACAGTCCATTGTTTTGGCCGAAACACTATGATACTTTAACATGATAAACTGTTAAATTAAAAAACTTTGTTTCATGTACTACAATTTTTATTTTATTTTTAATACTACCTTCAACCTTTGTCACCTTTTTTATTAATGTAATCTACATCCTTGTATTGTTTATCGTCTTTAATTTATTATGTTTCATCGTATTTGATTATGTGTAATTGTTCCTTCTTATTAATGTTTTTATTATTATTATGATTATTATTATTATTATTAATTATTACATTTTCCACCTTTAATATTTTCTCCTATAAGTAGTAACTAACCGTTCTTTTAATTAAAATAATTAGGTACCAACTCAACTCCAGCAAAAATTACAAAATTATATCAAATAAATTATTCAAATTCACATAGGAACAAATACCCATTAAGGTTCGAAAAATAATCACTACAAACAAGACAAAAACATTTAGGACGAGTTATATAACATCTATTAAGAAAACTCATTCGGTTTATTATGTGTCAAAAATAAATAAGGCACAGCTTCCCCGAAACTAGAATATAAATATATTAAAACTGTATAAGCGAAATATACAGATATGAAAGTATGTAATTAATTTGTTTAGGTTAACTAACAGCGATTGTAATACGTGTACAATGTAAAAATATAAAAATAAACAGAATCAATAAAATAAGGCCAAATACATGCTAGCACAAATATAAATTATAAGAAGAGTTAAGAGTTTAGACCAGTGGTTCCTAAAGTGGTCCTTACGGACCATTCGGGGGGTCCGTGGAAAATTAAAATTGATTTGGGAGTCCCTGAACAACGTCAGGGGGTCCGCGCAAGGTTTAATATATGGAATTTATAATAAATAACAATGAACAAAGTATTAGCAATTTTTACGTCAGGGGTCTATGAGATGGTTCAACTAAATTGAAGCTGAAAATAAAAATCCGGAATTCGTTGTCGACCTTTTTTTTGGGCTCATTTGTGAAAATCGGAAAAGCTACACGACGTTACACGTCTTGGGAATGTTATAATAAGCATAAAAAAATGTTGACAACGAATTTCTGATTCTTTTTTCTATTGGCCTTAGTCCTGTATCAGCTTCAAAAACTCGGAACAAAACTACGAAACAAAAAAGTTTGGGTACCTCTGGTTTAGAATAATGAATCAAAATTAAAGTTGAAGTTTAATCAAATTAAAACAAAAGTAAAGTTATTTAAATAGTAAAAAAATATTAAATGTAAAAATAAGTTACACTAGAGTTTCATTTACGACGTAAGCTGGCTCCAAGCATTAAAAAAAAATTACATTCGTTCATTTGGAAAACATTGATGTTACTAATGCAATTATTGTAGCTGTCACATATACGGTACATTTCCGAGTATCTTGATAATATAGCACTAGTTCTTAGCCGATAAATATACATTCTTTTTATTATTATTTGGTGAATTCGTTCTTTACATTATTATAGCGTGAGCCAAATCGATGTTAAAGGTATAGCTATCATATCGATTCTCATGGCATGTTATACAATAGATAGCTTATCTATCGAAATTTTATTGTTACGAAAATTCGACATTTTCAAATCAAATCAAATCAAATCAGTTTATTATCTCAAAAGATATTACAAACTTTTTTTATAGTTTAAGACATCTATTGAGAACAGGTAAAATATAATAAATATATAATACCAAGAACGCATGAGAGATGGATCGACATTAGGAATACAAGATACTCTCCAAAGTCAAGGGTATTTGTCTTCTGAACGTACTTTCACGAATATGAAAGACATCGATCACCGAAGCGGTCATGTTCAGCAGTTTGATTGCTCTCCCCACCGGCATCACCAGAGGCAGGTTGGTTCTGCATGCTGGGAGATAAAACAGTTTGTGCTGACGCTGTCGAAGATAACCACGGTCGATGAACATTCGGTATGGGAGTCAGAGCTATGACCAGCCAAGATGGTGGAGTTCTTGAAAAATCCTCTAATAATTTCCCATCATACCAGAGACAAATGTTAGAGGATATCACTTGCTTCCATGACGCGATTCACAATTATTGTATTAATTCAAACTGTCGACAAAGGATGAAATCATTTATTAATACCGTCTTGCTCCAGGATTGGAAAAAAAATCCAGTGTATATATCTATTGAATATAATAATATACGTAATAGGAAAGGTTTATTTGTCAATTACTAATGCAAACATTATCAATACAAACCCTTTTCTTGTGATTTGAATAGAATTGTACTTAAAATATATGGTGAACTAAAGGTTTTATATAATAATACGATGCAAAGAAAAAAATGGGGTTTGTAATACCTTAAATGGATTAAATTGAAAGAGAACCATTAGTTATCAGTAGAATCATTACAAAAGAGTCCATTCTTAATCCTACTTTTAAAATGTGGAACCACCCTTCGACCTTGTATTGAAAAAAAATACAATTAGATCGTAAATCGAAATGGTTTGCTCGAACGCAGTAGCGGCAGAGCACAGGTTTAAAATTTACTTTAAATATCTGATTATTTAATACACTAATTTTATTGCTGAAACCCATTATATATGCTGTATTGGCTTTCCTAAACAGATGTACATGGTTCTGTAAATAACTAATTATATGTAAATTAAGTTGGTACAAGAACACCATTGTGCATTGCCATTTAAGCTTTTTTTGATAGTTTTTTGATTGCGATGACAACTTTAAGTGCACCATTCAATTTGTTGACTGCCCCAACCGACCTGACTCTTCACTCGCCCATATTTTGTTAACATACTACCCAAATACACGAACTCATTCTACTTGCTCCAAATTTTCACCATTCACGCTAATGTTGCATACTGTCACGATTTCTTATTTTTCAAAAATCGTTACCTTGGACTTATTCACATTCATCATCAGATCATTTCGCATGCATACCTCATACATACTATTCACCAGGACCTGTAGTTCATTCAATTGTAGAAAAGCAACGCTTTTTATATAAATATATTTTTAAAATATATTTTACAAATTTAAATACAATAAAACCAATTTGTTTTTTGAATGTGTACAAATACTTGTAGACAAATACTGGATTTTACCCATTGTGGGTTAATCATTTTTAAGGATTAATAGTATTTCAATAGAGCCGAAATTTTTTACGAAGATTTGGATTTTCGTCTCTATTGCGATACAATATTAATATATTTTTCTTCGTTTTGATAATTACCTATTTTTACCTATTTTTTAATCATATATTTTCAAAATTAAGCCCAAAGTGTTCTCTTACCTGAAAAATGATTGAATTCGATTATTAGTTCAATTTAAAAAATTTAAACTCGATTGAAATCAAACTAATTACAGTCAGTAGTTGGGAACTATTCCGGCTGTCTAGAGTGGCGGCGTCAGCACTCAGAGTTATCCTGATCATCCAATACTTGAACATTATTCCGTGAACTTTCGGCAATAGAGCTGCGGTATTTTTGGACGGCTGGTTCTGTGGTGGCGGTCAAATTACGATCCTTCGTACCCGCGGAATGCCTCTCATTCATTATCTTCTGTATATAAAATTACTAATTCATGTTCATTATAATTAAGTACGAAATAGAACAAAACTTCACCTTTTTTAATTAATGAAATTCAAATAAAAATTGTTTCAACAAAAAACTAAACACCCACAATTTTTTTACCTGCCAAAGCTTCGCACGAGTAGCAAAACTTATATTTAAAATTTGGCGGAAACGTTATCAAATTATTAAATTTAAAACACTCTTAAAAACTCTATTTCTTCCTCTTAGTTTAGGTCGTATGACCTGGAATGATGATGTTCAGCCATCTCTCTCCATCTCTTCGGCGGCCTTCATGGTAATCTCTTGCTGCTTGGGTTTTCATCTTTAATAATTTTTGCGATTCTTGTATTCTCCATGCGGTCCACGTGGTCTCTCCAAAAAGCGCCTTCTGCTTCATCCCTATCTCACTATGTCCTCAACACCACAGACAGACCTTATCGTTTCATTTCTAATCCGATCTCTGAGGGTTTCGCCTGCGATGGAACGTAGGGTTCGCATTTCTGGTATTTTAAGAAGGTTCTTAGTTCTATTGGTATCGGCTCTGACCTTTTTTCCATACGTCATAATGGGGCGAATGCATGCCTTATACTCTTAAAACGAATCACAATTTATTTATATGAGTTTGACGCTACAGCTGTTTCGCCTATCTATGTAAGCATTATCAGGTGTTACAAACAACTGAGTTGAAACAACAAAAAACGCGACCAGTTCAACCAGCAACAACAAATACTTTGTTTTATATGAAACAAATGTTACCCTTTAGAGGCTTCGGTAAGAGTGAACTCGGTTAGAATAGGTCGTTTGCACTCAATTACTGCGTACAATTTGTTAGCTATTATATTGATTCTCTTGACATATGGTAGGTATGTTAAGTAATCTTTCGCCATTTTACTGTCACATGAATTCTACAGCAGACCGATGATAGTGTGACAATAACACTTCCATCGCCGCGAATCGAACCCGCGACCTACGGTGTCGCAGCCGTGGCTCTTTGCCACTCTGCCACGAAGATCGTCAAAGTTTAATATAATATAATGTATACAAAAATAATTCATTTATTTATTTTTTAAGGGTAATTATTATTAAGGGTTATAATTATTTATTGATACAGCGATATCAATAATATATATAATAAAATATTTAGAATAATTAAAATAAGGCCAATTACATGCTACCACAAATATAAAATAATAGTTTACAATTAACAAATGACAGTGTGAAACGAGATTCAAGTTAAACTAAGACAAAATGAGGTATACATAATGTTTAAGAGTTAAAATACTTATAGTACTGGAAATTAAAAATAAAATTAAGATAAATTAAAAAAAAGTAATATCCGAGTATTATATTATAATATCATGTAACATCGTGGTCACATCCACGCCGAAATGTTGCTCCGATCATTTTCTGAAAATTTCGCTAGCTCAAATGAAAAACATCAATGTCTCCTAAATGCTTGTTGGAGTTGTCACAGATTTGATACAATGCCGCACTCTGAGCGTAGTTAATGCGATAAACAGGAAGATGGAAAACTTGGCTTGCGGTGTGTCTCGTGCGAGACATGGTGTAAAAACAAAATACATCTATGTTTCATGAATTTAAAAATGTCGTTCTATATATCAAGTATTTCATACGAAAGAAATGATTCTCTTTTACTCTAATATTCAAATCGAATAGCGTTATTGGCCGTTATATTAGGTAATATCATATTTGAAATATATTAGCACTTAAGATAACTCTTGAACCTTTGTTCAATGGTTCTCATATGAAATTCGAAGTTTCAATATATGTAAAAGATTTGGAAAGGTCTAGTTGAATTCGATTTGGAAATAAAATACTGAAATAGTAATTTTTTATTATCTTTGAGTGTGAAATAACGTGATTGTGAATTTTTATACAGTATTACATTATACAGTAGTACTTTTATCAAGTATATTTATTTTAATAATACAAACAATTCAGATAATTTGTTTCTTGATTTTCCTTGGCAATTATTTGCGAAAACAGCAACCTAGATTATTTCACCGGCCACTGTGTAGCACCAATCTACCTAAGGTAATGCCCGTGGGCAGGTCAATAATAATTCCCTGTAAATACAATATTGTATATAAATGAGTTGTTTATTTTTTCTATTAAAATATTTCTATATAAAATGAATGTTTGTATGTCTGTCTCTGATTTTTTCGAAAATTACTCAACCGAATTCGCTGAAAATTTCACAGTTTGTTTTTATTGGTCCCAGGAAGGTTTTGAGAGTAGTTTGAATGAAATACAATCCCTTTCTTTTTCTTTTGAAAAAAAACCGATTGCCTTGAAATTTTCTTATTTATCGATTGCTTCGAATTTTTGACTCAACATCGAATTCAAATACGCGCGCGTTTTTACTTTAAATATCCTCTTCTCGGGAGTTCCAGACCGGAAGTTATTCACCTGTTTGACATTCTTTCTTGAATGTTGAGGTTAGATATTGTTGGATGGAAAGTGGAGTATTTATTAGGGGATGTGGTGGGTTGGGTCCGACATTTGGACCTGATTACTCGGGTAGGAAGGACTGGAACGGTCAAGGGTAACCTTGGACAGAGGCTGAGTTCTTGGGTGGAGAGCGAGGGATAATGACAAGGTGAGATAATGACCTTGGGTGGGAGGGCGTTCGACCTGCGTACAAAACCAAATGGGACGAGAGTAGCCTTGGGTGTGGGTCGGTGGTTTTGGATGGGGAATATTGATTCACCATTTGGGATCATTTTCAATTTAACCAAACTGAGACACAGCAATGCGTGGCTGGGTAAAACTAGTATTTTATAAATAAAAATGGAATAAAAACAGTGTTTTTAATTAAATTTCCTAAGTTATTACAATGGAATTCTACAGTGTTAATGCTTTAACCTTTAATGAAACATATTTTTTAACGTGTCATGAACAACGCAGTATTTTATCTCCATTAACTTTCTGCTTAAAAAGGTAGGAAATATAGAGTAAACATATGGTTCCTGAATAAAAAAATAAATTCTTAATTTCATTCATCAACAAAATGCGTTAAACCAGCCAACCGGTAAAAGTTTGGTTTACCATCCCCAATTTAACTTCAATCATCTCTGTATAAAATTGGTAAGTAATAATAAAACACATAGGGGCTCAAATTGAGAAGTTAATAAAAGTTTTCGGGGGTTGTTTATTTGCTTTGTTTTGTTCCGCCAAATTACAAAACAGAAGGTATTAGCAGAGCATTGTAATAAGGGTTGAGAGAGAAAAATAATTTAAAAGCATTACATTTGTTTAGGATGCCAAAAAAAAATACTTTGACATGTAATATTATGGTTATATATACATTATATACATTATATACATTACATGCCTTAATAAAAACATTGTTTTATTATATATTACAATCAATGTATATTTTGTTGACACCTCGTGATAGTTCTGATTTAAAAGCATTATTAGCAATCAAAATGATCTTGTCAGTGAAACAATAGAACAAGTCAACAAGGCTTCGGCGGTATCAGGTTGTCTCAAGGATATAATATGGAAAAACAACTATATGCAAACTGACTGTAAGGTCAGAATATATAAAACCCGCGTAAGGCCTTTACTAACATATAGCATAGAGACTATAGGGGATACCACAAGAACGAAGGCTAAAGTACGGGTGGCAGAGATGAGGACGCTGAGGATGATAGCAGGAAGGACTACTCGAGATAGGGTGAGGAACACGGTGGAGGATGTCGTGAGATGGGGCAGACAACGCAGAAGATACTGGAATGCGCACGTGCAGAGAATGGATCTCACCAGAATCCCACACGCTGTGGCGCATCAGATTCCTGCCGGCTGCTATCCCCTCGGAAGACCGCCGAAGAGATGGAGAGATAGTTGGGAGTCAGCCTCCCTAGAGAGGCCAGCCTGACAAAGGTATACAAAGAGAAGATGAAGAAGAAGATTAACAATTATAGTGCCTTTTAAGAGAAATCAATAAATATTTTATCACACTTTCTAATACGAACAGAATTTATGGGGAAAATAATATAAGTTTTTTTATTTTTTGAATAACATTTCATTGCTCGATTCGCACAATTTGGCGTTTGAAACTATACTCGCACATAGAATATCTTCGATATTTGCCAATGTTTTTTTTTTAAATTATGTGAATCCACCACACAAAGTGATGGCGAATATATAAGAAATTCTAAGTGCGAGTATAGATTCAAATGCCAAAACGCGTAAAAATACAAGTTTTATTTATTTATAATAAATTAGAAAATTTTGCAATTATAAATTTTACGCTTTAATGATTTTTTTAAAATGTTTTTTTATATAATATTTGGAGATATCATTCTTCCAGTTAACTTTGTTTAAAAGTTCATATACCCTCATTTGATATACCGTACACCATATATTTGAATCACAAACTAAAAGCAACTGAATGAATTGAGTTTTTGTAATCATAATAAAGAAAATATGATGAAGTATAAAACCATATAATTAAATCCAGATAAAAAATATAATTAAGTGAAGTTTCTTGAATTTATTTATAAATTAATTCACAACAAAAAATGAAGCAAATGTAGACGAATGAAAAATGTACAAATATGAACATACACTTCATAATATCTCGAATAAAGAAGATATATTTTAACTGACAATACTTTTTGCCTACATAAAGGTTATTTTTGTAATGAATTAAAAACAATATCTCAAAAAATTGAATCCAATGAATCACATAACGAAATGCGATTGATTCTGCTATAGGTACGCTATCGTAAAAATATACTAAGGAACTCTTTATACAGGATATAAAATCCATTCGTTTCATGTCACGCTCTGATGTAGGATCTAGGCGAAACGACAACAAGATTATCCAGGTATGTGTGTTTGTATAATGTCCCTTCCGGTGTTTGGATATCTACGCACACACCGTTTCATAGGTAAGTCATACTTTTTCCCAATTTCGTTGAGTCGGTGACCTGGTTTGACGGATGGATACACAAAAACGTTGAGTAGGGTGGACGAGAGGGTATTAGGAAAGTTTTGAGGGTGAAACATCGATCCAACTGTTGTAATTGATAACTTGACAAATTAGCTGACAGGGTGAAATGTTACTCGACCATTTAGGCGTCGGCTCAAGTATTTTCTTTGTTTAATTAGTTCCTTTTACTTTCCGACACAAATAATAATTATAATTAATCAATTTACAACACTCATCGGTCTTCGTGTTTTGCAATAGTTTTTAATTATTCTCTGCTCATAATTTTTTGAAAAAATACGTGAAACCACCACAGTTAAATTGACACAAGTAGTATCCCAAGAACCAGCACAGATGTTTATAGACTTTGGTGTAAACGAATTCCTAGGAAAGAAAATTATTTAAAAAAATCGTACTTAACTCTATGTTATAACAGAGGAGACAATTCTTCGTGTTTAATGCATGATAATTTTAATTCCTCAATATAATTATGGAAAATCTTACATTTGAATATATATTGTTTCTGGCTAATGCATGCATTGCAGGGAAATACCGATCAACCTAAAACGAAAAGTCTATGAAACCTGCATCCTGTCAGTTGGTACTTATGGTCTTGAAACTGTAACATTGTCCAAACAAAGTGCCGAGAAACTATGAGTGACCCAAAGAGCCATGGAAAGAGCCATGTTAAAAATAAGCCTAAGAGACAAGAGTCAGAAACGATACGGTGAGAGAAAAAACAAAGGTCACTGACATCATCCACCGGGTGGCGACTCTAAATGGCAATGGGCAGGTCACGTAGCCAGAAGCTCAGATGAAAATGGACAAGAAGAGTGCTGACTTGGATACCGTGGATGCAAAGAGAAGTGCAGGGCGACCGCAACTACGGTGGAAGGATGATCTGAACAGACACGTCGGAATAACCTGGATGCAGTCTGCAGAAGACATAGTGACACGGAAGCGAACGGAGGAGGCCTTTATCCAGGAGACGGGATGGGAATAGGCTGAGGAAGAAGAATAAGAAGAAGAATGCATGCATATTGAATAGTAAATATCTGGAAAATATCAGCTTGGAACTTTGCAAAGTATTTTTAACACAGTCAAACAATATTTTTCCTAATTGATAAAATTTTAAATTATGAAAAACATTGTTTTGTTTTTACATTACAAAACATGAAAAAAAACTGCTTTAAGTTTTAACGTTACATTACTTTAATTTTTATTCTTCCAATAGGTTTGATCCTACCGATGCTTTATTAGGGTAATAAATCAAAGTATGGTGGTGTAAAAACAATATAAACAAGTCACACTACAAATATATATATTATAATATAAGTCAAATTATTATTACGAAAAATATTACTGCGACTAACACATATTGTATATGAATGAAAGATGTTAAGAAAAATCTAAAATCTAAAAAAGGAGTAAGTGTTAATGTGGTCACATAGCCCGAAGAGATCAGGACAACATTGAAAAGCTCAAAATAATAGGCAAAAAAGAGGGAAAGCTACCACAAAGACCGTCACCGAGCCACTGGTCTGATCAAATCAGGGGGCTGACTGGCCTGTCAGCAACTGCAGCCTGGATACTGAAGCTACAGGAGTGCATGTCCAGATATCATCGCACTAACTCAACTATGGGCGCCTAAATCCACGCTTTGCCGTCATCGGGCTTCAGCACTGCAGTCGCCTTGTCCCATTACTCATCTGTAGGCCATCCTTTTTAGATGCTTCGTTTAATATCTTTAGCATTTCGACTGTTGTGTTGGGTTATTATCGATAACAAAAATATTGTCTGTGAAACGCAGGTGGTTAAGGTATGTGATGTCTATGATTATGCCTATGGGGTCCCAAGGTAGATTTTTTAAAGATATTCCAACGCCAAAGTAAGCAATTTTGGAGGAACTGGATCTCCTCGTCTCACGCTACGTTTTATTGGTATCAGTTCAGTATTCCAATCATCATTAAGAGTCACATGCAATGTAGCGTTCTCATAAATATTCCGTATAAGATTTGTGCATCCAGAGTCTATTTCAGCCTGCTTCCCTCCAACACTGATCACACTTTAAGAGAGTCAAAAGCTTTTTCATAGTTTACGTAAGTTATGAAAATAAATGAACCGGTTAGAAGCATTCGAGATGTGGTTGCACAGGAGAATGCTTCACTAATCGTGGACAGATTTCATCAGTAATTTGGAGGTTTTGAGGAGAGCCAATTGTAGTAGACAACTGCTAAAGGACGTTAAGGTCCGTAAGATTTCATATCTGGGTCACATTCTGCGTGGAGATAAATAAAGTTTGCTCCAACTAATACTGATGGGAAAAATTGAGGGGCAGCGTGGTCCTGGGAGAAGCAAAAGTCTTGGCTATGTAACATAAGAGACTGGACCGGGATGAGACATGTGGGAGAGCTGTTCCGGGTTGCGCAAGATAGGGAAGCCTTCGCCGGAGTGATTGCCAATGTCAGGGGACCTGATACGGCACGCGAAGAAGAAGAAGATAAAAAGAGATTTTTTTTTTATAAAGTTCAATAAAAGAATACTGTAAAAATATTTTTATTATTAACAGTTAGCTATTTATTTTTGAGTTTGTGAGAATTTCCGTACAATTGATATGGTCTGCGCCAGAGTAACAATTCTCACATTTCGACCTTTTTCGAACTTATCGCACCAACGGGCACCGGCGCCGCTCTGATGAATTTCCAATATTTAGCACATGTTGCAAAGGGGCTAAATGTACCGGACAAATAACAAAGTAAACGGTTCTCTTTTAGTTGAATGCATCGGAATACTATTAAATTTGGTGTTACTCCTAAAAAATATTTCAAATCTTCTTTGCCCAATTTTACGGTGAATTTTGTGTTAGAAAGGTGTTAAAGGGTTGCGGCCGAAACGGGTGAAATAATATTATATATTGTCGCCTCAATGTTAATATGTGAAGCCCAAAAATATCTATGTTTTGGTTGTATAATAACAAACATTTTGATTGCGGGAGAATTCTAATGCTTAAAATGATTAAGAATTATGATGATTTACATACGAGTACATAATAGTATTTAAAAATATGATCTTTAGATAAAGGCGTAAACTAATGAAAACGCATTGATGTTTTTGATACATGTCTCTTAAAATAGTCGCAGTTGCACTTGTATATCTTTAGCAGCAAAGTTATGGAGAATTTGGCCGTTACGATAAAAAAATTGTGAATTGGGTGGTCTAGGGCAGTGTTCCGCAAAGTTTTCTCACCTATGGCACACCTAAGTTCTTCCTAGAATTCCGCGGCACACCAAAAGCTAAAATTCGATCTGGACGTAGACGTCGATCAGCTCGGGAGACGTTGGTAACCTTTTTTTTGCCATCAACTTCCGTCCAGTTGAAATCTGCGGACCTTTTTCACGAAAAAGCTGAATAGCCTAAAAAAACAATAAAAAAAGACCACCAACGTTCCATTGAATATTTTTTCTTTATGTATTTGGCCACGGCACACCAGTGTACCACAGCACACCGTCTAGGGGACAGAACGCTTGACTCCTAAATTCAAGAAAATTTAGTTCAAACCTGGACACGGCCCGATTCCTTTTTCATAATAATGAACTATTTTCAGCTCATATTGGATATTGTATAATCAATTCTGGTCTTTTAAAAAAATAATTTTTAAGTGATTTAATTTCAACTCTAATCAACAAAACACATTACATAACAATTAACATTACACATTATTATTGTAACATCTGATGACGTCAACATTGGTTGATGAAACAGCTGTCGTAAAATAAATACAATTGTGATATAAAAACAAAGTTTTTTCATTAACAGTTATAAAATGTTAAAGTATCATAGTGTTTCGGCCAAAACAATGGATTATTTAAAACACATTACCATTACGAATATATATAATCTAAACTAAAAATTGTGTTTGTAGAATATTGAGATCTTTATTATTATAACTAACTAACTAACTAACTAACCATCACGCCGTCTCCCCGAAGGGGTAGGCAGAAAGAATGGACTACCACACTTTTCTTTCCTGACATATTTCTTTCGCTTACTCAACATTCATACATCGTGTCATGCACGCGCGTCGATTTCTTTGACTCTTCACATGGCCGACATTCAATATTTGATTTATTTGATCGTGCCACGTTTTCCTCGGTCTTCCTCTATTTCTGGTTCCATTTACATCTTACATTCTTTCTTCATTCATTCTTTCCATATGTCCAAACCATCTTAATGATCCTTTCATTATTTTGTTCATGACATCATCATTCGCACCGCATTCACTTCTTATGTTTTTATTCGACACTCTATCATACCCAGAGTATCCACACATTCGTCTAAGTTTATTATTATAGAATAATATAATAGCCAGTTTTTAATTAAGCCAAGCATTTAAGATCGCGAAAACAATATTATGAGTTATGTATAACTTCATACATTGTAAAATATAAATATTTATATATCCCACATTTCAAAAAACCTCCTTTTGAACGTATTCCCAATATGACAGACGATGAATATATTCATGAAAAATTGCTCGAATTGTTCAACGCGAAGTACATTTCAAAACTGGCAAGTGAATGGAGATATTCGATTGTTAGATAACGTTGCACTGAGCTTGAAATGTTTGAATATTTTCCGGAAGAATTTCCAATACATAATATTTGCTCCCCTTAAATTTTTCAACAAGCAAAGAAATATTCCAATAAGAATTTCTATGCTGAAAATTTTTCATATTTTTTGTCAGTAATGATTATTAAGAACATCATTATTTTCATCATCAGTCAATATCTGAGGTGGGTTTGGCTGCTTGTTTAAGTTATTTTCATTGGTCATTGTCTGTTACAGCTAATTTTCATTACCTTTTACCCGCGACGAAGCAATTCTCTATCACTCTATTCAATCCACTTTGTTTAAGATTTTTTACTCTTATATTTTAATAAGTTAGATCATTCTTACTTTATGCGTGTTTCTATAAACTATACCTAGTTTTGTTGAATGGCTTACTTCGGTAACTTTGGTTGTCTATTTTATATGTCGCCTTTTCGTGTATGCGTCGAAAGGTTTTCATTCTCAATATTGAGGGGTCTATCTTTCTTCTTTCGCTTTAAATCCACTATTAGATGTTTGCTACGTTTTAGTTACCTATATCTTTCGAAGCGTGTATGAGGCTGCCCACTCCACTCTAAATCAATCCACTCCTATTTACGAAATTTCCCAGGCATAATATTTTTCTATGATCCACGTTCTTCCTTCGATCTTCTCATCAATTTTTACCTGCATTTGATGATTCTTTGGGTGATGCACGATATGCCATAAGTATGCCGTTTTTCTTCTTTGTACAGGATGAGGCGCGGTCATTTCCTTATTGGAAACTCGCGCCACAAAGCGACGATTACTTCTAAAAGGCGCCCCTTTAACGCGTTTGAAAGCTCGTGATCTAACGTTTTTTTTCGGTTAGTTTAATGTCAATCATGCCGTGGATGAACGAGGAGCGCACCTTTGTCGCAAAGCGTGCATTCAGAAAACAATTCAGTACGCCTGCAGGTCGTAAATCGATTTGTTTATGGGTGGACACGTTCAGGGATACTAGTAGTGTGAAGAAGAAACATAAACGGGATTATTGGCTCTCAATTTTTGAAGATAACGAAAGGACAGTTACGGCAAATTCTGAACGTTATTTCAACACGATTGAGGAGTTTTTTCTACCCAAACTCAAAGATATGGATGTGAGGGGTGTGTGGTTCTAACAGAATAGTGCCACAGCTCACACGGCACGAACCTCTATTAATTTCTTGCGGAAACACTTCCCGAACGGCTCATCTCTCTTAGGGGTGATCTTCAGTGGCCAGCACGATCGCCAGATTTAGTCCCATGTGACTATTTTCTGTGGGGCTACCTTAAAACATTAGTTTACACAAATCGTCTAAAGACTCTTGGTCAGCCGAAGGACAATATTCGTGCTGCTATTACTGACATTCATTCATCGATATGCTGGATAAAGTGGACAGAAGTTTTTAAATTTTTCTATTTCAGTGTTTTGATAAGGACGGTGGCCACCTTAAAAATGTCGTTTTTTAAACCTAATGAAACAAAATTTTAAATATGCTCCTGTATAAAGAAAAAATATTTAAATCGATACTGTGAAAACTTTTTGTGTTACGATTTTTTAAAATAAGGAAGTGACCGCGCCTCACCCTGGATTAAGGTGAGTAGTTGACGATCCATTCTCATACATTTTAGTACTTTTTTATTTGTTACTATTGCCGTCTATGGTATCTTGAGCATTCTCGTATACCTACATCCACATTTCATAATCTTCTCATTGTGGCCACTTTCAGAGTCCAGTTCTCCATACCATAAAGCAGTGCTGCCAGACATAATTCTTCACAAATCTTGTCTTAATGGCAAGATCACGGTTCTTTAATCACACTTAATCGTTATCCATATTTCAGAGACACTAGTATGAATGGTTTAAAAAAATCCATATATAGTACATTTCATTTTTATACGATCGAAGTAGCAATGGTTTGTGGTTTTTATTCTCTTTTTCATCTCTTTGCCTGTGTTATATAATATGTTCAATTAAATCAGAATTCAACAGAAAGTAACTATGATGTGGTTTTAACACTTGGAATGGAGTTCATATAAGAGGATAGAGTCGTGCGGTGGGGTCACAGTACTACACGTCTCGGTTAATATATACTCGTAAATGTACTCACGCCGTTAAAGCCATTATTGTAGCAGAGTTTCCAGACGCCTTCTTGGGTTCATGTAATAAATTGAAAATATTATAGAAGAAACAGCTTTTTATTTAAAACCGAGAATTCAGTATAATATTAATACACATTTAATTGGTTTTTACACCACTTTATTATTTTGACAACGAACCGGTTTTGTTCCTGCCGGAGCTTCGTCAGGGTTACAAACAACATTTAATATAAAATCAGAGAACAATACAATATACAAAAATATAAAATGGGGGGGGGGGGGGGAATAGAGACAGCAGCTCTAAACCGGTTGATTTAAAAAAAGTAATAAGTGGTGTAAAAACAAAATAAAAGTGTAATATTATTATATTTAATAATGCCGCACCACAAATTAAGTACTTCGTATAAGAGTACTAATTCTAAAAGATCACAGTATCTATTTTTTAATTCTGGCATATATATTCCATGATAGCACATTAAATATGAATATTGTTATTGCACTTAAGTTGACAGTGCCGCATTTATATTATTAGGGCGATGACTTAAGTACAGTTATACTGCTATTGTTGTGTTAACTGATTATTAGTCATTATTGTAAAATAGAGGCCAAAAAAATCAGTTTTTTTTAAAGAATACAAAACAAACGTAATCGATACAATTTCCTTCATCTTCACGGTTTCAATCGGGAATTGGTTTGCAGCAAGTCTTGCATCTCGCCGTCCACTGTGCCTGGTCTTTTGCAACTTTCTCCAACTTAACATTTGATACGTACTCGTGGTTCATGTCATCGCATACCTGTATAAGAATATTTCTGTCAAGGGCGTCCTTTATAATTTGTCTTCTCAACCATCCTCTCTATTATGACAAGTAGGAGACCATCTTAGCGTATATATGGTGTCTCTGAAATGGATTTAATTAGTTGTCTCCCTCATTTGATACTACTGAGAGAACCTCGTCGTTCATGATGTGGTCTATCGAGATATTTTTTTCTCTAGCACCACATCTCAAAGGCCCCCGGTTTGTTTTTATCTCTTGCACCATGCCTTAATTAATAAAAAATAATTCCAGGTCATCAAGTTGGCCGCAACCCTTAAGTGACGATGAGTGGGATACGTCGCACAAGACCCAGATGAAAAATGGACAAGGCGACTGCTGTTCTGGTGTTCTAAGACGGAAAAGCGTATACGTGGGCGCCCACAGTTGTGTTGATGCGAAGTGTATCTGGAAGAGTGCAGAGAGTGCTTCGATGCAGATTGCTCAGGATAAAAGGGAGTGGAAAATATGACAGTATACCTACGTCCAGAAGTAGACGATCACAACGAGCTGAAGAAGAAGAAGAATTCTAACTAATAAAATAATGTCGCGCTTAATTTCAAGGTTTTAAAAAAAAATCGTTTATGATTTTTTTTTGACAGGGCAAAGACATTTACGATAATCTGCTAAAATGATTTAGCACTCAGTATATGAAAAAATTGTTTTATAGCGTTATCGGGCAATAAAGGGAAAAGTCATAAATTCGTGCTACGCCCTAATAACGTAACAAAAGGTAATGGTATCCTAGTATTACAATTGTATCCCGGTCTCATTGTAATTTCTGCCGTCACATTGGATCTACGTGATTCCCCGTGTCCGGATTTATCATTTCTACTTTTGCTACAAGTACGACTAGCTCGGAGCCAGCCACAAGCACTGTTCGCATATTAATATTCCGACTAACTCAACCAGATTTGACCGAATTACGATTACGTAAAAAATGCATTAAATAGAAATAATGTATTTTTCTTTCCTGCATAATATGTTGGCAAACGTTTGACGCCATAAAAGTGTACATCCACCGTGAAAATATCTTTGTAGAATTTCCTCGGAGTTTCGGGATTCCTTGCTTCATTAATAAAAAAAACATTATTTTTTATTTTTGAATTTAAGTCTAATCACCGTGAAACACTAATTCACGTATGTGCAAATGTTATAGTAAATATAATATGTTCTTAGAATCTTGTATTTTGTATGAAATATTTTTGGTTAGTTTATATCGTTTTCCCAATATTTAAATGAAAATAGTGTAGGTAATCCATTGTTTTGGCGGAAACACTTATATTTTAACATTATTTGCTGTTAAATTGAAAACACTGTTTTAATATCAAAAATTGAGTTTATTTTTTATAAAATCGTCACAACAGCTGTTTCGTAAACCGATGTTACCATGGTCAGGTGCTACAACAATAGTTTATTGTAACACCTGACGATGGAAACACCGGTTACCGAAACAGCTGTCGCGACGATTTTATAAAAAATAAATTCAATTTTTGATATTAAAACAGTGTTTTTAATTAAACGGTGAAAATAGTTTAACTAAACGCATATGCCTTAGAAATATACATTTTAAATATCAACTGACATTTTTTTTACTGTAGAAAAAATAATGAAAATAATGTTTTATTTTCAATATGAATAAATGTTTCTAATATATTAGATTTTTTATTACTTCCATTCAGAGTAGTAATCTTTATTTAAAAAACGAGCACAATTTATATAAATCAATGTGTTACATATTCCTGAAGTTATTTTATTCAATATTTTGAAAATGTATTCTTAGATACGAAATAAGCAACTATATTTTTTTTCAATAAATATTTGTTTTACAGTATAATATATTTCATACCTACATGTTATTCTTGTAAAATAATGTAATATATTATATAAAACGCAGAACTTAAAATAACAACGCAAGCAAAAAAATATATTAAAAAAAACTTGTATAACATAGAAATTTCATGTAAATGAATGGCATCGTAGACTTTGCCACACACCGTACCATAACATGATAGTTGCCGGGAAATTCACGTGCCCGTGTAACCCAGGTATGTGCTACAAAATTGTATTAATATAACGAACAGGGACATGGTATAAATAAGTAATGAGATCAGATGAAATCGTATTCCTGGTGTGCTGAACCGCAAGTTGACAAAAATTTAATAAGAAAATTTGATGACAAAGCCGCACAAGTACATGTTTACTTATTAAGCTAAAAATGTATTTTTAGTTTCGGTAAATACGAGTAATACACATCAAAATATCGTTATACTTTAAGTTTAATTATCTCATACAGATAAAAAAGAATGGTGTTGTGAATGTGTGAAAAAGTGCATGAATACTCGAAGGTGAACTAAAATTTTAAGTAAGTGTTTCTTAAAAATTGTTCCAATAACACGAAAAACGTCGATTTTCGAAGCGATCATGTTAAACAGTTTATTATATTTATTTTGTTATAAACGGAATAAATTCCAATGATTTTTTTTTAAATACAGACAGTTTACTTAAATCTTTGAACATTTTAAGAGTAACGGTAAAAATTAAGCCTTAGTCGAGTTAAGTCTGTGATCAGTCTTAAGAATACAGGTAAATATTGTATTAGGTTGTTTATGTAAGAAGGACACTATTATAAATGAGAATACAGGTATGTTGAATAATAAAGAAAGGACACTACTTACTTTAAGAATTCAGGTATAAAGATTATTAACGGGAGAAGCACAATTTTAAAATTAAGACTACAGGTATATAGATTAATATATGAACTTTAAAATGATAACAAAGAACTTATTCAAATTGACATAGAAACAGATACACATGAAAGTTTGAAAAATCACGAAAATTAAAGTTTACTATTACAAACAAAGATGGGGGAGTTTTCAAAGAATTATCTTATAAGTGTCTTCAAAATAATAAGTCTCTTAAGACATTTCTTTAGATACGTAATTGTAAACCCATATCTCTGTCTGCAAACAATTGGGATACCTAAGTTCATTTTGGTTGTTTTTAACAATAACCATTCCATGTAAATATGTTGGTCAAAATCATAGCCTTACAAATTTGTTTCAAAATTATAAACAATATTATTACAAAGTTATATGGAAAATTCGACAGTTTGTGCCCAATTATTATGCGATCATTATAACCAAGTACTTTTGAAAGTCAAAACCTCTCGTAGGCAGACTATATCCATTCTAAATTATTACATAAGTTTGCTTAATACTGTAGATTCTATACCATTGACATTCATTGTATGAATATGAGACAATAAAATAGTTTTACGCGTATACATTTCGATTTAATTCAAGCGAGTATCTATATTCTAAAATAATATTAAACAATAATTACTACCTCCGAATAAAACAATACTACTTTTAAGTTTTTTATAATAATATTTATTAAACTATAATAAATATAAGCAGTCGTAGAAAAAATGGGTGAATGAAAGACAAAAGTCTTTTTAAAAAAAACAGCCAACATTAAAAACTCTGTTAGGCTTCTTGTTCAAAGCACCGTGTGACGGTTGCGAGTTCCAGCACGGAATAGATTTTTTTTATTAATGATTGAGGTATTAGTTTTGTAAAACTCCATTATTAATTTATAATAGTAAACACAATTGTTTAGTGGTTTTACTTGGATTTAATTTATATAAATTATATAAATTGTGACAAATCTGTTTCGCTTTGCGAGGGCATTCTCAAACTGAAACAGTCAGTTTGAGAATGCCCTCGCAAGGCGAAACAAATTTGTCACAATTTATATAATTTATATAAATTAAATCCAAGTTTAACCACTAAACAATCGTGTTTACTATTATAAAGTCAATTATATATGTTTTTTATTTCTTATTCCGTAAGAACGTTTGGAGAATTAAATTTATTTTTATTAATTATGATTTGATATTTAACATTAATTACAGAATAATAACACAATCTATCTCTTTTCTGCTTGTTTTATCTGATTTAACGGAGTTAAATGTGTCACATGTTTGATTATAACATATATTAAAATATTAAACCGAATATTTTGATTATGAAATAGCAGTTCTATTCGTGTTCCTATACATTTTTAACAAGAATTTAGTCATGGAACCGGCAGATTAAAGCGTCATAACGAATGGTTCATTAAGATAATTCGAACATATTTAAATAATACTTAAATAAATAGAAATCAAGAAAATATTATATTTTAAATGTGGGAATGGAGAAATATTGAGAAAAAAAAAATCAAAACATAATATTCATATCGTATGAGTCAATCAAAAGCATGTTTAGAATGAATAATTCACATATTTTTTTATATTCATTAATGAACCATGGCTTTTTGGACGAGATTTAATCAGTCATACATTTATGATTATTAATGCATAATTTTTTGGACCTTCTGGCCTCCGTCTAATGCCAATATCTAAGCCATCATAGTTGATAGGCCAGTCAAAGAAAAAGTTGTAAGGCGTTAACGATCTGAGATTGGTTACACCCTGAGGGTTACAGTTATCACCTGGGGTGCACTCTGATCGCTTACAGGTGAGAACAGAAAGCTAAGGAGACCTTATGTTGGTTGCAAAAGAACCTGATGTGATACATAATTTGCAGGGGTCTTAACTTCTAGTAATATTAAACATCATTCGTAATAATAAAAAAACACCTATAATGGTTGAAAAAAACACTTATAACCTGTAGGCGCATTTCACCACGTATATTAGACAGGATAGATACAAAATTAAATTAATCCTATTTGTTATTTCTCGAACAAAGACGTTAAACTTTATATTAAAACGTCTGTTACTGAGAAGTTTTATTATATAATATTTTAAAGGAATGACATGTTTCGCCTATACATATCAAATGTGGTGGTAAAAAAATCAAGTATTTGATAATGCTGTTATTTAAAATTTCATGTTAGAAGCTAATCATAAATACAGAATATAAACTTAGGATTTTGAAAATATATTTTTTTTAATTCACAAAGAATTAAAAAATATATTAAAAAACACGACATGTTTCGGAGAATACCTCCATCTTCAGGTGTAAAAATATAATAAAAACTAAACAAAGAAATACTAATATAAAAACGCATTTAAAATTCGATAAAATAATTCTAATTTAAAAATTAACCGATGGAGGTATCCTCCGAAATATGTCTTGTTTTTAAATATTTTTTAAATATTTTGTGGATTAAACATAATTATTTTCAATTTTCTAAGCATATTACTATGGAATTCCGCAGTGTTAATGACTTAGCGTTTAATAATTTAATATTGAATATAAATTGACCAGAAGATGGTGGCAAGCTGCAGAAACCGGTCGAAGTCAGAAATCTAAATGGAATAAAATTAAATATTATATATCTTAATATTTTCAGATTTTCAACTATATATTTATTTTATTTCTTTTCTAAAACGTCTTTTGCTGGAGAATGCAGGCGAGTATGAGATATTCGGAGCATAACATAATACTTCGTCTTATTATTAAAATTATACTGCCACAGAGCTCATAAATCTCCCATAATTGTCCGCGGCACGAAATGGCGGCGAGAAAGGACGAGTCCTGTAAGAGGAAGTAATCTTGATGGATGATCAGGTGAGGGCGGGGCACTCCCGGGATAAACGTAAACAGGATTATGGCTACTTGGTTAATTAAAAGCAAAGCCATTTATTTAAAAATGCATTAGTCCTGAAATAATATTTGTGCTCCAATAAAATTCAAATTCGTGCGTTGATTTATACTAGCATTAAAAAGATTTTAAGTACGCAAAAAAGTCTTCTTCATTCACGCTAATATTAAATATTATTAATGATAACTAACTATCACGCCGTGTCATCATTAATAATATGAAATATTATTAATGATAACTAACTATCACGCCGTGTCATCATTAATAACATTAAATAATATTAATGATAACTAACTATCACGCCGTGTCTCCGAAGCGATAGGCAGAAAAACTGGACTGCCACACTTAATCGATGCAATTTAATCCATCCTTCGCCCCCGCGGGAGACGCGGTGTGATGGATTGCGAACCTCATCGCTACCAATAGGGTACTCCCGCGCATCTTTCGATCGTCCAACGTCTCAAAATAAATCTTAATTCAATGATATAAAATAAAGTAACAACATATATTTAATATAACACATAATTAATGATATGGTTTAAAAAATATTAAAAAATATATTTTTTTTTTTCACTATTTTGAGATTTTTAATTAAGTATTTTTCATTAT